>CM023458.1:74380998-74989811 GCA_013339765.2 Haemaphysalis longicornis
ATTGATCGATTTGTTGTGGGGTTTAACACACCGACACAGACGATGAGGCGCGCCGTAGTGGAGGGCCCCGGTTTAATTTTGTTTCCCTGGGGATCTTATCGTGCGCCTAAATCTCGAAACACACGGGCGTTTTTTGCTTTTCGCCTCCATCAGAAACCGCACAAAGGGATGAGGTATTGCAAAGGTGTTTTGGGTCCATTTTTAGCGCGGCCAGCAATTTCTTCTTTGCTTTTGTCAACCTTGAATCACATATGAAAAAACAAGCTCTTCCATTGGAGGGTGGAACAAGGACGCGAAGATGTATGTATAGCCTGGAACGTCAACATTATCGTGATTCAAGGAGCCATGAAGACAAAATACAAGTTGGGTTTTTTTAGAAAGACTGCTTAGTCCCGATAACAATGATACCAATATCATCGCAATCTTCGAACAAATAACGAAGATATTAAAGAAAACGTGTGAAGCAGTCACGACCCCCCTAGCCAATTTCCCGCAACTTTTCTATGACGTCATGGAACCTTGTTTGTGCGATTGGCGGCCGCCTAACTGACCTGTCGCGACGACACTGGCTGGACGTCTGTAATGGGGCCTCTAGTTCCATTTGACCGCATCACATGATGCTAAGGTTGCAGTTAACGTAATGAAAATTGTTTTATTGTTGGCCCGTATGACGTCCATTCTTGCTCATAACACGTCACTGCTGGCGCAATATTGAAAGTTTTTACATACTTCTTGCTTTTTTTTCGTTAAATAAACATCTTTGTGGCTGTAATGGAGCTGAGAGATACTGAATCCTACTTTTTGTCAAATTAAACGAAGTTGTATTTTCTCTTCATGGCTCCTTTCATAAAAAGGATAGATACAAATGACCTTAAGAATTATAACAGACCCATCAGCCTACTCTCAGTTGTTTATTAAGCTATTTACCAAAGCTATAGTTAATCACACTGGCGACAACCTGGATTCCCAACAACCCAGAGAGCAGGCTGGGTTGGGAAACGGTACTCAACCATGATCACATCCATGTTGTCAATCGAGTGATAAAAAATACGCTTTGCATGGCATTTATAAACTATGAGAAGGCGTGTGCTCCCGCGACTATGCGACGTCCGTCCACTCTGCGATCTCGGCGGCAAGGCACGCGGCGCACTTCCACCATGCACATACACCCGATATACTACCAGACCTCCACCTCCGAAGGTCATGCTTCGAGTGCGTACAGGTGCCGTCAGAAGTATGAGCATGGGAGTTGTGTCCAGCCGCATAGGAGCGCCGTGTAGCTGCACAGGCAGCAAACGAAAGGGCGAGAACACGCATGCGCGCCTACCGATGGCGATAGCCCACCTATACATCTCAAACCACTTCTTTCAACCTGGCTTCGAGGCATTCTTCGCAGCATACTGATCTCGGCGACGGCGCTGATAGCAGATACACTTCTGGAGACGTTTTTTGGCACAACTTCCAGTGCAAGCGAGCTGCCGGAGAAGCGGCGCTCTCACAGGGATCGGCAATGGCATTTTTTTTTCTTCAAATATTTTTAGGTGTGTATGCTATCAGCGCCATCGCCGAGACCAGTGTGCTGCGAATAATTCTCGAATACAGGTTATAAGAAGTGTTTTGAGGTGTATATGTCGGTTATCGCCGTCGCCAGACGCGCATGCGTGTTCTCGTCCTTTTGTTTGCCGCCGGTGCGGCTACACGGCGCTCCTATGCAGTTCGGCCACAGCTCCCGTGCTCCAATTACTTCTGTCGGCGCCTGTACATACCGCGGTGAGTGGCGTTGTGAGCGACACCCGCCTCTGCAGGAGGTGGCCGCCAGCGTGTCGAAATCAGCTCGCTGTTTCAGATGATTTTTCCAGGCACGGAACTGGTTTTTAATTTTAACAGCGGAGTTGTTTAAGTTTGAGCTTGGTCTCGGTGACGGTACCTCCTGGTGAGGAGGGGAGAGCGTCGAAAGCAAATTAAGAGCGGAGGGCGCGCGCTAGCCGGTAATGGTCTAATTAGTGTCGCATCATGGCCGCCTTAGGAGCAGTCATAGTTGCAGGTTTCACCCAACGGGACCAACCGATGCTGCTCACTGACTAGCCAGAGTCACTGTTAATTATTGATAGTGACGCTCGCTAGTTAGTGAGCGGAAGCGGTTTGTTCCGGTTAGGTAAAATCAAGACAGACTGATCACTTGTCATCGCGAAACGACACCAGCGAGGGATTGCTGTACTGGATCATGGGAGCAGTCTGTCTTGATTTTTACGCAATCGGCCAAACCGCTTCCGCTCACTGACTAGCCAGCGTCACTATCAGTAATTAACAGTGAATCTGGCTAGAAGGGGTTCGACCGATTGCATGATATCAACTATCACTGCTCCCGTGGCCAGCATGATGCGACACTATTTAGACCTTTGCCCGCCAGCCTCCAGGTCTAGCCTTCCCGCAGGACTCAACTCGGCCCAGCTGCCAGCAGCGTCGAGGGCCAACCTCGCAGCCGCGATCAACTCTTCTCGGTGAGCGCGTGGCATATAAGGTCAACTGCTTCTTCCACTATAGTGCCTAGAATATACTCCGTTGCCAGTGTGGGGTACCGACCGGAACGACCTTGCAAAATCCGGCCTAAACTTGTCTTCTTTGGTGGGGTTTTTTGGCGCAAGGGCATCTAAGGCCAAGAGCGCCATTGCTATGATGAGGTAAAAATGTGCTGATGAAATGAGTGCAAATAGTGCATAAAAATTACTTCGGTGTAAAGGGCCGGATCCAAAAGATGAGTGAGGAGCGTGAGAGGCATGGAATGAGCTAACGGTGTATAGGGATGCATGGTAAATAGAACACTACGGATGAAACAAGGTAATGAGGTCGACGAGAACGCTACTTTCTAAAATAAACCTGTTTTAGAAAACCGATACCATCAAGGTATTCTAAAACTCTGCTGATCTCGAACACAGGACAGTCTGATAAAAACATTGCAATGTGCCGTGGCATATTCTTACGGTACATTTCCGGGAAATAGCGTCTCCTTTCTGGTTCCATGGCCGAGCACTCACCAAAACATGGAGGACTGAAAGACCCTCGCCACATCTGGCACAGTTTGGCGGCTGGTCACCAGTCAGGAGGTAGGAATGCGTGCCATGTGTGTGTCCTATTCGTAGTCTGCATCGCCAGACCTCAAAGGCCCTTTTTTTCCCTGGCAGCTGATCGGCCAATTATAGGCTGTACCAAGTGAAGCTTGTTGTTTATTTATCTGTCCCATTCTTTCTGCCAGAGCTGAAGGAGTATGTGTTTTACTGCTGGTTTCATATCCAGGTAAGGTGCTTGCGTGATGTCAATACTGGTTCTTTCAGCTGCTCTGGCGGCAGCCTGGTCGGCTTCCTCGTTGCCAGCTATGCCACAATGGCCAGGAACCCAGCACACTATAATTCTAAATTAGCTGGTGTGCTTTGTACAAGCTTTAAGAAGGGCAGTAAATGTTGGATTCTTGGTGCCCTTTCCTGTGGACAGGGCCGTGACAACGCTGAGTGAGTCTGTGAAGATAACAGACTTTTGTGTTTTGCTTGTGATAATGTGGTCCCACAGCAGATATACTCCGTGTGCTTCTGCTGTAAATATGGTTGTGTTTTTATGCATTGTTTTTGCTATTGAAAGATGCTGTCCAACAACTGCACAGGCCACAGCCGATTTGGTTTTCGATGCATCAGTGAAAAACTGAGCAGCCTTGTACTTGTCTTGGAGGTATGCGAAGTGCTGTTTTGACTTCCAATAGTGAGCCTTTCCTGTCTACTTGTCTAAATGAGGGTGTCGCATGATATGATGCTTGTATCCCAGGGTGCCACGCATCATCTGGGGTTCATTTTGAGGGTGTCATCAAACGAGATGGATAGTTTTGTAGAGATGGAATTGATCAGCAGTGGAAACGGTTGAGCTAAGGAAGGTCGGTTTGAAAAGAGCAGCATTCTTGAGTTATCTCTAATCAGGGAGTCACACGGGTGCTCGGGCTGTGACGTAACCTTCAGGGCATAACTAATACTAATAAAAGTTCGCTGGTACTCCAAAGACCAACAGTCTGATTCAGCATAGAGGCTCAGTACTGGACCTTGTGCGGAAGGCCCCTGTGGCCAACCTGATGCGCAGATTGTGGATAGGATCAAGCATTTTCAGTGCTGTACTAGAGGCTGACCCATAAACTACACATCCATAATCTAGGCGGGAAAAAACAAGACTTTTGTACATGTGTAGTAAACACTTCTTGTCAGTGTCCCATTTCATGTGTGCCTAGTATCTTAAGCACATTCATTGCCTTCAAACACTTCAGTTTCAGATGCTTCAGGTGGGGGGTGAACGAGAGTCTCGAGTCGAAAATCAATCCGAGAAAACCTATGTTCGGTTTAACAGGAAGCAGCTGTCCATTTAAGTAGATTTCTGGTGCAGGGGCAATGCCCCTTTTTTTCGAGAACAGTACACAGGCACTTTTTGAAGGGTTAAACTTAAAGCCATTCTCATCTGCCCATTTGGAGAGCTTATTCACTGACAGCTGAATTTGGCGTTCATAAAAAGAGAGATTGCAGGAATTGAAGCCGATCTGCACATCGTCAACCTACACTGAGTAAAACATGGTTGGCGGAAGTAAAGTGCGTAGGGAATTCATTTTTACAATGAAAAGTGTTGCAGCTCAGCACACCTCCCTGCGGCACCCCTGTCTCTTGTGTGAATGGTTTAGACAGAGTACTGCCTATCCTTACATGAAATGTCCGATCAGAGAGGTAGCTTTCAATTGTTTTTAGCATATTTCCTTGTATCCCAAGGGCACAAAGATCTTATATACCAAACCGCCAAGTAGTATCATAGGCCTTTTCAAGGTCAAAGAATACAGACAGAAAGTACTGTTTACTTTCAGCCTTGTAGGGATATATCCATTGTTCCAGATCCTATAAAAAAGTGATAGTAATGCAAGTTGAGTTTCTGGGTGAACGTTCTTGATCATTTCATAGTGAATATTATCAGGTCCAGGTGCTGCTTTACCAAGTGTGTTTAGGCAAGCTTCGAACTCAGCAATAGAAAACTCAGCATTATACGCCTCAACTTGGAGGTGATTTACGATGAAGTTGCAGTACGTTTCAATTAAGAAACTGTGGCTGAGTAGTGCGCTGCACTTGAAACCGACCCAAAGTATGCTCCCAGTGCATCCGCTGATCTTTCAGAGTGCCACCAGCATTATCAACTAGAGGGCGGGGGCAAGTCTGCTGCCCTTGCAACTTGCGTATCCTATTCCATACTTTATTTTGGTCGGTGAAAAGTTAATGCCCTCTATGTACTTCTCTCAACTCTCACTTTTTTGCTATCCGTCTCACTCTTCTCGATTGGGATTTGATTGCGTTTGAAGTTTATGTAGTTTTCAGTCGTGGGAGAGTTACGGAAAAGGCGCCATGCTGCATTTTGTTTTTTTTCCTAGCACTTTGGCAGTCCTCATTCCATCAAGGAATCGGCTTTCTTTTGGGTTACCAGAACTTTGTGGGATAACATTCACTAGCGGCTTCAATTATGTGCTTTTCGATAAAGGAAAGTGCACTGTCGATGTCCAATGGATCTAGATAGTCACATGGAAGACAGGTGAGCTGTCGAAACTTTTTCCAGTCAGCAGACCCCATCCTCCATCGTGCTACACTGTTCTGCCCATGTGTCGACACTACCTTTTCTTTCAGCACGATTGGGAAGTGGTCGCTTACATAAGGATCATCCAGGACGTGCCAGTCCAGGAGTGGGAAGAGAGTAGCAGTGCAGAGAGCTAAGTCAAACTGATGATGGTGTTTTGTGCGTGGGACTAAAGCATGTGGGCTTCTTTTTGTTCAATATGCAAGCCCCAGTGGAGACTAGTAATTTTTCTATCATTCGCCCTCTTGAATCGCAGTTTTCACAGCCCCAGAGAGGATGATGGGCATTGTAGTCTCCTGCTATTATGTACGGCTCTGGGAGCTTGGTTCATTAGATTTTCAAATTCAGATTCTGTAGTCGCTTGTCTGGGGGAATGTAAATGGAGCAAATTGTTATTAGTCGCTGCAACCATATAACTCTCACAGCTACAGCCTCTAGTTCAGTCTTGAGTTTAACTTCCTTAGCTGTGGTTGACCTTTGAAGGATAATGGCCACACCACCCGATGGTTGGTTGGTGTTTTGCCTGTCCTTTCTGCATGTGATGTACTGGGGTAAAAAGTCTGTGTGTTTGCTGCTTAAGTGGGTTTCTTGGAGACTGCCAGAGGTGCATGCTCCCAGAGCAGCTCTTTAACATCATCCAAGTTTTTCAGAAGCCCTCTGCAGTTCCACTGCAGTACACTACAAAAAGCCATTGCTAATATTGAGACGCTTGTTACTAAAGACAGGCTCAGTTTGTTAGCTGCCAGAGCCTTTTCCAGTAGGAGACACCTTAGAGAGCTCTGCTTTTTTTATCAGTTCCTGGGAGTTCGTACGCTCCAGCGGTTTGTGGCGATCCTTTGGCGTGATTGACGTAGAGGATGGCTCACTTGTGTTCATAGCCTCCAAAGAAGGCTTCTCTGTTGACGGTTTGAGACCTGGGGCCTTGGCTGGCCTCCGGTTCTCCTGTGAGGTTACGACCGTCTCAGTGGTGTTAGTCAGCTGTGCAGACCGCGAGGCTGCAGCTGACACATTGGCCGTTTTCGGGCCACCATTTCCTTGAGGTGCAGCAGGTGTCGCTGTTTGCACCTGGGGGGCTGAAGATGTCTCCTCAGGCCCTCTCAACGAGGTCCCTGACTGAACAGTTGCCGCACGTGGCTCCGCCCCCTGACGCGCCACGTCGGCGTATGCTATCTTATGCGTGATAGCAAGACGCCTGCGTGCTTCGGGGTAAGAGTTGTTTTCTTTTACTTTCAACGCAATGATTTCTTTTTCTTTTTTCCATTGCTGGCATTGAGCGTGAGTATGCAGCATGGTCACCGCTGGAGTTGACACAGTGTGGTGGGGCAGTGCAGCTTTCCGACACATGGTCGGTTTTGCTGCATTTTGCACATGTCTGCTTACCCCTGCAACTCTAGTGATCCGTGGCCGAATTTCTGACAAGTATAGCACCGGCGCGGGTTGGGGATGTAAGGTCTGACTCGGATTTTCACGTAGCCAGCTTCTACGGTCTCCGGGAGAACCGTTGTGCCAAAGGTGAGAACAATGTGCTTGGTGGGGATTTCTTTGTTTTCGCGGCGGATGACTATCCGCTGAACTTTGATGACATTTTGCTCATGGAAGCCTTCAAGGAGTTCATTTTCAGTAAGGTCTAGGAGGTCTGCTTCACTTATAACATCACGCACGGTGTCCATGGAGCGGTGAGGACTGACAGTAACAGCGGTGTCACCAATTTTGTCAACTTTGAGGAGCTTGTCACATTGAGTCTTATCTTAACTTCAATCAGCAGGTCGCCATTGGACATTTTTTTGTGCTTTCGACAGACATTTGGACACAAGAAATGGTGACATCTTTCTCATTGTTGTGTTCTCATTTTCCGAGTGCATCACGTGAAAGCGTGGAAAACACTCTTGCCTCTTCGAAAGAAAAAAATCAAAGGTGGTTGCCTCGGTGCGCCCCCTTTTAAGAGAGCGATTCATGAAAAGAGATTTGGAGATGCCATACAACAAGTATGAGTTCGGTGGCAAGGCCGGTCGCCCACCACCGAGCCCAACAAGGGAACGTGGCATTTTCAGCACACGCTAACCGTACCTTGCCACTATAACCCTATGCTTGAAATCAAGAGTGATGTCTTTGCACAGGGTTAACCCTCACCGCCTGGTGAGGCATGGAAGCAAAGAAGGAAGGAAATGACTAGACAGGGTTAGGAAAGACGATAGGAAAGCAAAAGAATGGAGAAGAGGACAGGAAAAGGCGACTGGCTGATTACCCCCAGGTCGGGTCAGACTGGGGGCACCGTCTACGGCAAGCGGGGGCCGAAGTGGTGTGTTGCCTCTGCCAGGGGGCCACGAAGGTCCAAAACAACCCTGGCTTTGGCTCAACCACCAGGATGCCCTTTTCCCCGGACACGGCAAAGCCACGCACAGCCGAGGGCGTGGGTGGGTCCAACCCACATGGGCTCGGGTTCCGCGGTGTCGCCACTACCGTCACCTTGAAACGCAAGGCGCCCCTGCGGGCCCGGCTAAACTTGTACTCACCCCTCAACACTTAGCCCAGCCTAGCAATAACATCGCAAAGTCTAACAAAATTAACCTCGAAAATCTTAGCAAAAAACCGGAACAAGCTAGGTCCCCCCCAGCTCAGCTGTTTTAAATGCAGAGCATTTCAGTAACTCACGATGTCACCCGCGTTGACGTCCGTAGTCCGCACCCCTCGTACTTTATAAAAAAAAATACTATCCGGCGCCCGGTTTCGATCCCTCGACCCTGCGGGCGGAACGCAATGTACATGGTGCTCTACCCCACTGCGCCACAAAGCCGACACAGAATGGGACGCTACGAACGCGCCTTATATCGTTGACTCATTCAAATTACTGCTGACAAGCGCTCTCTCGTCAGCAGTTGCCACAAGTGCAACAACATTAACGTAACGCAAACTACTTAACGTTGTGCGCCCCCGGAAATGCTCTGCATTTGATCGTGCCCCTCGCGAGAAGGATGTTTCACTGCGTCTTCTCTCGGTGCGGGACCCGTGGCGCCATCTGGCGGAGGTGCCGCACAACTCGTAGCACTTTGAAAAGATGCGTCTTTCTTCACTATAGCACGTCTACTAACTACGAGGTAGCCGAAATGCTTCCTGTTCTATGGTAGCCGTGAGCCGTGGAAACTGCGTGCTTGGTGAAAGAGCAGGCAGTGCGTGGTCGTACCTAACATTGGTCATGCCGGAGTCGAAGGAACGTGTGACTGAGCGGGTAATTTGCCACCGCGAAAGTTGTAGCTGACGAAAAAAAAAAAAGAAACCAAACGTACGTTGGCGAAGACCAGATACGACATATACGCGCGCCTGCGGCAGTCACCCACGGCTGTTTAACGCCCCGTTTTCCCTTTTCTTCAAGTATGAACCAACTCGCTCGGCAGAAAGTTTTGTTAAACTGTAGCTGACGGTCACGGCAACGGTTCACCACGATGGCGACGTTTTCATAGGCCCGCTCAAAACCATTTCCACTCTTTTCAAACCACTTATTGTTTGAAATAACGCTACATTAACAAAATGATGGTCTCTAATGAGTATCTCCCAAAATTTTACAGCCTCGCTCGTGCAAGCTGCGTCCAATTTTTTTTTTCAGAATGTACGAACCAACAAAACAATTATTTCAGGCATAAAGCACTGTTTCCCCACATGAAGTGATAGCTTTTTACTGTTATGCGGTATTTATTCTGTAAACGCGTTCCCATGGCTGTTGTAAACGATTTGCCGAGAAATTAACTATGTTTCAATTGTGAGTAATGAGGTTACATAGCGTCATCCCTTGAGCGCAACCTTTTGTGTGTTTGTAATTTGAATGCCTCCTGCCCCCAACTTGTCTTTCGCTGTGAACGAAGCTGTTTCTTCTTAACTGTGAATACGCGCTGCAGGCCGCCCATGCCGATTTTGCGGGACCATTTAGCTGTAAAATGCACCAATTAAATTTAAATTGCACGCAGGCAACAATGCCCCACGAAAAATTTGCTTCGTGTATTGCTAAACGGCTACACGAGGGAGTAAACTTGCACGTGCAGCTTGGAATCGTAGGTTGGAGCGTTGAGCGTCGTCTGTAGTTTGCATTAATGAATATTCACAGTCATGGACAAATTAAATGCGAACACGAAAATGCGAACTAGAACATGCAAAATTGAAAAAAAAAAAACTGTTGTTAAGGTCCAATAATGGCCACACATTCCAACTCTGTTTTGTAGCGTAAGCTACACTGGCCGAGGATGAGCAGTTTTGCGTGGACCTTGAAGGGCCGTGCTGTGGAAGCGCGAGGAGCATTGGATTAGATTTGATTGAATTGGAATTGGATTTGGATTAAATTGGATTGGATTGGATTGGAATCTATGTCATTTGGAGTGCGGACGAGTAGAGAATTGGGTCTGCACATTCGCCGGTCTGCGCATTCCAGAGGAGTGACGTCATAGCCGCGGTAGACGCTACGGCGCCGGCGCGTGCCCAGCTGCGCGCCTTCTTTTGCGCAGTAACAAAGTCTGACGCTGCGCCGGAGCCGCTTGATAGCCGTTTCGCGTGGCTCCTGGAGAGGCGTACGCTGCGCATGCTCGAGGAGCAGTGACTGGACAGGACTGGACCGGACCGGACTGGACTGGACTGGACTGGACTGGACTGGACTGGATTGGATTTGACTGCTGAACCTTAGCTCGCGCTACGTATATCCTGGCATAGCCGAGCTAAGCCACTGCTAATTTTTGTAACTATATCCACGCGTCATTCGGACTTGCATGGTAAGAAATCGACTATTTGTGCGTTCCGGTGCATATTTTCGTGTTCGCGTTTCATTTGTCCGTAACTAATCGTAGTCATGCATGTGGCGTACGTGCCTGTATACGTTGTCTTCACTTGGAAGATTCACCGAAATAAAAAGTTGTTGCTTTGCAAGCTGCTTTAGAAAGGATTGGCGAGTTTGATTGTAGGGTTTAACGCGCCGTCGTAACGCAGGCGATGGGGCGTGCCGTAGTGGAGGGCTCCGGATTAATTTTGACCACCGGGGGATCTTAACGTGCGCCGTAATCTCGCACACACGGGTGTTTTTGCTATTCGCCTCCATTAGAAAAGCGGCCTGCGCCCGAAATCATCCCGGTACCTCATGCTCACCAGCACAACGCTTCAGCCATGATCAACCACGGAAATTTGCAAGCTGCACCGCTCAAGTCGCCGTACAGACAGCCACCGGCATTTGCTTGATGTTAGATGTGTGCTACCGCAGTTAAAATATGTAGTAAATTTGCATTCAAAAAGCGCAGTAAGATTTAACTGCGTCTTTTACCATTGCAGCGGCCTCTAGCACTAACATTTTCCTTCCTTCAATGGCTTCAAGTGGCTGCTGAGCTAAGCAGTGCCGTCCACATCTCAACTCATCAACATCGTTTGCACTGCAGGACGAAGGGTTTTCCCATCAACCTCCAGCCGCTCTGTCCTGCGCTGCTCGATCTAGTCCATTCTGCGCCTCCGAATTCCCTTATTTCGTCTCTCCATCGGGTTATTAATGGCCTTCCCCTTCTTCTAGATCCGTCTATCGGTATCCGCTCAGTTACCCTACTTGTCCACCGGTTGTCGGCTCGTCTGACTACATGGCCAGCCCAAGTCCATTTCTTTTTCTTTATTTGAACAATGATATCCTTTACTCGAGTTTTTCCTCTGATCCAGGAAGCTCGTTTCCTCTCCCTTAACGTTACTCCTATAGCATCCTCTTTTAATGGCCCGTTCAGCCGAAGTAAGTTTGCTTTAAAGTTTATCCAGTATGGCTCCGAGTTCAGCGCCGCATACGTCATCACCGACAGGACGCATTGGTTGTTCGATTGATATGCTATATTGTGCATATCACCTGTTAGGTGATATGCACAATAATTTTTAACCATGCCACACTTGTCTTCCGGGATTTCTGCTGTTGTTCTTGTCATGTTTTTTACGTCCCATCTCCATGGCGGATGATCTCTGCTCTACAAACCGATCATCATTTACGCGAGGGGACGCCTGCCCTCTGCGTGACATTATAGCAGTAACAGCCATCAGCTTCTCGCACGCAGTACTTACCGTGACAACGCTGGTTCAACGGCGCCTTGAGTCCCGCTTATAGCGTATTGCATCGAGAGAGCAAACGCCGCTATGCAGCCCGCGATGCCAATTATGAAAAAGAACCACACGCTGAACCAGAAACCGCCCTGCGAGAATGCAAGCCGAACAGTAAATTTTCAATCACTCCACCAAATGTGTAATTAGGTAAATGTTGGCATGCAAAACATATTTTATACAAATGCGATGAGGTAAAAGAAAAGCTATGCGATTTCACAACAAGCACCACGCCTGCGCAGTGAAGTAACAAGGTGGGCGATTTGGTAAGGTTGCATGATCGAACAGGGCGTGAAAGTAACGACAAAACAGAAAGGAACAAATAAGACAGGACGGCGTGAAGTTTGGACTTCGCACTGTCGTAAGTCGCTCGCACACCTAAGCGCTTCTCTCACCAGAACTGATGCGGGGCCACGTTTTGTGTCTCCTCTACAGCTACAGAAAGTGGCCTAACCGTGCGCCAGGCCAATGAAAGGCCTGAGGCTAAGCCAATGGAAGGCCTGAATATGAACACAAACTACCTGAAATGGGTCCTCATTAGCAAGTGTACCCAGGAAATGGCGAGCAATTACACACATTTGCAAATTACCTTACGAGCCTCTTGCGGTCCAGTCATAGCTTTATCTGCCAAACAGTGGATGACTCCATCGGTGCTGACCACCATGTTGCCACCACCCCCCCCCCCCAACCCCTACATCTGCGCGCCATCGCGGCTACATCTTAAGGCCGCCCTTTTTCTTTTCTTGTTTATTCCACTGATCCGAAGCCAAGAGAGCTAAGACTTTTCCGCTCGTCTGCCGTGCAGGCAGATTCAGAGAGAGTAGACTGTGCCGAGTCAGAGATTCACTCTACGAGGTGTCCAATATGTACAGGGCTAAACACATAAGTGTGAGAGCGACTGGTTCCCGCACGCGTTTTCCTCTCTAAAAACCAGTCCGGCAGCCTGAGAAACGCATGAAGTTTACACGGACCGGTTTTGCAGAGGAAAAAAAAAAAAAAAAAAAAAACGCACTGACAATTACTATACCCGTTACAACTTAAGAACGGCAACGGAAGCTGCCGCTGTGCCTCATCACCAGCAACGGAGTGTTTTTCGCGCGGGCGCAAGTAGTGCGTTTACTGGGAATATTTTGAACATGGCATGAGCCGTTTCCCTGATTCTGTGGACTCAGTATACTTATAAACTACTGCAGTGACGACAAATCAACTACGTGAGAAAAGGCAGGCGACATCATAAATTCATGGCAATCTTCTTTCAAAACGCGCGCGCCCGTTGACATCCGGATCCGTCGCTTCGGCGGAGCGATACCGTACATGAGCTATTGCCGTTCTTAACTTGTTCCAGAGTATACTTGTGCTGTTGCCATTCTTAATTTGTACTGAAGTATAGGGGAAGTAGTGGCGCTGGTCGAGCTGGTCACGGCGCATAGCTGCTGCGTCTCAGGAAGCGATCGCGTGATCAGCGAACGCACGACGGCGTGCGCTACCCTGTCGTCATCTCGCCGCGCGTCGCTCCCTCCGGCGAGCATGTTGTTGCAACTCGTGTTTGAACCTCCCGCGCAAATGTCGCGTGGTTCGGGTGGGCGGCGAACGGAGTAGGAGCGCCCGGCAGAAGTGTGAGGGAGATGACGCTACAGCAGCGCGTGCCGCCCTCCCCACACACCCTCGCCAAACGCTCCTACGAGCGTCTCGTGCGGGCTAAACATACTGCCTTCGCTCGCTCGCTCGGTTACGACGCCGTCGCCATCGCCGCCACGAAACCCCAGTAGCGCTCGCCAGAGTGTTTGCGCACTAAAACGAGTCGCTCTCCGCGCATGTGTTTGGCCTTTACTACGTTCGGACTGACATGTTTCTCGGATTGACAGCTCTCTTTGTACCTTTCTGTCTCTCTCTCTACTTTATCCTATCACTCCACCTTTACTTCCCTTCCCCTGCACTGGGTTGTATGCAGGTGAGCTCCCTACCGAGCTCAAATTATCCCCTGTGCATTTCCATTCCTTTTAATGTCGCAAAACACAACCACCACCACCTTACTACGTCATACAGAATACTACGTTTATAATACTACGTAGTATGAATACTACGCTCATACTACGTTCATCATCACGGGAACGTTGTTCACGGCAGCTTTTCATGGCAAGATATTTCTAGTCGGCCATTCAAAACTAAAATTTTACCCATATAACTGCATACTCACAGTCGGCCTGACGGCGCCATCGCACAAGGCATTCACGCTTGTCGCGTACAGCAAGTACAGCGAATGGCAGTCCCCAATTCGGTCACGTATCTGCAGGAGACAAATCATTTTTGAGTGTGACGCATTTCTTGCTAGTTCCTTTTTCTGTCACTACACCGCATCTGTGACTTGCTTCAAATCGGCCCGAATAGTTCGTCGCGATAATTCCATGCACCGCTTGTCGCCTTTGATACACCCGCGCCGTTATTAGCGCTGGATGGCGGTACTTGGGGAAACACTCATGAAAAACTAAAAATAAAATATTTGAAGCCGTATTTGCGCGAGAAAATCCTTATCGAAATTGCAGTTTTTTTCCAAAAAACATCAGACATTTTTTCACCGACCGGCACTTCCCCTCAGTTTTTAGCGTTTCACAGTGGATGCGCGATGTAAGACGGGAACAGGCTTTGACGGACACAGGACGAAGCAATATTCCGGGAGTCCTGCCGTTCTCGCCCTACACAGCGCACCCAAAATGATCCGTAACCACGTAGGCCTCATCTTCTCGTTTTCACAGTTCTTCAGAAAGTTCTAGTCTACTTATATGAATGAAGAGCGGCTGTTAGCAAGTAATCGCTGCAACTTCTTTTGGCATATCGCAACGCATATACTTGCCTGCGTCTTGGCGTGCCTAAAATACTGGTTGACGTCGTCCATGACAGCCTGTTTAATGTCAGCAACTTTGTCGCTGAACTCCTTGACGGAGTCCTTCAGCTGGGTCTGCAAATCTCCCCAGTTGTTGACGTGCTCCTTGACGTATTCCTGCGAATGTTCCGGATGTAAATATCTTAGCGCTCCGCGCATTGCTTGAGTATGATTGTTCATTTCACAAGCTGCGTATATAGCTGCTGCACTGTTCTCAACAATACATCCACTGAGCGTGCCCAACTCACTGTGACAATACTCGGAGGCCGGCTAAAGAAAATCACGCACCCCTCCGTCCAACGACGATGATGGGAGAACGCGAAGCTTTCACGTGATGGACTCTTTTGTTGGACAATCCCACACTGCGGGCACTCTGTATATAGTACGCACCGCTTTTATAGAATACCACAGCAACTCTCAGGTGTTCACTCCGTAGGCCTAACGTTTGTGTCTGTGGTGTATCGGCGCGAATCGGTACCTGCTGCTTGGAGTTCAGTGAGCAACTTTTGGAATGGGGTGCCGGTTTGAGATGTTATACACGAGATGTAACGTCCTAAACCTCAAAATGGGAAGTTCGGCGTAATATCTTGTGGCTAACAGCCTTACGGCACGCAGAGCAACGCCATTCTCATCCTAAGTCGGCCTGTGGGTAACGGCTGTCGATGTTCACCTGAGAACATGACGTTAGGCCTATTTACTTCGCGCTGTCGCACAACTGCGACACCTTGTCCTTCTGCTGTGTCTTATCTAGTGACATTATACGGATCATCAACCTCTAGCGGGCGGGCGTAGCGGAGAAGCTTTGCAGGGAATTCATTCTAATTTTGCTACACTTTCCCGCCTTGGTGGCTCAAAGGCTCAGGCGTTGTGCTGCTGAGCACGAGGACGCGGTTTCGATTCACCGCTGCGGCGGCGGCTTTTCTAATGGAGGCGAAATGCAAAAAACGCCGGTGTGTACGACATTTAGGGGCACGTTAAAGATTCCCAGAGGGTCAAATTAATCCAGAGTCCTTCACAACGGCGCGCCTCATCGCCTGCGTTGCGTCGGCGCGTTATACCCCACAATCAACCTATCAATCCTACATTTCACCAGAAATCATTATCATCGACAGAGATAGTTGGCGTGCCTGCAAGGTATATTCGCGTTGCAGACGCCATCAGTGAGAACACTAAAGGTTCGCTTTAAATAGAGACATTAGGCGTTGTGTCCTCAGACAGATATTGACGTCCCTTCGCTGGGCCGGTTCAACCACAAGTATTCACGCCTGTTGTCACTTTATTAGATGCAACGCATCTCATGCTCGCCCCTCTATCCTTCTTGAGTCTGTCCGGCGTTGTCCGCACAGCTGCGCCCCTCCTCCTCCTCTCCTCTCTCCGATAGCGAACGCTCTCTCCCAAACAGCTGCGGGTTGGCGCAGCGCGCTCTCACGCTGTTGCTAGGCGCCGGGGGGCGGCGCTGCGCATGTGCAGTACTCTCTCTCTCCGTGCTCTCCTCTCCTTCGGGCGATGTGAATACAAAGCGGCATGCCGCGCTCCGACGGTCTCAGTCGACGGTCGTTCCGCATTACGCTTGCACTCTCTCGTAGTACTCGATGATTGCAATAAGCAATCGTCGAGCCCGTAACTGTGCGCTTTACGGACCACAAGGCACTCATTCTCGTGTGCAATAAAGACCGTACCTGAGCATACGTGTACTGCATGTGCATTGCATGGCGAAAATGGAAAATTACGCTCACCTCCTCTTCGCGTGAGAATCCCTGCTATAAGCGTAATCAATACGATGGAAAACGCCAATGGAACCCCCCATGAGATGCGTTGCATCACAACAGGGCTCCCGCGAGGGGAGGTATAGGCGTAATTTTTTCAGCCGGCCTCCGTAGAGTGCCGTGGTGTGAGTTGGACGCACGCCGTGTAGGCGGATAGTTGAGAGCCGTGAAGCGTCCACTGTGCTGCACGCAACTTGTGAAATGAACCAGTTTTCCGAAGTTTGAAATTTCGCGACGTGCTAGAAAACCGCAAGGTGCAGCGAGTCACTAGTTGGAGCTTGTGCACCTGTGTATGATGCGTGGTATGCTTCAGGCCTAGATCGGCCTGAAGGGTGAAGGGGGGCAGCCACATTTTTTTTTGTGCTTGTAACAAGCAACCTCTCACCCCACCCGCCTTTTTTACTCTCTGCAAGTTGCAAGATTTAACGCTTTTCGCTAACAATTGTTGGACTTCCTTCCATATTTTCAACGAGATAGCCGTGCTTTCACAGCTAAAATCACCCCAGAAAAGGATAACTGACATCTCCGAATAGATAAGCATTTCTGTCTGAGCTTGTTTGTGTACGTTTCTTTAATGCGCTGCATGCATACAGCTGCATGTAGCGCAGAGATTTAATATTGCATTGCGTCATTTTAAAGTTCTGCACATGACTCAAAACGGGGAAAGAAAAGATCACTGTCAAAGGGGGGGTATTTTTAGACGAACAATATTTCAACGGAGATGGGATGCACTGCTGACTACGTCACGAGAAAGTTTATCATTTCATTTTCACATCTTTAATTCAGATTAAACAAGCAGGACGCCTGCATCTATATGCATGTAGCAACAAACGTACACAAACAAGCTCAGAGGGTGAATGATAATCTATTCGGGGATGTCAGTTATCCTTTTATGGGGGTATTGACCTGTGAAAGCACGACAGTCTGGTCCGATGAGAGGTGTGAAAATCAAAAGACACTGGCGGAAGAGATAGGGTAGTATAAGGCACTTTCACAACCCGCTGGGGCTGTGAACAGCGAGGGAGAAAGCAGCTCGCTTAAAATATGGAGGGAAATCCAACAAAGATAGAGGAAAGCGTCAAAACTTGCAACTTGCGGAGAAAAAAAAAAAGGGGGGGCGGGGGTGGGGGGGGTGGCGTGAGAGGTTACTTGTTACAAGCACATAAGAAAAATAAGGCTGCCCCCCCTAACCCTTTAGGCCTAGGTAGGCCTAAAGAATACGCCGCATTCATTCTGCCATGAGTTGTAAACTACGCGATGCCGAGCCGCGTAATAAACGTTTAACAGTTTAAAAACAAGGATACGTTGGTTGAATTGGAGTGAAGACTACTTTCAGTGACCCCCGTAAACTAGGCAATGACGAGATGCCTAAGAAACACCTCATAGTTTAGGAATAAGAACACCTTGGCTGAATTGCAGCGAAGATCACTTCAGCGACCCTGCTTACCGAGATGTGGGAAGTGTTGCGTTGGACACAAGGTTTAGTGCAAAGCCTGTGCGCATAAATTTTACAAAAGGTTTGTGTTAAGACAATAGTTGGCATTACCAGCGGGGGGCTTTTTTCGAATCGGTACAGATATACACACTTCTAGAGGTTATAAGTGGCGCCATCAACGGTCGTGAGGTGGCTTTTTGTTTGCCACTCAGATGCATACAGTTAAACCTGTATAACGAAGTTGACAAAAATTTGAAATTTTCGTTACATCCAGGTATTCGTTATATGCAGGTTTCGAGTTTTGGCACGCGTGGATGAAGCAGAAACGAAATCAAAGTGTCAGACGTTAGTGATGGGGAACTTACTCTTAAAGGAGCCATGAAGACAAAACAACAGTGTCATTCGAAAGATTTCGTGTTTTATAGTGCCCCCAGCGCTTGTCCGATTGCAAACGATGCTTTATTCACTCAGAAATTATTTAATTTAAGTTAAATTTTTGATTTTCTCACTAAATCGTGCGTTTTCGTGGTCTGCAATGATATCACAGGGCCTTGTTTACCGTTAGTTAACATAAATGGCGCCACCACACCGCGGCAAGCCGTTTTCTGCCTCTGGTTTGTTTGTGAACGTATTTGCACCTAGCTTGTTTTGTTCATGGAGACAATCGTTTCGTGAAACATGGCACTCGCTCGACAAATACGGTCACGTAAGGACAGCGTCGCTTGCGTCAATTGGCCAGTGTCGCCTGAAACAACCCCAAAGCACCGCAGTCCTGTGCAGGTAACCCAAGCACAGTGCATGCGCAGTACCAACAGCAGTACGCATCGGTACTATGTTTACGTGTGCTTTCGTAACTTCCACTGTTTTTCCCGCCATTCTTAGAGCTTTAAAAAGATTAATGTGCCCGAAATTTAAGCGCAAATAGTTCGTTCGGCAAGCTATCAGGTCTACCTAATTTGCATTTGCTTTTGCCGCCCTCCGCCAATTGCAGAGCTGTCTGGTATAGGTTCTGTTGCGGGAAATGAGCTGGTGGGTCGCATGGCCATTCCCTTTTTTTCTAATTATGTAGCTTATTTGAGCGAAGTTTACGTTAAAAGTGGTGTCAGTATGATTCTAACGAGGCAATCTTTTGAATAAACCAAGCTTGTGTTTTGTCTTCATGACTCCTTTAAGGATTTACTTCACAGTAAAAAACCCGCTTGGCTTGCGCCTGCTGCTTTTCCACAAACTTAGCACTACACGGCACTCCACAGAAGCAGGGTCACTTACCCCGTGTTCACAAACGTAGCTTAAAGAAGCCATGAAGACAAAATACAAGTTGGGTTTATTAGAAAGACTGCTTAGTCCCGATAACAACGATGCCAATATCATCGCAATCTTCGAACAAATAACGGAGATATTAAAGAAAACGTGTGAAGCAGTCGCGACCCCCTAGACAATTTCCCGCAACTTTTCTATGACGTCACGGAACATTGTTTATGCGATTGGCGGCCGCCTACTTGACCTGTCGCGACGACACATGACTGGATGTCTGTAATTGAGGCCTCTAGTTCCATTTGACCACATCAATTGAATGCTAACGTGCAGTTAACCCACTGAAAATTTATGTTTTATTGTTGGCCCGAGTGACGTCATTCTTGCTCATACACGTCACTGTGGCGCAAAATTTGAAAGTTTTTAGATACTACTTGCTTTTTTTTTCGTTAAAAAAAACATCTTTGTGGCTCTAAGTGAGATCTGACGAAGATGACGAGAAATTAAACGAAGTTGTATTTTCTCTTCATGGCTCCTTTAAAGGGACCGGTGGTGCAAATTAATACATAACCCTCCATTCCGGTGTGACGTTTTCGGCAGAACCATTTCGGCAAACAGAATTCCTCAAAATTGCACAAAAAACTTTTTTTAAGTGCGAATGCACTTCTTAAGCGAGCCTGAAGCGTTCCGCCGCCGTCCGCATAGCAACAGCTGCGGGGTGCGCGCGCTCCTCGTCTTTCTTGGCAACGGGGGGAGATGGGCGCGCGCTGCCTGGCCGCTGACATGGCACATACCCACGTGGGGGATTGGCCCAGGAATCTCCTCGTCTTCCTGGCAACGGGGGGAGATGGGCGCGCGCTGCCTGGCCGCTGACATGCACATACCCACGTGGGGGATTGGCCAGAAATCGGGCGTGAGAAGGGCTAATGCACCCGCTTAAAGGAGTACTGACACCGAAATTTCAAAGCTGAGATCCGCTCTAGCAATCAAGTACAACGACAAACACAAATAGGTGTCTGTGAATAAATGTATCTTTCTTTCTTTGTAGTTGTGTGTGTGTGTGTGTGTGATCTCTCTTTCGCGAACATTACCGAACCGCGCAAATTCAACTCGTGCATTCGCACTTTCACATTCTTCCCCTCGGGGAAATGCGGGAATTTTTTTTTTCTGGGCCTACTCAAGTACGTTGTGCGCACGTACGTCGATGTTTTTCGATGCGCCTCCTTCGGTCACCGTGCTGACTAGTACGAGAGCTTGCGCCGGCACCGGTGACTCCAGCCTGGAAGGGAATGAGGTCAAGAACTGTCAATGAGAAAACAAAAAAAACAGAAGAAATAACTGCAAATGCTTTGCAACCGCGCGAAGGCGAAAAATACACGCGTGAAAAGTAAGTTGTAATCTGGATTTCAAGCTCAAAATATGAAAAACCAATGAACCAATCACCGTTTTCATGATTTCAATAAGTGACAAAAAACGATACACTTAAACCCTTAATTGTTATAACGAAATTGTTTTATTCGAAATCTGGTCTTGATCAAAGTGTTTTATTGTCCTCAATGCACTTGCCTTACACGTCGATCGAGGCGAATTAATTCTGGATATGTCTTCCGTTTTGCTCAGAACGTCATATAAACGAGCCCACTTAAGCTGCAAGGGGCATAAAGGTCCCCCTACCGCTCTCCCCCTGTGATAGTTGTGCTATCGAGAAGTCGCTGTTCCGTACCCTGACAAGCGTATTTTTCCGTTTTTACATGCTACAAGCTTCCCTGTAATACTGCCATTTTTGGCGTCTTGATGTCGCTACGCGTATTACAGAACTATAGAAATGTACACCCGAATCTAAGATATCGTCGAATATTGTTTCTGATCGCGTAAAACGCGGCCACTACCCTTGCAACTGGATCCATAAAAATCCCATGGTCTTCCTGCACTCACCATTGCTTTGGTGAAAGCTTTTATGTTGTCCCCGGAGATGCCGTCGAGCAGCGAAGCCGCTTCGTTGATCTTAGCCGAGGCTTCCTAAAAAAAGGAATTACGGGAAAGTCATGGAGGCATAAACTGCAAGGAATTAAAGCCGTTCCACTCAACGTGAAAGCTGCCGGAAGTGTAGAGCAGTGATTCGCCATAATGGGCTGTACCGCCGTTATCCACTAGTCTGATACCACCCCATGCAATTCAAATTTCTCGCCTTCGCGGTGCTCGCGCGCCCCCAGCCTGAAACTGCGCCAGTGGGAGTTCTGTTCTCTTTGTGATTTTTTCCCGGCACGTGCCGGGGTTGCACTGCCGCATTTTGCGTTTGCTAACGTAAAAACAACCCAACGGGCGTCCTTAACTAAAGGAACGCGGGCGCTGCCGGTAATTACGTATATTTCCCTCAAATGTATACCTATGGTTTTTTTTGCGCTAAACGGAAATATGTATGTGAAGCGCCAGCGTTTCACTAGTTTCGAACGCTTATGACTATATAAACCGCTTGGCTTTCGAAGCCTCTGAGGTACGCCGCGAACGACAGCGTTACTCCGGGACGCCGCATTGGTGCTTTGGTGCTCTATATATTTGGGTCGAGCGAGCGATCTAGGACGACAAGACGAGCGCCTAAAGTGCTCTGCACTTCAAATGAAACAACCTGGCTGAGAATGATTGCAACCATGCAAGTCAGCAAGCAAACCTGCGAATTCATCATGGTGCGCGGAGTCTTCGTTTACTGATCAATCCGTTACGGGGTGGTATTTGGGTATAGGGACAATTTTTGTTTTCACACCTGACCACCCTCACAACCTCTAAGGGGACAGATTAACCTTCGTCCGCGGCGGCCGCTTTTCTGATGGAGGCGGAAAGCGGAAATGCCCGTGTGTTCGAGATTTCAGCGCACGTTAAAGATCCCCAGGTGGTCAAAATTAATCCGGAGCCCTCCTCTACAGCGTGCCTAATGGCAAGAGTCGGTGCGTTAAACCCCACAATCAATCAAATGAGATCGACCTTCGTCAATTTCTTGGTCCATCCGACGAATTCGAGCCTACTCGCGATAATATTTCCATAATAAGGCCGCGAAGTATACCTCGTGCTTTGTCCTATTCTGTGTTTGGTTTGCAGCATGTGGCAGCGCCCAGCTGTTTATGTCAAGCGCGGGTTTCAGTCTTTCTGTTGTATGCCGTGCGAGCTATCAGATTTGATAGGAATTGTATCGCTTGTCCTCACTAGAATAGAATGTTTTGTCTGGGATTTCCAATGTTCTAGATCTGATTCGATGGTTCTCGAAGGATTAACGCCGAAAGATTGATTGATGTATACATGGTTTAACGCACCGACGCAATGCCGGCGATGAGGCGCGCCGTAGTGGAGGGCTCCGGATTAATTTCGACCACCTGGGGATTTTTAACGTGCGCCGAAATCTCGCACACACAGGCGTTTTTGCTTTTCGCCTCCATCAGAAAAGCGGCCGCCGCGGCCTGGAATCGAACTCGCGACCTCGTGCTCAGCAGCGCAACGCCTTAGCCACTGAGCCACCGCGGCGGGTAACGCCGAAAGATAAATACTCGCAAAGAAAACTCCATGGCATTCGATTCGCCGGCACTCGTCTGCGCCCGTCACTTTGTTAACTGCTCCCACGCCGATTGCGTATTCTTTGAGTTCTTATCGAAGCACAAGTTCGCTCCAATAAACTTGGTTCCTAGAAGAAACCTGCGTCGTCCTTGGCTACGTGATAGTATGCAGCTGTTGATGGAACTAGGCTACAATTGGTGACACGGCCGACGAGACCCTTGATGGCATTTCTCCGTGACTCCGGCCTGAACGAAACTCTGACTCATGTGCGTGTGCTGTGTGTGCCGTTCTTGCGTCTGCAGACGCAAGAACACAACACACACACACGCGCACGCACGCACGCACGCACGCACGCACGCACACACACACAACACCACGCGCCACACACACGCACACCGGCGCACACGCACGCACACGCACATGCACAAGCACACACACACACACGCACTCACACGCACGCACGCACACACACACTCCCACAGCACACAACGCAAAAGACTGACATGTCATTTTTTGTGTGGCTTATCAGTGTTTGTTTGTGGTTGTGTGGGTTCTGAGCGTTATCGTGTTTCGCCCATTTTCGCCTTTTCCCATATCCATATATAGTTATAGTACAGCAAGCCCAGCTCGCTTCCCAGGCTGACTTCTCCTTATCCTTAAAAGTATCCCTCCCTCCTTAGCCAGCAACATGGCCAGGCCATTCGAAAAACAGGCCCAGTCGATAAGAAATGCATCACACTAAAAACAGAGTGACCATGCAGTCGATCATCATCATCATCATCATATTACTCACCGAAACAGGTCGGGCCGCTACGTCGTGCAAATTTCCCTTGATGCTGGTGATGTTTTCGAGGCTCACTTCTGCCTCCGAAGCCTTTGAAAGAAGGATAGTAGGTATTTGGTAGCAGGAAAAATAGGGAGACAAAATTTGGTTCCTTGCATGGCAAAATAAAACAACAAAAAGAGTCACACTTATCAAAGCCTAAAGTTCCAAGGTAATGGGTTCAACTATTCGTGGCCATGAAATGTGAAGGCTATAAGGCCAATAAATAAGCTATTTAAAGTGGCCACGACGACAAAATGCAACTCTGTTGTTCCGTTTGAAGAAACTAGCCTTCAGTAACTCACTCAGCTCGGATCTACTGCAGCCCCGAAAGAGGTTGTTTAAAAACGAAAAAAAAAAAAAAAAAGCGCAAGGAATATTGAAAATGTTTCATCAGTTTTATCTCTACTGTGACGTAATATGGGTGGGTGTAATGCAATCGAGGCCACCATTAAAACCGTGTTTACAGCACGTTAGCATTGAAGGGATAAGCCCTTGTATACAATCTTCTAGTCCCGTTTTTGCGGAGGGCTTCGGATTGGCAGGCATCGAAATCTTGTTTGCGTGGGTCGGAAAACAAGATTTCCATGGCACCGATTGCGCAAAAAACAAGGGACGAAGAAGGAAACGACAAGGGCCGGCTCACGGGGTGGAACAAGATTTGGCAGGACGTCATGCTTAATTGCACTGCCTGTGTGCCACGACACAAAGTCGCCTTGAGTCAAATCGTATGCTCGCACGTCATTGTTGGCTGCATGGATTGTCAATCGAAGTCGTTGTTAGGGTGGTTATGGACTGGGTTAGAAGGGCGGTGCGCATCATGTTGTCTTATGCGGAACATGTTAAAACAAAAAACAAAAGCGCTGTAAAAGGCTGGACGACAAGGAAGAGAATACAAACGAACTAGCGCTGGCCACCATCATTGAATTTTTAAACCACAATGCAATAGAGAGATACAGAATCAGTGCATGCGCGAACATGGGCGAAGTAATCAAGAAAAAAAAATGGCCGTGTATCTGCTCCTTTCGTTGCAAATGTCGACGAAAGACGATAGTCGACTGGCGCCCCTGCCAAATAAATGCCTGCCATTTCTTTCCCGCTCACCTCTCATGCTGTTCCCTCCCATTTCGTTCCTCCCAAGATAACACGCTGGAGGTTTGTTCAAGTCAATTTAAATTTACCGCGTTCCACTGTTCCAAGTCGAGCGCCTCGATGCCAGCGCGAGACACGCGTGAATCGAGGCATTCTACTATAACGTTTATAGAACGATGTCGCCATACTCCACGAGCGTTCCAAGCGGAACTTGAAACCTATCAAGTGGAACCTTTCGTTGTTGTTGCCGTTTGATTTCTCAAATACCGCCAGGAGCCATAGTAGCGCGGGCAACAGCAAGCGACGGTTTTCTACAGTTGATGTATACTATAGTATTTCATTTGATATCGCAAAAACCAAGCATCCATGAATTTTCAATAAAGGAACACTGCAAATATCACTTGCGTATTGATTTTCTACCGTATATTTGCATGCATAATGTGTTGTTTTTGTTCAACAATGTTGACAAGTATGAACTCCGACACCGGAGATGTGGCTGTGGATATATAAGACTAATGCGGACGTTATGTTTCGCTTTGGCCGGGTGGCTGAATCGAGTCACTGACATACAGAGAGACCAAAATTCAGCATTTAAGTAGTCCCAGAAACACTATCGGCTTTAAATTCTGCGATAAAGTCAGGTGGTTAAGTTTCCACGCGCATGGCAAGTGTGCATTCAGATTATCGAGAGCACCGTACAAAAGCGCTCGATGCGGGGGGCTATTTAGCAACCATTGCCGCCAGTGCCTGTGCGTTCCACACTGCGTCCTATACTTTTCGACATGACACAAGTAATAAGCTATTTTGATAAACATGCCAGCCGTGAATTGCTTGAAGCGTGGTGTATCACGAATGCAGGTGATAAATTATAAGCACGGCATCTATGGGTTTGTCAAAAAAGAAATCGATTATCTGAACGCTCACTTGCCACGAGCATAAAAACTGAAGCACCTGACTCTGTCAAAGAAATTTTCCTGATTTCTTCGCCCATGCTTGCGAACGCGCTGTTTATGTATCTATTTTTGTGTGGGTTAAAAAATTCAGTTGATGTTCAGCGCTAGTCGCATGTATTCTCTTCCTTGTCGTTCCGTCACTACCGCGCTTTTTTAACACGTTTCAAAGCTCCAACCAACGAGCCCAAATTTATGAATCGAGTCTTCTTATGTGCCGTTTCCATCCGAGCAAGCCTGATGGATTTAAATTAACCTGCAGTATGGTTTGACTCCGGTAGACATTGCAACCTTCACGGACTCCCGGTGCATCTTTGCTTAATCAACTCCGGTGCAAATTGAAATTTGCACTGACTCCCACTGATCTCTGCTTAATCAACTACGGTGTACACTGCAATTTGCACGGACTCTCGCTGCATCTACGTTTAATCAACTCCGGTACACACTGCAATTTGCACTGACTCCCGCTGCGTCTAGGCTTAATCAACTCCGATGCAAATTGCAATTTGCACTGACTCCCGCTGCATCTACGTTTAATAAACTCCGGTACACATTGGAATCTGCACCGAATCCCGCTGCATCTTTGCTTAATCAACTCCGGTACACATTGCAATGTGCACCGACTCCCGCTGCATCTCTGCGTAATCAACTCTTCCAGTCCGTCCTGCTTCAAATGTCCTACAAAAGCAGCAAGGCCACTCACTGCTCTCGCCAGCCCCAAGATGGCGTCCGGCTTGAGCAGTAAGTCGCCGACCGGGCCAAGCTTCCCTTTAAAGGCCTGCACCACCTTCAGAGCCTCTTGCTCGAAGTTTAGCTGATCCAAAGGGCGGAGGTCAGGCAGGTCGTATCCTTCCGTGAGAAGGCTCAGCCACGGGCTGTTGTTGCCCATGACGTCCCTGGCAATGCCCACCATCTCGTCCTGGCCGAAGAGCTTGAAGAACGACATGTGGTCCCGTGAGCACTCAGCAAACCGCCGCGCTACCCCTGCGATTGCATCGCGCGTGAACCACTTGCGCATGATGGCTAAGATATAATCGGAAGTGATGTTCTTGCTGCTCTGGTCTACGTAGTCCAAGCTTTGGAGCATTCTGGCCGTGTGTTTGCCTGCTGGTGGAATGCTTCCGCCTGTAGGGCTGCCGCTGTCTTCGTTCCAGGAGGTCTTGTTTGGCCTACTCGTCGAGCCTTCTTTCGTTCCTGCAAGTATGAAATATCCTTCGCAAGAAGAAGAAGAAAATTCCCCGCATTTCCCCGAGGGGAAGAATGTGAAAGTGCGAATGCACGAGTTGAATTTGCGCGGTTCGGTAATGTTCGCGAAAGAGAGATCACACACACACACACAACTACAAAGAAAGAAAGATGCATTTATTCACAGACACCTATTTGTGTTGTCGTTGTACTTGATTGCTAGAGCGGATCTCAGCTTTGAAATTTCGTGTCAGTACTCCTTTAAAGGAGCCATGAAGAGAAAATACAACTACGTGTAATTTGAAAGTACCAGGATTCAGTATCTCACTCAGCTCTATTACAGCCCCAAAAGATGTTTTTTAACGAAAGAAAAGCAAGAAGTATTTAAATACTTTCAAATTTTGCGCCACAGTGACGTGTTATGAGCAAGAGTGACGTCATACGGGCCAACAATAAAACATAATTTCCAGTGCGTTAACTGCATGTTAGCGTTCAAGTGATGCGGTCAAATGGAACTACAGGCCCCATTACAGACGTCCAGTCATGTGTCGTCGCGACAGGCCAGTTAGGCGGCCGCCAATCGCACAAACAATGTTCCGTGACGTCATAGAAAAGTTGCGTGAAATTGGCTAGGGGGTCGCGACTGCTTCACACGTTTTCTTTAATATCACCGTTATTTGTTCGAAGATTGCGATTATATTGGTATCATTGTTATCGGGACTAAGCAGTCTTTCTAATAAACCCAACTTGTATTTTGTCTTCATGGCTCCTTTAAGCGGGTGCATTAGCCCTTCTCACGCCCGATTCCTGGCCAATCCCCCACGTGGGTATGTGCCATGTCAGCGGCCAGGCAGCGCGCGCCCATCTCCCCCCGTTGCCAAGGAAGACGAGGAGATTCCTGGCCAATCCCCCACGTGTGTATGTGCCATGTCAGCGGCCAGGCTGCGCGCGCCCATCTCCACGTGCGCGGACATCGCCGGTGGACGCAGGTTCAGGGTCGCTTAAGAAGTGCATTCGCACTTAAAAGTAACAACCAGTTGGCACATATAATCACCGCGTTGTCACTAAAACTGGTTGGTGAGAAAATTACTTTGTACGTGTACTGGGAGCACAACGGACAATCACTACGAGGAAATTAACGACAGTACGAGCCCTCTATTGCGGCTGGTTTTGTTTTAAACATAGCCCACCTTTTAAAATAAAAGAATGAAATTTCTAAATTAAGAAAGTAGCAAAACAAGGCGGCTTTTTGCACTATTTCAAAAGCTGCCTTCTTGATGCATTTATCCAATCATAAAAACAGGATAACTTGACATGCTCAGTAGCGTTTTTTATACGATTATCATTCGGGGAAGGCAACTTGGCGACGCGAAAGGCATTGAAGCATGTTGCGTTAAATATTTTTTTCTTTTGTGCTGTTCGTTTTCGTATCTCCGCAGCCTCTTTTCGCTGAATCATGTGGGCTTCTTCACGAGACATCGCAAGCGCTATTGCCCCTTCGCCTCTGCCCGACGCCCCAGGGTACTTGCTAACAGCTGACGATCGGAAGCGAATAAGTGATGGCGGTTATTGCGACAGGGGAGTTTTCATGAAAACCGCTTTTAGCCGATGCTGTTACCTCCAGGAAAGAAACCAAGGCGAGACCCGTGGGCGCCAAAAGGAGAGAGTTCAAGACGTGTTCTCGACTCGTTGCTTGCGCTGTCGAGAAACATGTGCTGGTGCTCGATCAAGGCGCCGCCCGTTCGTTTCCCAGAAAAGGTCTGGGCCGTAGGAACAAAGCCAGGAATTAGTTACTGATCCCGACATCGCCATCCTCGAGGAATAATATAGTTTTCATTACGAGCCATTTTGGACCAGACGTAAATAAACTTCATAATTACCGCAGCCTTTTGATACAGAAATATTTTATCCTGAGTGCTAGCTATAGAAGAAAACGTTATAGCTTGTAATTGCTTGGTACTAGTGGGTTGATGGACATACACCAGGGAACAGCGCAGCAGCAACGAGGACGAACAAAGAGACACCGGCGCTGAGTGTCAGCTGGAAGATTATTTTTTGCAGGATGCCTGGTTAATATAGGCTTTCGCCATGCTAGAGCAAAGCAAAGTACACACAAAAAATAATTTATCCGATCGACAGCAAAGGGGGTTTATAAATTTAAAACCACTTGCGTGCGCCTTGTAAAAGCAGTGCTCCTCTACCGCAACGTGGCTGGTTGATGGCATGCCATTAATTGGTCTTTAGGTTATGTTCGCGAAGTCAGTGAGAAGCTGATGCACGGGGACATTTAAAAATACGGTTTATTCAGCCAAGAAGAGCACGGCTAAATATTTTCGACTGGCCTGAAGCACTGTCCCAAAGCGTCTCCCCGTCCGTTGTCCATCCCCCCGCGGAGGCGGGGGCGGTGTCGGCGAGAGAAAGGGTAGGCCCTCTCGCGGGGGCACTAATTGGCGCGCTGCACGGAGCGCCGACACAGAACTGCGCTTCAGCACTTTATTTGCTTTATTCGGCGGAATTCAATTATTTTTTAGGTTGTCACCGAGTTCTTTTAGCACGTTGCTGTCTGAATAAATTGAAATGTATCCAGACACGGAAATAAAACCCGCCCGTTTGTGCTCTACGTGTTTCTAATCCTCGGTCCTATTTCGTTCGCGCTGTTCTATCTCTTCATGAACATTAACCAACTAACTCGCCCAGATTCCTGATAAAACCCTAGCTTTAGTGAAGTTACATTAACGATATTTTAGTTGATTAGTGTAGCAACGTCCTGATTGATCTTAATGCATAGAAGGCGACTCAAACAAGCAAACAACTACTCCGAATTCCACAAGTTTGCGCAAATCGGAAATGCATTTCGCTCCAGAGATATCTCTGATTGCCGAAATCAGGAACCTGCAGCGCGGGATGAAACCGCATGTACAGTCATGGGCAATGACAAGTGCACCCTTAATTATAAACCAGAAAACACAGAATCCAAGAATATCGTTCGTGGAGATCACATGATGAGGCGGTTGTAGTATATTTGGAAAAGTCTTATTTCCAAACTTTGTTACCATTGTGTAGCCAAGCGATAATTTTACTTGCATGAAATGTGTTCTCTTTCATACTTTCGTGTTCGTACTTTTCTTGTTCTTTTTCATACTTCCATCATTTAATTTATCCACGATTGTACCATGTCATCCGCTGTTTGCACAAACAGTCCCGCTTTTTAAGTTAAACAAGGCAATTGCCGGTACTTTTAGGGGCGAAACCACTTAGGGGCTCAGGCTGTCGGAGCCTCATGCCGTCGTCTCATGTAGTCACGGTAGTAAAAACCGGGACACTTTTACGCCTCGTGCTAGAACGTAACGCGTAAAAAAGAACACGGCAGACTTTGATTGATTGATTGTAGGTTTAACGCGCCGACGCAACGGAGGCGTGAGGCGCGCCGTAGTGGAGGCTCCGGTTAATTTTGACCACCCGGGGATCTTTAACGGTGCGTCGAAATCTCCACACACGGGCGTAGTTTGCTTTCGGGCTCCTCAGAAAACGGCCGCACGCGCGGGAATCGAACCCGCGAATGTGCTCAGCAGCGCAAGCTTAGCCACTGAGCCACTGCGGCGGGTACGCCAGGACTTTTATTTTCCAACGCCTCGCGCTAGAACGCTTCGTTCTATCAAGCAGCTGTATACCTCTAAGCCACGCAAGTTTCATCTCCACGGGCAAAAACGCCAAGGCGCCAAGAATACACTTATACACTGCGTAATTCGTCTCTACACAGGTTTGTTAGTGGAGATGGCCCGGGATTTCTTCCCAGACGACGCTTACGCAAAGCACGTAAATACATAGACTAGGAGAGAACAATTTGAAAAGTTTTGGAGACCGAGGACGGCTTCTGCACACCTGGTCGGCGAGCTGAAGTGTGATGAACTGGAAGAAGGGGCCGAAGGTCACAGCGTCCGTGCTCTGCGCGGGCACGCAGAAGAATCGCTCGATGGCCGTGCTGACGACTACGCCCGCCGTCGAGGCCAGCAGCACCACGGGAAATGATACCACGAACAGGTACACTGCCGATGATAGCAACCAGCTTCCCGCGTAGAAGCGATCCATCCGCCACACGCCGCACACGCCACCTGCAGTAGAGACAGCATGTGCAGTCAGGTGGGAAGTATAACGTGAACTGCGTTTCAGCGGGTATTAAAACGCTTAGAAACAACTATACATACACATCAATTCTATAACCAGAAGACACGTGACCGCACTCTATAGGCAGCACCATGTAGATATGCATTTCCCTGCGGAGTTCCGCAAGGGAGAGTCATGAGGCCTTTGCTTTTCATTTTGTATAATAATAATATTGGTAACGCGGCTGGCGTTGGTGTACCAGTTCAGCTGTTTGCTAACGCGGTCATCCTCCGGGTTCGAGAAGTGACTTGTCCTGCTCGCCTTACTGCTCGTCCAACCGCTCGTTCTAGTGCAGCCGAAATTATGCGTGTACGTTGATTTTAGCATGCCCACTTCCAATGTACCCGCAGCTACTCGGTGACCTCCTCGGACGGCTCTATATATAAATGATGACATGATTCAAACAAAACCCGCTGCGGTAACTCAGTGGCTATGGCGTTGTGCTGCTGCGCCCAAGGACGGGGGTTCGATCATCATCAATCAATCAATCAATCAATCAATCAATCAATCAATCAATCAATCAATCAATCAATCAATCAATCAATCAATCAATCAATCAATCAATCAATCAATCAATCAATCAATCAATCAATAAAAAAAGTTGGCATTTTATCTAGACTACGCTCCTTTCTCCAACAGAACGGAAAGCAGCTAATTTACAACTATATATTCTTGTCGAAACTTTGCTATTGTTACCTGGTATGGGGAACAAAATTTCACATGATTCAAAAGAAAGCTGTACGCATGATCACAAATGTTTCCTACGACGTCCACACAGAGCAAATCTTCAGGAGTTTCAATTTGCATCCTGTACACGAATTTTATAACATGGTCCTTCTGAAACGCAATCAGAACGGTGTGAAATACAATGACGCATTTTTTACTCAATTTTCCGAGCTTACAGCAAAATAAAGCCTGCGTGACTTACATGTGAAAGAGCGATGGAAAATTCCACGAATGCAAACAAACTATGGTCGCCAGACGCTCTCATATCAGTTGCCTTTTCTACTGACACTGCGACGATTAGTTAATGCCCAAATGATAAGTTATGCGTTTCAATGTTTGCGATGTCACTCTCATGTTTCTTTGGTGCATTATTGACACGTTACGCGTTTTTAGTCTGCAGTGTTGCCCGGATATCTCTACATACCTGCGCGTTTTACTGCGCTTCTGTATTTTTATAGAGTGCGAATTTTAGGGCGACATTTTCCTGCATATTTTTACGTGTTTATATTACAGAACTTGGCGTTCACGCTGCTTAATTTGTACTGTCTTCTGATGTGAGCTTTTTTTTATTTTACGTGTTTCTTTTTTGTGTGAATGCAACACTGCTTGCAGACGGGTTCTTTATGCGGTGCCTACACCCGCCGCGGTGGCTGAGTGGCTAAGGCGTTGTGCTGCCGAGCACGAGGACGCGGGTTCGACTCCCGGCCGCGGCGGCCGCTTTTGTGATGGAGGCGAAAAGCACTAACGCCCGTGTGTACGAAATTTCGGCGGACGCTCAAGATCTCCATGTGGTCACAATTAATCTGGAGCTTTCAACTACACCGCGCCTCATCGCCTGCGCTGCGACGGTGCGTTAAACCCTACAATCAATCAATCTTTATGCGGTGCCACTTATTCTTTTTTACACATGTTTGATATTATTTCGAACGCAATGCCTGTATGCCATGTAACGGGGACACAGTCCTTGCCAAGGCTTGAGGGCTTTTTGTTTATGTACCCTTTCAGTGCCTTTTCAATGCTGGAAAATAAATGATTTGATTTGATTTGATTTGATTTGATTGGCGGCCGTTGGCCTAAGCCACCGCCAAGAAACATGACTGAGGGATTGCCGTGGTGCCTCTAGTTCTGTTTCATTGTATCGTTTGAGTGTATCGCTTTGATTGTATAGCTTATACGGGTGCGCGTTATTACGTCCCTTCTGCCCATAATACGTCACTGTGGCGGGAAATTTGAAAGTTTTCTGAACTTTCTTGCATTTTTTTTGTTAGGTGGGCTCACTATATCACTTTTTTATGGGACTTACTAATTCATGGCCCACGGGCTTAAAAACCGCCGTGGATGAAATACGAAAAGTTTTACTGATACGTGGTGATGTTCCGGCCTAGTTTGCTCAATTTAGGAATATATCGCTTTTGTACCCAAATAAAGAATAAACAAGAGACACATTTTACTTGATGTAATTTGCACTAGATGGCGCTCCCTGTCTAGCAAGCGATGTGTTAATTGTTATTTTTGGTACAGACGTGATACATCACTAAAATAAGCAAACTATGCGGTTAGGAACATTTTCATGGATTTGTAATCTTTTTAGTATTGATTCACGATGGTTTTTAAACTCTTGGGTAATGAATTAGTAGGCCCCATAAAAAATGTGATCAGGTGAGCCCCCTTAAAGGAAAATTCACGCATCTCCACGAAGTGAATCATAACGAGTAGGCAAAGCACTGGGGATCGTTCTTACCGTAAATCACCCGTGAGAGTGCTTACTGCGGCTAAAACGATTTTCAATCCAATCCAATACAATTCAATTTAATCCAATCCAATCCAATTCAGTTCAATCCAAATTCAAATCCAATTCAATACAATCCAATGCTCCTCACGCATGCGGAGCACGGCTCTCCAGGAGCACTCTCTCTCTCTCTCTCTCTCTCTCTCCTCCTCTCTCTCTCTCTCTCTCTCCCCTCTCTCTCTCTCTCTCTCTCTCTCTACTTTGTCCTTTTATTTTTTGTTCTTTAACCTTTTGTGAACCTTTTGATCACAGATGTTTCGATTTACACAGTGCTGTGCCGTAGCACGCCGGACGCCGGACGGACAAGCCTCCGCTTTAAAGTGGTTCGCCACTAAAACAGGTTTCGCGGGTGGAATGTACCTGAGTTAGTTACCAAAGGCTAGTTCCCTTCAGTCTCATCCGCCTCGTACTTACCAACGGCGTACAAGGCGACGACTAGGCACATGCCGGCGATGGCTAGGTACACGACGAGCCAGTACACGACCATGTGATCTCGTGCGTGGGCAGCCAATCTATCTACGATACCGCCCAGGCCAGCCTGCGCGTTGCTCACTGAGGCGTTGATCTTCGCAAACGCCTCGCTGAAAGCTCCGACGTTCAAGTTGGCCACCATGTCCTTCAGCTCTAAGCGAAAGGGAGGAGGAAAACAAAAGCAGGACAACAAAATTTGCAACACATGCTGCTAGAGGCATTGAAGCCGTAACTTCAGCGAAATTTAAAGCTTCCCCCTTTGGCTGCTATGAATGCGGTAGCGTTGGTGTACTATATTAACCAAAATTCTTCTTGCAATTTGAGAACAATACAAAAACAGATAGTTTTCTGGGAAATAGTTCTTCAAGGATGTCTATTTCGATAGATTTCACCATTGTTCGTTTTTTGCTACCGCTGAACGCTAGAGATAGGAAGACATTGCAGTGAAGACCGACTGTCGTCGGTGTAAACACCAGGACCGAAGTACTAGTGTGATTACATGGCTGAACTCAAAAACACCTTCAATATCAGATTTATTTTTTGTATCTAGGCTCAGTGGTTTTCAAAAGTTGGGAGAACAAGCAAAAATGTTTTTGTGTTGGAATTTAAAATCTTAATTGCCTAATGACTAAATTAAATGTGCCTCTAAATCGCGAATTACTTGCACCAAAAGTTCAATTTTTTATTTGTAAGCTTATATACTCCTAATAATAAGGAAAAAACACAGAAAAAAGCTTTTGCTAGAAATTAAAAATTAAGGGCTGAAAGGGTTAATGTTCTAACGTTAGTTGCTGTTCCCAGAGTTTGGAAGGCTAAGCCGCCGCACTGACGCACTGACATGCATGAAGCACGAACCCCGCAGAGCACGGAGGGCCAGTGGCCCCGAGCAATGCTCAGTGCACTGCTTAGTACGGTCAAGAAAGAAACATCCTGAGTTACCGCTGCGACTTAACGTCGCAGCGTTGATGCAACCATACCGGAAGACTCGTTCTCAAGACAAAACGGACCGCCTCATCAGCAGTACGAGATCGGCTCCTTTCCTTTCATGAGATTACGTCTCATTACCGCCTCTCCCGCCGTCTACTGCCCCTTGCACACCCGGCGCTCACTCACGCAAAAGAACGCCTATGGCGCTTAGTGCAGACGTACACCCTTCCTTGCCTCTCCCGCCTGCATCGCATGTACCCCGGTCTGTACTCTTCACCCCACTGCCCCGCTTGTGGGGCGGTCCAAACCATGGATCACCTCCTCTGGCAAAGCACCCACAACCCATTCCCCCCATATCGAGACGGTGAGCACTGGGCGAGGGCGTTTGGCAGCTCGGATTCGGCGGTGCAAGAAGCCATCGTCGCCCGGGCTGCCAAAGTCACCGGGGACCTTCCTCCCTCGGTCACCACCCCTCCCCGAATTAGCCCTTGCGGCAATAAAAGTTTCTCTCTCTCTCTCTCTCTCTCTCTCTCTCTCTCTCTCTCTCTCTCTCTCTCTCTCTCTCTCTCTCTCTCCTCTCTCTCTTCTCTCTCTCTCTCTCTCTCTCTCATCAGCAGCACAGGAAATGCACGCCCCCTGATCGCACGGGATTTGCCCACCAGTCGGCCGTAACCGAACTATGTACCAATGACAAAGGACACGACCCGCCATCCAAGCACCAGCGAGCAGCTCAACAATGCTGAGTGCGAATCAACGGTACAGGAGAGGGCACTGGGAATATTTAGACCACAATTCAAACCTGGCAACGTTGAATATTGTCAAGTAAGGATCACGGTGTCCGATCGGCTCTCCGACATTCATTGGGACATCCGGGTCACATCCCTAATTCTTCGCCACAGTGGTTTGCTTTGTTTATACACATATATTGCAAGCAAATAGGCAGTAGAGTAGCGGCAGGTCTCTATTTTGTGAGCAGCCCGAGTGAGATCAGCCACAAGCAGCGATGATAACAAGCAGACAAGGAAGAAGACAAAGCGTTCCGCCGTCCGGGGACTGATAATGGGGATAAAGTGAAGGCGAAATAAATGAATTTCTCGGCTTTGATGCTTCACGCTCACACTAATTCTTCCGCCTCTGAAGGTAGCCTCCTGGACGCAGTCACAGGCAAAAGCGACGGTAGAACTACTTCAGCCGAGAAACGTGCACAGTCTCGGTGCCTCGGCAGCAGCGGTCTCTGAATAGAGTAACGGACGGGAGTTATGCGAAATTTGACCCGGTAAAGTTTTTCTAGGACGGTGTGCGGTCCAACAAAAAGGTTAAAGAACATTTGACGAGGTCCAGGAACCCGGATGGCAGTACACAGCAAGGCACCAAAAGCGCGGTGTGATGCGTTGTAGCGGCTCTTTTCGGGCCTGTTGACATTCGGTAGTGTGTTGACGGGCAAGCTGGCAGCAGTACTTGAACCGAGACATGAACTGTTCAGTAGTCCAAGCAGAGTTAGACACAACGGCGGTAAAGAAACAGGCGTCGACGGGAGAAGGCGGTTGGCAGCCGTGTGCGAAGAATTGGAAATAACCAGTGTGGCGTTTGGTAGCCGCATTGCAAGCGAATTTTACGAACGGAAGCTTGTCGTCCCAATTACAGTGATCAGGCGCGATGGACATTGATATCATGTCGGAAAGCGCACGATGAAATCTCTGTGAGTACGTGTGTCTGAAGGTGCTGTCCGGGACATTTTTGCAGCCGCCCCATTCCATAGGGGCTATTTCCCGTACAAGTCCGGTGAACTTCCCAAGCGCTGTAGTCCCAAGGGCTGAGCACCAGGCTAGGGAGTCACTTGTACCTATTTTACTGGTAGGTTCCCGACGCCACCAAGGCCATGAATGCACATGGTGCCTTCCACAGCCACGGTGGACACTGAACTCTGCAACCGCCTGTGGCAGGACATGCCTCCAGACCCTTTCACCTCTGCGATTCGGCAACGCGGCATGATGGCCGGGGGCCCCGCCAGGTGGACGAGGGTCAGGGGCCCTTCGCAAGGGTAAAAGCGGCGTTCCTGGCGTGGATTCCCCTTTCAAAGGACAGCACTCGACCAGGGACGCCTGTTCCCATTAAAAAAAGCCGTTGACTTCCCGGCGGCAGGCGGATTCCAACCCGGTACCTCCCGCCTACGAAGTGAGTGCTGTAGGCTGTGAGCCATCGGTCCTGCATTTTTTGCAGCTGTCCCATTCCATAGGGGGGATTTCCCGTACAAGTCCGGTGAACTTCCAACGCGCTGTAGTCGCACCCAAGGGCTGAGCGCCAGGCCGGGGAGTCGCTTGTACCTATTTTACCGGTATACGTGCCCGGCGCAACGAAAGGGACACGACTGCACATGGCGAATTCCACAGCCACAGTGGACGCTCAACTGGTAACCGCCTGTGGGCGGCCGCACGAGCGGTGCCGCAGCTGCGAATTTGCAGGCGAAGTTGCGCCATGTAGAACGGGCTTTTTCACGCCAGCGAGAAGACAAAGGAGCGCGGAGTTTCACGGTGGTAGTTTTCGTGAAAGTGAGATATAAGCATCAAAATGGTACAGGGGTATAAAGATACTAAAAATTAAAATGGACAAGAAAAGTTGTGGCGCGCAGCTTACCTCGCACTTTGTCGTTGATGTACGCCTTTGTTTCTGCGCTGGTCCAAACCTGATATGCACGGAACAAGAAGAGCATAGCTTGCACTGTAGCATTTTGAGAAAATCACCCAGTATTCGTAATTTTTGTGCTACATACACACACACACATTAAATATTATATATATATATATATATATATATATATATATATATATATATATATATATATAATTGAATAAGGGTTGGCAGTCAAGAAAACCTAGGAAAGCAAGGGGGGAATGCGTTAGGTCACAGAAAGATATGAAGAATTTTTTGAGTCAGAAAGTGGTGCAAAAATGCCCGCCGGGTGGGATCCGTACCCACGACCTCCAGAACACCGGTCTGGTGCGATAACCACTACGCTACGCGGGGCTGTTTCCCCACCCTTTCTCGGGTATTTGTTAAGGTATTTTGTTTCCTGCACTTGGGGGTGGTAGCCAGTGCCACTCGGACTACTCGGGGTAGTCTGCGAGTAGTCCGAGTGGCGCTGGCTACTCCCAAGTTGCGCAGTGAAAGCGTCTGATCCCTCGTTTGTTACAAGGGCAAGAGTGCGGAGAGAGTGATAAGGACGCGTGCAAGTTCAGTGTGCATTTTCGCCTACAGCGCCGACTGCGGCGAGCAATTAACGTCCGTGTTTTGCGTAGGTGTGCAATTGTATGCGCGTTCACTGCGGGCACTCGGCGCGAAAACCGAGCTGTCGCTCGACAAACTCAGTTTAACCGCGTTCAACCACGGCAAATATAGGGTGCGTTACAATTTACCCTCTATACGGCTTCTTTGCCGTCTTCGCGGACAGACCGCCATGTTAAGCACCCTTCCAATTCGAACGAAGCAGTCAACGAAGACTTCTTCGAGGAGACGGCTTCAAAGTAAGCAACGATGCAGGCTACCTTCCTGTCTAAACTAGTAAGTGACGCCAGCGCCACCTTTTTGCGTATTAATGTTGAAAGAAAAGCACTTGTTCTTTTATTGAAATATTCAGTATAATTTACTAATGGTGAAGATGACTGTTTAATTTTTAAATTACGTAATGTTTGTAATAATAACGGCAATATTATTTCCGAAGCCTGCGGCTTGCGTTACTCAACATGTCTGCTACGAGGCTGTCGTCTGCATTGGTGTTGCGTTTGGGACCGCGGCGCCATTCCAATTTTATTCCTTTAGACGTCTAGTTAGACTGCTTCGTAAGCTGTCTACCAAGCTGTCCGCGAATTGGAACGCAGCCTTAGACTTCTGTGCCCATGCCACGTTTACTGCCAAATAAATATATGTTGCTTGCTTCATGAATTGATTGATTGGTTTACAAAAACATTTCTTGCCTAAAATGAACTACTGCAAGAATAAGATGTCCTTACTGTTCTTATCTGTTCCTGGAAGTCAGTCTTCGTCAGGTATTCTCTGAGCTTCCGGAACTGCTCTGGGTAGACGAACTGAGCAGAAAGGAAACCATTATAAACGTATGTTCAACTTAATTTAAACATGTTAATTATTCTATGGTTCCATTGCCACCCTTGCGTGATATCCTGGTGTTAAAATGTAGGCAAATACCATACGCATGCAAAAGATCACTTTGTAGGCTGGGACTTGTAATAAAAAAGGCGGAACACTCCGCGTTAGCTTCGGGTTGTATAATCCGGCCAGAAGTAAGAGAATTCTAGGACGAGAGATGGAGGCAAATAATTACTAAACTGCAAATTCCGGTACCATACTCCATACTTGTCAACTTTGTTCAGCAAAAAGAAAACATTAGGGACAGTTGAGGCTGTTGAATATATTAGAAACGAAAAGGTGCAACTGGCAGCTGTTTCGTAGTTTCATCATCATTGTTTGCAGTTACATTGCATGAGCTCACTCTCAAAATTCCGCGAACAGGTATCACATGTTTCGCTCTGGGTACCCCAGGTGGCGCCACAGTACCGCCATCTGGGGTATCCAGAGCAAAACATGTGATTCAGGTTCGCGGCAGGTTCGCGGAGCACTGGATGTTTTGTTCTGGACAGCCGAGGTGGCGCCACGCTGCAACGGCGGTCAAGGTCGCCAAGATGGCCCCTAAGTTTTCCATAGGCGAAAAAAAAATTGTGTTTATTTTCTAAATGACCAGGTTCATACCGCCGTTCACGGTGTTTAACAAAAATAGACCACAACACGCAACCTTCGTGTAAAGCTTGACCGCGGATGGAGACTCGGTTCGTTAAGAAAAAAAAAATTAAAGACGCCCATTTATCAATGTTACACCCTGTATACTTGTTACTTGCCACCTCTACAGTGATGCTTAATTAAAGAGACCATGGAGACAAAATAAAAGCTTGTTATTCGAAAGATTTGGTGTTTCATAGTGCTCCCACCGCTTGTCGGGCAGCAAACAAAGCTTTGTTCACTGGGAAATTAACGAATTTAACTTAAATTTTCTCTCCAAATCGTGTGTTTCGTGACGTCTTCCAGGACAGGTCTTCAAAAGAACGCTAGTGCACTGTTGGTCTGCAGCGGTGTCCGGAAACCGTTAGTCCTCCTAGATGGCTCCACCATACTGTGCAGGTCCGCTGTCCGCCTTTGCTTTGTTTTCGACCATATTTGCACCTGGCTTGTTTTTGTTACGGTAGAAGGTAATCTTATCGTGAAACATGGGGTATGCTCGACAAACAGGGTCACGTAAGACAATGTCGCTTACGCCAATCAGCCAGACAACCCCAAAGCGCACGAATGATGTGAAACTATTACAAGCATAGCGCGTGCAGAACCAACAGCAGTATGCACCGGTGCTTCTATGTTTACGAGTACTTTCGCAACTTCCACTGCTTACCTCACCATTTTTACTGCTGTCACAGGAATTTGCATTACATTTAAGGAAAAATAGCTCATTCAGCAAACTTATAAGGCCTGCATTTGCTTTTGTCGGCCTCAGCCAATCGCACAGCTGAGCATATGACGTCATAGGTTCTGTGGCGGGAAATAAGCTACGCTCGGGAACAAGTTAAGAACGGCAATAGCTCATGTACGGTATCACTCCGCCAAAGCGACGGACTCGGATGTCAACGGGTATACACGCGTTTTGAAAGCAGGTTGCTGTGAATGCGTGATATGGGTCTGCCTTTTCTCACGTAGCTTGATTGTCGTCGCTGGAGCAGTTTATAAGCATGTCAAGTCCGAAAAATCCCGGAAACGGCTCGTGCAATGTTTCAAATAGTCCCAGTAACGCACTACTTGCGCCGCGTGGAGTAACGTCTGGCTGCGGTGATGAGGCACAGCGGTAACTTCAATTCCAGAGGACTGGCTAGAAAGTAGGATGAATTTAATATATAAAGGCAGAGGCGACAAAGCCAGTATTGATTCATACAGACCACTCACAGTAACGTCAGTGGTGCATGGTTCGTAATGCAGGCGATAAAATCAGAAATTCAAGCATGGATGGACGAAAATAAAATACTTGGGGAACTGCAGAATGGATTTAGACAAGTCAGACGATTGGATAATAATTTGTTCGTGATAACGCAATGCATTGAAATTGCGAAAGCGCAGAATAGACCATTATGGATTACGTTCTTGGACATTAAAGGGGCATATGACAACGTAAACAGAGAACGGCTGTGGAGAATGCTGAAACTCCAGGGATTAGATGGCGAATTAATACAGTTCCTTATAGCAATCTATAAAGACAATAGAGTGCACCTTACATGGGAAGGACAGAAATGCACCCAGCAGGTCCACATCCATCGGGGACTGAAACAGGGATGCCCTTTGAGCCCAATACTGTTCATGCTTTACATGGGAGGGTTAGAAAAGAAACTGGAAGAAAGTCAAGTAGTGTTTAGCTTAACCCATATGCTGCAAGGCGAAGTGGTACAACAGCGTATTCCGGGAATGTTATACGCAGACGAAATTGTTCTTTTAGCTCATAACCGAACCGACATGCAACGGCTAATAAATATTAGCGGCCAGGAAGCCATCGACCTCGGGTTAAATTTTAGTGCAAAAAAATCAGGAATAATGGTTTTCAATGACGCTACCACTGACGCAGTGTCTATCCAGCAAGGCGAATTACCCAGAAGGAATATAAATATTTGGGAGTGTGGATAAACGAAGGGGATAACTACTTAAGAACTCACGAGGAGGAACTTAAGGGTAAGGGAAAGCGAAACGCAGCTATAATGAAGCATAGAGCTCTGTAGGGATATAACAGATATGAAGCAGTGAGAGGAATGTGGAAAAAAGTAATGGTTCCGGGTTTTAAATTTGCGAATGCTGTACTCTGCTTAAAATTATACGTTCTATCAGGCCTTGAAGTGAACCAGCGAACGGTAGGAGGTTTGGCCTTAGGAGCGCATGGAAAAACAACTAACGAAGCAGTACAGGGAGATATGGGCTGGGCATCGTTTGAAGTTCGAGAAGCACAGAGTAAAATGTTTTGAGATGAGGTTGAGAGTAATGGATCAACGAAGGTGGGCCGCTAAGGTTTTTAGGTACCTATACTTGGAAAGCGTGGACACGCAGTGGTTAAGGACGACTAGAAGGCTAACGATGAAATACGGAAAGAACAGTAAAGAGTCCAAAACAGCTAAGGTAACCAAAAAAGAGGCAAGGTAGATCGAAACGGAAAAATGGGAGAGAAAAAAATGGAAGCTAAAACGTCGTTAGAGATGTACAGGGCTGAGAAATTGAACATCAGAAAGGAAAATTTCTGCGATAATTCCCAGGGCAGTGCTTTGCTTTTTGAGGCTAGAGCAGGTTGCTTGCGAACAAAGGAGCTTTGTGGGGAAGTATTCACAAAATGATGGGGTATGCGTGGTCTGCGGAAAAGAAACAAAACTATGCGGCACATAGTGTTAGAATGTGAGTGTATCCATCCAAATCTACATGAGGGAATATTCGGCTTCCAGAAGCCCTAGGATTTAAGGGTAGCGCAGAGAAAGTTAACTTCAAGGCTGTAGAGGGACGAAAGAAGATTAGAATGCTGGTGGGCGAAAAGCAGAGAGGGGAATATTGCCTAGGACAGTTACCACTGTAACAGAAAAAAAAGTATTTTGTGGCTGACAAGCTTTTTGTGCCTCCCTAAGCAGCGCTAGTATTAAACCAAGAGTATAAAACATAGGTATATTAGTCCTTTTTGGTAAGATGACATGTCATCACCCCGCTACAAAAGGGAAACCAGTAGCAATCATCATCATATCATCATCATCTTGCGGCTCTTAAGTTGTAGCCGAGTATAGTGGGTCGCGTGGCCATTAAATCTTTCCTAATTATGTAGCTTATTTGAGCGACGTTTACGTTAAAGGGGTGTCAGTATAATTCTAACGAGGCAGTCTTTTCAAACGTGTGTTTTGTCTTTACAGGCCAGAAAGCGATGGCGGAGTAGAGAAAGAGAGCGCTTAGAATTGAAAGCTTGGACCGTCGGCGTACCCCACTCGCTGAAACGAATACTTCGAGGGATTCGATGGCCGTCCTCACACGCCGGAGGTCGTTCACGTCGCACATCTCCCCGCACAGGAACTCGGCCTCCCTGAGGGCGTCCAACGCCAACACGGCGCGGCGCCGCAAATCGTCCTGCCCTGCGCCGTTCACCAGGGACTCCGCATCGCCGAGCAGCTGCCCGATGGTGCGAAAATCTGCGACGGTAAAGACACACCGGTTTCTGCAGAGCTTATTGATGAGCCTGCTCCTAGTTGCTCGTTTCAATGAAAAAAAAAAAAAGTAGTGGCTTAGCTCTGCTGTGCCAGGATATACGTAGCGTGAGCTAAGGTTCAGCAATCCAGTCCAATTCAGTCCAGTCCTGCCCTGCCCAGTCACTTTCCCCCTTCGCAACGGGGCAGCCGTTGCGAAGGGGGAAAGAGGGGTGATTCTGCGGCGCCTTCAAGTGGAGCAAGCACGTCTGCCGCGGGCGGTTTGGGCCGGCACTCGGGCACAGCAACTAGGTGATTGTAGTGGCGCTTCTAGTTTTGTTTGGTCGTATCACGGGTATGCTAAGGTGCAGTTAACGTACTGGTAACTGTGTTTTTAATGTTTCCCTCTGGTTCCCCACTACTGACGTCGTGTAGAGCGAAAGTTGTTTTTACGCATTTCTTCAGTTTCTTCTGTTAAAAAAACATCTTTTCAGTCTGGAATCGAGCTGAATTATTACCAAGGGCTAGTGCTTAAAGGAGCACTGACACTAATTTTCGGCGTTAATATTATTGCACAGTTCGCTTCCTTCACTCAACAGAATACCATGGCTGAAATATGAGCGGCCTGCGACGCGAAGAAAATAGTTCAATCGGATCTCATTCATCGCGCCGACGGAGCAGCGCGCGGAGCGGCACTCAGCAGATGGACATCAGCGTGACATTACCCCGTGAAGCCAAAAGAAGTGACGCGACAGCGCTCGTCAAAAACTCGTGACGTCACTTCACGCGCGCGGCCCTACGAGCGGTGAGCGGGCGCAACACCCTCTCAAGCAGGCGCCGGTGACGTCCGCACAAAGCGGTGAGGTCAGGCCGGGATTGTGTCATATGCGCCGTTCGAAATGAAAGCGCGGGAATTTGAAACAAACGATTTTCAGGCCGTTCAATGTAATTAACTATCGCGCGCTGAAGTATTTAAGTGCTGTTTCAGGTTCGTCAGGACCATTGAGCATCGATAAAAGCAATAAAGTGTAACATAAAATTTTCGTGTCAGTGCTCCTTTAAAATTTCAAGTGGCTTTATGCTGTCTTCATAGACCTAGGAGCAGTTTAGTGGAGGGCTCTGGATTAACTTAGGCCACCTGCGGATCTTTGACATGCGCCACAATCCCTACACACGGACGTTTCCGCATTTTCAGGACCAGCGGCCTGCATCAAACCCGCGTCGTTGCGCTCAGTAGCACAACGCCTTAGCCACTGAACCATCGTGGCAGGTATCTCTTTTCACTAAGGTTTGCAGGCTGTGGCGCTACGGAGTTTCTTTGGGCTGCCGCTGCCTAGAAGAAAAACCCCACTGTTTCCCCGTTTTGCTTTAGCGCTGAGCGCAGAAAGTCGCTGTCTAGTTTCCTGGCATAGGTGACCATAGTTTCGTATTCGAAGACAAACACAGCGCTGCGTTTCTTTTCCACTCTTCTGTAGAGTCCACGTTTTTGTGCGCTGGTTCTTCAGATATGGATATGCACCAAGTTGTCAAGCTTTGGTTCGTAATCAGTGCCAATGCTACAGTTAGCTATCCCATGAGTTGCCATTTGTCTCGTTGAATATTCTTTCGCATTTTTGTATTTTACTGCACGCCTCAATCCACCCCGCATCTATAAAAAGTTATCAGCCGTCCAGGTGGTGCGTATATGAAGAGTCCGGAATACCCGTAGTCACTTAAAGTGCAGCAACCTTGGAACCAGTGTTCAATCGAGTAGACCGGGGTCAGCTGTTTTCTTTTGTCACTATAAAGACTTGATAAGCCCGCATTAGTGTTATTTCGAAGGGAAAAGAAGGGAAGGGGACGCACATCTTCACCCCATATGACGGGCCGCCACTACATCAAGCCTGCTTGAAGTCTTACATCATCTTAATGCCTCCTAGTGTTTTTAGAGTGCAGCTTTTAAAGGGCGCCACTCCTGCAATTTCGCGCAGTCCCTCGGTGTCAAGCTCGCTGTAAACGAGGGAACGAAAAGACCACCAAAGACAGAGCGAGCAGGAAAGCGGAGGAGAAAATAATGGCGAAAGTGTGAGAGGAGGGCGGTATGGCGATTGCGCGCGAGACATGCTCACCGGAGGCGACGCGCTACAAGATAACGCCAGAGTATAGCACGCGCATTCGTGCTCTCGCTGATGAGGCGATCACTTTCAGACACGCTGCAACCGTATGCTCCGGCGCTGAGAAAACTTCCGTTAACGTTGCGCTGAAATGTCATATAGGGAATACCGTAACTGTCAGCCATTTTTTTTTTTGCTTTTTCTTTTATTCCTCCTCCCTCTAATGGTAATTCCGAATTTCGAGCGTTGCCCCCACCCTTACGAAAAAGAACGTGAACTTGATTATGCGCGAAAAATCACTATTGCTGACTTCCATGGATGATAAGCAGCGTTGCGCATAGATGACCGTAACGTAAGAAAACACGGTCGCTAATGAGGCACAGATCAGAATTCTTTAAAGCTACGAACCAATCAAAGCAACCATAAATGCATACGCTGGGGGTTTTTTCTTGGTATTTTTTTTTGCGAACGCAACGGACAAAGCTAAATCCTAAGCAGCTCTGTTGTTGAAAAGCAAAATATAGGCTACTTTAGCGTTCCCACTTGTTATGCAGCGCTCGACCGTGATTACCAACGAAACTCCACGTTCAAGTGGCTGACCGCCGCTGTTGTGATTTGAAGCCTTGGAAGTTCCTATGGCCTCCTCTATATTTCTTTGAGCTTTTAAGAGAAGCGGCATCATGTTGTGAGATACATACGCCCTGGCATTTCCTGTGTCCACCTTGTGACATCTATGGTTAGCTTTGAACATGCAGGTTATTCCCTTTAGCAACTACAGTAGTCCCCTGTATGGCCTCTATAGATGGTAGTCACTGAAAAGTTTAGTTGTCAATCTCTTCGCTTGGCAACACTGGCAACGGCCATGGACATGGCCGAAGCACCACAGACATGGCGCGGCTTGTGCCACTGCGCCCCCACGCCCCCAGAAAAAAAAAAACACTGGCGTGCGTCGTTGCTCCTTTTCAACGACATTCTCAATGATGGTGTCAACAGAATGTTATTAATCGCACTCACATTGGAATGGAAGCATTAATTTGCGTATGGTGCGGTAGAGTTTGGAACTTCGAACACGCGTCGTGCGCTTATCACGGACAAGTACCGCCATTCCGCGGAGCCCGACGTAACCAGTGACGGCGTACCACGGCCCCCGCGATCGGCTGCCGGCGGCGCGCCGTTGCTCCGGCCGTCCCATTCGGCGCGTCCCCCAGCAAAAGCATGTAATTTGGCTAACTCCGCAACGCGCCGCGAGGTGGCGGGGTTAGCCGATGGTTAGCCGACTCCCCTGGCCGGCTTTGTGGGGCCTGAGTTGCTGTGTGTTTTCACGGCCGGAATTCTTGTAACTGTGTTGCAGCTTTATTTTTGTTGAGCTGACAAACCGAACTACCGGGTCATGAAGTCCGCTTGTCTCAGAAGCTTCGAGGAACAGCACTGAAAAGTTAATCGCGCTGTGATTGCTGCGCTTGATCGGTGCAGGACATTTTTCCCTGCGGACATTCAGGTGCGCGGATATTTGGGTGCGAAAAATTCTCGGCTACAGAATTATGTGCTTGCTTGTTGGAACAGCAGTTATATTTTTATTTCCGCATATGGTGGGTTATGGACAACAATCGAGCGCAGAGGTTGCATTTTTTTTATTGCGCCGTGTTTGATTTTGCCAGTTATTTTTAGAAGTTGAACATTTGTATATTTTTGCTTGATACCTCGTCCAAGGAACACCTGTTATGCAGCCTATTGGTTATATTCTTACACACATGCCTTTTTTAATTTACAAGATTTCAATTGAAATTCCCGCTTTGCGGCGTGCAACTCAGCTAACAATTAGCCGCCGTTTACGATGGTGTTATTCCTTCTTTATGCAGTTTTCTACACACTGTCACTATCTAAAGAAAGCAGCATTACAAGCATTCGGTTGCCCCCAAAACGCAGAAAATCTTACGAGGAGTTTTATGCAGGTTGTGCGCTGTCACACTACTCTGGATTAACTTAGTCCACCTGCGGATCTTTAACATGCGCCACAATCCCGACACACGGACGTTTCCGCATTTCCAGGACCTGCGGCCTGGATCAAGCCCGCGTCGTTGCGCTCAGTAGCACACCTCAGCCACTGAACCATCGTGGCAGGTATCTCTTTTCACTAAGGTTTCCAGGCTGTGGCGCTACGGAGTTTCTTTGGGCTGCCGCTGTCTAGAGGAAAGACCCCACTGTTTCCGCGTTTTGCTTTAGCTGAGCGCAGAAAGTCGCTGTCTAGTTTCCGGGCATAGGTGACCATAGTTTCGTATTCGAAGACAAACACAGCGCTGCGTTTCTTTTCCACTCTTCTGTGGAGTCCACGTTTTTGTGCGCTGGTTCTTCAGATATGGATATGCACCAAGTTGTCAAGCTTTGGTTCGTAATCAGTGCCAATGCTACAGTTAGCTATCCCAAGAGTTGCCATTTGTCTCGTTGAATATTCTTTCCCATTTTTGTACTTTACTGCACGCCTCAATCCACCCCGCCTCTATGAAAAGTTATCAGCCGTCCAGGTGGTGCGTATAGAAAGAGTCCGGAATACCCGTCGTCACTTGAAGTGCAGGAACCTTGGAAACAGTGTTCTATCGACTAGACCAGGTTCAGCCGTTTTCTTTCGTCACTATACTTGATAAGCCCGCATGAGTGTTATTTCGAAGGGAAAAGAAATGGAAAGGGGGCGCGCATCTTCACGCCATATGACGGGCCGCCACTACACCAAGCCTGCTTGAAGTCTTGCATCATCTTAATGCCTCCAGTGTTTTTAGAGCGCAGCTCTTAAGCGCCCACTACTGTGGTTTCGCGTAGTCCCTCGGTGTCGGACTCGTTGTAACCGAAGGAACGAAAAGGCCACCGAAAACAGAGCGAGCAGGAAAGCGGAGGAGAAAATTATGGCGAAAGTGTGAGAGGGAGGGCGGTATGGTGATTGCGCGCGAGACATGCTCACCGGCGGCGACGCGCTACAAGATAAAGCCAGAGTATAGCACGCGCCTTCGTGCTCTCGCTGATGAGGCGATCACTTTCTGAAACGCGGCAACTATTCCGCGTCGCCGAGAAAACTATTGTTAACGTTGCGCTGAATGTCCATATTAGGAGCACCCGTAACGGTCCAGCCATCTTTCTTTTTTTTGCTTTTTTCTTTTATTCCTCCTCCCACACCAATGGTAATTCCGAATTTCGAACGTTGCCCCACACTTACGAAAAAAAACTGAACTTGATATGCACGAAAAATCACTATGATCTGACTTATATGGATGATAACAGCGTTGCGCATAGTATGACCGTAACGTAAGAAAACACGGTCGCTAATGAGGCACAGATCAGAATTCTTTAAGGCTACGAACCAATCAAAGCAACCATAAAAGCATACGCCGGAGGGTTTTCTTTGTATTTTTTTTTTTTGCGAACGCCAACGGACAAAGCTAAATCCTAAGCAGCTCTGCTGTTGAAAAGCAAAATGTAGGCTACTTTAGCGTTCCCGCTTGTTATGCAGCGCTCGACCGTGATTACCAACGAAACTCCAAGTTCAAGTGGCTGACCGCCGCTGTTGTGATTTGAAGCCTTGGAAGTTCCTATGGCCCCCTCTATATTTCTTTGAGCTGTTCAGAGAAGCGCATCAGTGCTGTGAGATACATACGCCCTGGCATTTCCTGTGTCCACCTTGCGCCATCTATGGCTTATGCTTTGAACATGCAGGTTATTCCCTTTAGCAACTACAGTAGTCTCCCTGTATGGCCTCTATAGATGGTAGTCACTGAAAAGTTTAGTTGTCAATTTCTTCGCTTGGCAACACTGGAAACGGCCATGGACATGGCCGAAGCACCACAGACATGGCGCGGCTTGTGCCACTGCGCCCTCACGCCGCAGAAAAAAAAAACACTGGCGCGCGTCGTCTGCTCCTTTTCAACGCGATTCTCAATGATGGTGTCAACAGACATGTTATTAATCGCACTCACATTGGAATGGAAGCATTACTTGCGTATCGGTGCGGTAGAGTTTGGAACTCGAACCACGCGTCGTGTGCTTATCACGGACAAGTACCGCCATCCCGCGGAGCCCGACGTAACCAGTGACGGCGCACTCACATGATTGCCTGCATGCGTGCCTCGCCAGTGAATACAACCTAGAGCTTTCGGGTAGAGCCTTTGGTTGTGACGCTAGAATGGAAGTGAACGCAGACAATCGGAACGGCTTTCTGAAACTCGCCTTTATCTGTTTTATAAAGTTCCATGTTACCTGAAGCGCCCGGGCTTGTTACCGATAACAGAAGGGAATGTCACGTCAGGGAAGGCAACGAACGAGTACGCAAGCCGCGCTACTTGCACACTAAACAACGATACCGCTACGGACAGCTTCATTGAACGTCGCCCTTCGCCAACTTCGCAAAACGGCAGTGACGACGGGACCAGAAAACGCGACAGTGCCGGAAGTCCGCCCTTTTCTAACGTCTGGCCTTAAACTATAAGCATAGTGCAATGCCACGTCACGTGAAAAAAGGCCTAATTATTTACGATATTTTTAATTACACGTTATAACTATAATTTAAGAGAACCTGTACCAAATGAAACAATGTACAAGGCAAGGCAATGGTGCATAACCAAACTATGCTTGTGTTATCGTCTGCTTTAAAAAAAGTCGTTGCACTTACGCTCCGCTGTTGTTCTGACGAAGGCTTTCAGTGAACCGTTGGCTGCAATATGCTCCACCACCGACATAATCTCCTTGGTACAATCTGCGCCAAGTGAAGGGGAAGAGTAAGTTATCCTTTCCACCAGCCACAGTCTCATCCAAATAATAGAAACGTTTTCCAATCCAATCCAATGACGCTACCTTTGTTTTATTTTATCCGAGGCGCAATGCGGAACGCAATGCCGAGTGCAAATTCCGAGATAACACACTGTGCGGTGCGCAGATAATAAACATGTTTTCAAAACCAATCCAATCCAATCCAATCCGAAGACTTTAGCCTTGCTTTTAACCTCATGCGCAATGCAGAATACAATGCCTAGTGCGAATGCCGAGATAAGACAGAGTGAGGTGCACAAATTACAAACACCTTTTCCAATCAATCCAATCCAATCCAAGGACATTACCCTTGCTTCGTTTCATCTAACGCATTGCGGAAAGCAGTGCCGAGTGCGTATACCGAGAAATCAACACACAGTGAGGGGAGCTCTCTGGCCGCCGGGATTGATTCCTTTAGCAGAGGACAGCAAGGTTGAATGAGTAAGGGCAGATACAGAGCACCGAGCACGTGAAATGAACCCCTAGCTCTGCAGCGCTTAGGTTAATAGCTGTGTTACTGGACAAGTGATGACGATGTCAAATTGTTTCGCCTACCGTCAGCCGTTGGTGAACGGGGCCTACAATCTCTTGGTGCTTCCCACCGACAAGGAGGCCCATCTCCTGGAAGGACAAAGTACAAGTCATGTGACAATATGATGTGGGCCCTGTAGGTAATCAGTCAACGCAGGTCATGATGAACAATATACATGCATGCAAGTGCGCGGCAATAGGCCACAGTGCTGACACAATTATTTTTCTTAGACGGGATGTTTTCAAACACCACAGTCTGTAACGAGTAAATACTGAATGTCCATCCATCCGGCTGTCTGGCGGTCGGTCAGTGGTCGGTCGTCGGTCGGTGGTCGTCGGTCGGTGGTCGGTCTTACTTGGAAAGCCTTCGGTTTTCATGACGGCAGTTCCGAGAAAATGTCTTATCGCGCTTTCAATAAGCGCACATTGTGTCCCGACATACTTTTCATGTTATTACTTGGTTGCTGTTACCCGTGAGTTCAAACTGGCTTCTTTCGCTGCGACAAGTGGATTGTTGGGGCGCTTAGGCATAGCTGCACGTTAAATGTTAAGTGGTGAATTCGGCCCGCTGTGTGTTTATATGCGGGTGCGAGGCCATGTGTGTCTAGACTTGCGCCATGACAGGCACCAAGACTCCCGGACGTAGCCGAGGCGGTAAGGCATCGAACATATGCAACCCCCTCCCCCCCCCCCCCCTTCCGAGAGTGTAACGGCGTACTCACTTGCGAGCGCACTCATTTGTACTCATTTAGGCTCAAACTGACGAATGAGTGCGATGACGAGTGAGTACAGACCCAGACGGAGGAAGTGAGTACAGGGGACCAGTGAGTACAGACCCAAACGGAAAAAGGAAGTACGGATGACAAGTACAGGCGTGAGTACATGCCCTCATGAGTGCAGTAAGTTGAGAGTACGGTGCTCTTGAAAACAGCAATCACGAGTACTGTAGTCATGAGCACATGCACTCGCGAGTAGTACTCATGAGTACAGTACTCTGATTACAGTACTCCCGAGTGCATGTTGACGACGCCCGCAACTTAGTTGCTTGTATGTTAGCGTGTCTTGGCTAGTCTCCTGTCATTGCCCATCGGAAAATTTTGTGATACGTAGGAAGCGTAGGGGGAAAATTTTACGATGGTTGAACTCATGATGTCCTAAAGCAATGCTCAATGCGCTTTTCACTCTCATTTTTGCATGTTTACAAATGCATTAAAAATTAATCACAATCACAGAATCTGTCTTATCAGCCCACTGATGAGCGTAATAAATGCACAAGCTGTAGTGAGGACATTTGTGTTACTTAGTTGATTCCATATTCCTAAATCAGTGCGTGAATTCAAGCAGCTGATTACGAGTAAAATTAGTAGAAACACTTTTGAAAACGGGTAAAAATGAGTACAAATGGAGTAAAATTACAAGTGAATACCGATTGAGTACGAGTACAGGTGAGTACGAGTGAGTACAAATTGAGTACGAATGAGTACGGATACTCGCGAGGACACACGGGTTTGAGTACAGGTGAGTACGATTACAAAAGGAGTACGTGATGAGTGATTACGAGTGAATTTGAGTACGGGCCACCTTTGTGAATCTGAGTTTGAGGGAGGTATTCTGTTTCGCCTACCAGTGCCTACCAGTGCAACGCATGGCTCTCTCCGCTCTCTTCAAACATTTCAAAATTTAGAACACACACACACGCACACGCACGCACACACACACATGCACGCACGCACGCACGCACACAGGCACACACACATATATAGATATGTAATTGCAATAACAAAAGCTAGTTTTCAAAAGTAAAGTGCACTCTACATAATACCTAGATTATCAAACGTGCATCATGTGGACGGGACGCCTATCTTTCGATCATGCTGTGTTAAGTTGACGTCAACAACATGCTTTAACTGCAGCAGTCCAATCATTTGCCGCTCACTTCAATGGGGCCCTCCAGAACGCCATCCAGGTTGTCCGCCAGGAATCGGACCTGCCTCCCGAGGTTCTCCCTCGCCACAGACAGGTGGCCCATGCTGGCGATAGAACTGACGGCCATGGCCCTGCAAGGGGAATGGTGGCGCTAAATGTGGTGGCTTAAGATGCACCTTGTCCCATGAGTACGCGGATTGCCTTCAAGGCATGTACATAGGCTCCAATGGGGTGCGTAATTGACCTTTATTGGGCGCAGTAGGTTTAGGGATGTCGGGATGGCCGCAGGCTCCAGCCTGGGGGGTGACTATAAACATTTGGAAAAAAAAGTAACACTATACTTTCAACGACCTACAATGCTGTGCGAAAAATAAAAACACCAGTGTGTCGAAATTTCGGCGCACCAGGTAGACCAAACTTACCCTTACACTAAGGCACACCTCATGGCCATGTGCAGACTGAAGGGCAAAAGCTCAAAATTTAAAAATTTGAACTCAAACGCACGTACAAAGTTTGGTTAGGGGAGTGGTGGTGGCGAAATTTTTTTATTGAAATGAAGGGTACGGGCAAGGGAAAAGAAAGGAATCAGCGGTGGTTGGCCAATACTTCCTGGTAGGCTGCGTGCCTTCGCAGCGAACCTGTCCCGTAGATATCAGGAACGCCTGGTCTTCAAGCCGGCCGCTGCGCTGCAATCAATGCTACTGCAATTCTTCGGCTGCTTCCCAGTTTCTGGTATTTCCGTATGTGTCTAACACTTTTACCGCAGTGGGGCGCCAGTTTGACCTAAACCGGAAAGGGTGTAAGGAGTGCAAAGGTTGTGGGAGAGACACCTCATATATCCAGTGCAGTAGCCATGTGCTCGAATACTATATACCAAACCTTTGAACGTGTGCTTGAATTCATATTTTCAAATTTCGATGTTTTGCCCACAGAAGCTGCACATGGCAATGAGGTGTGCCTTAGTGTAGAGCTACGAGTTAGTTTAGTCTGCCTGGGTATTTTTGACATGCGTCGAAATCTCTACAGAGCAACGTTTTTTTTTCAGCTATTATAAGCGTGAAGTACTTTGGTTAGATGGCACGTCAGCACCCCGTTACAAAGGGGATACCATTACCAGTCAATCAATCAATCATCAATCAATCAATCAAGCATCATCAGTCATCACAGTCAGTCAGTCAGTCAGTCGTCAGTCAGTCAGTCATTCAGTCGTCAGTCATCAATCAATCAATCAATCAATCAATCAATCAATCAATCATCAATCAATCAATCATCATCAATCATGTTCAGATCAGTCAGCATCATCATCAGTCAATCAACAAATCAATCAATCAATCAATCAATCAATCAATCAATCAGTCAGTCATCATCAGTCATCAATCAATCATCAATCAATCAATCAATCAATCAATCAATCAATCAATCAATCAATCAGTATCAGTCAGTCATCAATCAATCAATCAATCAATCAATCAATCAATCAATCAATCAATCAATCAATCAAATCAATCGTGGTAGTAAAAGGAGCGAGGGCTGGTGAGAATAGGCAATTTGACAACAAAAATGTGTTACACAGCAGGAAGAATGCAAATAGTACCTTATAGACAGCGATCAGAAAGAGCTCTTGTCTGAATTTGTTTCCTAAACTGACCGTTATTTATAGCACGACAGCTCGGCCAAGGGGGTATATTAGCAAAGACAAAACAATAGACCTGTAGCTGGCACATTCATCGCACAATGTTGTTCGACGGATGCGCCAGCAACACGTCAATTGTTTTGAACGTATTAACATGTTCGGGACATATCAAATGTTCATTTGATATGTAACGCCTCGAGAAGGCCTCTGCCATTTGCCTTTCTTTTCACCAGGCCGCAGCGAAAAGCCACCGAATTGAGCCTGCGCATGCGCACGTTGGTTCTTGTTCCGTTCCGCAACCTCGAGGTCGCCTAGGCGGCGGGGCATGTACGGACGGGCAGGTTTCCTTTTGTAAGGGGTCTTCAACGCGGATAACTAAAGCCCTGCGGGAAAGTCCGACGGTGAGTTCGCGTTGTTGCGCTGTGGAAGCGTGGACGCCGCCTCAACACAAACGGACACCCACCGCACACACCACAGTCGATTTGTAACAGGACTATATGAGGATCGTAATGATGACACCCTTGTTCTAAAGCTAAGCTTTAATAATCTCGTCCAGCTGTTACGCCGTCGTAAGGAATTTGACCTTCATTTGACCGCAGCTGCGCCGTACCCTTGGTAACACATCACGAGAGTCGCCGTGCCGAGCTCCGCCAACGGCCGCGTTCGCTCGCCGCCGCGGCTGGCTTGGCGCATGCGCTCTCCACAGCTGGGTCGCCGCCTGACCACGCGACTCGCCGCGTGCATGCGAGCTTGGCCATGGATGAGAGCGAAGCCCGGCCGTCTTCTCTGAGAGTGGGGCGGGAGCTGGAGGCTTTGAGCCGTCGTCGGCGAGCGGCGTCTGACAACCCCGAGGATATCGCCCGGCGAGCTGCTTCACTGGAGAGGGGGTCCGGAAGGCCAAGCGCGCTGAAGCGAGAGTCGGAGACTGACGAAAAGCCAGCCGTTCGGCTCGGGGAACGCCGCAAGCGGGACCACAACCGTAGACAAAGGCATGGTTTGGACGACAAATGGTGTAATTATTGCAGCTTAATCAAAGGTCAACCAAGTGAAACCAATGCTTAACCAGGCTAAGCCGAGCTTTCGCTTTGGATATCCAGGGTAAGGTGAGCTGAGCCGCAGCCATTTTTTCCCTCTTTAAGTGCAGAGCACTTTATGGGCTCGCCTAGCGTGACGCTAGGCTCGCCTTGTCGTCGTAGCTCGCTAACAGTCGATTCGACTGCCGGAATCAGGCGGCGCACATAGATAATAAAGGACCTAGAGCCCCCATGTATCGTCGTCAGAGGGTCACGCTGAGGCTTCGAAAACCACGCGGTTTAAATACTCATAACCGTTCAAACCGGTGAACCGCTGGCGCTTGCCATACATCTCCCCGTTGTTTAGCGCACAGAAAACTGCAGGTGGATTTCAGGCAAACCATGCGTATATAACCGGCAGCCCTCGCGTTCAATTAGTTAGGAACGCTCGTTGGGTTGGTTTTTACGTAAGCAAAAAAAGCGGCCACACAAGAAACAAATGGCGCGTTCGAAATGCGACAGAAAGGCTCCAGCCGCCAAGAAAAAATTACGCGTTCGAATGACGCAAAACAGCTCCAGCATACGAAATTAAAGCAAGCACAAAAAGAACAGAACTCGCCATGGCGCACTTTCAGGCAGGTGGCGCGCGAGCACTGCGAAGGCGGGAAATTTGAAACGCATTGGGTGGCAGCAGTGAGCGGATAACGGCGCTGCAGTCCATTATGGCGAATCACTGCTCTGCACTTCGACAGCTTTAACATGGAATGGAACGGCTCTAATTTTGTATGTGTGACAAAAGCAAAAAAAAAAAAAAAATCATACATGCTTGACTTTGTCGAAATTAAAAATGTCGTCTCAAATTCGAGCGCCATCAGCCGCAAAGGGTTCTCACAACATCCGACAGATGGCGACGAGTGTACTGGCCAGTAGGAAGACGCAGTGAAACATCCCCCTCGCGAGGGGCACGATCAAATGCAGAGCATTTCCGGGGCGCACGACGTTAAGTAGTTTGCGTTACACTAATGTTGTTGCACTTGTGGCAACTGCTGACGAGAGAGCGCTCATCAGCAGTAATTCGAATGAGTCAAGGATATAAGGCGCGTTAGTAGCGTCCCGTTCTGTGTCGCCTTTGTGGCGCAGTGGGTAGAGCACCATGTACATTGCGTTCCGCCCGCAGGGTCGAGGGATCGAAACCTGGCGCCGGATAGTATTTTCTTTTATATAGTGTACGGGGAGGGGTGCGGACTACGACGGGACAACGCGGGTGACATCGTGAGTTACTGAAATGCTCTGCATATAAAATAGTGCTCCCCGGTTCCCTCACAGCGCAGCCTGAACGTCCAAGAAGCACAGGAGAGTCCCCCGGAAACGTGCGCTTACGTCATGAGCGTAGTGAGCAACGCGAGGCCACACTTGGTGGACGCTGTGGGACCACAGGGCGTGCTGCTCCGCTGCTGTCCGGCGAAGGCAGCGTCGCCTCCGCACCTCCAGCCGGCGGCTCGTCGACCCAGCGCAACGGTCACTGCGACCACCGGGACGAGCACGGCCAGGGCGCAGGATATGGCGAGCAGAGCCCGCAGACCGGAGCTTTCGTTCACGAGGTTGAGTAGCTGTGGGAAAGCAAAGAATACTTAGCACTTTAATTCGGGATATTGCCGGTTTGCGCTTGAAAAGAGGTACGGACAAATATTGTTTTAAATGCAGAGCATTTCAGTAACTCACGATGTCACCCGCGTTGACGTCCGTAGTCGTAGTCCGCACCCCTCCCCCTACACTGTATAAAAAAAAATACTATCCGGCGCCTGGTTTCGATACCTCGACCCTGCGGGCGGAACGCAATGTACATGGTGCTCTACCCACTGCGCCACAAAGCCGACACAGAATGGGAGGCTACGAACGCGCCTTATATCCTTGACTCATTCAAACTACGTCAAGAAGCTGCTGATACAACGCACTCACTACCACCAACTCCCCAAACACTAAACGTTAACGCAATACACCCACCCCCTATGCGACGCATTTACTCGAGTCCCCCTCGCGGGAAGATGGGCCCAATTTTTTCTCGTTCCCCAGTCAAATTAGTTAGAGAGAGCACACTTATTAAAGCGGAGTCTTTGACTCTTTTCTGTCGGTTTTACGGGGGCTGCTGCTGCTGTTGCTGCTTTCTTGCCGGGTGAATCGCTGGGCTTTACCTTACACCAGATACCGCTGGCCTCCGTGTATCGCACGCTCGGGGTCGGTAACTCGCGGGGGTGCGCCCGGGGAAGTTACACCGCAAACCGTATTTATTCGAATATAAGGCGAGCTTTTTCGCCCAAAATCCGTTGTCTCAAAGCCGCCTTATATTCAAAGCTGAGTATACCTATTTGGCGATTTTTTTTTGCTCTCCAAACTGCACCCTCGCCTTATAATCGTGAGCGCCTTATAATCAAATAAATACGGTAATGCTGGCACCCCCAGCTGGCTGGCCGAGGGGAGTGACTGAAGCCCCAGCTCATGCGTGTTTCTCTGCGTTTGGAGCTGGTGGCGTCTCCGCCAAGAAGACTGAAACTTTGGATGTTTCTCCTCACGCCTCGTATTTCTCGACGCACTCACGGCTTACCGCTCTAAAAAAAAAAAGAAAACATCAAGAAGTTAAAAATTTACACCATCTTCCGCGAGGGGAACCATGGGGTAGATGCGACGCATCGGGGGTTGCCGTTGCGTTATTCAATCATCGGACGATGTCATCGGACGCCGGCGGCGGAACTGAGCGGAGTGGCGCAAGTACCGCGTTTATGTGCAGCGGAATGAGAGAGAGCCGCGCAAACGCATCGCGCATTAGCACGCATGCGCATGTGTTAACCGAACGCACGCGCGAGCGCACGCTGCGCGCTAACGCACAGTGGCACGGCGACGGGAGCGAGCTGACGCGCTGACCGCGCTGACGCACAGATGGCGCTGCGGTGAGAGTGGCGGAGCGCACAGCTGCCGCGCCGAGGATGCGGACTACGCCTCGCTCAACGACGCGGGAAAAAGGCGAGTTAAAGAGATGCGTCGCATCTAAAAAATGCAACACGCAGACTCATTTCCACCCAGGTATGCCACGGTGGAAGCTTCGCGTCACGTCGATTCCCACTTATGCGCCACCAATTTTTTTTTTTTTTTCGGAATGCTAAGACAAAGGTATCGTCTGGTGACAATAGTTTTCTAGCATTTTATTCTTTTTAAATGCTTGTACGGGCACGTGGCAACAAAAATATCGTGCTATACGCGGGTACAAGTGAAGAACGAAGAACTGCAATAGCTCATTTGTATCACTCCGCCGAAGCCACGGACCCGGATGTCAACGCGCGCTTTTTTTGAAAGGAGGTCACGCTTAAGCGTGACGTCGTCAGCTTTTTCTCGCGCTCTTTGATTGTCGTCACTGCAGGGATTTATAAGAATTAGTCCGAAAAATCCGGAAAACGACTCGTGTAACCTTCAAAATTCTCGCACTGAAGCACTCTTTCGCCGCGCGGAGGAACAGCCCGCTGCGGTGACGAGGCTCAGGGGCAACTTAAGTATTTTGTTCCTGCCCTAAGAGCAGCGCTAGTATTACACGAAGAGTATAAACATAGGTATATTAGTTTTTTTGGTAAGATGACACGTCATCCCCTGCTACAAAGGGGATAACACAAGCAATCATTATCATCATTGTCATCCCAGTCGAAAAAGACGACAAGAAAAAATTCTGTAGTTTGTCGTATTTTCGCGTGTCGTAATGTCGTCTTGTAGTATTCTTGTCGTGTCCGTGATTCTGATGTTCTGTCGTGTGTCGTATTTCTGCCCTGATTTTGATGATCAGTCGTGCCGAATTCCTGTCGTGTTGTGGTGCTGATGTTCCATCAGTAGTAGCACATGGTTTGCATTTTATTCACCATTGTGAAGAGTATACCATAAATGGCAGTTCTGTTCTGACTACGGTAATGTTCGTCGTTGAGAAAATTAACTTTGCCGTTACGACAGAAATGTGTGTCGTAACAACAGGACTTCCGTCGTCACAACAAAGTTTTTTGTCGTACGACAGGAATTCTTGTTAGGTTTTTGCGGTATTCCTGTTGTGATTTCAGACTGGGATTAGTTTTACCCAAATATAGACAGCTGAATATGACTGCTTAAGTCCTCGGCGAATCTTGAAGTTTGGGAGGAGAGAAGGGATGTGTAGAAGGGTTTAAGTTCAGAGGTAGCTCGAAACAGGCAGTGTTAGAACGAGTAGTGGGGTTTGGTGCCACTTTAGTCGCGCCGTTGTGTGTAGCCATCAGTAGCTCAAGGAAACAGGTGCAAAAATGTTACCGCGCGGCTGTATTCAAGAACAGGTCAATTTTTACGTAAATTACAAAGTAATTCAACATTTAATCGTAATATAATGAGCCACTATCTTTGTAACAGAATTATAATTATACATAATTACAGTAAAACTTCGCTATAACGAAGTCAACGGGACGTAGAAGTGTATTCGCTATAAGCGATACTTTGTTAAAAGCGGGTACGATCTGCTGTTTATATGCACGACAGTGGGGACCACGTAACAGTTGAACTAAAAGCGGGTAAACGAGGATTTACTGTATATCGATAAGCTAAAAAGGCTTATAAAATAATACACGTCCTTAGCTGAGCATGTGGACAGCGAATGCCTCACGTGTACTTACCAGTGTAGCATTTAGTTTGATTCTTTCGTCCTTTAACGCTGGCGAAAAGAGAAAGAAAAATAAATACAATTTTACGTGTCAGTTTTCAATGCTGAGATTTCCATCTTTATATACCCCGGTTTTTTTCCCTCTAGGCTGGTCTAACAGCGTAGCTTCGACATAGGCTTTCCAAAAAGAATGTTAAGGGTGACGAATAACTAATTTGCACTGTGTGAACGAACTATGCCAAACAGGACGATTTCCCCGATTGACGCCTCATGATGACCCGAACATTAAAGCGACTATCGCGACCTGAGAAAGCAGCACTTCACTCTGTGTGTGTTAAGCCTTTTCCCACGTTATGTTTTAGTACGGCGCCTGGTGAGGCCTAGTCGTCGGTTTAGCTCAGCAAAGCGTGTCAAAACAGTAGTGCACGCAAGGCTGCAGGTAGAATAAATAACTGCACTCGTATCTCCGCTTTGAAGCAAATACGCGTTTGCCTAAATATGCGTTGGAAAGCTGGGGGGAGGGGGGAAGGTGCACTTAAAGGGGCCATGAAGACAAAATACAGGCTAGGTTCATTAAAACGGCCGTTTTGGGCATATAACAACAATACCAATTTGATCGCCAACAATTGAACCAATAATGGAGATATCGAGGAAAGCATGTTCAACAGGGGCGACAACCCAGCCACTTTCGGGTAATTTCCTTATGACGTCACAGAATCTTGTTTGCGCGATTGGCGGCCGCCGAACCAAGCAACCGCCAAGAAACATGACTGGGCGATTGTAGTGTGGCCTCTAGTTCCGTTGGATCGCATCACTTAAATGCTACCACGCAGTTAACAGACTGATATAAATGTTTTATTGTCGGTCCATAACAGGTCACTCCTCCACATATGATGTCACTATGATGTGAAATTTTAAAGCTGTTTAATATTTGTTGCGTTTTTAACAGGAAAGCGTTTTATGCCGGGGTACACCAAGATCTCAGTGACGTCATATCCGTCACGGAAGTGACGTCAGCTAGAAAAAGTGCCATTGACGCGGTGGTGCCCGGATTCGAGCTCACGAACTCTCTCGCCTCTCGCCACAACGGGAGGTACGTGGCGCTCTGCCCACTGCGCTATGAACAGAGACGTGAGCAGCTCTACGAACGCGCCTTATGTCTTTCTCCATGACTCATACAGATGGTGCTGCCGTCTAGGAGAGGCGAAGCGAAGTAGCGCATCATGAGGCTAGAATGAGCGCGCCGCCCTCGATGCCAGCGCCTTCGTGTACGGGGGACGCGCGTGAATTCAGGCACCCTCCGCTGTCGTGTTGCTTCCCATGACCGTTATGTGTTTCAAGCTGCTTGTTTCTGTGCATGTCATTTTTGGTTTTGTTGTCCCGGAATAAACCGGTTATTTTTTTTTGTTTCTTGCGTGTCGGCGTCACTACGTCTAGCGGGGTCAGGGCTTGCGAATCCTTCGCACATGAAGGAGGTTCCCTTTAACCTTCAACTGCTCCTGTGGAAGGCCCCTTTCACTTTCGTGTTTTACCGATTCCTATAAGAGGAATCAACCACAGTTTTTTAGATTAACAAAAAAAAAACGCCTTTCGTGGCTTTAATGGGGCTAAGTGAGCTACCGAAGTCTAGTTCTTTCAATCAGAACAAACTTGTATTGTGTTTTCATGGACCCTTTGCTGTCTTGCACGTTCTCTGCCTCCTGTTGTAGTAAACTATAGAAAGTGAAGGCAAATAATTTCTCACAAAACCGTGTGTCAGTGACGGAAACTTCTTTTTGAAAGGTAGCGTTCGCGTATGCGAGGTAGGAAACCCGGGCGTGCACTCAGGGGGCCAGGATAGCACGTCCCTTCCAGTTTTTCAGACCTAACTGGCGTTTTCAGCTAAAAAATTGCGTAATAAACGTTCCGGTTCCCAGAGCTTTTCGTTCAAAGACGTTGACTCCTCTTAGTTCACAAGGAGGGCTTGGTGGGCTAGTTGGTGATGCATGTTAAAACAGGACACGGCGCTGATCAGCACTTTGTCCTGTTGTTTCTTGCTTTTGTGTCGTCGTCTGCGGACCCTGGTCACCCTTTTAACATCATTTTATCTCGTTCGTTACTCATCCAAAGCATCGTACAAATTTCATTCGATCAGGCGTCCATCTATCGCTTCGTTCCGGATGCTATTCGGCACGGGGCCTCACCTCAGTCAACGACGACTCACAAGTACGCCAATTAGGTGTAAATTTTTTCAGACCGCCTCCTAATCATTCAGTGCCCATTAGTCACGTATGTTTCTTGCCACGAGCGTTTTAGAAATATCCTTCCGTTTTTGTAATTACCTTATTTTTGCCGACCATTTGTTTGCTGCGCTACGACCATATCTATTTACACGCTAATCTAGGATTGAAATCCTCGGAACTCTGTTACTGTCCCTCCATTGGTCATTACGATTGCCGTAGAGGGGGGTCGACGACACGAACAACCCCACCATTTATGAGACAAAAAAAAATCAAGTGCTGTACGGAGTAGGGATCATCGCTACCATTATTATTACTGCCAGTACTACCGCTTACTGTTGCTAGCTACTACTAGCAATAGAAGTAATAATAATAATTATTATAATACTATTACTTGTGCACCGGCGAATGAGCTCAAAGAGAACTTTGTTTTTGTTCTTTTAGCGTTGTCGTACCTTCGGGTATGCCCGGAGTGGGAATCAAGAAAGCGGCGAAGGTCTGCTGCGCCCCGACGGCCAGCTTCCGTAGTCCAGAGGACTTCGGAGATTCGGGCACGTCTGTGATTGGCCGAGGCAGTGAGGCGCTGAACCGGATGGAGTTCTTGCGGAGGCAGTCTTTCCGAAGCAGTCCGCCATAAACCGACAAACAGGGAAAATATGCAACAGGGTCCGATGAAACTCGTGACACTGTGAGTAGTGTCAAGACACGGTCATAACAGTCTTGCAAATACCTTTCTCATTTTAGTTTCAGCAGGGAATAATGAGTGAATACTAATCAAATTGTCGAAGTCTGACGCAATACTAATATGAATGGAGTGATAAAGACTGAAGTCACGTTTTCGGTGATCCGTTACCTGTGCTTCGTATCGGCGTGTCTATTAAACAGAGAGTACGGATTGGTACCGACTGTGGTAAACGTGGTAGGGGTATGTCCAAAGGAGAAATTTTAATCACTCGTTCAATAACAAAGAAAGCAGCACGGTACATTTATGTCAATGATTTAGCATCTGCGCAAGTAAAAATATTGCCCTTATTTTTTTCCCACTGCCGAATTTTTCGATCGCTTTCGCTATAATCCGCGTAGTGTAAGTTCAGCTTTTTCGCACAACTGTAGTGTGGTGCAAAAAAGACAGCCATTCGGGGGTGCCATGCAGAGGAAACTTTCAGTCGTATTCTCATTATAAATGTTCGCATATTTGCCAAAGTTAAGCTACATTAAAGAGCATAGCTGCCGTGAAAGCAGTGAAAACATCGTTTACGAATCGTCCAGAGCTGGAATTTTCGCGCGCAAGACGGGCGACACCAACCGGATTCACTGGCCTCCGCCCGTGGTAAATGGAGGGACGTCAGCAGCAGCATTTCCACGGCAAGTACGCGCGTCTTCCAAGAGGCGGCTCTGCGTGCCGCAACCATGGCCGGCGTTTCAAGTCGACCCCGCGTGGTGGCGCGGGTGTTCTGGTCAGCAGCGTATGGGCAGCCGCTGCAAGTTTTCCGACATGATTAACCTGTGCTCGTTTGTGGAGGCGCGAAAGTTGTTGCAAGTTGACGCTTCAATACAGTGAGACCACAGAGCGAACGTTTACCAGGGGTTTATAAAAGCAACGTTGCGATTGTTGAGATTAACTTCGCTGTTCGATGGAAATTTCAAATTTGCGGCGTACTGTACTGGGGGAAGCTACAAGGCGCCGTGCAATAAAGGGCTCCACATTAGCTTAGTTACAGCTCAACGTATCCTTTAACGCGCTCCTAACTTACTCAGCATAAATTATTTTTATGTCACCTGTATTGAAAATGATGCCAGCGCGAGCGGGAATGGAATTTATGAAGCTCGAACAGAATAACACTGGATGCATTCGAGTCGCGGATCGTCAAGTGCCATTTCCAGTACAGCACTGATCAGAGAGCGAGTCACTGATTTTCCTACACACCCTCTAGGGGGTGTGCAGACCCCCATTTCCTAGTTTTTCTAGTTTCCCTTTGAATATCTAAATTTTACTCATGTCAATTCTGGTATTAAACCTCTGGGCAGTTTGGTCAAGCCCGAATAAAGGAGGAGTGAAACACCACGTTACCATCTAAAGCGAGACAGAAAGAGAAAATACCCACGTGTCTAATCCAAGGGGCTTTACTTTAAAACCGGGAAAAAAAATTGTCTGAAATTATGAAGCCTCATAGGTTGCCTTAGTTGCAGTGGACGTCAGGTGAGAAGAAAAAAGAAGAGATGTAGTTCGAGGCACCAAACTATAAATGGAGAAAGCTCTTAAATCCAAACAACGCTAATCAATATTGGAAACAAGTGATACAACCTTACGCAAATTTTATAAAGAAATTAAAATTAAACACAAACATACGTCATGGGGATGAGCATTTGGTTACTCTCTTATTTAACTAGTGAACTAAAAAAGAAACAGTTTGTGTAGTTCATCTACTCTCCCGCCTGCCCAGCCCCCCCAAAAAATCTATTGAGACATGCCCCCCCCCCCCCCCCTTTATTCGATTGCTGGGGTAACCCCTGGAGCGAGTGCAGTACTAAAATCTCCAACAACTCCAAGTTCACAGCGCAGTCTGACAACAATGTGCAAAACAACCAATATGGCCGACGAATGCTGGCTTTCAATGAAACTTCACCATTTTCCCGAAATGGGTTATTTTCGGTGCAGCGCCTAATCACGATTTTAGTGAGAAAGCGTTACTGTACTCGGGTAAAAATTCGGAACTGAAAAGCTCGTGGAGTGTATCACTCCGACGAAGCGACAGACCCAGATGTCAAAGCGCGCGCGTTTTGAAAGGGGATTGACATCGTCTGCTTTTTCATGCGTAGTTCGTATGCCGTCATTGCATTAATTTATAAGCCGATTAAATCCGGAAGCTCACGTTCAAAAACTTCTTGCGCTGCACGGAGGAACAGCCGGCTGCGGTGATAAGGCGCTGGTGCAACTTCCTTTGTCTTTCTAAGGCTGCACCCTAGTTTAGCCTGCGAACATGTATTTGGGCTTTTTTTTTTTTTGTATGAAGCGTGCTCTAAGCTAGCTGAGGACGTGTTGTTGTGGAAACCAAGTCAAGCCTTTTTAGAATTCCAAAAGGTTTCGGTCTTCGTATTTTGATATGGCTGTTCATATTTCTTCTGAAGAAAGAATGCCAGCCTAGCAATAAATGTGTTTTAGAAGGGAATCCCACTTTAAGGAGCTTGGTGTAGGTTTAGTATTCGTAAGCCGGCGTTTCCACATTAGGTGTTACAGCGAAACTATCACCTTCATTTACACACCACCGCATTCTGCGTTCGCTCCCACCTCTGTGCCAAAAGGCTGTTCGCTCGGTTAGTCTGACGGCGACGCCAAACGCACGGACGAGCGCGGAAGAGTTGCGCTCTAAAAGGTATATGGGGGGGGTCGCGGTTCTCACGGAAGAGCTAAGTAAAGCAATGCATAAGAAAGCAAGATGCACACACCAGGCTACTTAGGAGAGGTCGACGAGTTCCGACACGCCTCTTACTACTTGGGAAGGCGTCGGATACCACCCACAAGAAGGACGGCAGTAGGTCCCTTGAACCATTTGGTCGTTCTTCCTTTTGACGGTCGGTCATCACCAGTGTGACCCGTTGTCCACGCATCTTAGAACGCTTTAGTTCTTTCTTCGAAATTGTTTGAACACACGACGATCACGGCCGAGTAGTGTTCTAGAAAGCGCGAGTTACGAGGATGGTCTTCGCTAGTGTCACTAGATAAGGCATAAGAGTACAGCCACTGAGGCATGCAAGTCATCAATGGCGGCAATTTTGGTGTTAATCAGTGTTTCGGGATTGCCGCTTCTGCGGCCACGCCGCTAACTTCTACCGGGTCATTTGTTAACAACACTGCCGAAGATGCGGCAAAACGGCATCTTCGGACACACTTCTGCTGCTGAAATGATGTTACACGCGTTATCTTTGATTCGCGTTCGGAACGACGTCAGTCGCGCGCAGCCGCAGAGCAGGGAGGACAATTAAGTTAAGTCTACCACAGTTTACCAAGTGAAAATGCACAAGCAACAAAATGGCGGCGCCCATAAACCGTCGCAGTGTAAACAAATGTCACGTGATGGAAACTGACCAATGATCATGGCGGCGGCACAGAACAATAGGAGAAAAGAGTGCTGATACTCTGTATCCTTATCTAGTGACTAGTCTTCGCGTATGCCTGCGTCAATCTTCTCTCGCAGCAACATGCGCCTGGCTTTGCCTGGGGAGATCTGATCGTTTCTTCCTGCGGATGCACTCGCGCTGTTTCCATCAAACTCCCGGGGTGTTTTTCGGGCCGAAGCTACGCTGGCCGTAAGGTGTGCTGTAGGGTCTGAAACAATTTCGACCACCTCGGGATCTCTTAACCTGCGCCGAAATCTGATTTGATTGATTGTTAGGGTTTAACGCGCCGACGCAACGCAGGCGATGAGGCGCCCGTAGTGGAGGGCTCCGGATTAATTTTGACAACCTGGGATCTTTAACGTGCGCCGAAATCTCGTACACGCGGGCGTTTTTGCTTTTCGCCTCATCAGAAAAGCGGCCGCCGCGGCCGGGAATCGAACCCGCGCCCTTGTGCTCAGCAGCGGCAACCCTTAGCACTGAGCCACCGCGGCGGGTTGCGCCGAATCTCGACACTGTAGCGATTTCGGTTTGCCTCCATCAGAAAAGGAGACGCCGTGGACGGGCTAGAACCCGCGTTTCTGGGCTCATCAGCACAATGGCATAGACGCTGAGCCACAACAACGGGTATCCGTTCAGACAGTGTTGTCTTCGACACGCATTTGTCATCATACACACAAGCAGCATTCTGCGATAATTTTTGGCTATTCGACACCATTCCACTGTTTTTTAGGAACAGTATCCCCCGCTCCGTGACCCTCCTTGGCCGGATTCCATATCGCCCAAGCCGTGTTGTCAACTGTGTCCCAACACAAACCAGACACGCGAGGACAATGGCCTCCGTTGTACTATGGTGTGAGCTTATCACAATAAGTGCAACGCTATCGACCTGCTAGTGAGCTGGTCTAAGCGAAGAATCTCAAATCTGGTTTCATCGGGTTTCATGTGTCACGTGTCGTATATTCCTATCGTATCGCATGTATATACCTATCGTACGTGTCGTATATGCCTATAGTATATTCCTATCGTTGTTGTAGAACTCTTTTTTTTTTTTTTTGGCAACTGTATACGGTTTGCGCACATCCAAATAGGCTATAATGGAGCGACACCACAGAAACTCAAATGCCTTCTAGCATTCACCATACGTTTCGCACTAAAGCTTGTTAGGACTATTTCCACGCCCCGCCATGTTACGCCCCCCCCCCCCTCCCCCCCTTTAGAAAGAAAGAAAACATAATAGTGCCATATTTCACTCTGTGAACTTGATGACCAGCGGAACTGTTTATAGTCTATTAGTTGGTCAAAACAAACTTCCGCTCAAACTGCTGCGTCGCGGCGGGGAAGAGTTGTGCGGAATCGTGAGTAATATTCACTGCTGCCCAACACTATGTACAAAAGCCCGCTTACAAAAACAAAGTTTACACCGGTCTCTTTAAGCCGGCTTCACTTCTAGACACAGTGGCATTGCTGGCAAGACTTTTTCACGGACCATATACGTCACCTTATATCAAGACATGAAGCGTCGCAGGCGAACAGGTGGCCGAAGGGAGATTGATTGATTGATTGATAAATCTTTATTTGCGAGCCTGAGGCGCAGAATATTAGGGCACCCGCCTGGTGGAGGGCATCTTTAGCTCAGGATACCTGGCTGCGGCTGGCTGTCCGGGCCCTCGTCACCAGGCCTTGCTGGATCCTGAGGTCCGAGCTAGTCAGGCAAGCCATCCATGCTCATAGGATGGGTGGGGTTGAGAGGGAGGTGCGGGGAGAATGTGCCGCAGGGTGGGAGGGAGGGGAGGGAGAATGTGACGCAGTGAGTTTTTTTCCATCTACCGACGCAAAAATGGCGGAAGATAGCCTATAAACGCTCCGTTCAAAAAAAAAAAAAAAAAACAAACAAACAAGGCCTGTGTCTAGAGTACCGTCCGACGGTACTGTAAGCACTCCACTATATCGACGTCCAACAGCGTTTTGCAAAAAAAAAAAAAAAGTGCCGGGTCTGGCACTACGTCACTCTATCTAAAGTAAAGTAAGGAAGCCGAACCTAAACTAACCTAACCTAACAAAACGTGACCTAACGAACATAAAACAACCGTTGAAAGCACCAAGAACTAACCTAAGCCATAAAAATTATAATTCAATGTAAAGGTGAAAAAAAAAAAAACCGTCCACGTCGGCTGTTTTTCTAATGGAGGCGAAAAGCAACAAGGCCCGTGTGTACGAGATTTCGGCGCACGTTAAAGATCCCCAGGCGGTCAAAATTAATCCGGAGCCCTCCACAACGGCGCCTCTCATCGCCTGCGTTGCGTCGGTGTGTTAAACCATATACAAACAAAATCAAAAGGTGGAAAAAAAATGGCAGCATTTCCACTCCATGGATGATGGCGAGGGTTCGGAGTACGGGGACTCGAAATGACACCCAAGCTGCGCCCGGAGTGACATCCAATTTGTGCCCCGACCGTCATTCGGTTTGAGCCGTGAGTTGCACCTTGATTATTCCATAACTGAAACTGCAACTCACGGCTCAAATCGAATTTCGCTTGATTTTCGCTTGATGGTGGTGTGTGCACGGATGGACGCGGACGGACATTGCGAGGTACTCCGCACCGTTACAGGCGAGGGAGTAAGCCGTTTGACCCTCGGGTACTACCTCTCGGTCGTAGCCCAATGGGTAAGACGACTGACACTAACATTGTCTGGTGTACCAGACACAGGCTCGAGTCCTGCCGCTGCCTCTGTGATTTTTTGCCATTGTAAATGCTATGCGCACGGACGCGGACGGACATTTTGCGGTCCTAAGGTGCTCGGCACCTAAGAACTCAGGCAACAGGCGGTCTCTGACCACCGTCGTTGGCATCCAGAAGCTATGACCGAACCCCTACAGCCCAACGACAGACGTTTGAGGCAGTGCTAGCCTAGTCCTAAATGTTCCAATGTCGTCGGACGGTTCTCGAGCCATGCTTTCAGCGCAGAGCTAGAGCGCCGTCGGGCGGCACTCTAGACATCAGTGCGAAAAAAAAAGTGGTCCCGAAGCGCACTTTTGACAATCAATCTTCCCGTAGGCCCGTATGACTGGCATGAGGAGTGGACGCGTAAAGGACCGACCAAGAGCTGAACCCGAGCCTACGAGCATGGAGTAACCTCACCCAGGCAAAGCTGAGAAGACGCAAAAGTGCGCATTCGACGATTTCGCACAACGCTCAACTGTACTTACGTGGACGTCGGCGGGACGGCGGAATAATCGAGCTTAATAGTGCTCAGGCGCAGAGTTCCTCGGGGATTTCAAGTCACCAAAATGGCGGACGTTTCGTCAAGCCGGGTAAGTAGAACATAGCGATGACGGTGACGATGAGGCTGAAAATGTTTTTCAGCTGAGCTGATGATGATGATGATGTCCTCAAATATTTTGGCACGTACCCACATGGGGGGATTGGCCAGGGCTAAACCGGTTAAATACATGGAGACTTCAAAATACTTATTTCTGGAAAGAGGCTGTAAAAGGAAACTTAGTTGTGAATGAAACCCGAATTACCCATTAATCAGCACCGTGTAGCAATTCAAATGACCTGAGGCAGAAAGAAAATTTGGAATGCAGTTATATTGTAGGAAGCGGAGCCGTGGACTCGATGAGGCGATGTGGCTCGCCTACATTTATTGGGGTGCGCAAGGCCCGGCCAGAACTGGAGTGGGAGCGGCGATGGCAAGCGACCGCCCAGGCGCTCGGTCGAATTCGATCTTGTCTCGCGGCGCGTGGCACTGCTGACGCAGCCCGGCAAGCACCGCTGCTGATGATGATAGTGGCGCTGTTAGCGGGTGAAGCTGCCGCCACTACAATATATATCCCTTTTTGCAAACCCCAGCTTTGATGCGCCAATAGATAATATAAGTGTTATCGATAAAGTCAACCCCAACCGCTCAATCGGGTCCTTCAAAAACAGTTGTCTAGCTGTTGAGAAACGGCGACAGCAGAGAAAAAAATGTTCGATTGTTTCGGGGACGCGGCACCGCACACATAGCTCAGCTGCTAGAGCGCGGTGCTGGTTGGTTGGGTGGAGTTAATGTAACAATGGCGCGTACCCGTTGAAAGGGATTGACCAAGAAAGGCGGAATGGTTGGTTATAAGCAGAACTAGACTGAAGTGAAAGTGAGGGAAGAATTCTTGTGAAAGGAATGTAAAAATTTTGTGAAAGACCAGTATTTTCATCAGCACCATCATCATATGCATAGTCATCACCATTGTGCTTGTGTCCATGGCTATGAATGAATGATTTCTTTTGTTTCTTGAGCCAATCCAGCATTGCAATGACGTCCTTGTTCATTCTTCGCTTCCGAATTTCGGGATTGAATCATAGCTCCAATACACCCTTTAGAAAAGTCAGTCTGGCAACGTAACTTACTATCATCACCATCGATATTCACTTGGCGTCGGCCATTACTTGATCTCTACTATCAGCCGGCGTAATACCGGCGTGGTGCGCAAGCGAGCTAATCTGACCCGGCACTCTGTTAAAATGCCCAACGACCCGATTCAGTGGTCGAAGGATTTATCCTTGCTACCGGGTGGGTTTTTCAGAGAGGCGATTAGGCCCCTACTTCGAAAGTTTGGGTGCTTCCAGTTCGTCCGGACGTACTTGCGAGCGCAGCCACAAGCTCGTCTCGGAGTCGTATGCCGACCCGTCGTCTGTGCGCGTTGCTTCATCATCGGCAAGGTACAGTACATTAATATATTTGATTTTGGTTAACTGCATGTGAACGGTCAGCATAGCTTCTCAGGAAAGGCTCTGCCGCGTTGTTTCCCGGCTACAAATGGGTGCGTGTAGGTCGTTCACGTCGCCGTTATGTCAGCTCCGTAATGTAGTCAGCGGCAAAGCTGACGAAAGGCTTCAGCCACGGCCGCTCGATCTCCCTTCAGCGCTCGAGCGAACCTTCGCCCTACAAAAGCTGCATGGCAACAAAGCATGCGGCGAGGGATCTGTAACATAGTACACGTGGAAACTTGGGCGCAAATCGATTGAATGGCAGGTCGTTTAGTATGTAGGCATTTATTTCAAAGGGCAATCCTTTTCAAAAACGAGCAGTCACATGGGGAACTCGTCGAACATATGATTCTAGGTGTCGGCGATAGGCGCACGCAGCGTGGCGCAGAAGCAAAACAAACAAAATAATCGGTACATAGTTCTAGGCTCTACGTTCCGATCAGACGCTGCATAACCTGTGTACCCTTCGCGGCCTAGTGAAGCTTACAAAAACATGCGCTGGCATAGGCAGGAAAAGTAGATCGGTGGTTGTGAGAGGTGGCTTACGTTAAAACCGCTATAAATGCTCGTGAGTTTTCCTATTGCGCATACATATTAGGTCGTAGGACATGGTGCAACCCCCCCCCCCCGGCCCCTCCCGCTGCAAACACCAAGTTTTAAACCATTTTTGAAGTCGGATAAGAGGTAGTATGTGTGCACATCACCCTGTCAGGGAAAAAAAGCGTGTAAGAACCTATGTAGGCCCAAGGTCCCCAGAATTTTTGGCCAGGTTGTTGGTGTCTCACACATTAGTGAAACTATCATTATTATTGTCCTTGCCAACTGCTCCCTTTCTAGAGTTTCAAAGCGTCCATGTTTCGACATATTTGGGTGTTTGTCTTATTATTCACAGAAATAAAATTGTCTTATTATTCACAGAAATAAAATCTATGTCATGCATGTCATTTACTCAGTTTAATATTCTGATGCGGGTAAAAAATGGCAGTGTTTTTCACTAGTGCACATGTACGGAATGAGTGCATTAAACTTGTTCTGTATTCATTCCAGCCCTGGGGATGTGCATGTGAAATGCAAGTGCTTCAGGAGCCAAAAAAAGACTTCAAAGCCCTATGAAGTGGACGTGGTCCTGGTGGCCTGGTGGCACCGTGACAAAAGCTACGTGCCAATGCCCCGCCGGTAGGAGTGGTGCCTGCAGTCACAGTAGGGCTGCCCTAAATCTGCTGGCATTACTAAAGCAGCAGGGATATACTGAACCGCCACCCGAGCTGTCCTGCACAGAGCTGCCGCAGCAATGGCGAAGGCCACGCAGCACCCCACTTGCTCCCATGCCACTGGAGTTTGTCGATTGGAGAAGTGTGCGGCAAGAAGGATTAACGGAGCCAATCTACAGTAAATTCTATGATGCAAGGGTGACTGTGGAGTCATTCAATGAAGTGGCTACCAGTATAAGGACGCTCGGATCACAGCTTTCTTCGTCTGTCCTTCACCATTCTCGAGGCAACTAGAAACAGGGGACCTCATTGAGAGCTCCTCAAGAATGGGGCCTACACCTGTGGACAGCCCACTAGAATATTTGAAGCCAGTGGTGCCTCACGGGTTCGAGACATTGATCTGTCCCGAGGTAGAGTGCACAGCCCCAACCACGACAACACCGACAAGGCCAGCCCTGTTCCAGTCATGCACGGTGTGGAGGCACACTTCAGCGAGCTGTCTTCCTCAGCAAGCTGCAATCCTTGAGGTAAGTATGCAGTCTAAAGTTGCGTCATAACCAGTACTGGGCAGGGAACTTGCAACGGTGGTTGCCTGGGCAGGTTGGTGTAACGTGATCGATACTTAAATCATCACACCAAAAAAAAAGGCACTGAGGATAAAGGTATAAAAATAGGTATAAGAATAGCTTTTTTTGTCATCGTGGCGCAGTGGCTAAGGCTTTGTGCTGCTGAATCTCGTATAACAATTTTTTTTTCGTGGTCCACTAATCTCCATAATAGCACGGGTCTGCTCCACTTGAAACTTTAGGCCAAACAAGCAACAACCTCTTCCCAACATTTCTGTTCAGGGCTTGGAAATCACGCCTGCTGATGCTGCTGCCCTGGAGCAGAATACACGCCAGCAAGCCAACAGCGAAACGTGGAAGGAGGCTCGGTCGCAGCGTGTAACAGCGTCGTCCTTCGGGGTTGTCTTGAAACGCCCTACGTGGACGGATAAAGGACTGCAAAATTTTACGTCGCAAAAGATCTGTCACGCGTGAGACCTATCCAGTAAGTACAAAAATGTTTGGGCTTCTTCCTAATAAAAAAATTGTGTAGTAAGGCCTTTCTTTTTTACAATGCAAAGGCAGGAAGTCTTATGTGACTTCCTGCGTTTTTTTCTTGTTATGTAATCTTGGTCAAGTTAAATTTGGCGATGTAGCTTTTGACAGTGGCACATACTTCCTTTTTCCACCAAAATGGAACATGGCATGTCCCTACATTCAAGCGACTGTTTTTTTACGTTTGTGAAATTTCATTGTCACTTCACCATATGAATTAGCAGTTTTGAATGCGCTGCGAGACACGCACTGTGGCCAATGACTGCTACTGGCAACTTCATCTCGAAGCATTACAAGGAAGAGAAAATTCTCAACTATTGAAGATTGATGTAGCATGCATTTTTTTGTATTTTTGAGATGTGCACGTGTACAATGGGCAGAAACTGAGTGAACTAGTTGGTTCATGGCTGAGTGAACTTGGTTTCTGGGTCAGAGCCCACAAAAACTAATGCAACACGGCTACAAAAATGTGACGACACACAGCATTGTGTGTTGCCAAATTTTGGTTGCCCATGTAGCATTAGTTCTTGTAGGCTGACCAGTAAACCAAGTGGGATGTGCGCATGCATCGGCCAAGACCAACTGCATGCATTTTTATGCTCCATATGTGCAAAATTTAGTTAACATTTGGTCCAAGATGCACGTGTGCAAATGTATCTGTATGCTTGTTTTATTATTTTGTATCGTGAAAGGTTTATGGGCTACGTGTTCAGCATTTCCTGAAGCTGAATCCCCAAAAACCGTGTCGCCTGAACGCATGACACTGATCATATAGGCAGAGGTGAGCGTGCGCTCGCCTCTGATCACACCATGTAGCACGAGCATTAGGAGACAACATCTGTAGGGTCGTCATGTCATTTTAGCATTTTAGGCAAAGGTCCCACACAAAGCGAGGAGGAATGGCACGAGTGTCAATGTATACCTGCAAATGTTTCATGCTTGCAACGTATGTGGCAGTTGCGTACTCTTTTTTTCTCCCCTGCCGTGGTTCAGTGGTGCCGCTGAGTACCACAATGCGTTATCCTTGCCACAGCAGCCATTTTTCTGATTGAGGCAAAAAACAAAAATGCCCGTTAATTGAGATTTCGGTCAACGCAAAAGATTTCCAGGCGGACGAAATTAATCCCAAGCCCTCTACAAGGCATGATAGCTCAGCTTTGGCGCATAAACACCCCCTCCTCCACCTTTTTTTGAAATTGTTTTGTACCACTGATGCAACTTTTTCTTACAGGTATGGCATCAGCAACGAGCAACCTGCAGTTCACCGATATGTGTCGGTGATGAAGACCAGAGGACACGATGTTGAAGCCTTTAGATGTGGGTTGGTGGTTGACCCTTCATGTCCGTGGCTGGGTGCGTCGCCAGACAGGCTGATATTTGATCCGTCAGAGACACCTATGCATGGCCTCCTTGAGGTTAAGTGCCCATACAGCCAAAAGGGCAAGTCAGTTTCACAAATAGAAGAGCCCTTTTACATGGTGAAAGACCATCAAGGCATCTTCAGGCTAGACCGTAGTCATGACTACTACTTTCAAGTGCTCGGCCAGATGGCGTTGGCAGGCCTGTCTTGGACAGATTTTGCCGTGTTTTCGGACCAGTTCATGATTGTTGAGCGCATAAGGTTTTGCGAGCAGGACTGGGCTGTAGCCAGGCCTAAACTTGACAACTTTTTCTTTTCTGTTTTGCTGCCTTATTTGGCCAAATAAATGTGATAAAAGGGGCAATGCAGAATTTGCTAGTCAGGAGAAGCACACTTTGTGCTGCAAGTTCACACTGCAAGCACAGAGGTGTCATAAAGATAAAATACAAATTTGCTTTATTCAAAATATTTAGTGTTTGTTTATTCAGAGCTTCTTCCTCTGTTCTCCAGCTCCTGTGCGGTGGATGAATCGTCCATGAATAAACACATTTTCATTCACTCACACTTGGTGTTGAGTCATTTGGGGTAGTGTCATTAGGTGTGTGGTCACTTGGTGCACGTATAATGGGAGACTGAAAGTTTGTCAGCAATACACACACCACCCACATCTCGTTGATGACAGGACCCAGGGAAAGCGGTATAGGTCTGTCGAAGATGTGGAAGTTCTTGATTCGCTGTATGCGTCGCTCCACGTGTATGCGCAGGGACGCGATTTCCTCGGTCTCTTCCACCTCCTCCTCCGAGAATTGCTCTCTGGTAAGAAAGGGTGGTGTGTTCAGCTGAACCTTGATGTCATCTAGTAGGTCCTGGATTTTGAAGCCCTTGTCAGCCATTACGACGTCACCCTCCTCAAAAGAACGCTTCAAAAAACCACTTTGACGCAAGCATTCCTTGTCGGAGATGGAGCCTGGAAAAAGGTTTGACACAAAAGTCACGGTGCCATCGGGTGAAATGCCGACCAAACCCTTAAACGTATTCGCAGACTTGTAGTGCGAATATGTTGCCGACTGAAGTGCGAGTGAGCTCGCTGCCTGGCATTTTATCTCAGTTGCATCCAGGATAACGCGTGTTGAGGAGTACTTGGGCTTGAAAGCTGGAGGCATCTCTTCAAGCACTTTTGCTTTAGAAAACCATAAATTCAGATGTGACAACTTGATAAAAGCGAAGCTTGTCCAAGTTATGCATATGCTTGAAACGGTGGCAATCGACACGCAAAATCTGTCTGCCAAGTCTTTTTCGAACAGTCCGAGGCGCATCCTCACAAGAAACAAAAAGAATTCATTTTCCACTGTGAGACTCCTTGGTCTGCCTGCTTTTGGTGGGTCTGAACGAGGTGTGGACCAAGTTCTCACATTCTCCCGTTGTAAGCCAGGGTTGAAGAACATAACAAGAAACTGGAACACCGTGTATGATGGTAGGCCAGTATAAAAACGCATATCTTCATCGCTGTGCTTGAACCGTTCAATGGAAAACTGTGTTCCGGCTTTTTTCCGCAGCTTATCTGCCACCTCCTTCATCAGTTCTAACTCCCTCGTAATTTGCAAAACCTTCAACTTAGCAGCCTTCAGCTCCTCTTCTAGCTGTTCAGCTTTTCGAAGTTCCATTTTAACACGTAACAGTTCGTTCTGCGTGGCTTTTAGATCATTCTGGGCTGCTTTCAGCAGCTGCTGATTCTGTGTCGCTGCAGTTTTGGCTTCATTGCAGAATGGGCAGCCTTGGCTGGAAACAGATGACTGTTGTTCCAAGCTGCTCATTTCAGTGTCCTCGTTGCTTGGTTCGTCCGAGGAAGGGAGATCTACATCTTGTGCACACAACCCATCAAAGTTGCTATTCCCAGTAAAAGCTCCTTGACGTTGAGTTGTCAACTGCTGCACATTTGTTGCACAGCGTTGCTTAGGGGGTGGCCGTTGTACTTTAGGACGTTGTGACGGGAAGTTGAACACACTTGGCACAGCATGCTCTTTCAGGCGTCTTCTACCGGATGCGTAGTTTGAGAAGAAGTCACTATCAACAAAGTGCTTTGAGCAGACCTTCGTGTGTTTGGTTATTTGAAATTTCTTGCCTTGATCTCGGCGTATAGCCACAATCCACTTTTTTTTCAGGCCAGGATCATTTGGGAATCCTAAGAATGAAACCTAAGAAAGGGGTAAAAAATTGCATTAGCCCAGAGAAGCAAAAAAAAACATCGCGTAGTTGCTTTCTATACTATTCATGTTTTTATCCCTTTAAGAAAAGGTACAATTTAGTACAATGTTTCTAGGTTGGCTGATAACCATAAAAACTATGAACGGGCGTTGAGTAGTAACCACATGCGATTTTGGCGAGCTCACTAAAATCGCACCGTGAAAACTACATGCGAAGCAGAACTTTGACTGAAAACGTAGAAGTAGCGCGCTCACGAAACTAACTGAAAAGTCATTGAGACCAACAGGAAATATGACGCGAAAGTCATCGGGCGAATCAACGCGCTTAAAACATGAAAATATCTACCTCCAATGACTTTACATCAGCCCACGCTAGAGAAGCTCTCAGTTAATCTTCACAAACTGCTCCTAACCGTAGTATTTAACGATAATAAAAAAAACTGAAGCAAGCGCGAGCAGTTCGCACGAAGTGCTCACGGCGAGCCCGAACACTCAGCGACCGCTACCAGGGAAAGTACGCACTCGTCCAGCAGCGCAGCACGCTTGCCAATGGTTTAAACAGATCACCTCCCCTTCTTTTTGATGCAAGCGGTTTTTCAGTACGCATGGCCAGCATGTTTTCCGTTCATACATCAGATCTGCTACGGCACGTTCTAGCGTCACGTATGTACCGAGTGCGTACGTACCTTGTTTCCGAGCGCGTCTTTCGTGGCACGCTGGCTGCACAAAGGCACGCAACAGCATCCTGGCATCGCGGATGTGTTCAGACGATGACGACTAGCGTCTGCAGGGCGCAAGAGGCCGCAAAAAGTACAAAAGATAGTAAACTCGAGCCACTGAGCGCTGAGGCGTACCGTGTGTGCATGCCGCACGCTGGCAAGTAGATAAGTAATGGCGGACGAGAGCAGTTGGTGCGTCCGTCACTAGGCGGCGCTGGCTTTCTTAAAGGGTGTATTATGCGAACAAGGTAACTTGGAAACGTCATTCGAAGAATTGACAACCGCTGCCCCATCAGAGTAGCAGTGTGGCTAATGAGAGACGGGCCTAGAAGTAGCGGAAGGACATCAGTTCCGCTATTTTAGTTCTAAGTATTATTTATTTATTTATTTATTTATTTATTTACTCGCATGCCTAGAACGCTCCTATCGAGCATTATTGTAAGGGGGTGTTCTGCAATAGAGGTCGACGATAACTATTCAAGAGTTCACATTGTATGGTCCAAGTAGACAATGAAGACGTGTGCTCAGTACAAGACATCGCGCACGTGCGCGAAACATGTGCGCAGTACCTGACGATAGCAAGAGAAGTAGCGGAACCAGATCAGCATTACGGACATCAGTTTTACCAGAAAGCTTAACAAACCATTCCTCCTAATTTTTAAATGTTTTAAAACAATTCCCAATACCTTTTCTTCCTCCTTCGCCTATTTCTGTTCGGTGAAACTGTGAAAGGAGGGTTAGCTGGTCGAATCCGGGCAGAAGTCTAGGGGCTCAGTGTTAACATGCAGAAATCCAACACATGCTATCAGGATGGGAGTGAGGTGATTAGGACGCCCTGACAACACCCTTAGCAGTGGCGAGGGGGGTTTGCTGAACTGAACATCCTGTTCGGCACAGTGGCTGAGGGGTAATGCCTTGGAGACATCTCGTTTTTAAGTCGGTGCCTCCCTCTGATCCACTTGAAGCCGAGCTGTACACCATGCATTAGGGGCTGGAGCTGTTGGTGTCTTCTGTCGTCGTCGTCGTCGTCGTCGTCGTCATCGTCGTCGTCGTCGTCGTAATAATCGTCTCATGTAGTCACTGTACTAAAACATCTGGAAACTCGTTTACGCCTCGCGCTAGAACGTAACGCGTACTAAAAAAAAAAACACCGGGACACTCGTTTACGCCTCGCACTAGAAAGCTTCATGCTTCCAAGACAAAGCCTTTTAGAGCAAAGCTGTATACCTCTACCCCCAAAAGATTTTATCTCCGTGGGCGAAAACGCCAAGGTGTCAAGAATACATTTATACACTGCATGCTTAGGCCCCTCCCCAGGTTTCACGTTAGTGGAGGTGGCCCGGTATTTTAAATGCAGAGCATTTCAGTAAATCACGATGTCACCCGCGTTGACGTCCGTAGTCGTAGTCCGCACCCCTCCCCCTACACTATGTAAAGAAATACTATCCGGCGCCTGGTTTCGATCCCTCGACCCTGCGGGCGGAACGCAATGTACATGGTGCTCTACCCACTGCGCCACAAAGCCGACACAGAATGGGAGGCTACGAACGCGCCTTATATCCTTGACTCATTCAAACTACGTCAAGAAGCTGCTGATACAACGCATTCACTACCACCAACTCCCAAACACTAAACGTTAACGCAATACAAACACCCACCCCCTATGCGACGCATTTACTCGAGTCCCCTCGCGGGAGATGGGCCCAATTTTATTTTTACGATTTTCTCATGTTTAATGACGTGCACCTGTGTCATTCCAGTTCATATACAAACACATTTTTACCGACTGTTTTGAAGCCCTTCAAATTATCAAGCAACCCTATTGGACAAATCCTCTTGTTCATCAAATCTTGAACTAGCTGTCGGTCCTCCTTCGTAATCGCATTAACACTCGAATCGACTGGACGCCTGGACATGAGCCTTCCTCTCCGGGGAAACAGGCAGCTCACGTGACTGCACAGGAGTGCTTATGCCGGCCCAGTTCCACCGATTCCTTCGCGGCCTCGCGTCCGTCTTCGGTCCAAAAACACCACCTGCAGCGATTAAAACTATTCGCTACAAGAAAGACAAAAAGGTTCGGCTCCAACAACTCCCCCGTCATAGATTCTCACAGTCCTTTAGTCTCCCTCCTAAGATCCGCAGAGGGTTTCATCAACAACAACACCGATGCGTCCTTTTCGCCTGAAATATTCCGCAAATGGCACGAACCCTTCTCGACCCCGAAATGTGCCTACTGTTTCTCAAGGACACGAAAAACGCTCTCAATAACATTTTCTCCCTCCCTCCTCCTCCTTCTCTTTATCTCTTTCTCCTCTCTAGCTCTCTTCTCTCTTCCAAACTACAGAGAATCTCCTTTACCTTGCTTGGAACTACCCTAAACACTCCCTATATACCGCAATTTTTCACTCCTTTAGCTAGCCCTGTCGACCCACATAGTTTACACACTAAGACACTTAACTTCATCGCAATTTTTTCTCTTAAATGAGGTCTCTCATGAGTGGAAGCACTAGATATGGCCATCACCATTGCCTCCTACGACTTTTAAGACCCTTGCCCAAGCCTCTTCGATATCATCCTCCGCTCTCCTGGGTGACCGCTCGCTGCAACGTCCCATACCATCCTCCCAATCCCTCTCCGCCCTCCGTGTCCCTGAGCCAAGCTAGCCAATGAAAGTTGCAACAAGAACCACTAAGCGACACAACGCCGGACACTTCCTGTTACACCTAGCGCCGTCTAGTGGTTAGTTTTAACGCTTCCGCAATCTTCGTGGTCAGCTGCTACAACCTTGGGCGCTGTTCGGACTCTGTGACATGGCAGGTAGCATGCATCATCTGGGGTGGAGACCCAGCTATCCTACTTTCTTTTTGTATTTCTGAGATTTGCTTACTGAAAAATTGCTCGAAGAAGTCTAGAATTGCTGGGCTAGAACCCAGGCTCTAAGCGTTAAAAGCCGCGACGCTACCCGCTAGGCCACAGAGGTCACGCTGTTGCCTTAATCTCGCTGAAGTTGGGGCAGATACGACAACAGTGGCGTGCAATGAACTACAATCCGAAACTAATTATTAAGCGAAGATTGTATGGCTAGAGCTTTATGGAATTTCCTTCTTCGTCAAGACAAACTCCCGAGGGTTGACGTGTCTTTGAATATCCAGTAAATTAACTGATAATAGCAAGATAAAAACATTTGCAAGATAAAAACATGACTTGAACCTCAAGGTTGTACGTTTCATCGCTTCGGATATGCATTTACAGCAGACTAGGTATCATTTATGCACCCTTTAAAGATTAGAGCAATGTGTGCGTCCTTCTTGTGGATGACCGCCGTCTATACTGGGCAGAAAGAATATTTGCTTATACCTTTCACTAAATTCTGCGTCACCTGTATTTCATGTGCTGAAATGTTTTGCTGGCCATCCACCTCCATAGAGTGGAAGAGCTCATGATTAGTTTATCTCGGTTGTTCGCAGCGCTACGTGCCCGAAACTCTTCAGGAGACATGCATGCGCTTTTACGACGCCCTCCAATGCCACAATTCACCCGCGCTCCTTCAAGCCATGCGTGCATTGCGTTAGCGGTTGCCTTTTAACAGTACCGCATCTGCGGTCGGCTTCTCATCATTGTTGCTCGAGCGAAGCTTTCTACGCCTCACTGATGGCGTCGTTGCTACAAAACGCACTCCAGGAAAGCCAACTTTCTGTGACGATGCTGACCATGACCATGGGTGAAGGGAAAGATGGTTGATATGCGAACCTTTCAGTGGTCAAAGGCCAACGTCGTCAAAGACAAAAGTCGAAGTCGAAAAAAAAAAAAAACTCCCACCTCCCCTCGCGGGAACCCCTGTGTAGATGCGACGCATAGAGGGTTCACGTTGCAGCGTTGGACAGCGGAGGAACGGCGCTAAAACGATGGAGCAGAGCGGCGCAGGCACCGCGTTTTATAGCGCGCATAACGGTGAGGGGAAGTGCCGGCGCCACTGCGTCTGCCCGCGCGATGACGCAACAAAATCCAACACAATCCACTTTAATCCAATCCAATCCAAATTCAAGCCAAGCCAAGCCAATCGAATCCAATTCAATGCCCCTCGCGAGAGAGTGTTCGCTATCGGAGAGGAGAGGGGGTGAGCGGCGGAGAGCGCAGCTGGCGCGGCGAGGAGAATGGGGGAGGGGCGGACGCCGACGACGACAACGCCGACGACGCCGGATGCAGGGACAAGGCGAGTGAATGAGATGCAGTCGCATCTAAAATCCAAATTGTTACGTCGAAAACGCACTGCAGGAAAGCCAACTTAGACGATGGGTTTCCACGAAGGCACGTCATATACCTCAAATAATATTAAAAAAAATTATCAGTGATTTAGCTCGGCTATGCAAGGACATAAGTAGCGTGAGCTAAGGTTCAGCTGGTTATTCTTAGCTTTCCTGGTTGCCTAGGATTAGCTTGATTTTCATGCTTACTGCTGCTTCAGTGACACACACACGGTATCCGCATTATGTGACACATGTATATTTATCAAGCGGCTCCGGCGCAGTGTCACCAATCGCCCCAGGGTTAAGCTGGTTCCACAGGCACACGCCGCTGTTGCTTCGACGCACGAGTCATCGGTTCCACACCCGGCAACCCCTCGCATGATCATCAAGTGGACCGGGCCGCCACGTGCGGAACGGAGTCGGCGAAAACGCTGGGCGCGTGGGGCGTGGGATAGACGCCGGGCAGCGAGCAACGTTCTGTGCTCCGTATGACGTCACTGCTCCTCGCGCATGAGCAGCGCGGCTCTCCAGGAGCCACACGAAACTGCTCAACCTCGGCCAGTATAGCTCACGCTACAAAAAAAAAAAAAAAAAAAAACTTACCTGTGGTCGGAATCAAACCTGGGTCTCTGGTGTTACGAAGCCGACGTCCGACGTCTGTCCGATTGCGCTATTTCGACACTTCTTTTGCGACTGCATCTCATTCACCCGCCTTGTTCCTGAATCCGGCGTCGTCGGCGTTGTCGTCGTCGGCGTCCGCCCCTCCCCCATTCTCCTCGCCGCGCCAGCTGCGCTCTCCGCCGCTCACCCCCTCTCCTCTCCGATAGCGAACACTATCTCGCGAGGGGCATTGGATTGAATTCGATTGGCTTGGCTTGGCTTGGCTTGGCTTGGATTGAATTGGATTTGGATTTGGATTGGATTGGATTAAAGTGGATTGTGTTGCGTCATAGCCGCGGCAGACGCACTGGCGCCGGCGCATGTGCAGTACTCTCTCTCTCCGCGGTCTCTTCTCCTTCGGGCGCGCTGCGCATATAACCGGTCTGCCGCTCTCCGGCGGCCTTTCGGTCGACGGTTGCTCTCCGCTTGCGCTTGAACCCCCGTCAGCGTCGCATCACACCAGGGTTCCCGCGAGGGGAAGTGGGCGTAATTTTTGTTTTTATTGTATGGAATTCAAACATCTCCGCCCAAAAACGTATCTTCACAGTTCATGATAAAAAAATCGGTCACATCTGTAAAACATGCAAATATCCCCTATGTACATAAAAATTAACATGCTCTATGAACATACAAAATTATATGCACAATGCTGAAAAATATCTGCAGTGTTTCTAGAAAAGTCGAATGAGGCGAGGAGTCAATGTAACATTTTCAGCCATTCCGCAGGCTAACACACCGCAGTACTTTCCACCATACGCGCCACACTACGATACACATTTGTAATAATACACATGCACCCAAAGCATAGTGACACATATTGCGGTCGAAGCAGTTGGGGTTTTGAACTTTGACTTTGACTCAGATTGCATGTGAGAGAGAGCTTCGCGTTTTAACCACATTTCTTTTAAGAAAGGCCTTCGGTTTTTTCTAATGTATCATTATAAAAGCAAGTCATGTAGGCTTAATAGGGGTAGGATGAAAATGAGATTACAGCCTCTTTAGCAGGCTCGCCTCCTCTGGGAAAGCTAGGAGCGATTCCAGGACAATCCTTCGTGAATCCGGCGAGCCTGATGCGGGCAGGATCCAGGCCTCGTATACGACGACACCGGAAGCGTCCGCAGGTGACGATCCCGGAGCGGAAAATGGGTCCGGCAGTCCCAGAACAGGTGGGTCGCGGTGCGGCATTTTGCCAGGCCGCAGTCGTGACACTGAGTGGTAAGGTATATAGGTGGGCCTAGGTCGACGGGTCGTCGTCACAAAGTCACGACCTCCATTTGCACAGCCCAAGCAGCATTAGTGTAAAGTTGACACCTCTTCCCGGAACTGATAGCTATAGCGCTATCGGCAACCTGCTTTTTTGTTCGCAAACGTCTCGGTTTTCTAGGTGATGTTATTGAAAGCCAAACTTGGAGTTTAACAAATCTGGCCTGTGAGGCGTGCCATTGATGAAGACAAATAAATATTTAGACCAGCTCAGGTTTTTTTGGCACGTGCCGAGGTCTTGCGAACATGAATTCATCAAGACACCAACCTCAGGCCGACCTGCAGTAAAACCTACTCTCAGGCTCGTTTTCCGGAGTTTTTCTTTTTCTAAAATATGTCCCGGGGGCACATCCGGTTGCCTTTTAGAGGGCTCTTATTGTAATACACGCTCCGCGTACTCCCGTCCCAGCGTATATTGTTGCTGTGACTCTGGAATAAGGTGGGTTGAAGTATACGCCATTTTATCTCTTGTGCAACGCCTGTTCCGGGCTAACCTACTTGCCTAAGATGGGGCACCAGCTCACGAGCGGACATCGCTAGAATCCGGAAGTCGGCCTCGTGAATGTCACCGCATTTAAAAGACAACAACTGAATTATGTTGCTATGCACGGTTAGAGTGCGCAATACTATTCCTTATTGAATTTAACCGTCTAGTGGTTTACCACTTATTTGACCCTGATACGCAACTACGGCTTAGTTAACGTCTCCCGTCTCCATCAGAGCGTCTCTATAAAGGAGTTGTCCCGGTGTGACGTTTTTTTTTTCCTTCGTCATGTAAAGTGCACGCCTCTGGCCGCCCTAGCTTGTTCCGCGTTCCGTCTGCGATACACAGGAGCGCCACCCGTCTGTTACGGCGCGTGCGTCAGCAACGCGTAGAGGTTACGCTTTTTCTCCCTCCTTTTTCAGCGGAATAATACGGAGCGCATTCGTTTCTCGCGTTGGCGTATTGTTCCATCTTATTCTGGAATCCAGCGCGCAGCCAGCCATTCCTTTTTTCAGCCCGTCCGTATATAGCGTTGCTCGGCGGAGCGCGAAGATCGTCTGCTACAGAAACGGTCACGGGCCGCTCCGCTAACGCGGCGGCTCGCATGCAGACGATACACACTCCGCCAGTAATTACGTTTGGGCATGAATAAAGGCCTTTATGTATTTTGGCCCACTTATTTCTTTATTTCCCCCCCTTTTTTTTGCCTACGTGATATGTGCGCTGTTTTGAAACGTGCGCCTCCACTACGCCTATATCGTCTGCTGCCTTGTTGTAGGCCCCTTCGTTGCCTCTCGGCGGTCCGCGGCGCTGTTTCCCCCACATTTGAATGTCGAACACGCTCCAGTGCTCGCTCGTATCTCGCTAAGAATACCGTTTCCCTCGTGAACCCGCTTGAGGACAACAGCAATCGGCAGGCGTGAGTGTGTAGCAGACGACAGCCTAGCGTCGTGAGCGCGGAGGGTATTGAGTAAGCAGAAGACAGCGGCGCTAGCGCAAAGAACGGCCGCTGTGTATAGAAATCGAGGGAAAGGGTATGCAGAAAACAACGCGACGAACGGTACGGTTCCCCTTGCCTGCGTTTTGGTCATTGTTCTTGCGTCGAGGCTGCTTTGTGCGGGTAGTTTTATGCTTTGCGTGCTGCCGGGTGTATTGGCTTTCGGCCGGCACTAAGCCCGGCTTGGCCTGGATTTTGGCTTGCGTATCAAAGCGAAACGAAAGGAGGAAAGAGGTTCAAGCGATGTCGCCGAGCAATCGTGCTCCTGTAGTATACATTTCTTGGCCCGAGGAGGGTCGAGGGAGGCGCTGGTCTTATCTCCAGCAGCATCTACCTGGTCTGTGGTGCATGTGCGAACGGAAAACGCGGGACCACACAGAAGATCGTGACGGCCGACAGTGGTGCCTGGCGAGCCAATGCTATAGCTGCTTCCCAGTGTACGAAACTCTTTCTCTCACTAAGAGCTCGCTACCCTCCACTTTCTACGGGTCGTGGGATACCCCTGCCTTCAAGACGCCACTGGCCGTTCAAACAGACCGCAAGTTACGTCTGATGTGGGATACATCTTGGAAGACGTAAAGGTGTTTTGCTTTCTTTTCGCCCGTGGGAATACGCGAACCGATTACTGAAAATCTGACAAACCGACGGAAAGTTTCGCCCTGTGTGGTATTTCGACGTCGTGTTACTAAATTTCCTAACTGCAAGACAGCTGGAAACTCTTTTAGAACATTCACCTTGTTGTAGCGTATCGTCGGTGATTCACTCCTATTGCAATATCCTTTAGTTTCTGTGTTAAACGTTTTTTACGGAGGCGTTGGATTTGTAGACGGACTCTGCGGCTTCGCATTTGTGTGACGCGCTGCCGTTATGGAGGTGCTGCTAGCGACGCCACCAGTGTCTCCTGCTGCTCGCACTTCACCGTCTGCTTCGAGTGGTGCTGCCGTAACAAGTTCCTCTGCTACCACGATGTGGTGGAAGCGTCTAGCTGGCCGGAAACGGATCGCTCCAGGTGAGCTTTCCAAATGCATGTTCTCAATTACGACGGCTTAAGCCTATGATTGCAGCCGATTTGCTTCTTCGCTGCTACCGCAACGACCTTTACTCCATCATTGTTGCTATAAGTGTGAGCTTCCTTCATTTATTTGGAAGTGAGAATTATTGGACATCACCCCGGAGGGGCTATGACCTGTCTTTCTCGTTCCGAGCAAATGTTAGCACGATAACGGCAAACACTGGGTTTTTTTTTTGCCAATATTGGCCAATCTCCCAAGTGGGTATGCTTGGCTGGACAAACGTGCGCCAGGGACGCTGGGTGGTCGCTGCCAGGCACGCACACACGAGCGCTCGGTATTTTCTTGTTTTTTTTTAACTGCCGGGTGGTCGCCGCAATCTTGGCCAATTTCCCTAAGTGGGCATGTTTGGCTTGCCAAACGTGCGCTGGGAACACTGGGCGTTCGTCGCGAGGCACGCACGCACGAGCGTTAGGCATCTTCTTGGTTTTGTTAACTGCCGTGCGGTCACCGCGAGGCCCGCGCACACGTGCACGCGCTGGGTAATTTATCGGTATTTTGAACTGCGGACACGAAAAATTACGATTTACTAAAGAGCTTCGCTCTTAGAAAACCAAAGCCCGCTCGTTAAGAGAAAGATGGTTAAAACGCGAAGCTTTATCCCATGGAATCTGAGCCAGCGTCGAAAATCCGAACTGCTTCGACAGTGTTCGAATGGCGTAATAGGATATACGTCAACTTCATAACGCGAGCGACCTAGGTTCACTTCCGAACACGGGAAGCATTTTTTTTTCTTGTGGCTCTGAATGTGCCTTCGCTTATCATCATTATCGTCGTTTCGTGAAGCCGATTGTGTAAAGTTGTCTTTCCTGCAGCGTGTTCTGGCGCGACATCGAACGCCAGCAGTGAGGCATAGAAAGGTTTGCTCAAAAAGATATATGAGTACAGATTCAGCCGTATTAAGACGGTTTCCTGGAACGCATCAAAGCCACAACCGCCTTCTGCCGCCCTGGGGCCGAATTCGGAGTTGCTGCCATTTCAGAAGTGTCCCGCGTCCGCTTCAAGACATGACGTATTTGACATTCGATGCCTTTAGTTCTGCATCCCTGCACAGACTCCAAGACCTGCGTAGCTTGTTTTACGTCACATTGGTGTCATCTGTTTTCAGCCAATCAGAGCTCGTTCGAAGTGGGCACTTTGAAAGAACAAAACTGAAAATTCCTCCCGTGGTTCTTAATACAATTTTTTTTGCAGTGTGGACTGTGGGTGGATCTAAGGTGGTAATTGAACTCTCGAGATAGTGTTAAACAATTATTTTATGCCAATAATGTCGAGAAATTGGTAGTGCTGCTGTGATAATTCTTTTTAGCCGATTTACGAGCGGATTAGCGGTGAAGTTGCAAGTGGTGTGCCTCGCCCGGAATCTATTGCTTGTCGGTCGTCTGCGCATAAGCGAAATAAAAATGGAAGAAATCGAATATGATGAGAAGCGACATTGAGATGGTGCTCCACAACAAACAGGAGACGGCCACTGCAGGAGCCTTGTGTGTTTCATGACAAAAGTAGCAAACGGTCGTTACATCGAAGCCTTCCAGACGAGAAACTGATTTCGTTATAAGCTGTATTTCATTAAAAGCGGGGATTATTTTAGATGCGAAGCATCTCATGCTCGGGGCTGTGTACCTCCCTCCCTTGTCCGCCATCCGCACTCTACTGCGCATGCGCGTCTTCTCAGCCCCGTCAGCGTTTGGGCTGACGTCAGCGCAGTCCAATATAAAAAGAAATAGTTAGGCGGCGCCTGGTTTCAATCCCACGACTCTCTGGCCACAACGGGAGGTACGTGGCGCTCGTCCCGCTGCGATACAAACCGAGACGAGGGCATGTGCTACGAACGCGCCTTATGTGCTTCACTTATCCAAACCACGTCAAGAAGCTACTGATACAACGAAGGCACGCGAAGCTGAACGTCAACGGAAACGACGAACTGAAAACTAATGGGAACTTCAGTCGACCCCATGGCTGCTTCGCATACTACTCAGGGTTCCCCTACGGGAAGATGGTGTGATTTTTTTGTATACATTGCATTCAGGAACGAGAAAGACGTCAAGGCGAGGTTAGAAAAATTTATGGATATTTGAAACCTATTACGCACTTTGAAGGCAAAATCATGGCGTAGTGTTGTGAAGGTATCTTTTACACACTTTCACAGGTCGACGCTGCGCTATCTTACCATTTTTAATACATCTTGATCCGTCTGAATCCACCACAATTCATTTTTAATCCACTCGTTTCCGAATTTCTCCATCTTAATTCACCGTAATCCAACGTTATCCACATTATTACGTATTTACATCTAATACACCTTAATCGACCTTAATACGTTCTGTCTGTATCTTAATATACCTCAATGTGTCTTAATTCATCTTAATCCACCTTCATCTCATGTTACTAATCACAAATCAACTATTATTCCATCCAATTAATTTCATTTTCTCATCATTCCAGCATAATTCACCTCAATCCACCTTAATCCCACTTTACTAATCATCACTACCATTAGGTATTCAATTATTAATTTCATTCTGTAATCAATATTTAGTTTTGTAGTCGGCTGGCATGCTTTGGTTCTTGGCTGGCTTTCCACCCGTCGCGGCGGCGTTGTGCTGCTGCGCGAAAGGACGCGGGTTCAATCCCAGCACACTGTGTCGAGATTTCGACACAGGGTGGCGGGATCGATGCACAAATGGTCAAAATTTATCCGGAGCCCTCCACTACGGCGCGCATTCTAGCCCGGGTGTAGCTCCTTGTCGTTAAAGGAGCCATGAAGAGAAAATACAACTTCCTTTAATTTGAAAGAACTAGGATTCAGTATCTCACTCAGCTCCATTACAGCCACAAAAGATGTTTTTTAACGAAAAAAAGCAAGAAGTATTTGAAAACTTTCAAATTTTGCGCCACAGTGACGTGTTATGAGCAAGAATGACTGTCATACGGGCCAACAATAAAACATAATTTTCAGTGCGTTAACTGCACGTTAGCATTCAAGTGATGCGGTCAAATGGAACTAGAGGCCCCATTACAGACGTCCAGTCATGTGTCGTCGCGACAGGTCAGTTAGGCGGCCGCCAATCGCACAAACAAGGTTCCGTGACGTCATAGAAATGTTGCGGGAAATTGGCTATGGGGTCGCGACTGCTTCACACGTTTTCTTTAATATCTCCGTTATTTGTTCGAAGATTGCGATGATATTGGTATCATTGTTATCGGGACTAAGCAGTCTTTCTAATAAACCCAACTTGTATTTTGTCTTCATGGCTCCTTAAAACCCCCGAAATTGGAATGTCTTTTAAGAAGATGATGATGATTAAAATGGGGGTGGCGACTAGGCTGGTGTTTCAGAGCCAGAGGCGCACGTTCATCACAGAATTAAACGAAAGACAAATTTTGAACAAGTATCCGGAGGAAGGAAGGGAACGAGCCAAGAGTGTTTCAGGGCTTTTTCATGGGTAAATCTTTAATCGGTTGTAACCAGTGATACGCCAGTGGACGAAGAGCAAACAAAAGCCGATGGACACGAACACATAAATTCTAAAGCGTTCAACAAAATCGCCGCCGCGAGCCACGCTTCCGCGATCAGTGGGCGGTGCATTTTTTATTGCCCCCCGGTCAGCGTCGACTTTTCACCGGGATGCGCGAGGCACGAACAGCGCTCTCAACTTGGTAAATTTGTCTCGCCCCCCCCCACTGTCGAGTCGCGTTCATGCATCGCGGGGGCGCGCGACTACGAAATATTTCAGCGTTAGACATAAACGCCTTCTTTTCGTTTGTCTCGTTTATCCTTTATTGAAGTTTCTTTTTGACTACGCTCTTTCCTCGGTGGAACCCGTTCCTACAATGCTTTATATCGAGTCGTGCTGACCTTTGCACGAAGAAGCACCACGGGACCTCTTCCTGCGTGTTTCGGGCATGGTTTTCGATCTAAATTTGACACTTCATTTTTTTTTTTGTTCTCTCGTTGCAACGGCTGCCCTTTAACGGACGACGTACCAAATTCTCCTGCGTTGCTATGCCGTTCGTGTAGAGGGAAGGTGTATTCACAAATGTGTGGGAGGGGGAAGTCCGCGCCGTGCTCACAGGATGACGTTGCCTGCGATATTTCTTGGCTCCCTGTGGGGTCTGGGTCCGAAAAAGAAACGGAAAGGGAGCTTATGCAGTATCTGCTGTGTTCCCGCTCACCAACTCCCGCTGTAAGGAAAGTTAATCTTTTGCGTTTTATTTCGTTCACCACAACGAAAAATATTCTTCTTTATAACTAATGAATAGAGGGTAATTTAAATCGTAAGGGCTGGATCATAAACTACGAACATAGACACTAGGAAAATAAAATTTCTCGGGACATTTAAGCCTTCCCACGTGCTTTGAAGGTTCAAGGTAGGAGTGCCTATTGTGACGAGTTCCATTTATATACACGCCAACATGTCGACACAGCAGCAACGCTATTTTACCGTCCACAATCCATCTTATTCCACCTAAATTCGTCTTAATACGTGTGGATACACCTTAGTATTAATCCGTCTTAATATCCAAAATCCATATTTAGCCACCTCAGTCCCACCGCAATCCACCTTAATTCCAGCTTAATCTACCTTGATCACGCCTAATTAACTTTATTACGCTCAATCAGCCCTAATTCCTGACTACCCTAATTCACATAAATTCACCTTAGTTTCTTTTAATTCATCTTAATCTAAAGTGACTCATCTCAATCCCACAAACGTACACATTATTAATCCTTGTTAAGTCGTAATTCATTTTATACGACTTAGTCAATCATAAGTAATCTTAATACCCCTTAATTCCACTTTTCCCTCCATATCTATTACTCTTCTAATCAAACATTGTATAGATGTGGTAATTATTAGTAATCACTTACACAGGGCTGGCATGTTTTGGTTCACTTTTGACCTTCCTTGGTTGGCTGGGGATTTCGCATCATTTATTTCCACGCCAGGGGTCATTGTCATTCCAGGTCCCATTTCTAATGAGATATGTAAGGATTTCTCCTTAATAAAACATCGAAGGAGTCGAAGCCTTATTCCTTATTGTCGCTTAATCCTACGCCGCTTCTTTACCGTGTTGTCGTAGGAAGTAAAGCAAACGGAGAAAGATAAGCGCCCACGTAGAACCCGAACATTACCTTCGGATAACGACTCCCACGCTTTTAAATGCATAGCATTTTAGTAACTCACAATGTCACGCGGCGTTGGCGTGCCTTGTCGTAGTCCGCATGCGCGCCTTGTCGTAGTCCGCAGCCAGGCCACTGCACTATGAAAGAAATAACAGTTTCCGGCGCCCGGTTCCGAACCCATGACGCCGCGGGCGGAACGCAAGGTGCCCGGCGCACTACCGACCGAGCCACGAAACCGACACAGATTTCGATGCACCGAACGCGCCTTATATCCTTCACTCATTTCTCGTTTGTTTCGAAAGCGCCACAAGTTGTCCCGCGCCTCCAAAAGATGGCGACACGGGTCCCGCGATCGAGAGATACGACTTGCCGGCGCACCCCCTCGGAAATGCTGTGCATTTGATCGTGCCCCTCGCGAGGGGGATGTCTTTTTTTATTTAGACGCTTCTGACTGATTAACGAGGCGTTTCACGGGGCGACCACTCCTGTCCCAGTTGATTTGGGGGTACCTACTACGCATTAAGAATAAATTTGGTCAAAGTGAAATTGGAGTGCAGTTGGCCTTTAAGCATCACTGCAAAAAAAATTGACAGCCCGGAAATTGATGCCGTAGGGCCTTGATAGAAATCATGAGCCATTCTACTCAGTGAAGGGGGGGTGGCGGTGACCAGCGAGCCTAGAGTCTGGACTTCGGCGGCGTTCCCGTTACGACGACAGCGCACAGGCGAAATTCAAAATGGAGAAGGGCAACATGTATTGGCGACGGCAACCGCTGCCACGATGAGCCGGAGGAAACTACACAACAAGCGGTTAGCGGAGACATGGGCGACGCGGGTGGCACAGAGGCAAGCATTTGACAGACCTGTGTTATCTGCCTGAGACTCTACTTTGCTGTAAAATGGCGACTGCCGACAACTAACCAGGAGTGTAAGCTTGGGGTCCAGATGATTTTTTTTTACCGTTTGAGCTACTGAGGCGCCAGTATTTCCCTTCGTTCGCTGAACGTGTTTGCTAATGTGACTAACATTTTTTTTACTACATACCAAACTCCTGATTTGTCAGGAAACGTGCCCGCATTGGCAAGAGGGGTAGCAACGACCGGACACACCCCTGTTTCCTCATCAATTTTGTCAAAAAAGTTCCCCTGAAAAATTTTGTACCTATCCTCTATGCGAACCTTTCGTAGTTACCGGCACAATACATATAAATATTTTGTCCTCCTAATGCCTGCAAGACCAGGATTACTGCCGTGAGTACCCTTTAGCTGATCTGCTGTGTTGAAACCGAACGCAGAATAGAGCCTTAACAGTGGACGGCATCCTAGGCTGGAGCGTGTTTCGTATCGTTCGCCCAAATACTGGGCGAAACGCGCAACACGAAAATACCCAGAAGTGTACGAAGAAAGACCCCAAAGTAAAAAACCGCACATTGTTCATCCGTCCCAAAAATAATGCCAGTAGCCACAATTCGGCTCTCGAGGCTTGCTCTTCGCACGAAACATTAAATAAAAAAAGTCTAATAGTAATAATACAAAACATAAATAACAGAAGATGAGATCACAAGAGGTAAATGCATTTTAGAACGCACTAAGCGCAACAAGAAAGCGAGCCGAAAACCTATTCTCCTTCTGGAAATGGAAGCAATGCCCGGCATTGTGATAGGAGCCAAAAGAAGAAAGAAAAAAATGAAAAGCGTAGGGTATAGTGTTAAACCCTGCGGAGACTGCACGCCCCAGCGAAACTGTGGGTTTGGAGCGCCGACGCGGATGAGTGGTTGCGTGTTGCATCCTTGGTGCCACCCAGTGCGCTGCTTCTGTTCCTGGATTGTGTCTTCTTCCTTTCTTCCTTTTGCATTCTTTCTTCTGGTTTTTTCTTTCTTTCTTTCGTTCTTTCTCTCATGTTCTGGGAACTGAAGGAAGCATACTGGTATGCGAATATCGCCATCTCGATAATATCAGAGAAACGAGAACACGGGATTTCGAGCTCGGGCCGATACAATAAGAATACGTTTACCCGTAAGTTTAAGAGGTTGTCTGCGCTTTCTAGAACTATAGGATAAAACAATGCCTCCAGCGTTTAGGTCGATAACAAGGAAGAGAAGAAGTGTGACCTCTGTTGCGAATCTCAATGCGATAGCATTTAGTCTAAATTGCTTAGGACGAGTAAAACAGTAAACCCTCGCGAAGGCGACCTCACAAAGGTAGAAAATATGGGACGCTGCATTGAGAGCAACAGGAAATCGGCCTTGCTTGATGCAGCAGCCCGAAACGAGGGGATTAAATCTAGCCATACTGAAAACTTCGTGCGACGTCAATCATGTAAGCTTACGCTAAACAGTTGTCTAAGCGGCCTGTGAACGAGGCTGTCGACTGCCACGTATATTGCAGGTGCTGAAGCCCTGTAAGAGTTGAGAGCGGTGGTGGCTGGCATTTACTCTAAATCCCGACAATGATGATTCCGTTACGAGTGGCTCGTCTTGAGCGCCGACGAAACACGCAGCTAGTGATGATTATAGGGGTAGCTCCTGGATCATGGTAGCCATACATGTGGCGCGATGTAGAGGTGACGACGGTGGTGCGAATAAGTTGCTGAATACAGAACGATTGTTGGTACGCTGCGTAGCCGCAAAGAGAAGATGGAAAATTAACTTCATCTCGCAGGAGACTCCAAATTTGGTTTGAAAGTTTCAATCGATCTGTCTGTCCTGAGCAATGGCTCAAGACGGAAAAATTTGCGTCGTCGACCTATTGACAGAGAGCTGCAGAAGAATGGGGAACGACGGGGCCCGTTGGGAGAGAGGAGAGGTCAACCCACCGCGGTGGCTCAGAGGCCAAGGCGTTGTGCTGCTGGGCCCAAGGACGCGGATTCGATCCCGGCCACGGTGGCTGCTTTTCTGATGGTGGAGAAAAGCAAAAACGTCCCCCGTGTGTCGATATTTCCGCGCGCAGTAGAAATTCCCAGGTGGTCAAATTTAATCCGGAGCCCTCCACTACGGTGCGCCTCTTAGCCCAGGCGTAGCTTCGGCACGTTAAAGCGCACAATCAAATCAAATCAAGGGGAGGACCAGCCGAGCTGGAAGCGGTTGCCCTTTCTAAGCGCAAACGTCGGGTCAGGCTCTAGGAGGGGCGCCCGGCATTTCAGCGAAAACTGCAGTGTGCAGCGAGCGCAGGGCCGAGTAGGCGGCAAATCAGGATGGAATGGGAATGACAGCGATGAGATTTCCGATGCTGGCGAGCAACAAAAGGAGCGACGGACGAACCACGGAGACAATTAGAACGCAAAGCAGAATCGGCACGGTGTGCGAGGCGAGTGCAAGAAACTACGTGTTGCGGCATTTTAAAGGGACACTGAAGTGATATGTAAACATTGCGGGATTACTAGCGCAAATTGTAGTCCGGAGTCCCCAGGCCATGTTTCGACCACTCTGGGCGCGTTTACGCGATTTTATTTAGTAGAAAAATTAATTCGAAAATGCTGTCCTCCTCTCTTTACGCTCGCCCATTTTCTGCGGCGTTTTCGTGTGACGTCAGAAGGAGCCAAACTCGCAATTGGCCTTCAGACAGCGTCAGTCGGCCCAGCGTTTCGTCCACCGGCCGCCGACGGGTCGTCGCAATTCGTTCGCTGAGTTGAAACGAAGCCAGGACACGTTTGTGAATGGAAGAATGTGCCTTTCTTTACTTGGTTAGTTTGTACACTGTATCTAGCTCCAAGTCAAGGTCGCTTCACACAAGCGCTGCACAAGCGCACATGCGACGCCTCGCTGACTGGTACGCCCAGTAGGAAAATATAAGGCCTCTCGAAGGCGGGAGAAGAGTAAGCGAAGTCAATATAGGTACGAAGGAAATAAAATCAACTGATATTTTTACCGTACAGCGTAAAACTAGGGTGCGGGAAGCACTTTTTTGCGCTGGGCGAACAAGCACAGCGGCCAGCAGCACGACTACGCATCTGCGAACGCTTTTCCGTCTAAGAAATGCAATTGCTAGACGTGAGCTTTTGTGGAAACTCGGGCGACGCTTACTGCACGAGCGCAATACAACACATAGTCACCTAAGCTGCTTGAAATGCCAAAACTAAATAAAGGTGTAAACAGCTTATACATTATATACCTTATATTTCCAAGAATGGTCGCGTTGGCTTGTGGACTAGTGGTTTCGAGTGCTAGGTATGTCATCATAAGTGTTTTGCAAGTCACAAGTTCGAATCCCAGCGGGTACGCGTTTTTTTTTTATTTAAGTAAACTTTTTCGTTTTCCGCTTATGTTTGCTATACTGAGTTCACCTTTTTTTGGGCCGCAACGTTCATTGCTCCCACGAACTAGTTCACAGAACGCGCGCAGGCTGGCACTGCCGCGCTAGCGAGTTCTCGTTGGCGTGCTGTTGCCATAAGCACCGACTGCTTGCGGGCAGTGGGCACAGGCCAGAATCAACAGACACTTGGCCTGGTGCGAACACGCTTTTTACGATACAGGCATGAGTGAGGCAAGCTCCAAATATGGGGGGAAAAGCGCATGGAATTTGAGCGTCTGCGGGGACGCGGAGGGCGTTCATGCACTGCGTAGGCCTCGGCTAGTGAATGCTACGATTCCAAGCCGCCCTGGGAGGCTTATCTTACGCATTTTACAGCCGACAACATGACAGAAGCGCGGTACGATGATTACTGAGATATTGAGAATGCCCATCCAACAACGCCATCGGTTATGTTTTACAGAACCGAAACCGAAACCGAAACTTGTTTGATGGCTAACCTTGGGTATCGTCCAATCACGGTGCCCCTCCTCCCAACGTCACAGCCTTAGTTGGTGCGGCCGCCGCAAACCGCGCATGGTAGTTTTTCTTCTTTCGCGCTTTGTAAAATAATTACCGATTTGTCAACCGGATAAACGATGAAGAGTGTGCTAATTTGAGCCAGTCTACGCAGTGCAAGCAAAAACGGGAGCTTGACAAATTCACTTCAGTGTCCCTTTAAGGCGGGAGCAAGGCGTGCGCATCGGGCCGTGCGTAAAGTTCGCGAGGGAGAAGAATGAGATGCTCACGCATTCTTTAAAATTTACGAAATTGTTTTATACTATTTTTTATTATATTTTATATTATTTTGATTTATTAACCCATTTTTAGTTCATTTTTTTAATGCGATAGATTGCCCTACGGCATAACAGGGAGGTTTATAGGTACAACATTGCACCAGTTGCACGCAGAAAGCCAAGAAGAGACCGGTACTGGGGTTCCCAAATCTAACGCTTAAGATCGGGGGTCTCCCAGGATGGAGCCCTGTTATGTTTTTATAATAATATGTTAGTTAGTTTATATTATAATATATTAAATTATGATATATTGTACAATATTATATATATAAAAAAGATAGTATTTCCCGTTCCGGGTCATAGTGGAATCGCCCAGCTGCCATACTGGGCGATTTCAGCATGACTGCCTGCCATACTGGAATCGCCCAGTATCATCATCATCATCACCATCCTATCTACGCCCACTGCAGGGCAAAGGCCTCTCCCATTATTCTCCAATTACCTCGGTCCTGTGCCAACTGTGACCAATTTATCCCCGCAAACTTCTTGATCTCATCTGCCCATCTAACTTTCTGCCGCCCCCTGCAACGCTTGCCTTCTCTAGGGATCCACTCTGTTACCCTTAATGACCAGCGGTTATCTTGCCTTCGCATTACATGCCCTGCCCACGTCCATTTCTTCTTCTTAATTTCTACTGATATGTCTTTAACACCAGTTTGCTCTCTGACCCACTCCGCTCTCTTCTTGTCCCTTAATGTTACGCCTATCATTTTCCGCTCCATTGCCCGCTGAGTCGTTCTCAATTTAAGTTGAACCCTCTTAGTGAGCCTCCAAGTTTCTGCCCCGTAGGTGAGTACCGGTAAGATGCAGCTGTCATACACTTTCTTCTTCAGCGACAATGATAGGCTGCTATTCATTATCTGAGAATGTCTGCCATATATGCACCCCACCCCATTCTGATCCTTCTAATTATTTCTGCCTCATGGTTGGGATCTGGGGTCACAACTTGGCCTAAGTAGATATATTCGCTTACCACTTCCACTGCCTCGCCACTATCTCAAACTGCTGTGCTGTCCCGAGGTTATTGATCATTACTTTAGTTTTCTGCATATTAATTTTCAGGCCCATGGTTTTACTCTGTTCGCCCAGTGCGGAAAGCATGCTTTGCAATTCGTCCCCGGAGTTACTTAGCAAGGCAACGTCATCAGCAAATCTGAGGTTACTGAGGTATTCTCCATTAACCCTTACTCCCACCTGTTCCCAATCCAACGTTCTGAATACTTCTTGTAAGCATGCTGTGAATAACATTGGAGAGATTGTGTCTCTTGTCTGACACCCTTCCTTATAGGTATTTTACTGCTCTCCCTATGGAGGATGATGGTAGCTGTAGACCCACTGTAGATATCCTCTAGTATTCTTACATAATGCTCATCTACCCCCCTGGTTCCGTAATGCCTGAATGACTGCTAGGGTTTCGACCGAGTCAAATGCTTTCTCATAATTTATGAAGGCTATATATAGGGGTTCAGTATACTCAGCGCACTTCTCTATCACCTGATTGATCGTGTGAATATGGTCCATTGTTGAATAACCTTTACGGAACCCTGCTTGTTCTTTAGGTTGACTGAAATCTAAGGTTGCAGAGATTCGGTTAGCGATTACCTTGGTAAATACCTTGTAGACGACTGAGAGTAAGCTGATCGGCCTGTAATTTTTCAAGTCCTTCATGTCGCCTTTCTTATGGATTAGGATGACGTTCGCGTTCTTCCAAGATTCCGGTACCATTGCGGTCATTAGGCATTGCGTATACAGGTTTGCCAGTTTTTCAAGTACAATTTCTCCGCCATCCTTCAAGAGGTCTGCTGTTATCTGATCCTCACCAGGTGCTTTGCCACCTTTAATTTCTTTCAAAGCATTCCTTACTTCTTCGGTCCTTACTGGTGGGATGTCTATCTCCTCTGAACTACTGTCTCGTTCGGCATTATCCTGTATGTCCCGGCTACTGTACAGATCCCTATAGAACTCCTCTGCCACTGTGACTCCGCCCAGTATAAGAGGCGCTCACTCACAGGTAAAGCACTACACGATGTTTCCGGACCAACCGAATACATATGCCGCAGCCGTAATAGCCGCTAACTCTGGAGCACTGTACACGGCAGGCAGCGTCAAGGCGAAGAACACCGACCACGCTGAAGAAATAGCGATCGCGCTGGCACTCACAAATCCGAAATTCACCACTGTGATCAGTGACTCACGAACAGCGATCACACATATGGCCACCCACTTGTGTCTCCCCCGGTGCCGTGAGGGTGTGCGTGGGGCCCTACATCCCAGAAGAACATCGGTGACTATAAAGTGGTTCCCGGCGCACGCTAGGCCCGCTGAGCACGGGCGAAACCGCATGAGGAGGCGGACCGGGCAACGCCCGCGCTCACCAGCCGCGGCGCGAGCCCGAGCCCCCAACTTGCGGCGCAAGAGCCCAACGAGGCGATGCCACTCACCACTTACAAGGACACCTTAGAAGGGTACCGGACCAATCGCCGGACTTTCCCACCACCCCACCCTAATCTTACGAAGCAGGAAGCAGTTATGTTTAGACAGCTACAGGCTAATGCGCTAATGACTCCGGTGTTAGCGAAACACATTTGCCCAGAGGTGTTCCCGAATGATGTGTGTGTGCTGTGCAAGAAGGATAGGGCCACGGCAGCCCATATCCTGTGGGACTGCAGAGTATATCCAAGTGAAGCTAGTACAGCCGAGACGTTCCCGCCGCACCTAACAAGTGCGGCTATGAGCAAGGACTACGAAACGCAACATATGGCCGTCCAGCAGGTGTTGGACGCCCTCAAACGTCAGCGCCCCGGAAGTGCTGTCTCCACCGGAGGCGTTGCATGAGTAGGTGACTGACAAACGAGCGGCAGTCCGACACGACGTAAGGCAGCGTCCAAGTTGCAGGACAAATAAAGATGTTTTCTCTCTCTCTCTCCTCACTGAAGTGCAAGCGCTGCGAGGAGTGTATTTGTGGGGAAGGGGCCGATTCGCGCCAGAGTGACATACGTCGATCCCCCGTTATAACGAAGCCATCAACACAGGAAATCTAACTTCGTTGTAAGCGATGCTTCGTTGAAACTTGGGATCCTTCACTCTCTCTGCGCTTCATTTTGGGTCATGAAAACTACGAACCAAACGAGAATTGGAAGTAACGCGATTTCTTTATAACGAGAGTTTACTGTACGTAGTTACTGTTGCTTCGTTATAAGGGGTATTTATTTCAAAGCAAGGATGATTTGTTCTACCTTCCCTACCGCCAGGACCGCAGGTTAATATGTTGAATAAAGTGAGGATTCGAATAAAGATCGTTCCATATTGCGCGAATTTCGCTGGTGAATTCGCAGCTGTGGTGCCGCTCGTGCGGCAAAACGATCTATCCTCGTTGCTCTGTCACGTTGCAAAATGTTTGGAGCCGTCCAACTTCTCCTGTGACGCCGCTTGGCATTTGGTAATTCGTCACCGAAGTCAATATTGGAAAATTGATCATTTTGCCGCACGTGCGGCGCCGCATCTACGAATTCGCACGCGAAATTCGCACAATACAGAACGGGCTTAAGACGATTTTGTTATAACGAGGCTTTAATGCATTGATTGATGCTTCTCTCCTCCAAATAGCGCGCGATAAGGTAACGCGTCACCTTTATCTCCCTCACTGGACCCTTCTTGCGACCATTTTGCTCAAGGCGTGGAGAAGCTACAAGGGCTTCCCGGGGGATTGTTATTCTCGTTCCGAGCAGGTAGTGCATCTTCCGTGTATCGTTGGCCCGCCGTGGCGGTAGTGTCTGCGGCCCCTGCGGAACGCCGCTGACCCGTTGAGCAATTGGTTTCGGCCAGCTAAGCACGCTCGCGCGCGCACGCCCGCCTCTGTGGGTCGCACTCGCGAGTAGGCGCCTCTGCTGCGAACGACTGCAGTGGTCGAGGTGGCTCCTTTTTTTCCGCACTTCCGCTCTCAAACCGTGTTCTGGGTCGCTTCAGAAATGCTGGAGGTATTTTAAAGTGCAGGCTGCCTTTCATGGGCCATCGCGCGGGTTTTAGCGTTTTTTGGCAAGCCATCCGTACACCCGGCCGGACAAGAAGTATTTGCGTTCATTGACACTTCAGCCAGGGGGTGGAAGGAGCAGCGGAAATGTCGGATATGTAACGGCATACGCACAGCACAGAACCGCGGCAGACCTGAGCTTCAAGCAGAATTGAACTTTTAGTAGACGCACCGGGATGTCGCTGGTACAGTTCGAGATCTAAGCTTCAAGCAGAATTGAACTTTAAGTAGACGAACCGGGCTGTTGCAGGTGCAATTGGCGATCTGAGCTTCAAGTAGACTTGAACGTTAAGTAGACGAACCGGAATATTGCAGGTACAGTTGGAGATCCGAGTTTCGAGCAGAATTGAACTTAAATTTGACACCCCGGGATGTTGCGGCTGCAGTTAGATGTCTGAGCTGTAAGCAGAATTAAACTTTAAGTAGACGCACGGGATGATGCGGATGCAGTTCGATATAAGAGCTTCAAGCACATTTGAACTTTAAGTAGACGAACCGGGATGTCGCGGGTGCAGTTGGAGATATATGCTTCAAGCAGACTCGAACTTTAAGTAGACGAACAGGGATGTCGCGGGTGCAGTTTGAGATCTGAGCTTCAAGCAGAATTGAACTTTAAGTACACGAACAGGGATGTCGGGGGTGCAGTTGGAGATGCGAGCTTAAGCGGAATTGAACTTTAAATAGACGAACCAGGATGTTGCGGATGCAGTAATATACTTTTATTTGTTTTGAAGAGCCTAAGTGTTGGGGGGCTGGGATCAAAGGCACAGACGGCCTGACAGAGGCCTTGAACCCGTGTCGTACAGTGTCAGCACCACTGTGTAGTCAGAATTGTTTTACAAAAAATGCATTACATCACTCCTATCAATGCCTGCACCACCATCGTCATCATCATGATAGTCAGTCTTTTATGTCCTTTGCAGCATGAAGGCAACTTCCGTTTAAATCAAACTGCATCTGTTCGTCTTTCCGTTTTTTGCCACCAAATGTCATTATCTCATCCTCACATAGAGTTATCGGACTTCTGCTATAATTATAGTTCTGTATCTTGGCAGCCACTCCGTTACTCTAGTAGTACACTGGTTGTCACTACTCCGCATAACACGCCCAAGCCAGCTCTACTCCTTTCTTTAAATTATAGCTAGGATTTGTACCATCCGAGCTTGCTCGGTGTAAACCGGCCGAACTCGAAAACGCGGTGTACGCATATTCTACCGAGTACCGCAATATTGGTTGTTGCTCTACGTTCCCACTTGCTTCCTTATAGAGAAACAGCGCGACCGTCTTTACGGCCGTCTTCCGGGGTAGCAGCTTCTTGGGGGATTTGCGTGGTTTCCATTTCCCCAATTGATATTCTACGACGTCTCTGTTCCGCTAATTGAGTTCTATCCGCGATTCGTATCACATGGTTTCCGTCGCTACTCTCTTTTCGCGCAATCTTGTCGCTGTTCGAGGGTCTTAAAAATTATGCTCGACACGGGCCGTGCACGGGTAGGCTCTCCTTATCTCGGCAAGGCATAGCCTCCTGCGCCGCTAGCCGAGCGTAAAACAGGCTGTCGTATATTTTCACGGTCTCTCCTCGGCGGCGACTTCCTGGCAGGAAAAGTCGAGACTCTTCCGTTCCGTCCGTCGCGCCACGACGACCCGATGGGACGCGATAAATGCCGCAAGTTCGGCGGCTCGGATTTGTCGCATTCCGAGAATAGCGAAAATCGCGCGAAAGCAGCGGGTCGAGCGGTGCGAACAGCGAACGCAGGTGTGATCGTGGAGACGATCTCGCGTCGGGGCGCACGTCTGACAACAGGTGGTCTCCGTTGAAGACGATTGTCTTTCTTGGGCTATTTAAACCCAAAAATTTCTGTCTGTCTGTCTGCCTTTCAGTCTGTCCGTCTGTCTGTCGTACTGTAGGCATTGTACGTGAATGTTTGCTGGTCCGTAGTGTTGTAGTTGTCAAGGTTATTTGCACTGTATTGCTTACGATACACTAAATTCCCTAAGAGACGTTTTACTGAAACACTTTTCCTCACATCAGACAAGGCGACGTACATACATACATACATACATACATACTAAGCGACAGACAGACAGACCGTTTTTCTTGGGCTACTTAAATCCTAAATTTTGTGTGTGTATGTATGTATGTATGTATGTATGTATGTATGTATGTATGTATGTATGTATGTATGTATGTAGTTGTAGTGTATGTATATGTATGTAATGTATGTATGTATGTATGTATGTATCTAATAGTAGTACTTATACGATGTAGTCATGCCTCTTACTAGGCCGACAGACCTTTGCACTAATCGGAATTTAATGGTTCTGTACGCGCCGTTAGTAGTAGAGTAGTATGAATGAAAAGTATTAACTGGAGTCATGGTGCGTTATGTGGAGAACCCCGGCCCTAAGGGGGGCGTCCTTCACCTAGTCCTGAATGTCTGGGACTAAAACCCAACCATATGCTCCGTCAAGTACCTTCTATTACAAGTAAACACCCCGCCTTTGCTTTGTTGTGTTTTCTGCTGGACAACCGGATGATGGTCGAGACCATCCAGGAAACGTTTATGTCTGTATGTATGTATGTATGTATGTATGATGTATGTATGTCTGTATGTATGTATGTATGTTATTATGTAGTATGTATGTATGTATGTATGTATGCCTCTTACTGCCAAGCTTTGCACTAGAGCGGCATTTAAATGGTTCTTCCGGTTTTAGAGAGAGGACAGAAGACAAAGAATTAACGGCGAGCTCACTGGTGCGTTATGTGGAGAACCCCGGCCCTAAGGGGGGCGTCCTCTATTCCTGAATGTCGTGGGACCAGAAAAACTTTTCCAACCGATATGCTCCGTCGAAGTACCTTTATTATCTAATGAAACACCCTGTGCTTTCCCTTTGTTTTGTTTTCTGCTGGAAATCCGGAGATCGGTCGAGCACCACTCCAGGAAACGTTTAAACCGACATTAACGACCCTTCGGCAATAAAACCGTGTTTGAACTTCGCGCGCCTTGTCGTCGGCTTTTGGGGCACCGCGAACGACGTGGTGATATAGGACTGGTCGCCGATGGCGATGTCCGTGCACGGACAGCAGACGAATCCTCCGCAAAAGGGTCAGCTTAGGGCGAAAAAAAAAAAGAGAGCGAGGGCGGAGATGAACCGTTAAGAAGAAAGCGCGGTCATCGGAGAAGGGACGCCGCCGCATTCCTGCAGATTATACGGCCGCGCTGCTGCTTCCGAATCCCGGAGAGCAAAATAGAAGCGATCGACTTCGCGGGGCATCCCCGGGCGTGCCTCTTATTCGCGCGCCAAGCCGACCGTGATTCCAGTTTGTCCGGTGCGCCGGCGGGGCCCCGAACGGTCACGTCCCGACACTTAGCACTGACCCCTTCTTCGCCCGCTACTCGGCGACCCGATCCCTTTACGACCCCCTCGCCCAGGAAGTGGCCAACCTTTCCCTTTTTATTGCTTTCGCGCGGACGCTTTCTCGCCGATCGGACGCTTGCTTGTTGCTCCGCCCTGTAATGCGAGTCCGTCTTCGTCGTCGTCGCCGCATCCGTTTGATAAGCGTCCGTTTGACCGTGCGTCCTTCGTTCTTCTTGTTCACCTCCAGCGTTCGTACAAGGTTGTTTCTCTCCGTCGCTCTATTTCCTCTGCTGGATTCGGTTGCGCCTGCGATTGACCCGACCCGCGCCCAGTCATTCTGATGGACAATTACCTTATCTCGGTTCTGACGCCTGTGGCGGACGCTCCTCGATCACGATCTTCAGGCCTGTCACATGCCCTGATCATCCGGAGCGGCTCAGGCATTATGTCGCCGCGTTGGCCTTACCTCTGGCCTCGAGTGGTCCGTGGCCTTTGTGGCTCGTCAGCCTCTTTTGACCCTTGACGCGGTTTTGTTTCGTCTACCTTGCTCCGCTAGCACTGCAAAGGTTCATCCGCATGGTTGACCAGTTCTTGACACCGGCTCATGGCGGCGTCACCTGACTTTCACAATGGCTGCCTGCTAGAATAAAAAATTGGCCGCGTATCTGCTCCTTTCATGGCAAATGTCAAAAGACGATAGTCTTTGTAGACATTTGCCAAGGAAATACCCCCCTTTGCTTTCCCGCTCACCTCTCATGCTGTTCCTGTTCTGTCGTGCGCATCCCGAGGTAAACACACTAAAGGCTTGCTCAAGGCGATTTGAATTTACCGCGTTCCACTACTACAGGCCGGGTTCCTCGATGCCAGCGCTGCAGTACGGCGGAGACGCGCGTGAATCGAGGCGGCCGACTTCAAGGTTTATAGAACCGCGTTGACGTGCTCCACGTGCATTCCAATCAGAACATGGAACCGGGCTAGTATAACCTTTCGTTGCTGTTTTGCCGCGTGATTTCTCATATGCCGCCAGGAGGTGGAGCGGGCAATAGCAGGCGGTGGTTTTCTGAAGTATATGTAGATTATCATTTGCTATCAAAAAACCATGCATCCATGAATTTTTTTTAAAATAAAGGAACATTGTAAATATCCCTTGTGTAGTATTTTCGGTCCTATATTTGCGTAACGTCTTGTTCATGTTCAGTAAAGTTGACAAGTATAAACATATAAACCGGGATTAGACGCTCACATTTCGCTGTGAATATATAAGACTATTACGCAGTATGCATTTTACTTTGGCCGAGTGGCTGAATCGAGTCACAGACAGACAGACCAAAATTTCTGGGTTTAAGTAGCCCAAGAAAGACTATCGTCTTTAAAAAATTGGCGCGCACCTGCTCGCATCGCTGCAGATGTCGTCGAAAGGCGATAACCTTCAGCCGTTCATACCACGTGACTGCCTCTCCTGTCTCATCCGCCCACCTCTCATGCTCCTCCCTTTCTTTCGCGGTCCATCCATTGGACGTTTGCAGAGTTCAGTTTTGCCGAGCCCGCACTGCTGCGCCATCTTTGGGACTGTTGGGACTTAGCGCTTGAGCCAGGAGCGCGAGGCATGGGGCTCCAGCCTTGTTTGTATTTTGTGGTTAAAGCAATGTTTTAAGCGCATTTTTTTTATTTTCTCTCGCAAAAATAGAGCACACAGCTGCTTATAATTAAAACAACGCTGCAAACACCACTTATGTATTGACGTTATTCCTCAAATAAGCCTAGTACTATTATCTTTCGGCTGAACAATGTTAACAAATGTGGAGCATCTCTCTATTGATTTATAAAAGTAAAGCTTTACTACTTTGGTTCAGCGAATACGTGTAGGATGCGCAAATGACCTTTTGACCGTAGACACACCCCCAGCGACACACCCCTCGAAGCGCATCGCGTGATTCGCCAGGCCCGCTGTTGGCGCCTGCGGGCGCCGTCAGCGGTCGCCACCGCCGCTGCGGCCGAGGCAGCCAACCACCCTCGCAGCCTCCCATACATGCGGCGCTGGGTCGTTTCGGGCAACGTGATCTCATCTCGCGCCCGGCGAAGAGGAACGGTGCGTTCGCCATGAATGAACGCCGCGTTCGCCCGGACTCCTGTGAGCGTGGCACGGAACCGAACGTATTTGAGACGTGGTCGGGAATACAACTAAATCAAAGTTTTAACCAAGCGAAACCAAGATTCAACCAGACTAAGCCAAGCTTTTGCTTTGCATATCCAAGGTAAGCTGAGCTAAGCTGCAGCCATTTCTGGTTTGAAAAGGTTTTGCCTATGTACCCGTCTCATTCAGGAACTAATTTTCACTTTTGACCGGGCGGATAAATCGAGGGACAGACAGACAGACAGACAGACAGACAGACAGACAGACAGACAGACAGACAGACAGACTAAAATTTTCGCATTTCAGTGGCCCAGGAAGAACTATCGTCTTTAAAAATTCAAGCTATGAGGATTTCACGCGCAGAATATACGCACGGGATATGAGGAGGGCCGTAGTTCCGGAATTCGGCGCGGCATGACCGAGCGATGATCCCAAAAATGGTTAGCCACGCAAAGTGATCAAAAATAAGGGAGAAAATAAAATTGGGTCAACTTTGGTCCGAGGTTCGAAATCGGGGCTTACAAAAGGCGAAGTAGAGCACGCATCACCTCCACCATGGTGGATGTTTGGCTTTAAATAACGAAAGGTGGACCCAATGAATGCGTTGCGGTGGCCGCATAGTCACATGTATTTGAGTCGTGTACTGAGTCCTACAGGACCAACAAGAGGATTCTACAATTACACAACTTGCAAAGCCCGTTTACGGTAATGGCGTATGTAGGGTTCACAAGAGCGAAGAAGAAGAAAGAATATAGAAGGAGAAGATGACGCAAGGGGAAAAGGATCAGGACGTAGTCGCAACACTGGACACGTTTCTGCTGTAGTTGTAGTCTTCGCCCGTGGAAGTACGGGGTCGCCTATGGGAGTATGCCTCCGAAGATGCCAGGTAATACAAAAAAGCCGCCCGCATCTTCCCACGGGGGGAACTCGAGTAAATGCGTCGCATCTACTCGAGTCAAGCAAAGCGTCACGTCAAGCGAAAGCCAAGCAAAGACGCCCTTGACTGAACTCCGAACGCGCGCTCCGCCGCTTATATACGTTGAGGGGACTGCGTAAGCCGGTCCCAGTCGACGACGTTGGCGTACTTGTAAAGCGGCGTGGACTCTAGGTGTTTGAGCCAAGCGCGGATGTTGCTTCGCCGGAGAACGGCACACCGGTTATATGCGCAGTGCGCCCGAAGGAGAGGAAAGCACGGAAGAGAGAGTACTGCACATGCGCCGGCCCCAGCGCGTCTGCCGCGGCTATGACGCAACGTGCCGCGGCTATGACGCAACACAATCCAACGCAATCCACTTTAATCCAATCCAAATCCAATCCAAGCCAAGCCAAGCCAAGCCAAGCCAATCCAAGCCAATCTAATCGAATCCAATCCAATGCCCCTCGCGAGAGAGTGTTCGAATCCAATCCAATGCCCCTCGCGAGAGAGTGTTCGCTATCGCCTCGACTCGACGCGCATGCGCAGTGAGCGTGCGGACTACGGACGCCAACGCGGGTGACATCGTGAGTTACTGAAATGCTCTGCATTTAAAACGTCCTCGGGGCAGTTAATTAAAGGGACTCAGAAAAGCCTTTTGTAAAAGTTACAACGAATATAGCGATGCAATGCCGTTGGAATTATTGATCTACATTCAGTATTAGCTGCTCGAGAAGCAATTAAGTGCACCTCTCCCCCCTTGCCGATCGATTTCTCCTCCCTCTCTGCTTCTTTAAAAGCAGCTGGAAACACTGGGAATAGCCGTGTGACATCGCGACGCTCGACTTCCATTCTTTACTAGCTACATTCCTGCGCCTAGGCACGCGTCAATCGCTGCGGACCCGCCTTTGCCTCGGGATCGCGCAGGAAGGAGGAAGAGCAGCCGGAAGCCAATGGCAGTGACGTTGCCGGCAGCCGACCTCACCGGCGATTGGGCGAATCAGGGGGGCGGCTCGCCATTGCGTCAGCCGCGATCGCCGTTGCGTCAACCGCGACCGGCGCTACGTCAGCCGCGGTCGGTGTTACGTCTGCGAACCACAAAAAAGTTCTTCGGGGCAGTTAATTAATGTCTCCATGCGTTGAAGGCGAAAGCTTGGCTATACTTTTTTACTTGTTTACTACTATATTGTGGTGCGCCTTTTTCTTAGCTCTCGTTTTTTATTTCTTCTTACAGGCTGAATTACGTCAGCAAACAGACATCAACATGCCCGGGCTTCCATAGAAGCAGGGTTGTGCGCAGCGGGTGTGCACCTGTTATACTCACGTGCCATCGCGGTCAGATGTCACGTGGCACCACACTTTTCTGAAACTTTTAAATTGCGAAATCATCTTTTGTGATTTTTGTGAAGCCGACAAATTAGCCCCTCAGTGCTGAAGATTACTGGCGGATCCACCAAGTAGATATGCGCTACGAAAAAGGAAGAACAACGACTACAACTTTCGTTTTTCGCTGGCAAAGTGCTGCGGTAGCACAGTTGGTAGAGCCCTGGACAGCTACTGTGCAGACCCGGGTTTAAATTCCATCGGGCCACATAGATGTTTTTAACACGAAAGTGTTTTATTCCGGGAGACACCAAGATTTCACTGACGTCATATCCGCCATGGAAGTGACGCCAGTACAAGGAAGCAAGCGGCCTGTAAAGGGTGCACCCCTGCACACAGGGTCTTCTTGTGGGGAAGCAACCTTTAGTACTAAGAAGTACGTTATACTTAGGGATGTTCGTTTTCCGGTTTTATATTTTAACACGAAAGTGTTTTATGCCTGGATACACCAAGATTTCACTGCCGTTATATCCGTCACGGAAATGACGCCAGTACAACTTTGCCGAAGCGACCCACCAGCAGGACGTCGCTCGCCAAGTACTCCCTCAAGACAGCCACCGACCCGCAAATCATGCTCAGCTGCAGATGTCGCTGCGCATTTTCGTATATTACCGATTCGTATGACAGAGGAATCAATATAATTTTTTATTGAGTGATTCTCCACTGAGGCGGCAGTTTTCTTGAGCGGACAACTACAGAAACAACAACAACGGTGCCGCTTTTCTGCAAATGTGGCACTCGAGGCTTTCGCGTTAAAATGCCGCACGGTGTGCAAATAGGACAGGCTCCTCACTGCAGCTAAAACCGCCACCAGACGACACGAACAAAACCGTTCCGACGCGAAGATTACACGCTAGACGTACACCCCTCGCGTGACAAATACATTGTTGCAACTTAGGATGGCATGATCACGACAGCGCTTCTGTTAAACATAGAGCATCACGTAGCTTCAAATACTGTAATGCATGCGCATTCACCTACGTCAGCAGCCTATCTCTAAATTTTTTATTCACGCCATCTATATAATTGCCTTCGAGTGCAATACTTATGCTGGAAAACGTGGATCTTATCATAAATTCATCAGTCGCTGATCCTCCCACATTATAGAAAAATCCCTCTGCAGACGAAATATCAGCATATTACGTCGTAGCGCTCACAGCTGATGCTGAACTTCGCTTTCGACTTCACGTGATCGTCCTCAGATTTTTGTTTGTGCGTGCGTGTGTGTGTGTGCATGCGTGTGTTTGTGTGCGTGTGTGTGTGCGTGCGTGCGTTACTTCTCGCACGCGCTTACTTCTTAGCATGCTGCGGCGTGTGACACGGAGACCACTTACGGCCTATGTGTCTCTCATTTAGTTGCTTAAATCCGGTTCAACGCAAGAGGTGGCGCCACCGCCTCAGGAAGTGCGCGATTTCTCCTGCCACCGGCACTTCTCCGGCGCCCGATGAGCGCGAGCCATGTGACAAGAGGGAGACTTACAATGTTTGAATACACTTATACACTGCATGCTTCGCCCCTACCCAGGTTTCACGATAGGGGAGATGGCGCGGGATTTTTTTTTTGTCGTGTAAGCTACACTGGCCGAGGTGGAGCAGTTTTGCGTGTGCCGTGAAGGGCCGTTCTGCGCAAGCACGAGGGACATTGGAATGGATTGGATTGGATTGAATTGGATTTGGATTGGATTGGATTAGAGTGGATTGTGTTGGATTGTTTTGCGTCATAACCGCGGCAGACGTACTGGCGCCGGCGCGTGCCCAAGTGTGTGCCTCAATTGCGCAGTAGCCAAATCTGACGGTGCACCGGAGCCGCTTGATAGCCGTTTCGCGCGGCTCGTGAAGTGCCGTGGGACTGGACAGGACTGGACTAGACTGCACTGGAAACACTGAATTGAACCGGACTGGACTGGACTGGATTGGACTGTATTGCTGAACCTTAGCTCACGCTACGTATATCCTGGCATAGCAGAGCTAAGCCACTACTAATTTTTTACTTTGGCTTTGAGAAAAAAAAAGAAGCCTTGTGGCTAGGTAAGCCAAGTAGGCGAGGAACGTCGCTAGCTGCAGTGGCGCCGCCCACGGCGGCCAGCGATTGCAGTGCCAGATGTCCCTCAAGTATATATTAGTATGAAACGCTATGTGCCTGACGGCTTTTCATGGGCACGTCAATGGGCGGTTGTTGTTGTTGATTATTATTATTGTTATTATCATTATTGTTATTATTATGTATATTCAAACAGATTTGTACCTGAAGTAACGAAAAATAAAGGCAATTTCCCATACTGGTTTTCGGCTGAATTAAAAGGGGCCCTTGGAAGGAAAGATCGAGCTCACAGGCTGGCTAAGAATACGGGACAGGAAAAGTGGAAGAGTGAGTTTTGTCAACTCAGGTCTCACTGTAAATATCTGCTTAAACGTGATATGTCTAATTGCATTTACCGCAGTTGAGCATATTCCGGCTCCCGCAACTAAAGTTCTTCCGCCCTGGACTACATTTCGCGGATATACAGACAGCCACACTCTTGTGTACACTGATGGGTCGTGTCATCAACATCATCACTACGGGGTTGGATACCGTCATCGCGTACCACCATCAGTGCCATGCTCAGTCACAGAACGTCAACTACGGCTACCGAACGTGCAGCTCTGAGGGTGGCTTCGCTCATATCGTCAAGCAATCCGCACGAGAGTGGGCCATCTTCACAGACTCAAGGGCTGCCCTTCAATGTCTAGCGTCTTTTCCAAAAGACCAGCTTGTGTGTGACATACACGCTTTACATCTCCCAAACTCTACAAGCGCACCATCACATTGCAGTTCAGTGGATTCCAGCCCATTGTGGGATAACTGGCAATGTGAAGGCGGACATTGCTGCATCCGTTGCGCATAAGCATCGTGCATCGGCAATAGCTATACCATCCTCCAGGAAAGATGCATCTGTACTTGCATCCAGCGTGGCATGGAACATGCAGCGTGCAGCCTGGGATGACGTATCACGTCATTACGCGCCGCTATCTTTCACCGATCCCAACTGCAAATTTAAAATACCACCAGGACTCTCCAAGCGGGCAGAAGCAATTCTACATCGCATGCGGTTGAACGTCGCATACACGCGCAACTTCCTCTTTAAGATAAAACAGGCTACGTCGCCACTCTGCCCACACTGTGATGTGCGAGAAACCCTGCAGCACCTGCTCTGTGAATGTGCTCGATTCAGTGCTCAAAGAGTGTCCCTTGCAGTGGCTTTGGGACTGCCGCTTTCAGTGGACACGCAGCTAAAGGACGTTTTAGGACCATGGGCTTGTCCCAAACGTTCTTTACTGGCTACCAAAGCTCTAATAGAGTACCTGCAACACACAGGTCTAGACCAGTCGCTGTGAATAGCTCGCCGTCTCTGTGCACATCAAGTTCTTGAACATCATCGCCATCATCTTCATAACATCATCAACTGGCGTAGCAAGTTAGGCATTTTAGCCAAGCTAACATCACCAGACTTCATTAAAGATTGCTCTCTCTCTCTCTCTCTCTCTCTCTCTCTCTCTCTCTCTCTCTCTCTCTCTCTCTCTCTCTCCCTCTCTCTCTCTCTCTCTCTCTCTCTAAGCTAACGCAACATGGAACGCTAAAGGTTTCTGGGGCCACGTCTGTTCACAAACGTCTGAAAATTCTTTAGGAAATATTAACGATGAGAAGGGAAAGAGCACATTTCTAATACCATTGCGGAACAATTCCGTTACGAATACGGCAATAAAAATGTAGCTGGCCTCCCTCAGGTATCTCTGGAACTCGATAAATGCTCATAAATGCTAATAAATGCTCATAAATGCTCAGACTCTCAGAAAGTCTTGTCTTGAAAGCTCTAAAGCGAATGAAGGCGTCACTTTCGTGCGGCCCTGACGGCATTCCCTCAGCAGTACTTAAGGCTTTTGGTGATCTTCTTGTACCTGTGTTGACGTGTGTATTTCAAACTCCCTTAAACTGGCCGATTTCCCTTTCGCTGGAAGACTGCGCGAGTTGTTCCTGTTTTTAAGTCAGGGTAAAAATTCGACCCCGCTGCTTCAAAGCTTTTCCGAGACAGTATTGCATATGCAACTCACGTTCAGTATAAACACATATTGATACCAGAGCAACATGGCTTTTTAATTGGGCGATCGGACTACCTCCAATCTTGTCAATTTCATGCTGCACGTCTCGGCAGCTGTGCAGAGGAGAGGCCAACTTGAATGTCGTTTACAAACTCTTAATTTGATTGAAGTAAGGCTTTTGATGCCCATCCGTCACCTGCCTCTTATGCAATTATTTATGTCGAAAGGTAATGTTTTGTGAGTGTAAATTGGCAGTCCTCACTTTGCTCTGAGGCCACCAGTGGTGTCCCCAGGGCTCTGTACTCAGGCCACTTCTCTTTTCAATCTTCATAAATGATGTTTCACGAGGTATTTAGGGATTGCAACTTTCTCTTGGATGCTGAACAACGTCAAAATATTTAAATTTTTTCGAACACTGCAAGCTGTTATGCTCTCCAGAGAGCAATCTCGTCATTTTCGCACTGGTGAGCTTGCAACAAACTTCTTATCAATACATCTAAAAATAGCGTAATGAAATACACAAGAAAAAGTGACAACATCTGGTTCCCCTATAACATTAATGGTGAAGTTTTAGCTGCGTGTGGCAGAGGTTAACGACCTCGGCGTCAATTCTGACAGCAAGCATAGCTTCTCGTCGCATATCCGGTTAATTACTCGTAGGGCATTCGATCCCTTGGTGTTGTGTGCCGTATATCGAAGGAGTTCAAGAAACTGAATTCTCTTCTCAAGCTCTACACTACTATTTGTCGCCCGTAGCTTGAGTATGCTTGTGTTTGTTGCGAATAGTACGTGTAAAAGAAACTGTATGCTCATTGAAAGGGTACAAAATAAGTTTATATCTATCTTTAACCATCCGTCGCTTCGCCGGATCATCTTCTGCATTGACGCTACCACTGATTTTAATCCCCGAGGCGGAATAAGGCGGATCTCTTTTACCTATTCAAAATTATTCACGACTCAGTGTCCTGTGAAGTGTTGCTACAGCATTTTCCACTCTACGTGCCGCGGAAACTGTCCAGGAAACACGATGTTTTTTTTTGTAATCCGAACTGTCTGCTTGGCTTGTGCCCTCTGTTCCGAATGCAGTGTTTGTGCAACCGGTACTCTGAATACTTGGATATATTTATAATTCCCCGACTCGCTTTCGCAAGCATGTCCGTAAGCTTGTCATGCCATAACTTTGCGCTTTTTCATTCTTCTCCTCATGATGTACGACTGACGTTTATGTTGTCATTTCGGCGTGAAACGCTAGCAGCACAAACGTTTGTCCTTCTTTCTTATTGCTTTTTTTATTTTCTAATATCTTTCAATGTATACGTTCCTTTTATGCTTTTTTTATCGCGAGTGGAAGCCATCCAAGATCACTCCGTTTCTGTACGGCTTACCTTATTCCATCTGCATATTTCTCTTGCCAGGGTATGTGCATGCGCAACGACCATTCGCGTGCATTGTCCTATTGCTATAGGCACTCGAATTTGTATATACATATATGTGTGTGTGTTTTGTCAAAGCGTGTAATTTTTGTTCAGTGTAAGTAATGATACCTTTTTTTGTGCGTGTGAGATGTGCACACCTTGCTTCGCCGGTTTTCTTTTGTTTTTGTTTTTGTTTTTTTCTCGTGAGCCATCCCCACGGCTAGTTCCTGGGCATCCCTAACTAAACATGATGATTTTCATATGGATGATTGAATACTATATTATTAAATAATATTTTACATTGTTACTCTTTTTAGAATCATAATCCTTATAAAAGAAATTACCCGCCATGCTTTCCATTCCTTGTTTTAGTCCAACAAGCAAAGCTGACACCTTGAAGATAATCCCCCTCGTCCCCCATTTTTATTTTCTATTTTTTTCATTGCCGATCGTATAAACCGAAGGCTTCAAACCAACGACACCATTCTCACCACCTGACCGCGTTGGTCGGTCAACCTTGGTTCACTCGGAAGGGTTCGTCTAATGCGTGCGCAGTATCCTTTGCTCCTACCGCGTATACAACAAGATTGCCGTGTGGTTTAACTGTCGTCTGTCGGCCTACGTCTCAATTTTCGGCCGCCTTATCGCGAGCGGAGCGGCCGTGAAAACGGAACCTCGGCTCCCGTCGAAGAAAGTAGTGTGGGAAAAAGCGAGTTGGCCGCTTGCGTGGAGGCCGTACGCAGCCATAAAATTCCGCAATGAAAACAAAGAGAACGAAAACCCCCCAGATAGGACTAACCGAAAGAACCGCTCAGTATCGCCCTCTAGTGATCACCTCCAGTTGTCGTCGTTGTCGTCTGCACAAATTCGAAAGGCGGAGCCAGTTGAAGGGGGGACCGTTAATATCGTTGTTATTGTTATCTACACGCCGAACGGGTTTGCGGTTCCGGGCCCGCCGCTATATAGCGAAGATAATTTACGGTCGAGCGCGGTGGATGACAGCATTCGTTCATTCCTTTTTCTTCTTTGCTCATTCGCGTGCAGACGACGCAAACGGTCAGGCGCGAAGAACGCCATCTACACACAAGATACAGCACGCTTTTTTTATTTTTCGTGTTCCGTCCCGCTTAACTAACTCGCTTTTATTCGTTCTTCTACCAGGTAGACATTCGCTCGTTGCTTCGTATTATTTTCTTTTACTTTTTGGTTTAACGGCGAGCTTTAAGGGGTAAGCTTTTAAACCGGCCATCTTTCGGGTTAAGGTGAGTTACCAGGGCAATGGCGGGGAAACCGCGTGCTCGGGTTATGTAGGACCTCCAACTCGAAGCAGGTTATTGCGACGGGAAGCCCTTCCGCGCCCATTCGCTGCTCTACAAGTGGCGCGAATTCTTGTTTCGTTCGTTCCGGTGCGCAATAAACTTTCCAGGGAAAAGCGGAAGTAATCTCCCGCGAGGTTGGAAAAGTTATGCGCGGTCATTTAGAAAAGCGATGGCCCCACAGTCGCTCGTGAGCGGGCGGGCACTTCGGGGAGCTAATAACCAGTCCACTGCGCATGCGTACTTACAGTCTGCGGAACGTGACAGTCGGCAGACGAGGGTGACGTGCTGGGACTTCAAAGCATGAGCGGCCGCTCGCAGGTAGTAGTAAATGTGGTTAAAGCGTGGTTTGCGTTGTTTTTGTTATGTATACGTTACCAGAATAAGCTTACAAGAACAGTACAGTTGAACTTCGTTATAAAGGACACTGATGTACCGAAATGTCGGCTATAGCGAATAAAATACAAACTTTGGTTGGTCACCCTTTATTTCAATGACACTCGTTCTTTTATAGCGAAACTAAAACCGTGAGAGCCGCCTGCGATGTCGGATATAACGGAGAAATATTTGACCAGGAGGCTGAGGAGCTACTTGAAAAAGCCCTCCGGAATCCGACACTTCAGAAGTATAAAGGCCCTTTCGTTCGTTTACATCATGTAAAACTTCATTCTGCTCAGTGCTGTGAATAGCCATCAAAGGGATTCATCAAATAAATAGGAACGTTTATCAAGTGAACGTTGTTATGTTTGTAATTTCACGTACTCATAATCCGGTTCATTGAACTTGAAATGCAACAATGAAAAATGTAAGGGCTACCTGGTTTTTAGTCGGTCCGAAGCCTTAAAAATGCATTTTCGTGTCAAATATTTTTGCGCGAGCCAGATTGTCGATTTGTTATAGACGATTTTTTTCCTCTATTGTTACGAAATTTATCGGTTATAACGAACTACTATTCTGTCCCGATCGATACTACCTCGTTATGACGAGGTTCGACTGTATTATAGTTTTGTTAATGCAAAGCTAATTCGCAGCGGTCGCCGCTGGTAAAGGCACGGTGTTAACGCGGAGCTTTTCTATGAATCATTGTTGGCGTCGATGTCCGAGCGGAACGCACTGCAGGAAAGCCAAATTTACAAAATGGGTTTCCACGAAGGCAGATCAAGCGCCTCAAGAAAAGAACGCGCTTCCCGTTGCCGGAATCTAGCCTTAGTCCATCGCGTTATGAAGATTACGTCTATCCGATAGCGCCATTCCGACACGGTCGAAGAAGTTAGGGTAGCGTAGAAATTTGGGCTTGTTGGTACATAACTTTCAAACAATTTCAAACGTATTGCGAAACGAATAGATGTGCCAGTTGTATTTTCAGCCCCTGAGAAGTTGGATAGGCTTTGTAAGATAAATAAGGGTGATCGGCAGATATCTAATAATTGTAAAAAGAAACACCAAACTCTGTTCGTTGAATGTATAGATAGTGTTGTCTACCAGATTCCCTCCCCTCTTTTGTGGTAAACAGTATGTTGGTCAAACAGGTCGTTGTCTGTGATCGCCTTCGTGAGCACAATCGCAATGTAAACAACAAAAATGAACAAGATGGACTACTAGTTATGCACTGTAACGCATGTACAGATTGCAAACCATTCCTTGTTCAATGTTTTATTATTGGTAAGCGTAAGAGCAAGTGTACACGTGCAATCATTGAGCTGGAAAAGATAACCAGGTTGGGAAGCTCCTGTGTAAGTTCGACTTCTCTCAAATTATCAGGAAAAGAGATTGCCTGCTTGCGTTCGCGCTGAGGTACGCATGTGTGTGACGTCAAGGGATTCTTGCCTATATATGTGTGATATCGTTTTCAATAAAGGTGTTGGAAGTTAGCGCCGTGTTTCTCGTCTTCCGCGCTACATGTTTGGAAGAAGTTAGGATTTTGGACTTTGACTTTTACTCAGGCTGATAGGAAGAAAGCTTCGCGTTTTAACTGTCTTTCTCTTTAAAAAAAGGCTTCTATTTTTCCGCTTTAAATAATCTCCCCACCTTAGAGACTACCTCAATGGGAGCTCGGCTTCCGTGGGTAAATTTTTAGGTCCAGGTGTATAAACGCTGTTTACCTTACGCCGCGTAAGGTAAACAGCGTTGAAACATCTTCCTTCTCAAATAAGAGGTCATTGAGTGCGTTTTCACAATTTTTATTATAAACGCTTCCCAAGAAATTATCAAAGCAAGCAAGCCTTGCCGGCCATGAGGCATCCTCACTGAGCTAGGAGTGTTCTAAAATTTCTTCTTGAGTGTCAAGGAACTTTTAGCATGCTTAAAACCTAAATTCTTCCTTGGGGATTTTTGTAGTTGACTATCAGGAATCCGTTTCCAGTATATCCGAGAAACAAATCAACCATGTTGCCAGTCTTAAAGAACTCATGACAGTCATGAAGAACTGATGAAGCCAGGACAGTCTTGAAGAACTCCGAAATGAGGCATGCGTTTTCGTTTCCATAGTGAATGCACGCGCTGTGAATGCGGACGACTCTGTGAATGTATCGGACATCAGGCGCAGTCATTTATGTCCACGTGATGTTACCGCCGGTAAGAAATTCACAAGACGTCCACTTCCACGGAACTGGGAGCTCTCAGGGTGGCCCTTCGGAAATTCCACACGCGATTAACACGAGCTGCTCGTTATGTTCCAGGACTTCCGGCCTGTCTCAAAAGCACTTTGGAAGTCTTCGAGCTCTGGTAACCAGCTTACATGCGAAAGTAACGTTGAACATTCGCAAGCGGCCGCTGGAAGGACATCGCATCTGCCGGAGATGCCACAGAAGCCAGGAGCCTCTGTGACATCCGCGGGAAATGTTACGTCCTAATCATTCGCCAAGTGAAGTTACGACTGGACAACAGCGCAGATTCCCTTCTCACGTTGAGGCTGCAGCGTCATCAGGGTATGGTTTGCACGGCGACTCCAGCTATCAGACTGCATAGGAACCTCGCCAAGCATACCACCATACGCCATCGACCTCAATTGCCGTTCTTACTATCCCGGTCTCTACAAGCGAACTTGAAACACATGTGGGCTGCGCTAGGAGTCTGAAGACTTTTACGGCCAAAATCACTCCGGCAAATCGGTCATTTGCCCGAAGGTACCGCAGAGTTACTATCAATAACGTGAAGCTTCTACATACAGAACAATTCAATGACCAAGAAAGATGAGTCGTATGAGAGCAGTTTTACACCACAGCTGTCTATGATCCAGCAGATCGTTTCCGACGACAGACCAAGCGTAGACCAACAATTTTCAGCTCATAGGAAAAAATTCATCACAAAATAAAAACAAGGTCAAGGCCCTCCAGTATTTTGAGTATAAGAGGTGTTGTATTGACCCTGAAAAAAATTGTGGTTGATTCCTCTGTCATAGGAATCGGTAAAACACGAAAGTGATAATGTACAGCGAAATCTGCAGCTGAGCATGATTTGCGGGTTGGCGCTGTCTTGTGGGTGTGCTTGGCGAGCGACATCCTGCTGGTGGGTCGCTTCGGCAGAAGGTGTACTGGCGTCATTTCCGTGACGGATATGACGTCAGTAAAATTGTGGTGTATCCGGCATAAAACACTTTCGTGTTGAAAAATATAAAACCCAAAAACGAAAGCCCTAAGTATTACGCAGAGTTACTAGATATAGTAGTTGCGAAAATTCCATAGGCCCCATGTATCAAAAAGTGGCCCCACGGTTGGTCCACAGTTTTGGATCTTCCTGTACAGTGGCGACCATCTATTGGTGACAAAATAAACTGATACAACGCGGTTCGCCGCTCGACGAGCTGGGAGAAAAAAAGTCATTTGGGTGCTTACGTAAATCTTTTCTGTCAAAGAAGCCGAAGGTGTTCACGCAAGTGTTTTACATGCATTCGAACGAAGAAAAGTAAAAAAACGTGTCCGTGTGTGCAACAAGATGCGTTGTCGCCTGCGCAGTGTCGTCTGCTGCGCTCATCTGCGGTCCTTCAGGCGACAAAAAAAGAGTTAAAATAAATTCGCTTCGAAGGCGTGACGCAAGCTTGGACAAAGGATATTTAGAGCCACTTGATCAGATACTGGATTAGTTTTTGCATGATATGTGATGTAGGCCGAGCGATAACTGCAAATTTAGTACTTCAGGCAAGACCTATGTTGTGCCGGAGTGTTCTCACAAGCGCCAATAGGTCGAGGCAGTTGAACAGACGCACATACCATCGCAGCAAAAAAAAAAAAAAACAGCAGTTAGGAAAGCAATGAATAACTTAGGAAAGTACAACAAATAAACAAATTATCCACCTTTGAAACAAAATTTAACGTTACAATGTCAGTTTGAATAATTATTTTGGTTTTTTGGAAAGTGCGTGCGGTGGCCGCAGTGGCGCCACCGTACGCACGATCCAAAGCAGGGGGGTCCAGGTGCGGGCCGTTTTTTGAGGCGGAGTTTCGCAACTTCCTACATCGAAGAGCTCTGAGTATAACGTACTCTTTGGTTCTAAACGTTGCTTCCCCGCAAGGAGACCCTGTGTGCAGGGGTGCACCCTTTACAGGCCGCTTGCTTCGTTGTACAGGCTTCACTTCCGTGAGGATATGACGTCACTCAAATGTTTGTGTATCCCGGGATGAAACACTTTCGTGTTAAAAAATTGGCCTCCAATACACGCTGTGAAGGTGATTGGAAAGCTACGCTGTTAACGACCCTCACAACGATTCCACATGCGACGTCACTTTAATTCACACGCGTGGCTCCAGAAAGAGTCAAACCAGAGATTCTGCCGGCCGTGACCTGGGATTCAGCAGGGACGCCGTCCCGAACGCAGCAGCATCGGCCACGGTCGGGCTAGAGCGGCGGACGCCGCTGCTGTAGCCCGGCCGTGCGTCGGAAGAAAGAAAACGGAGAGGAGCACGTGTTTTCGAAGGGTGAGACAGCTGAACCAACCTTCCTGATGTGCTAGCTCGGGGTTACACCACCGCGCGACACAAGCGCAGACGCCGAAACAATCAGGCCTCCGAGCCTTGTGATTCCCATTTATACAGATTTAAACTAGTTTCATAAGTTTGAGAATTGCGGGAAAGCTGACAGAACATTTATAACCGCTATTTTCAGAACCAGTTGCTCCATCCGTCTTTTGCAACACCTGTTAAAACACAACCGAATTGGTATTCAGAAATTTATGAAACGCAGTTCCATTCGTGACAAGTAGTGCGCGAAAGCTGGCGTTTCTCCAGCGGCCAGATGTCTGTAAGTGGTCTCTAAATTTTGTTTTTTCCCGCCCTGTAAACCAATCCTTAATGTATCTTTGCCGTACGACCACTTAATTCCGTCGGGTCCGGGTAACCCAAAAGGTGCTGCCGAACAAATTATTCAAGCAGTGCGAAGTAAACGCCCAATGGACGCGAAGCTGCGCCAAAACAGGCCCAACGCCGTCGCTAAAGCAGACGACAAAACCGACGGAAGGGTTCCGCCGACGCGCCCGCCGGGGTAGCACGGGGAACACTGGGTAATAGCGCCCTGTCGCCGCGCGATCTAAACTGTGCTTCAGTGAGTGAAAAGCGCCCTCCGCCTCCCCAGCCACGTTGGCAGTTTCTTGTCCCGCACGCCACGAAAGAATCGTTGGCTGGTAGAGGTAGAAAGCTTTGCTTTAAAATGCCATCCCAGCAACTGCATTTGTGCTATAAAGGGAAGCAGACTTAAGGGGATCGGTGCAATCTTGGTCTCTGTACGCTGGCTTTCCCACATTATAAGTTTCACAGTGAAGCATGGCTATCTACGGAGGGAGTGTGGTGACAGCCCCACTTAATACTTCCCTCCACCGCCGCCGCCTCTTTCCCGAGCCGTGTATGCCGTATTTGCACGATCATAACGCGCAACCTTTTTTGCTAAAAATAACCTTCAAATTAGTGCGCGTTTCAATCGTCAAGATGAATGCAAGGCAACCACAATTGCCAAACTCTCCCCGTGTAGACAGCTGCCTTATAACCGTCGCATATTCACCAAAACGTCGCCAATCCGGCTTTCTCCGTAAAAAAAGCGAGCCTATTTGTTTAGACGTAGGAGTCACGGTAGCCACCCCCACGCAGCTTTCCCTTACCGGATTTTTATAACAGCGTATTGCGCAAGCGCTGGCGCGTAATGCGTTGTCAAGTCGCGGCCCATTTCGACAGCGACAGCCCAAAGAAATAAACAAGGAGAAAGACTGGCGGGGTAATAGACATAAGCCAACGCTCCTCCAGTCCCGGCCTTGCGGCCGCAGCGGCGGCGGTCAAAAAAGCGCGTACACACATCGCGCACGCACCGACCGACAGCCGCTAAACAAACCGCCACCAAAGCGCCACGTCGCGCGCGCGCGGTTCGTACTTGACCCCGCGCGTAACCCACATCGACCGAGCTGCGGCGGGCGAGCCTTTGATTGAAAGGCCACCTGTTCGTCGGGCAGCACCGACGAAATCCGCGCGCACGAACCGTACGCTCACGCGTTCCGCCTCCAAGGCCTGCTGCAAATTGTCCCGAGGTTTATATTACCCGACAGTGCTGATAGTGCTGCCGTTCCGTTCGTACGCTTGATCGTTCTGCCATCTTTTTCCGGGCCGTTCTGTTTCGTCGGTTTACCGCGGAATTGGTCGATCGACGGAGCGCCCCGGCGGTTGAGGCTTTCCAATGCCGTCCGTATATACGTCGTCGGCTGTCCTTCGGGTCGCACCCGACACTCGCTTCGTTATCGTTTTGCATAAAAGGGTGCTCCCGGTAGCCCTGTCCGACGTTAGAGGGCTTGTCGACTTATCCCGCGTTCAAGCCCACCCTGTGCTCTCCACAGCTGCTGTTTTGCAGCCCCTGCGTCTTCCTTATAGTATGCAGATAACAAGATTACAAAACCACCCCCTCACCACCTTCGCCTGCTTTCTTTGTAACAAAATCTACATAACAGCGACGGCTTCTCGTGCTGCTGTCGGAGAAAACAGCGGCGGTTTTAGAATCCCACTGAACGGGCATGGCTTACAGCTGGCGCCCTTGGTGACCTTCTGCCTGTCAGCCTGTGACCGACGGATATTTTTGTAAAGTTGTTTCGGTTTCGGTTCTGTGAGCCTGAGTGAGCAGCGCCTGCCTTGTCCCCCTGCCGCTTTTGGTTTCAGTTAGAGGGCGTGCCTGCATCAAGTCTCCGCCGTATGCGGCCCTGAACCGTCAGCTCATCAGCCCATTCTCCGGGGTGGCCTTTGTTTATTCGATCCGCGCGTGGGTGTGTCGAACGGAGAAGGTACCGAGCTGAAGTCTTCCAGTCGGTTTCTTTCAAAGCTTAGGAAGCACATGACTGATGGAGACAGACGCAAGAGAGATGAGCCAGTCGCAGCCGAGCCAGTTGCTAGAGATAACAGAACGAGGAGGAGGAGGAGGAGGAGGAGGAGGAAGAAGAAGAAAAGCTTTAGTAATGTAAAGGCAGGATTGAAGGGAGGAAGAGGCTGCTAAGCCTCTCTAGCATGGGTGGTGTTGCTTAGTCCGGGATCCCATTGGTCGAGGCCGCCGCCCGTGCCCGCTGGACGATAGCCCGTTGAGACTCCAGGTCCGAGCAGTCGGACAGGGCCGCCTTCCAGCTTCGTTGGCTTCACTTTGGCTTTTATTCCTGGGATATATTCCTTGGCCGCACGCTACGCCCTTTCAGAGAGAAACAGAAGCTGGTCAGATCCTACCCTCCACCACAAGTTTCTCTACTCCCTTGACCCTCAGCTGTCGTCAAGACTTCCTCACCAGCTCCCCCGTCATCTAGAAACATTATTTCATCGGCTCCGACTTAATGCAGCGTACACCAACAGCTACCGCTTCCGCATTGGACTATCTCCCGATTCCAGGTGCAACAAATGTGCATCGGTAGACACAATTGAGCATCTTTTACTCTACTGTCCTGCCTACAAGGACTCTAGATCAATCTTGCTACACAACGTTGCACGCATAGGTGATACGCAAGGACCAGTGACCTTTAAAAACTATTTTAGGGCCCTGGCCGTCTTCTTCTCAGCAACGCCTAGCCCTAAAATTTCTGTTTTCGTACCTCAGCGACACTGGCTTAATTCAAAAACTTTAAATCTCTTCACTCTGAGACTTTTGCACTTGCCTTTTTTTAACCTAAGTTCGTTGGCCCTCTCGAAGCTTGAATCTCTTTTCTGCCCCTCCTCTCTCTTGAGCCTTTCTTCCTTTTCCCCCCTCCCCTAACAGAGTAGCATGAAGGCGATTTTGTACGCCGGCTAAACACGCTCTTTTCTAATAAAGAGCTTCTCTCTCTCTCTCCTGGGATATATTGGCAGGCCCATAGCATGTGGTATGTATCTGCCCACTGGCCGCAGAAGTTTCAGGAACACGAGAAGGACGGGTTGTTAATTGGAGCCTTGCGGGGATGCAGAATAATGCCGTCTGCAGCCTTCGAAGATGGCGTTTCTCAGTTCTTCCAGGCACTCGGCAGGCACTGGGAATGCCCGCCTACCCAGGCGCGACCTCAGAGAATGTGGTTAGCGGGTAAGGTACACGTGCACGGTCAGAGTCTGGGAAGTCGGAGGAACTCCGGGAGAGAGAAGCTTGGGCGGCTGTGTGCGCTGCCTCGTTCCCCTCTACTCCCTGGTTACCAGGTACCCATACGAGTTGTCTTATACCTGTGCTACACGGCATCCTTCGATTGGCAGTTGAACGCTCACCGTCAAGTACTTCCTAGGTATTTACAATGGGGCAGTCGATAGACAATTGGTTCAAAGGCCTTCGGAATGCCTTTGAAACGGCCGTGTAGCACACGTATTATGGAGTCGTATATTTCTGTATTGACACTGGTGAGCATTTTTTTTCATCAAGAAGTGCTACCCGACCGCTGATGAAATTTCGGCGAGCTTGTTGTGAGTAAGAAATTATGTGCGTTTCGTCGGAGTGAGTGGCGGCCAGTGCTATAGCCGTCTCTTCAGCAAGCTCAATTTTGCTGGACTTCGCCGATATTGCATCCACCTGTGTTCCCTTGTGCAGGACCGCAACCGTGCAGGTGCCCTTTGATCTGGGCCCCGCTGCGTGTACATATAGTACACGCCTTCACGGGTGCCATGTTGTTTTGTTATGGCTGTTGGCCGGGCTTGGCGTTTTCCTAAGTTTCGGTCAGGGTGCATGTGACGGGGAAATGGCTTAACGACGTGTTGACGGCACCAGGCGGGAGGAATGTCCGATCTGTCTTCAGTAGTAGGGGGTAGAGCGATGCGGAGATCCTCAAGGACCTGCCTGCAGTAACTGTCATTGGCAGTCGCATGATTTGGCTCGTGTGCTGAGCCTCTATGAGCTGAGTGATCGTATTGTGCATCCCGAGCTGTATTAAACTGTCAGTGGAAGTTTTAGAAGGGATTCCAAGGGCTCTCTTAAAAACTGTCCTGATCATAATGTATATCCAGTTTCTTTAGATCGCTCGGTGGTAGCTTGAGATAGGGCACTGCATACGTTATGCGGTTGATGACGAAGGCCTGTACTGGGCGGAGCGTCTTACTTTCCTGGAGACTCCCGTGTTTGCCAGATACTCGACCGATCATGCAGCTGATTTGTTCACACGTGGATTCTAAGTTTGTTAAGGGCAACGTCGCTATTGTCTTTGTCATTAATTTGCAGGCCCAGCACGCGGATGGTCTCCACTTCGGATATCTGAGTGCGTCCAAAGTAACGTGAATTTTAGGCACTTCTACTTTGTACCGGGCGATGTGAAGCACCTCAGATTTTGCCGGCGCACACTGGAGGCCGCAGTCCTCAGCGTATGTGTGCACTAAGGCTAGCCGCCTGGAGGAATTCGTCGATTTCTCCGGCGCTTCCGCTTGTCGCCCACAAGGCTTTCTTATAACGACGGGGAAAGGGGCCACAAAGACAAAGCACAAGTACGGTTCGTTAAAAAGACTGCTCTGTCCCGATAAAACTGATACCAAGTTTATCGTACATTTCAAACCAATAATCGACATTGTCGCGAGGACATCTAAAACAGTGGCGAATTCGCAGCCCCTTTCCAGCGATTCCTCTATGACGTCACGGAATCTTGTTTGGGTGACTGGAGTCCCTAAGCCACCGCCAAGAAGCATGACTGGGTGATTAATTTGGGGCCTCTAGTCCCGTTTGATCGTATCACTTCGGTTATAAAGTGCAGTTAACACACTGATAACCAGAGTTACTGAATATATGCCAGTTGCGAAACTCCCCATAGGCTCCATGTATCAAAAGCCGGTATTTGGTTGCCCCCTACGCCGGGGCATTTAAGCACAGGGCAATTCGACTAGCCTGTCGTCTGTCGGCAGAACGTTGAAGTAGTATTCAGGTGCTTGCGGTTGCTTCCGGAAGTCATAAAAAGAAAAGCCGCAAAAACACAAGTAAATTTCACCTAATTAATGTATTCTAATTTAAAAAGCAATCTTTATTTTACAAAAAAAAAATTGAATAATAATAGTCCAGCGAAGTTCATTTTTTATCTCCTATAGGTGCCGCGGGCGTCGACTTGCCCCTCAGCTTCCACGGAGCAGGGGGGCCAGCGCCGCCCGGATCCTCAAGCGGAGTTTCGCAACTGTATATATTCAGTAACTCTGGTGATAACTACGTTTCTAGCGCTGGCCCAAATAATCCGCAACTCCTTCCCATAATACGTCACTCGAGCGCGAAATTTGAACTGTAAAAGTGTAGCTTGCTGGTACAGTTGGTCCATTTTGACGCTTTGAAAATGTAACTATTCTGGGTGAAGGGAGAACGAAAGGGGAGAGAGAAATACTTGAAGCGTTATATATCAGACAGCAAGAAGAAGGAAACTGTGTAAGTGTGCCGTCCATTGCATTGAGTGATAGAGAGAATGCATTCCTGCAATGCTTATTAGGGTGGTTGTAATAAATATTGCGTGTACCAGTTTGTGCTAAAAACTTTGTGCTTTGTTGATCGTAGGATGTATCATTCTCCAAAGATATGTTCAGTTGTTGGTCCAGCGAGCGTGTTGTCCTTTTTTTTACTGTGACTTCGCGTTTTTTCGCTGTTTTTACCAGAACGTCAGAAATGTGAACGTTCTTCAACATTTCTTCCGTTTTTCTTTTGACGAAAACAACGTCTTTCGTGACGGGAATTTCTCTGCGCAAGTTACCAAGGACTAGTTCTTTTAAACTCACGAAGGCGGTGTTTCGTATTCATGGCCCCTTTAACTGTACTTCGCTTTTTAAAAAAAGGCCTCGGGCCATAAACTAAGAGGGTACGGCTACACCAGGGTGGCGTCCGTCTGCTAGGCGCGCCCGCTAAAGCGGAAGTCTTGAACGGTTCCCATGTTACCTGCTATTGTTCTGCCAGCTTTCACTTTCGGCTGTGCCTATAACTCGACCGAAGCTGAAGATCGTACAGTTCCTGAGGTCTGCTGCGACGGGAAAGACGTTTCTGGTGTCGCCACCATGGCTGTGGTACAACGCGCTGGTCACGTCTCAGACAACAACAACGGGAGCTAAATACAACAGGCTCAACCACGGAGAAAGACAACCATAGCCAGCGACGGGGTAATTATGGAAAGCAGAGTCGTTTGTAGCGCGGTTGTGTTCTGCGCGGTCACCGTTCAGACGATAGCGGCTTCCTCCTACGGCGTATGCAAAGGAGCCGGGGAGTGTTTTGTTGTTTGTGTCTCCGCGCGCTAAGCAACCGGGAACGAAGTGGCGGTGACTCTAAAGCCGCAGACGCCGTAATGTATGACGTTCTCTGTCCCACTTCGAAGCGGACGAAGTACCGTACACGCGTGACTCACGAACCAGCGGCGTCTGTCGCGTCGAAGATTTACGGAGATTCGAACGCTGACGTGCGGAGTTAATTTTAACTCCGTACCAGTGGCATTGCGAAGCAAGCGTCTGGTGTGCATACGTACCGCAGACTTTTGCCAGCTTGTTTTTTTTCTCTCGTTTTTATCACTTCATTCGGCAAACATCCCGATTTCAACCTCCCCCGAGATGTATATTTGATACTTTGTATCAAAAAATGATTCTGTTCAATTCTTCAGAGTTTTATTGTCCGGTAGCATTTCTTTGTCGAGGCGCGCACGCACGCACGCACGCATATCACTCTCCCTCTCCCTCTCTCTATTTGGCTGTGTCAGCTCGGGAGGATGCAAAATGACTGCTTTTTTATAAACGGCGTATTTGGTGCTATCGCACTAAATGGGGATGGACATAGATGTCATGGACAGACTACAGCAAAAGTAAATGACCAGCTGTATAGACAAGGCATGCCTAGCAAAGGAAATAGCCCTGCATGCAGGTGTGAAGCGTTGACTCTAAACCCCGGCGTATATCGGGAGGGTCAAAGGAGGTGTTGATGTGTTCAGGCATCCCACTAGGTGGCGCCATCTGTTGTCGCTCCTGAAAGCTAATGCGCGAATTGTTTTCCTTGTCACGAGAAATTTCATGTATGTAATGATAACAATTGACGCTGTAATATTGTGGTCTTTGACCAGAATCCTTACCGCCATCGTTATCATCATCATTACGACTTCCATGTGGACTTCGCCTTGATAAATGTAAACTGTGACAGTCCCTGTGAAGCAGATTACAGTGTGTTAACAGGATTAGTTGTTATTAGACACTAGCGGTCGGTTGTATTCAATTTTCACCAAAAGGCTACTTTTAAGGGTACCCCTCGTAGGTAACAAGCTTGGCGCCCCATAACGAATACATCGCAGCGTAGTAAGAGAATTTCTCCAGAACAAATTGAGAACAAACGAATTGTATCTGCCCCTTGAAATGAAAAAAAAAGAACTAGTTACTTGGGCACGTGACTTACATTAACAATCGTAAGGTGACTTAAAGCACAGCCTTCGGTGCCTCTCATAACCAAAGGACAGCTTCGGTGCACGGATCTCCTTGTTGTATTGGATTGGATTGGATTAGAAAAGACTTTATAGAAAGAGATCCTGTAGTAGGCGGGAGCTGATTTACGGCTCCGCTTATCTTCAAGGCGTAATCATCCGCTTCAGAGTGAGCACCATCAAAACGGAATAAATTGATCAAATACCCGTGCACGGTGTTATCCACCTCAAAAAGGAGTACCTCGACCATTCGCCAATAATTCAAAACAAAGTAAATTGTCTCTTCCGCAAGAAATAAATAGACGAGTGGGATTAGTTATACTGGAGGTGAAAGGACATCGAAGATGTCAGACCTTTTGTTCATTTTAAATAGTACTTTTACCGGCGACACCAATATAGGTACAGGGGAAATCGTGAGGGTAAAAGCACATGCAAGCATATAAAATTTGCTGGGCGTAACAAAAGAATTAACCTGAACATAAAATTGATGCAATGCGCTACGGTCACCCAGAGTGCTTGGAGCTTTTTGGGCACCACCTTTACAGGGTTGCCCTCTGGTGCTAATTAACTATAAGGCTACTGCCACTTTAGTTTAGGTGAGGAAATATTCAATTTGAGTTCGGAGGCATTAGTACTAGTAATATAAGTAGCTTGAGGCACAATGGCTGATTTCATAACACTGCGGACTTAAGAAATACACGGAAATTGCAAAAAGCAAGCTCAGCCGTTTTCCATACCTCTAAATAGGAAATCTTAAGAACCCCGCTTTATCGAATATTATACATTACGGACTGACAGCACTGTTCAAATTTCGTGGATCTAGTCGGGTTGTTTTAATCGTGGGCAACGATTACCAGTTCCTTTGCGACTTGTGACGATCAGTAAATCAGTTAGACACCCAGTCACGCAACTTATATTTGCTGGTGGCGTACACGAAGGTTCAGAGCATGCACGTGTTCTGTTTTCAGAGGCGAAGAGCCTTAGGGTATCGGGCTGTCGGCGTCTGATGTCGTCGTCGTCGTCGTCGTCTCATGTCGTCGTTTTGTCATGTAGTCACGGTACTCAAACACCGGGACGCTCATTTTCCAGCGCATTGCGCTAGACCGTATCGCGTACTAGGAGAGCACACCAAAACACTCGTTTTCCAACGCTTCATGCTAGAATGCTTCGTGCTTCAAATACACGATAATTTTACGGCAAAGCTGTATACCTCTGACCCCCAATGGTTTCATCTCCGTGGGAAAAAATGCCAATACGCCAAGAATACACTTATACACTGCATACTCTGTCCCTCCCCAGGTTTCACGTTACGGTTTCATCTCCGTGAAAAAAAAAAAAAAACGCCACGGCGCCAAGATTACACTTATACACTGCATGCTTCGCCCCTCCCCCTGCAGGATTCAGATTAGTGGAGATGGCCCGGGGCTTTTACCACAACTACAAGATCCCTCGCATTTTCTCCAACACAGATCAATCGCCTGAGCTATAGCTTCCGTGATTGGACGTCCGACCGTTGACAGCTGTGGCGCTCGTACGCCGGATCCAGGCGCTGCAAACCTGGTGTAAGCTGCAGACACAATGTCATAGTGTGCAGACCTTTTTGTTTTTCATTTTTAAGCCCTGATAATATATTGGGATGTTCCGGGCTGTACTGAACACGCGCAGTTGGGTGATTCTGTCAACTGCGCCAATTAAATCGGCGCCATCACAGCCTAATGACAAAATGGGTGCTCCCAGCAAGAAGCTGAAAAGGTCTACAGGAAGCCTCAGTGACATGCTTTTGGAGAGAGGGTTTGAGGAAGAAGAGGCAGTAGCCGTTCGCTACGGCCTATGCCATTTACTATTTGAGTAGACTCGGAGCAGGGCACCTTCAGTCTCAAATTCTTTGCTCATATACACAATCAACATCTCGCTTTCTGTGTCCACCAATGGGAAGCCTTACTGTTTCCTCGCTAGTTTTTTCTGCGATTGCTGTGGTCTAGCTTCCTGCAGTCGAAAGAGAGAGAGAAAGAGAGAGTAGAAATTGGTTTATCGGAGATTTTCGCTCCAATGTAAAGTGGAGCTGGCCACTCCAAACATTGCAATAATGAAGTGATGCAGTGGAAGTCTGAAGCAACCATGTACTAAGTAAACAAAATTAAAGCAGTTACACTCAACGTGGAAGCTGTCGGAAATGCTGAGCAGTGATTCACCAGAGAGGCTGTGGCGCCGTTATCCACTCATTGCTACCCCCACTTACGGTCCTCCTCTCCCTGCCTCACTCCTATGTTGATGAATTCAACAGAGGTCTGTCCAACGCAATTAAAATTTCCCGCCTTTTAAGTGCTAGCACGCCCTCAACCTGGAACAGCACGAGCGGGAATTCTGTTCTTTTTGTGCTTGCTTTCATCTCGCACGTGCCCGAGCCTTACTGCGCAGTTTTGAAGTCGTGTCTTCTGCGGCCACTTTTTTCGCTTACTATCGTAAAAACCAACCCAACGAGCGTTCCCAACTAAATAAATGCCGGGGCTGCGGGTTGATTACCCAGATTTTTGCTCAAATGTACCTGCAGCTTTCTTTGCGCTAAATAACGGGGAGATGTATGACAAGTGCCGGCGGTTCAGGAGTTTCGAACGGCTATGACTATAACCGCCTCTTTTTCGAAGCCTCTATTTAGGTCCGTTGCGCAGTTACGGCGTGGGCCTCTGTTTGGGTTCGTTATGTCGCTACCTCGCCTGACTGCAGTTGTGACTATACTCGGTGACAACTTAAGAACGGCACCGGAAGTTGCCGGAACAGCGGCAACTTCCGTAGCCGGATGTTTCTCCGCGCGGATGTTTCTATCACCGTAGCCGGATGTTTCTCCGCGCGGCGCAAGTAGGGCGTTACTGGGAATATTTTGAACATGGCGTGAGCCGTTCCCGCGATTTTTTGGACTTAATATGCTTATAAACAACTCCAGTGACGACAAAAAAACTGCGTGAGACAAGGCAGACGATATCACGCATTCATAGCAAACCCCTTTCAAAACGCGCGCGCATTGACGTCACGGGTCCGGCGCTTTGGCGGAGTGATAGACTACATGAGGTGGTGCCGTTCTTGAGTTGTAACCGAGTGTAGACATCGTTACAGCGAACGAGCTACGGCGACAAGATGGGACCCTAAAGGGCTCTGCACTTAAAACTGCATTGGAAACAACGACCACTGGAAGGTCTTATGTCCGCTAAGGGAACAATATGCTAGGACCAGTATGCATACGCTTACATACAATATCAGCACGAACGGCGTTACTTCAGCGCGAGGATAGCTAAGCATTCATCCGAAGCTTTGAGAAGGGCGACTAGACTTGAACGACTGAAATCATACGATGCGTCAAGGGCTTTGGCATTGACCTTCATCCAGTCCACTGCGGTGAAGTCACTTTGTTGCCGGTCCTTCCAGGAGGCCAGCCGTCATGTCCGTTGGCGCGTAACGGCGAACTGCTCAAACAGAGCTCCAAGCTACTCGAGCCACTGGTCACGGGACAATAACGGTCGACCAAGCAAGACCGCATGGCCCAAAGTTTGCGTCGACCGGCAATCGCTTGTCTTACGTCTACGGCCACCGGGCGAAGTGAAGACGAGAGAGAGGGAAACAGACGCTTCTCTCGGTCACGTGGTTCCCAAAGGCCCTCCCGAGGAGAGACAGGTTGATGGGAGTTCTTTTCTCACTTGCAAGACGCTCGCTCTCCTCTTGCGCGTCGCTCCTCCTCGCCGATTTCTTCTCCCATCTTCCAGCTCTCCTCTCTTTCCTCCGTAGAAGGCCGGCGAGGGAGACAAAACGATGCAGTTTCTTGCCTGCCGGAGAAGCAAAAAACGAGCCGCGTCAGTCGAGCACCCAGCGTGGTCACGCGTGGGACTGCGTTGAGCGCGCGTGCTTTTCGGCCGGCCACCGCTTTTGCCGGCTGTCATTGCATCGCGGTGCGGTGGAGCTTGTCCTTCTCCTACCGGGCATCCCTGCGGTGAACGGCGTCTGGATTGTGCTTTTGCTGACCACGTATTCTGACCCGTTCGTTGCCTGCCTTGTCTTCGGTTTGTGCCATGGAACTCCGCGCGGGAGCGCCCGGAATCATCGCATCGAACGCAACCACGGCACCTCCGAGCTCCGGGATTTCTGGGCGTGAAATCAGCGAGTGACAACGGTGGGATTCTGACCCCTGCAGGATACAGTGCTCGAAGTGCCGTAGGATTTTTTCTTGAGAGAGCTGTGTGCACTGCAGTGAAAGTGATTAGAAAACCGTGGGAACGAAGTCGTAGCCGCTACTGCCAACCGGAACTCGGAAAGGCGTGGAATTTTCTGCTGTCTACCAAGGTAACGTTGAAAACTGCTCCTTTATTTTCTGTTCTTCTTATGCAATTTATTGTCGACACCGTTGTCGTATTCCAAATCGACGGTGTAACCACACACTACCACAGTAATCCTGTATCGTTAGTCATACTCATATCCATCTCGCGTAGCAAGCTTTCCTGCTAGCAGGGTTGGAATTCTCCGGTTCCTAACAAAGAGCTCTTACTTTCAGCTTATCTCAGGAGGCGAAAAATTAGTGCTACGTAGGTTCTCCGATGTATGAACAGGTTACTGTATGCTCTTGGCGTCACCAATCCGCTTGGCCGATGCGGGAAAAACTGCCACACCTAATGTCCAATCGACACTGCGGATGATTTTTGGTTAGCACTCATAAAGTTCATATTCATTGTGAGAAACACTGCGCCAAACACGTGGCAATCAATAATTAAAGTTTCGAGTCGGGACGTAAGACGTTTGCACTCGTATTTTGTGAAACAGAGCAATCGTTTTTCTGCTCCGCCTGGACTCCTGCCCAAATTACGAACACAGTGACGGGAATCGAACCCATGACCTCATGCTCGGGAATAGTGGAGCGAATGTCTAATTGAAACCAAGAATTTTTTAAAATATTGGTCCTAGGTTTATTTGCAAGCGGAAGGGCGAATGGACTATGTAAAAACAAGTACTACTTGACTCTTTGGGTTCTCCCCCAAGAACTCAGGTGGTATTTTTATAGTAATTTTTGTTTCGTGATACGTCTAATAAATTTGTGCACGAATCGTCTCTTCACCGGCAATGCCTTTCATTGTGGTTTTGTTTGTTAGCTTGTTCGTTCGTTCGTTCGTTCGTTTTGTTGGTTTGTTTGTTCGCTTAGCTTGCTTGATTGCTTGAATTATCTTGATTTTGAAGAAACGCCACGGCAGTCGATGGCTATGCAGTGCTGTGGACAGTTCTGCAAACAGTTTTCGTTAAAACCCAGCTATCACTACTACTTTTACATACCGCACACTGGACAGTGACAGTAAACGAATTTTGCGCCACGCATGGCCGCTGTACACGTCGGTGAATTTCTGAAAAGAGCGTAGCAGATCGAGTTCCGCTGGACGGTGAACGGCGGTGAAAAGTCAGTGGACAGTCTTCGGCGGAAGTTTTTAGCCCACATACGGCATCGGATCTAAAATACTCTCCTCACTAACGCGAAAGGTGGATGAGGTGGTGTGATCTTGTGATCTTTGAGGAAAAAATTCCACTGCTCATTGATTGATTGATTGTAGGGTTTAACGCGCCGACGCAACGCAGGCGATGAGGCGCGCCGTAGTGGAGGGCTCCGAATTAATTTTGACCACCTGGGGATCTTCCACGTGCGCCGAAATCTCGTACACACGGGCATTTTTGCTTTTCGCCTCCATCAGAAAAGCGGCCGCCGCGGTCGGGAATCGAACCCGCGACCTTGTGCTCAGCAGACTGCTCATTCCACAGGGTGACACATTAGTGTCCCTCAATAGCGGAACGGGGTCGCACTCACAATTCTTCTCGTAGTGGTAGGACATGACAATTGCAGTTTGGAGAGTTTGACGGAGTAACGTGCCAGCAGATAAATTTCTGCTCGCAACCAGGCAAACATCATATTTTGTGCAAAAAGGAAATACTATACTAGAAACAACGCAGCATCGCTAGGTCGAAGTTCTCACCCCATACGTCCGTACAGGCCCTCATACTGTCCGTAAAATACACGCCCCTATACTTGCGTGAAGCGTGAAACGTCGTCCACGTACTACTGGTTCGTAGAGTGGCAACGCCGGATAGGATCACTCGGCGCCACATTTTGTTTTTATCAACTGCCGATGCAGTTTATGCAGTTGACATGTTAAAGGGGCCGTAAAGACAGCACACAACCTTGTTTAAATAGAAAGAACTAGCTCTCTTGGTAGCTCACTCAACTCCATTCAAGCCAGCCACGGAAGACTTTTTTAAACGAAAACACGCAAGAAGCATGGAAAGAATTAACGAACTTCACGCTACAGGACGTCTGCAGTGACGCACAAGATGGAACCCTAAAAACAGTTACAGTCGTACCTCGTTATAGCGAAGTAGTATCGGGACAGTAAATTAGTTCGTTATATCCGATATTCGTTGTAAGAGTCTGTGGCTAAAATTAGGCCTAAACAAATCAACAACCTGGCTAGTGCAAAAATCTTTAATACGAGAACACTATATGCTAGGCTTCGAACCCACCTCTAACGTGGTAATCCTTACCCCTCCCTCCTTGTGGCATTTCAGACAAAATGACCCAGAACATGGGAACTTGAAATTACGACAGATCAGCGTCTATTTAACAAAACGGGCCTGCATTCTTTTTTTTAAATATTGGCTTTTCACAACACTGAGCAGGGTGAAGTTTCGCACAGCGTCCACGCACGAAATCGCCTTTTCTACTTCCGCGGTTTTGGAAGTCGGGAGTTTTTCCAAGTAGCTTATCAGCCTTTCTCAAGTAGTTCTTCGTTATAGCCGATATCGCGCGAATCCCTCGCGGTTTCGGTTTCGTTATAAAAAAAGAATAAGTGTCACTGAAATAAAGCGGGGCCAACCAAAGTTTGTGTTTAGTTCGCTATAGAAGATAATTCGCTATAGCAGTGTTCGCTATGACGAGGTTCAACTGTATTAGCGTGTTAACGGCAGGGTAGCATTCGAGTGATACAATGAAGCGGAACTAAAGGCACCACACTAAAATCGCATGCTTTTTTTCGTGGTGGCTTTCGTCAGAGGGCCACCAATCGCACGAAACAAGATCCTGTGACGTCATAAAGACCGGCGAGAAAATGGCTTGCGAGTCGCCACTGCTTGATCTGTTTCCGTTAACATCTATATTACTCGTTTGAAGACTAGCGAAAAAATTGTTATCTTTGTTATTGTATTGTTTGTTATTCTTTCAATGAAGCAAACTTCTATTCTGTCTTCGTGGCCGCTTTAAAGAAAAAAAAAGTTTCTCGTGTTCGGTGCCCGGGCGCCAAGAGAGATTGAAGCTGTTTCTAGTTTGTACTAAGAGGAAGCGCACCACAAGAAAAGGATCCGCACAACGCGTAACTGGCTGAGATGGGGTGAGCAACCCTCCGAGCAGGCGTCTTCGTGAAAGCGCTGGGGTATACCGCTGTAATAATATAGGCTCACAGGATTTGATTTCTAGGGTGAATACAGTCGAACCTCGTTATAAGGAAGTATTATCGGGATAGCAAATTGTTCGTTACATCCGTTATTCGTTGTAACAGTAGAGGTAAAAATTGGCTCTAACAAATAGAAAATCTGGCTCACGCAAAAATACTGATACAAAAATGCGTTTTTTAGGCTTCGAATCCACTATAAACAAGGTAACCTTACCTTTCTCCTTGTTGCATTTCAACCTCAATGAACCGGAACATGAGTACGTGGAATTATAACAGAACAAAGTCCACTTAACAAAACAGGCCTGCGTACTTTTTTGTGATGAAGGATGTGATCTTCGTCTGGTGGCTACTCCCAGCACTGAGTAGGATAAAGTTTTCCAGTGTCCACAAACAAAAGGGCCTTAATACTTCTGCAGTTTCGGGTGACAGGGGCTTTTCTCAAGTAGCTCCTCAGACTCCTGGTCAAATATTTCTTCGTTATATCCGATATCACGCACGGCTCTCACGGTTTCATTTTTGTTATAAAAGAATAAGTGAAGTGTCATTGGAATAAAGCGCGACCAACCAAAGTTTGTATTTAGTTCGCTATAGCCGATAATTTGACATATCAGTGTTCGATATGATGAGGTTCAACTGTAGGTACTTGTTTTTGATGTTTGCGATAACATTCGTGGGTCATCTTTGTTAGCAGACAAAGCAGTCCGTTTCATGACCAAACCTTGCATTTTTCTCTACAAGATCCCCTGGTGGTCAAAATTATTCTGGAGCCCTCCACTACGGCGCGCCTCATCGCCTGCGTTGCGTCGGCGCGTTAAACCCCACAATGAATCAGCGACCACTTTAAATGGGCCACGAAGACAAGATGCAACTTTGTTTAATTTGAAACAACTAGGCTTGGGTACTTCCCTCAGCTCCATTCCAGCCCCGAAAGACGATTTTAAACCGAAAAAAATGCTAGAAGTACTTTCAATTTTTTTTTTAATTTCGCGCTATAGTGACGTGTTATGGACAGCCTTGTTCCATAACTCTCCCGTACAAACGGCCGCGAAATGGTGCAGCCTGTCCAGGTGTGGCGTTCTGGCTAGCCACCAACGACCGCTCCCCCGCGACCGCCCTCTTAGACTGCCGGGACTTGCAACGGGGCGCCCGCAGATATCCGCATCCACTATAGCCGGAGGTTCTTCCTCGACGACACAAACCGATCCCGAAAATAGCCGTCGCACCCTAAGCACAACAAAGCGCTGTGGCGCCTCCCCTTGCGGCACCCACGGCACTGCTAGCAGTCGCTTAGCAAAGACAAGCGGTAATCAGTATACGGCGTATACTCACTCGCCTGCCTTCGGGACAAAGGAAGCATGGCAAGTTGGCTGGCCGAAGCCTGAAACCACGCCGCATACTTTCTCCACCGAGCTGCCTATACCATCATGAACTTTTGAGAGCCGCATTCCGATGTTTGAGATTGCGATGCGCGCAGCTAGAATCGCCCCGCTCTACATTTCCCAATTCGCGACATCCTCCGTAACCGAAGTCCCGATTAGAATCATATTCAAAACTTGGGCGCATAAAGTTGAAATGAGGTGCGCCTGGCTAAAGAAGGAATCCTGCTTCCTCTCGGTGTAAACACCGGTAGTGAAATGTGCAGGTATTCAACGTGATTCCTGAGAAACCTTTTCAGCCTTGAAATTTTTATAGGTGATACCTTTTCTCAATATGTTCAGATGTCCACATCTGTTTGCTGGTGTGGGGTCAGGGGTCATTGTAAAAATAATAAAGGGCGGTTTCCAGCTTTTTCGTGTTCCTGGTTTTTTTCGTATATGGCAAGGCAAACCACTCGGACGCCAAAGTGCGCTGAGAAGGGACTCGTATAGAACTTTCAGCACCTGGGAGCGGCCACTTAATTATTGGACTGTGCTAGCATCAATATAACTGGCGCAGTCAACAGGACCGCCTAACTGCGCAGGATCGTCGAACTGCGACAAGATTGTCCAGAGCATGCCAAGATGCCATCAAGGCTTACAGAATGATAACGGCACTGTTTCAAACTCTAGGTGCGCTAGGATTAAATGTAGCGCTTAATTGGTGCAGTCGACAGGATATGTAACTGCGCATGCGCAGAGCACTACTGAACATGCCAAGATGCCATCAAGGCCTCAAGAATGAGAAGGTCTACATCGGCCATGTTTCGCACTCTCGATCCGCCAAGAGGAAAGGGGACGCCTCATTGCGCATCCGACCGGATCCTCTAACCGTGTATGCGTAGTAGAGTAGTGAACTTGCCAAGATTCCAACAAGGCTTAAATACTGATAAGGTACTGATACTGAATACCGATACTGATAACTACTATAAATACTGATAAGCGCCACTGTTCCACACTACATCCGCTGTGAGAAAGTGGGCGCTTCATTGGCGCAGTCGACAGGATAGTCTTACAGCGCATGCGCAGTACAGCACACAACATGCCAAGATGTTATCAAGACGTAAACAATAAAAATTTCGACAACGGCACTGTTTTGAATGCACTCTATACCCGCTGGGGAAAAAAGGGGATGCTCCAATGGCGCAGTTGGCAGGATCTTTTTACCGCGCATGCGCATCAGAGAACAGAACTTTCCAAGATGCCATTAAGGCTAAAATATTAAGAAAGAAGCACTAATTTAGAAAACGGAGATGTCCACTCGAAGAAGCACGTACCTCCGTCCGACAACGCCGTAAGAGAACACGTTTCCCAGCACGCTTTGCGGTGACCTCTTGATTGCCCTAACTCGTATCGATGTTTCTCACAGACGTCGCGACGGAGCCCCCAATTTTGCAAAACCCTGCTGCAAAATTTGCTTCTGCGACCACAGCAGCCGGGTTCGCCCTCGGGTGTATCTGTGTAGGAAGCTGAGACACGTTCGCGGATCGCGATTGTAAATAGTCGTATACGGACGCCAGTGTCGTCGACAGGGCATGGCTGGACCCGGCTGCGTGCGTGCGGTTCTCACGCCGCTGCTTTTCCTTGACGCTTGGGACACTCGTCGCTCTTTTTTTGCCTCTATGGCCCATTTACTTGCGGATAAGGGGAGACGCAGATTATGTGCTAACGACGTGACCGTTTAGCGACGTCCAAAATAGTGACATCAATTTTCGCGGGGACGTTGATGAACGAGATCGGCGGAGGAGGCAAACGCCCCGAGCATTGACCTACTACTATACGCCGTCAAAATTTATACTTCGTGGTTTTCACTTCGAGCGGAGGGAGTTGCGAACGAGAAAAGAAAGTAGCGCTCTTCTAATCATTGCCACCGATTGCGGATTAAAACGGAGGTAGGTGTACAGTCGACGTTTAAAAATATTATAGACAGCGGGGCGTTCTTTCAATTGCGCCGACAAAACGGGCACCGTACGATTTCTCGAAAGTGGACCAACACATCGCGGTAAATGCTCGCATCTCACATTGCCATATAAGGTAGCAAAAATGGCATACATGCTATGCTTGTACACTGCATAGAATTTTCGTTCTTGCGGCCAGAAGAGTTGGCGAAGTATACCGGTGCAACGCAGACAGTAACTGTTTTGAGGTATCGTACATTTTTTTTTTTTTGTGAAACAAGGTCGAAACAGGAAACTCGAGATGCCGCTGCTTCATTGCCTTGCAATAACGATCCCAGCGCCACTTTCTAAACGCGATAACTTTATTGTTCAATAAACATTAATGTTTCGGTTAACCTTAGCGTAACTTCGTTAGCCCTTCGCCTGTCATCAATTACAATGCATTTTAAGTTAGCACGAGGACGCGGGCTCGATTCCCCGCCGCGGCGGCCACTTTTCTGATGGAGGCGAAAAGCAAAAACGCCCGTGTGCACGAGATGTCGGCGTACGTTAATTATCTCCAGGTGGTTAAAATTGATCCGGAGCCCTCCATTACTGGGCGCCTCATCGCCTGCGTTGCGTCGGCGCGTTAAACCCTACAATCAATTAAACTGTGCTTAATTTGCTGCGTTTTCTTTTTCGGGGACAGTGTCGCATCCACGCCTCAACGTTAACCACAGGTCATTTTCGTTTGTGTGAGCATTGTTCCAACGCTCGTCGCTAAACCGCACACCAGGGTGTCTAACTATAGACCTCCTGCAAGGCTTCTAAAGAATTTGAATGAACCCAAAGTCTGAGTGTAGTCGCTATAGGCGTGATGAATTCTTCATTAAACAATACCGTGACCTCGTTCGCACCACATGTGTATGTCGTTAAAAGCTTCGTCACCCAAAACCCGCTCTCACGGTGTTTAGCAATGTCAACCACCAGAGGGCGTAACTGGGTCGTCTGTCTTCCTATGATGCGGCCTTCGTGCTGTTGTTCGGAGGCTCAAAGCCCCTATAATTCGGGTCTTTACATGTTACCTCAGCGGTGCCCGTATTGTCATAACAAGACGCAGAGTAGTAACCACAGAGCGCTGAGGCAAAGATCCCCTATTACTTGCGTCTAATATACCTCCAGCTGTGCAAACGCGCTAGATATCATATGGATAAGTGCGGGTTGCTGACGACCCCCTGCACGCAGGGTGCAGACTCAAATTTATAAGCCCGCTATTGCGAGCTGAAATCGGGCAGCCACTTTATAGCAAAGTACAGTGGAATCGCGTTCAGCCGTACTCCGATAAGCTGTAGTTCCTTTTTATACGTAGTTAAGCCGAATCCCCGACTCGGTTTCCCTTTAACCTAATGCATTGGGATAAACCGCAGTGCCGGTTAGGACGTACTTTCTTCGCGTCCCCGTCAGGTACGGTTTAACGAAGTTTCACTGTATGTAACTACTTGCGCTGGCTTAAAAGGGCTCCTTGGTTTATGACCCTCTCCACCAGCTCAACGCAAACTACCGGCGGAGTTGTTCGATTATCTGGACGGGATTGGCGCCATTGAAGTGATTTAAAACTTAAAGAAAAACACAAGGTTCAGACTTTTTCCTCGCACTACTGACACAAACTGGACGTTCAATTTTTAGGGCAAAGCCCCTTAGGGGCTGGGGCTGTTGGCGTCTCATGTCTTCGTCGTCGTAATCGTCGTTCGTGTCATGTAGTCACGGTACTAAAACACCACGAAACTTGTTTACGCCTCGCGCTGGAGCACTTCGTAACGCGTATACTAAAGAAACACCGGGACACTGGTTTACGCCTCGCGCTAGAGAGCTTCGTGCTTCAAAGACAAGAGGCTTTTATAGCAAAGCTGTATACCACCCTCCCCCCCCCCTCCCCCAATGGTTTCACCTCCGTTGGCAAAATCGCCAAGGTGCCAAGAATACACTTATAATGCTTCACTTCTCACCAGGTTTCACGTTAAGTGGAGATGGGCAGGATTTTTTTCTCTTAACTTTCTCTCATCTTTTGTTTTTTTTTCTTACTTCCTCCTTCATCTGGTCTGCTATCTATCGGGCCTTTTCTTTCCCTCCTTCCCCCGCCGAGTGGCATATCGGTCGAATGTCCGGCAATATCTCGGTTTGGCTTCTCTCATTAAAGAGCCTTCTCTCTCTTTATTCTCTCTCTCTCACTCTCTCTGCAAGGGACGCGCGAAAACATACTGCAATGTTTTTTCGTGCATCCTTTACAAGAGCCGATGTGAGCGAGAGAGAGCGAGAGGCGAGAGAGAGAGAACGATCACTGAAATGATTTTTCACCGAACGTTTACGTCCGGACCGCCCCGCATGTCACTTCGGAAGACGTTCTTTTCCCAAACAGGCCCTGGATCACTAGGCCGGACATACTGAATCCTGGTCCTCCAGTTTCTGAAGGACACAAAGCTATGGGAGGAGGAGGAAGAGGTAGCCTTTATTGTGGCATGAAGACTCTACGTCAAGTGGGGGAAGTGGGAGTAGAAGGTGGGGTGTTCGTAGCTTGGCACATCTTAAAGGCGGACAGTTCGACCCAAAACGGGTGGGCTCTTTGAGAAGGCTGGAGAGGCAGCGTGGGGTGAGGAGAGCAGGCTCACGACAGTTTTTTGCTGCCAGGGCGGAGCAGTTGCCGGCACTCTCTGCAAGGCTAGGTCCGCCCGTCCTCTAATTGCAAGTTTGACAACCTGGGGCACCTTTAACAAATAATAATAGCAATAACAAGGATATTAATTACGAGTCCCCGTAAGCACTTTTTTATAATGTAGTGAATGCAAAAGCGTTAGGGTCCAATAGCCTAAGGTGTCCTGTCATCGTCGTCATCCTTTTTCCTCGGCGCATTTTTCTTTTCAGTCTTGAAAGCTTCGACCGTATTGTAGGCCATCTCCCGGCCAGGATGGCGAATTTGTTCCCAACCTAGTTAGCTGATGGTTTCCCATGAATAATGGCGCAGGAAGACAGTAGCACTATACTAACTTTCGTTCATCAGACCATGATGAGACCGCTGAGATTGGTCGTATTGATCAGAAAGTCAAATTAGCAGTAGTAAAAGCGTGTAGCATTATTGCACAATTCCGTATACCATCCCGCTCGAAATAACGAAAAATAACGGAGGTCGAATCAAAGAGAGCGGACTGCAGGTAACGTTTTCAGCAAGCATTGCACGCGTTCTTCCCAGGCCCAATTGCAGACATAGAGAGTTTTATCTGACCGTTTTCGGACGGTCCGCACCGGTGTCGGCGGCACGCTCAGCGCAACCGGAGCCAATGCCGTTCGCGGCCAGGCGCGCCACGCATGCGCAAAGGCGCTCCCGCTTGCTATCGGAGAGGAGCGGACCGTGAAAAACGGTCAGCTAAAACTCGCTAATGACGTTTTAAAATGCTTCACGACCCCGGCGACACTATGGGCGCCTGCCCTCTACGGGTGGATGACTTGGTGGCCGTCCTTTTGCGTTATGGCTGCGTTATCATTCTGAGTATCTTTGTTCTCTCGAAAGGGCGCGCAAAAAGTTGGGCAGCAACGTCGTCTCTCGCCTCCGGCGAGTAATACCTGAACAAAGGTATCGCGTTACAAATCGCGCTGTCGTAACACGGGGCTACAAGATGGGAGACCGATAAGCCCGTGAGACGTGCGACGAATATCCGTAAGGCGTTTTGGGGTTCTCCCCACCTTGGATTCGCCGTTCTTCCCATAATATTTCGAAACAATGCAAGCGAGGTGGGCTGGGCCACTTAGGCGACTTTGAAAGTAGTGTAGCGAGCTCGGCTAGTGTCAAATCAGGTTTTTTGTGCTTGGAAGCTGGTAGTGTCACTAGATAAGGCATAAGAGTACCGCCACGCCGGCACGCCCGGGAGTCGGCAACGCCGGCCATTTTGGTGTTTATCAGTGTTACGATATTGCCGCATCCACTGCCTCGCCGCTAACTTCGACCGGGTCGTTTGTTAACAACACTGCCGAAGACTGAAGCAAACCGGAATCTTCATACATACTTCTGCAGCTGAAATGCTGCTACACGCGTTATCTTTGATTCGCGTTAGTAAGGACGCCAGTCGCGCGCAGCCGCAGAGCAGGGGTGGGGGGCAAGTTAAGCTTACCAGAGTTGACTTGGTTGGCCGACTAAAACGCATAAACAACAAAATGGCGGCGCCCATGAAACATCGAAGTGTAAACAAATGTCACGTGATGCCAACCGACCAATGATCATGGCGGCGGCGCGGAACAATGGGAGGAAAGGGTGCGGATACTCTGTAACCTTATCTAGTGACAGCTAGTAGCTGGCTTGCCGTGCCAAACGCGGGTTTCGATTCGTGCCCGTGCGAGGTGGGCGGAATTTCCACCAAATGTGGAGCTTTATCGGTTTTAATTTGATTACAAGTAACATGCAGATGAGGGACAACAGGGGGAGCGTTCGTTTAACGGAGCGGCTGCCGATAGACCGCAAACGCAATAAAGGTCGGCAGAGCACTAGATGGAGGGATGAACTCCGAAATTGGGGGGGAAATTTGGTGGACTCGGCTAGCACATCGATAGACGGGGCTTGAAATGTTTGGGAGAGAACCTTCGTCCTGCACTGGACACAACCAGGCTGCTGCTGCTGCTGCTGATGATGATGATGATGATAATGATGATGGACATGCATGGCAAACTTGGAGTATAACATCGTACCCACGGGCTCTATTCCGATTCTAAAAAAACAAAGATGTGTTTGAGATCAGGTGTCCTTGACATGTTTTGTATTGCACAATTTACGTCCACATGAATCCGACAGCTAAGCTGGTAATAGCAGCTCGGACGGAATCTTCCGTTTCTGGCGTGATCGTTGAGACAACGCCAGATCATAATTATCATAATCATCAGATCATTAATGTAGGCAGACTAGAAATGATATACACGCCTCCAAAATCAGTCAGTCATCGCTAAAATAGAGATGAAGAGTGGCGGTGTGACGATTTAGTCAAGGCGTCTGTAATTATCATAAGCACTGCGTGTTCCATATCGGGGTGATATCAGCTCATCTTCACTGGTCAATATTGTGTTCCCCGAAGAATGTCAATCATTTATTGCGTGTGTATGTGTCTTCCCTCTTCAAACTGTTTTAATCCCTAAACTGCCTGTCAAACAGAGAGAGAAAGAGAAAGAAAGAATCAACGATTGATCAAGCAAACGCAAATGGTGGTTGTTGAGCCGTCACCCGGTGGAGTGGGTTCGCCTCAGTCCAAGTACCCTTGGGCCTTGGCTGCAGCCCTGGCTTGATGCTTGGTTTTTGTGATAGCAAATAAAATACTACATCAACTGCAGAAAACCATCTCCTGCTGTTGCCCGTGCTACCTGGCGGCATTTAAAAAAAATCAAACGGCAACAGCAACGAAAGGTTCTACTATAGATAGGTTACAAGTTCCTCTTGGAACGCTCGTGGAGTAGGGCAACGTCGTTCTATAAACATTGTAGTAGGATGCTTCGATTCACGCTCCCGAACGGCAGCGCTGGCATCCAGGCACCCGACTTCGAGCAATGGAACGCGGTAAATTTAAATTGACTTGAGCAAACCTCTAGCGTGTTATCCTGGAAGGAACGAGACGGCAGAAGAACAGCATGAGAGGTGAGCGGGAAAGAGAAGGGAGGCATTTACTTTGCAGAGGCGCCAGTCGACTATCGTCTTTCGTCGACATTTGCAACGAAAGGGGCAGATACGCGGCCTTTTTTTTTTGTCTTTTCAGCAAGCAGGCAATAACATAACGTGTCTTCTCAGCGGGTGATTATAGCATTTCGCTCAGGCGTTTCTAATTTCCGCCCCTATACTGTTGTCTCTCCCTCCAGCGTCCGCCATTTACTTGCCGCCTGCGTGCTATCAGAGACCCGTGAAAACGTCGCCCGCATCCCGACGCGCGTTAACGAAAGCCTCGGTGCGCGTTCGATTAACGAAAACCAGTTTGGTTTCCTTTCTGGGCGAGTAGTTACGCTCATCGATTCAAGCCGAGCGGGCCGTTCGCTCCGAACCACAAGATGCCTTTCGCTCGGCGAAGATGATTTACCGTTTTGTATCGATCGGGCCGGCCACACCTGCTGCTAAGCGCAATCCCAGACTTCCTCTCGTGCGCCTACCCGCTCAAGAGACGAGGAGGAAGAAGAAAGCGAGGCTCTAGGTTGCTTTTTCTGCGAGAGCATTCTTTGGCCGGTACCCAACCGAAAAAGTGAGACGCCCTACATCTCCATAGCAAACGGATACTTCGTCAAGTTAACGCGTGTGAGCGCTGTAATAGGGCGAATGTAGATGATTGGTGCATTTAGAATCGGCATAAAATCAATGAAAATTTTAAATTAAAAATTAAAGCAGTACTACTCAACGTGAAAGCTGTCGGAAGTGCGGAGCACTGATTCTCCAGTGCTTCCTTCATGTTATTGTCGTGTCTACCTTGTATTGATGAAGTTTTTTTTTTTAATTTTCGGGCATTTTAAAGCACTATCGAAGTGTCGTCGTCGTCGTCGTCATCATCATCATCGTCATCATGATCATGACCATCATCATCATCATCATCATCATCATCATCATCATTATCATCCTGTCTAGGTCCACTGCTGGGCAAAGGCCTCTCCCACAGATCTCCAATCATCCCGGTCCTGTGCTAACTGCGACCAATTCATCCCCGCAAACTTCTTGATCTCATCTGCCCACCTAATTTTCTGCCGGACCCTGCCACATTTGCCTTCTCTGGGGATCGAAGCTGTATTGGTGGATAACTAAATTGAGTTACGTATGGCGAATTACATATTGATCGAATAATGATCGATCGATCGAATAATGATTGATCGAACACATACACATAGCCTTCATAGAATACACTTCCAAATTATTTCTGCTATAATTTCTTTAGGGGTAGTTTCGATAAAACAAGAGTTACAGCCATTATTTTAACCGTATACTCCCTTCATAGGTTTCGTAGAATACATTCTAAATTATTGCTCCTATGTTTTGTGTCCTATATTTACTCACCTACGGGGCACAAACTTGGAGGCTCACTAAGAGGGTTCAGCTTAAATTGAGAACGACTCAGCGGGCAACGGAGCGGAAGATGATAGGCGTAACACTAAGGGACAAGAAGAGAGCGGAGTGGGTCAGGGAACAAACGCGTGTTGAGGACATATTAGTAGAAATTAAGATAAAGAAATGGACGTGGGCGGGGCATGTAATGCGAAGGCAAGATAACCGTTGGTGATTAAGGGCAACAGAGTGGATCCATAGAGAAGGCAAGTGTGGCAGGGGACGGCAGAAAGTTAGATGGGCAGATGAGATAAAGAAGTTTGCGGGGATAAATATGTCGCAGTTAGCACAGGACCGGGATAATTGGAGATCTATGGGAGAGGACTTTGCAGTGCAGTGGGCGTAGATAGGCTGGTGGTGATGATGATGATATTTTGTGTCTGGATAGTTTCGACAAAATAAGAGTTACCGCCGTTCTTGTACCCGTATGCTCCCTCCGTGAACGGTCACGTCTTGACACCAGACTAGAGTTCTGTAACGTTTGCAACTTTAATGTGAACTCATTAATTACGACCAATGAATGAAACTCGGCGTAATATTGGAGTCGTCTTAGCGACTAATTTCAGCATGATTTTTTCGAAGATACCTGCATTGCACTGAGAGCTACCGAGCATGTTACACTAGCTCTGTAGCGAGCGCGTGTGATTCCTGATCGACGCAAACTGACATACGCACGCAATTTCGGTCAGAACCTGGCGCAAGACAGCTTCGCTATAAAACCAAAAACTCGTGACACGATGCGCTAGATTCGCCTATATGTTTCCTAGTGAAGTCGACTTTAAATTGACTAGGCGTATATACAGCACTCCGTAGGGACACATGAGGTCTTCAATACTGCTGACACTTCCCCTGGTAGGACGTCTTTCCAGCAAAGCATTTGTGTGTAGTAGTGAAGCTTACTTTAGAGCAATTCGGTGTATGTACAGTACTCGATGGGATATATGAGCTCTTCGTACCCTGACAAGGCTGCTACATTTCCCCTTGTACAATGCCTTCCCAGCAAAGCACGTGCGTGTATTTGTGAAGCCGATTTTAAAAGGGCCTGACAAAGGCACGGCGGTTGGAAGGAATTATTACTCTGTAGTAGGCAATTCTCAAAATTTCTGTCCCATTTTGATTCCGCAGCGATATCAAGAAGTTTCGTACAACATGAGCGTTCGCGTGCTACCCTTCGCCCCGCTTTTTTTGTATAAAAACGGGGAAAAAATTGCTGGTCGAGCGATGTGTACGGCTAGCACAAAGGTGAACCGTTTTTTTTCCCCTCGAGATTACAAAGAAAACGTGGTAGCGTGTCAGTGCTTTGAATCCGCGCAATTAGGTTTGAGGAAGCGTACGAGCCTGTTCTTCACAAAAGGCGTGTTCGAAGGCGGCGAACTTTACGCCAGAGCGCGCCATGTCTGCGAAGTATACAACGCGCGATTCAAAAAGCCTTCACGATTCAAAAGGAAGACACGTAAGTGCCGAAAGAAAAAAAAACCAAAAATAAACCGTCTGCGCTGAATGCCCATTCCCGCTACTCACACCAACGCCTGCGGCCGTGTTTCTCGCAGTTTCGACGATTCCTTTTCCTTGTTTTTTTTTTCTTCTCGCCTCATTTCCGTGGTCGCACATCGTTCGTCTGGTCTTTTTCATGACCATTTCTTGTTCTGCTTCTTTTCTTAGTTTTTTTTTTTTCGACGCCGCCGCCGCTGCCGGCGTCCCGTCGGGCCCTAACGACCGTCTCGGTTCGCCTCCATTGGGGTCCACGCGCTTCGGTTCCTCGTGTTCACCGTGTGTCCGCCCTTTTTCCTGGCTCCCGCCACTCAGATGGCGTGAAAACAAAACCACGCCACTGGGAGCCCGTCTGCTCGAGCGCTCCGCAGCCTATCCGTCCTTCCTGTAGCGCTAAGGTGGGCCGACGTTTGAATAAAACGAAGCGTCTTGTATACTTCTCGGGCGCTCGCGGAAGAAAATGTTTGTATCAACTGACGACAGCCCCCTGCCTTGCCCGCCCGCGCTCTCCTGAACGAGGAACCGCAACGTCAACGTCTTACTCTTGGAGATGATAGCCTTTCGTGGGCCCGACGCTCAAGCGTGAGCCCGACAGCGACAAGCGCGTGTCCCCACAGATTGAGCGCTAGGCAGTGCGATCCGAACGCGGGAAAATTGAATTGAGTTGAGCAAATTCTTATTGCGGTTATCGTGTGAGGGGCGAGACGGGTGGGAGGGGAAGGAGAAGAGAGGCTTTAACGTTGAAGGCACGGCAGAAGACTATAGTCTTTCAACGACATTTGCAGCGAGGGGAGCCGATAAGCGGCCAATTGGCGAGTGACAGCGCTTTTGCCGTTCTGCTCCTTGCCAGATAGTGTTTCGCCGAGCGAATTTACACAAGAAAATGTGGTCGTATGAGTGCGATGAATTTAAAGAGTGCGAACGTACGAGTTCGATGGATCTTACTGAATACTACGGGGCTGGAGGAGTGAGGTTCTTTGTGTGGACTCATTTGAAAAGATTATTGGAGGCTTTTTAGCCGAGCTGTTTACCTTGGTTTAAGTTCCCTGAACGCAGATCATTATATATGGGTCCGTTTCTTGTTACAAAGAACTCAGTGCGACATAACGTTGACAATTCCTCGCGCATCGGATAGTTAGGGTTTTAGCCGCTCAAATGCTGAATGTATCACAGGGGGCTCAACCGTTTCCCTCTCATTTCTCTAGCTTGTTTCTTTCGAGGATGAATCGAGAAAGAAAACGGTTTTTTTTTCTTTTGATGTGAAGAATTTATTGTTATGCCACAACATGGGGGTCTGTCAGTTGTCGACCAACAGGGCTGAATTTACAGCAGGGTCTCGTGACTGCCGCTTTTTATTGGGCCGTTAGTCAACAGCGGCTTCACGCAACCGTGGAAGTGCCTACCCGTGTTTTGGTGGCGCGAATTATCGTAAAGCGTAATCCCAATCGTGGGTTGACCTATGTTTCTCTCCGGGTCATTATTTAACTATGATGACCAGAGTTTAACTATTTAACCAGTGCTCAATTATAAACACACGATGTCATGACGCCTGGAAAAGACCTCGTAACAATTACAAACTACAAATATTGGTCCATAACCTTCCATAGATTTTGAACAAATATCAAAGCAGCCAAATTCTCACAAACAAGTTCGACAATATTTGTAAGATTTCTAGTATAATTACTTTTGATTACTTCTGTTCCTTAATTTGAGATTTGTTGCATACATATTTTGGCAATTATGTTTTGAATGACCTCCAGGAAATGGAATTCTCATCTTGTTGTCTGGGTTTGTGCTTTTCTGAAGTATTTTAAATTTTTGAAAGTGTGTAAACCTTTTCTTTGCTTTATTCTTGCAATGCTATTTAGCTATGTTCAAGTGTAAACCTGATATTTTTGTAATTATGCTTGTCGCTGAGCCTTGTAGTGGTTTCTTGGGCTCCGTCAAGCTGCTGATGCAGCTTTTACCCCAGAAACCACCCAGTTTTATCTGGAAATAAAATTGATTTGATTTGATTGATTTGATGAGCCAAACAAAGATAAGGCCTTAAATGTATACACAATAAATCCCCTCTATAATGAAATCGCTTTATTTTAAATCTTGCTTATCTCGAACTTTTCTCGGCACCAGTGCAGCGCATAGAGAATATCGTCCTCCGCTGTTAAAAAAAGTACCGCTTTTATCGAACTCACTTTGTTATCTCGAGGACTTCGTTATAACGGGGGCTTACCGTGCGTACATACCGTGCTGCGCGCCATCATCCGTTACCGTCTAGCGTGGACATTCGCGGCCATTTTCGTGCGCCAGAAGTTCCGCAACATTACCGGAATTCAAATTGCCGCGTCCGGAAGACTACTTGTTACACGGGTTGCTGGGTAATTTTACTCCCATCCCTGGACAGAGGCAGTACTTGCTGCCACTAAAACACAAAAGAACAAAACAAAAGAAAATGAAAAAGACCTGCTTAGTGGTTTTCTTGTTTTTTTTTCTTGAAAAAAAAAAAACGCCCTCGGTTTTTTAGCGCACAGACTGCGTTCTTTTTGCACATTTTCGTGGCGTGGGAATTGTGGCAGAAGTTCAAGATCATTGCCGACTTGGAAGCGTAGGAGACTCTAATTCCGGAAACTTGCGGGCGAGTGCGCCCATAGGAGAAAGACAATGGCTGCTTTGCGGAAAAAAAAAGCTGATTAATGACACCCCGCTTTGGCCAAATGCCCTTGTTTCTAATTGACCGTTTCGCGTACTCGGTCATACATGGTTTGCTTTCGAGGCTTCCGGGTTCTTTCCCGTGCCATTTTACGAGTTTGTCTCCCATCCCCGCACATCATTCCTGACGAACGCAGACATGCGTAAACGCGCGTACTCTAGACAGCGTCCTTGAAAGAATTGCTGGTTGCCTGAATTAGTCCGTATATAAAAGCAGCCCTCAGCGAAGGTTTGCCTCATCTCCGTCGCTCTGAGCAGGAGCTTTAAACCTTGGACCTTGGCCTTAGGAAGGCACTGCCGGCTAGTTGCACGAAAGGTATTCCATCATAAATCACTTTTGATTGCCCAACATGAAAAATTCATTTTAACAGCGGAGCTGTTTAACCTTGAGCTTGGTCCGTTGGCGTTAACAAAAAATACCAAGAAAAAGTGTCCCCCCGTAAAGGGTGCACCACCGCAGATACAGTCGTATAACAGTGAAGCCGGCTTTCGCGCCAGCCCGAGTGTGGGCACAAGAGGCAGACGCGTTTGAAGACCCCTTACTATACCATTATAAAGGTGATAGCCTTTCTTGGGTTACTAAAACGCAAAAAATTGGTACAGCTTGCTACTAGTGATGCAAGGCTGGAGAAACAGCGTAGCTGATTGTGGACCTCAGCTTCTTCTCTATAGGATCCGCTGTGAGTGTGGGGGACCGACCGGAACGGCCGTGTACAATCCGGCTAAACTTGGCCTCACCCCTGAACACTTAGCCTAGACTAGCGAGAACATCGCGAAACCTAGCAAAACAGCAAAACCTGAAGAAGCTAAGAAGACGCTAGGTCCAGCCTTGCACCACTACTGCAAGCTGCGCCACTTTTTTTAGATTTGCCAGTTTTGCCCGTCGTCCTTTAAAAAACGGCTCTCTGAAATCTTAATTTAAAAAGGCTTACCGGTCAGGCATATACTTAAGTATGCTTACTCCCACTGAGCAGATATGGCGCAGAAACTTTGGGACTTCTTAAGCAACTTCAATTACAACTTAAGTTGACCTGAACCAGACACGGAAACAAGAGTGATAGGAGTAACGCTCAGGGACAAGAAACGAACGTCTTGAATTTGACTATAGGGTAACGGAGGGGCTACCGAGGGACGGGACTACATGTAGGGGGAGACTGGTAACTCGATTGAGGGATTACGTGAGAAAATTTGATGGCAAAGAACGGATTCGGACATCACAGGTTATGAGCAGTGGAAAGTCAGTGGGAGAGGGCTTTATTCTACGAGGAACAAAAAATCAGAAATAGAATGAGTAAACAGTCGACGACACGGCAAGACCAATAACAAAGATGTTTACTCACGTATCGGCCAGGAACTTGCCTTCATCAGAGTAAGGTTTACAACACATTGCTGCCATACAGACTATGATCTCATTTCTTGTATACCATTACGGTATATAAGAAACCTGTGCCTGTATGGCAGCAGTGTGATGTAAAGTTTACTCTGTTGAAGGCAAGTCCCTTGCCGATACGTGAGTAAACATCTTTTGTTATTGGTCTTGCCATGTACATTTTAAGGGGGTATACGCCTCGAGCAAGATTGTTTTTTCATCAGCGTTTCGGCCGGATGACGACTTTTCTGCAGAGAAATTTTAGGTGGTTCCCGTGTGTATTTATGGAGGCAACTAAAATTTGTCTCGAGGAAAGGTCAGCATCCGACCGAAACGTCGACAAATAAGCAGATTTGCTCGACGATAAGTTCTAAGCAGAGAAAGGAATGAAATGCCAGGCACATACCCCAAGCGATTTCCGTTCCTACCTTAATTTCCGCATATTTTCACTTACGACTCCACTTTTAGAAACTCGGCCCTGCACGCACACATCGCGCCTGTGTGTTCGATAATGGAGAGTTTGTGCATTCCGTCCGCCAAATCTGTCGTCGCGTTCCTTTGCTATCGCTTCACACCACGGAAAGTTGAGGTCGTCGAACGCCAAGGCCCAGCTTCTTTTTTTCCCTATCCCAGGTACGTGATCTCGTAGGCGCGGATTTAAAAAGACCGAAGCTTGCGTTCGGATACATCAAAGCAGCGATACGTGCAAGTGAACGCTTAATTCAAGCGCTTCCGTCTTTCATTAATCAATTCAGGTGTGAACATCTAATCTCAACTGCCGATGTTATCGTAGTGGCCAGAAATAGCAGTTCTGGTGTCTGTGAGCGCCATTCTTCAAATATTTTATCCGACGGAAAGAAATACCAAGTAACTCGATGCTGATTTCGTTCTTTCTTTATGCTCTCGGCTAAGCCGTACGCAGCTTTTGGAGCCCAGAGTAACTTTTTCTGAATCGCTTGAACAACCCTTGTTTCTTCTCTCTTTTTCCTGCTCGGTGTTTTCCCCGCTGCAACGCGCCCTCCTCGGAGAAGAAACAACTTCCGCAAACACTTTTTCGGGCGTTCCAGCGCCCAATCACTGCTATTTCGTGCCCGGCGAGATCTCCCTCGATGAAAAGTCCGAAACTGAGGCTTCTGGATAACGGCCCTTGACTGTGGAAGCACTTCCGCCGGCAGGCACGCGCCTTCCAGCGGCACGGTGGTTCCTTCACCCTGCCTCACCCTCCTCCATTCATCTATCTACGCGTGTGCATCGCTTGCTGCGCAGAGAGATGAGCGGAGGGGGAGGAGGCAGCTGTATCTGTATACTCCGTACCCGCACATTCCCCTTTGATCGCTGCACGCCCATTTCCTCATTTCGCTTCCTTTCCGTGTCATTCATCGAGACGCGACCTTTGCGGCGTGATGGGACGTGGATTACCGGTATTCCTTTCCGTAAAGGCCGTGATTTGCTGGCCGCGGCTTTTGAGCCGACAGAAACCGATGCGGACGGCAGAATAAGCGGGCGATGTACGCGTGCTCGGATTCTGCCTCTGCATTCCTACCGTCGTTCTCCTGTAAAGGATGCCGCCGGGGTACACGGCTGAACTCACGATGCGAGTGGTCGTCACATTGTGAGTGCTGCCGCTTTTCGTCCTTCTGTTGCCGTCAATTACCGTTAGAATTGTTAGCCCCTCTTGGCTGGATAAACGCGAAAATTTTAATCCATCCATCCGCTCACACATCCATACATCCATTGTTCCGTCGATCGATCGTTCCATCCATCTATTGTTCCGTCGATCCATCCATCCATCCATCCATCCATCCATCCATCCATCCATCCATCCATCCATCCATCCATCCATCCATCCATCCATCCATCCATCCATCCTATCTATCTATCTATCTATCTATCTATCTATCTATCTATCTATCTATCTATCTATCTATCTATCTATCTATCTATCTATCTATCTATCTATCTATCTATCTATCTATCTTCTGTCTGTCTGTCTGTCTGTCTGTCTCTGTCACCCGAATAAGCCAGAATAGTCACTGCTGAATTTGCTCGCTGGTGGGTCACTGACTCACTGGTAATACGGTGGCTAGCTGGTCACCGCATAAGTGGTGACCACTGGGAGAACCTCCTGGTGGTCACCCAGTGGTTCACGTAATACGTGGGTGAGTCACCCGCCAGTAACCCATGACCAAAAATGACTAGCGAATTATCCAACTAGAGACCCTGCTAGGGATTACCTTTGAGTCATCTGCGGGTTACGAACTAGTAATCCGTGGCCCGCAAATGGCTAGTGACGCACCCCTCCCTTTAGTGACGTACCCGTGAATCACCGGTAGTTTACCAATGACAGGTCACCACTTAATGGTCACCAGCGTTCACCCGCAGGGGCACAAACGATAACCCACGGGTCGGGCAGTAGCGGGCCATTACTGGCCACCCGCAAAGCTACTGGTTAACGCCCTACAGGAGGTTAACCATCGACCACCGAGCCTATGACACTGTCTTGCCAAGTTAGGTACGGCTCATTGCAGGACCCTCGCAGTACTGTCCGCAGGGCAACGAACATGTGCGCAATCTGAAGGAAATTTGAAAACGGAGTTAAAGGAGTGAATATATTTCAAAAAAGGTAAACGATTCGTGTACGCGTGACTAAGTGCCGGAAAGCTCCCGTCCTCCGCGTTTAGGGCGTCGCCTGAAAGTAAAATTCGCATTTGCATTTCGTTTGCAAACTCGCCGAACCTGGTTCGGCAGAAAGTCACGCCCGTAGAAGCGAACTTTATAAATTATTTATCGGGCTTCGCTACGCGTCTTTCAGGGAACGCTCTTGTCTTAACCCCTTAGGGACCGTTGTACTTTAAAGAGTACAGCTACAATATTATGATTTTTAAAACCATAAAATAAATATTTCTATTTCATTAGTTCTTCTTTTCACCACCAGAGGAATAGCTAACACCCCGAAAGCAAGGATCCGCATTAGAAGTTCTCAGCATCGTATATGTCCATGGATAAAATTGGCAAACTCCGCTCTCGTCTTTAATGCCCCTTTAACCGCTTCGTTTTGCGCTTAAAAAAGCCATAAAGACAAAATGTGAGTTTGGTTTGTGGAAAAATTGCAAGTTATTTAATAACAATGACGCAAATTTCAACGTAAGCTTCAAACAACTAGTTTAATATTACGGTTGCGACTCGCCGGCCACTTTTGTTCGTGCGATTGGCGGCTGGCGTTCAAAGCCACCGCCAAGAAACACGTCTGCGATTGTAGTGTAGTCGTTCCTCCAATTCCGTTTGGTCGTATATCACTAATAGTTTTCAGCCAGCACAATGAGTGTTCCCCTATTACGTCACTGGTGACGTCATGTAGGACGCAATTTGAAAGTTTTTGTGTGTTTTGCGTTATTTCTCGGTTAAAAAACATAATCTCAGGGCTGGACTGAGCGGAGTGAGTTACAAAGCCGAATTCTTTCGAAATAGGCTGTGTCTAGACTAGAGTGCCGTTCTCCCATACTATAAGCGTTCCAACAAAACAACGTCCACCGGCCTTTGGATGAAAAAACACCGGGTCTGGCACTACTTCGCTCTCCATCAACGTAACGAAACGCAAACTAAGCTAATGAACAAAAAATCATTTAAAACACCAGAAACGAACATAAGGCATGAAAGCTACAATTAAGACTTAAAGATTAAAAGAAAGCAAAGGAGGCAAGAGCCGGGATCCTAAGACGGAACCTCTACGGGATCCTAAGACGGAACCTACAGTAACAGGATCCTAAGACGGAACCTCTACACCATAGCGTCTTTTTTTTATTAGTGTACACCACAGCGGCAGACTAGGTTAGGTTATGTTAGGTTAAGTTAGGTTAGGTTAGGTTAGGTTAGGTTAGGATACGTTAGGTTAGGTTAGGTTAGGTTAGAGCGGCAGACGCTCTGGCTTGTGTCAGCCCAGTCTTAAAAATTTGAATGTCATCGGACGGCCCTCTAGATACGCCGTTAAAAATGATAAAATTTGGAATTTTTCTTCATGGTCCCTTAAAGTACGACGGGTGGAGTTGAACCAGCAAAGTCCTCATTTGCGCCCATAAACTTTCGAAAAACCCGCCCTTCGCAGACGTTTCGGCAAAGAGATTCCGTTCACCGCAGACGCCGCCGTGAGAAAGCTCGCCAGCGCAGCCCGAACACGCATAATTCACCTTCGCCCCCACCTCCGCTGTCCACAGCTCCACCGACGCCTTTGACGTAACACGGTCTCGCGTCGCACCCTGCAGCCGCTTTCGCTCCAACTCTCGTCTTTACTTCGCGCATTCGTAATACGCCGCAGGGTCTCTCTTACGACGTTCTCGTACACTACGCGCCTTAAATCAAGTCCCTTTCTTCGCGTTCATTTCATCTCCCCATTCGGTTCGCCTTGGGCTGTTTGTTATTTCACTTCCGGTGTACGTGGGCGTTCGTCAACGGGAAAGGCCAGGCGGGGCGACGTAGGCTAAGGGCGGACAATCACGTACGCTTTCTTCAGCTCCTGGCATCGGCCCCGTCGGCTGGTTTTGGCGTTGGCCCAGTGGTGAGAAACGTTAACGTAAACTTGGCGTCCGAGCTGCGCTGGGCTGCCGTTTATTTTGTTTACTTGTTTGGTCCGTTAGTCTTGATACCTCTATGTGACTACTCGTTAAAGAGTGATCGATTGATTGTGAGGTTTAAGGCGCCGACGCTTCACAGGTGATGAGGCGCGCCGTAGTTGAGGGCTCGGGATTAATTTTGACCACCTGGGGATCTTTAGCGTGTGCCGAAATCTCGTACACACGGGCGCTTTTTACTTTTCGCCTCCATCAGAAAAGCGGCCGCCGCGGCAGGAATCAAACCCGCGTTCTTGTTCTCAGCAGCGCAAAGTCTTGTTAAAGAGTGGAAGGTGTGGTTATGTTGGTGGTGGGCTGTCAGGTAAACGGCAGTATAAGCTCCTGGTTTACGGGTTTCTTTCTTGTTTTCCTTTGGCATCGCAAAGGCAGAGGTACGCGTTAAAACAATGGCGTCCTCATTCCGGATAGTATGATTGATAGTGGTACGTAAGGTGGTGTGGCACGGGCTTTTGCTATGAAAGCTGATTCATTCATTCTTTGAGAAACATAAAAAAAGCAATTTGATTTTAATCGAAACACCTTTATTAGACACGGTGTTTGCGAACCACCAGCAATGCCAGATATGCAATATAGGACGCAAAATAGGTTCTCAAGATTTCCTTGCTAGCGAAGACACGTTGTCTCTTTTTTTGTCTGCTCAGGGCAGTTCTGAGCAGCTCCAAACAGCTCCGTATTTTATTTGTCCATAGAACGTCTATGGCGGGAGCAGTTTTGGGCTGCTTGGAGCTGCTCAGAGCTGCTCAGAGCAGGCAAAAAAAAAAAAAAAGAGTCCTACGTTTCCTCTGCCCCATGGGCACTTGTCTATGCAGAGGTCGACCGAGTAGTATTATCTCACGGGACCCACACGGTGTCATAGCGGTACATATATGGTGGCAGTAACGATTCCTTGTCGTCTCCGCGACATAATTTTCGCGCGGAAGGAACCTTGTGCACGAGTTGTCTCTACACCCAAAGAGAGCAAACTATCAATGGGCTAAGCTAGGACACCCATGTGCGCTTCAGAAGCCAAGACCTTTTTCATCGATCAAATCTCCAAATTAGATCCGACAAAGCCTTCAGCGCCTGAAGTCACCGTGACTTATCAGCGTTTCTTTGCGCGACTGCCGCTCTTGCAAATGAATGGGTGAGCTTCCGCGTTGTCCCAGACACCTACGCAAACTCCGCCGTGCCAACACTCTGAGCGATCATACAACACATCGTAGCACCCTCATAATTTTCCCCCTATTCCCGATGCATATATACACTCTGGGCGACCCATAGTACTGCTTCCCCCACTAATTCTTGGTTTGCCCAAGGTGTTCGCCGCGTGACGTACTTATATAGGACAGCTGCTACGTGGGCAGGCGTCGATCGACACAGTTCGGACTCTGGCGGTGTGCCCGTACCGGAAACGCCGCCTTCTTTTTACTCTCGTCGTCGTCCATTCTGAATTACGGCAGCGCGACGACGATGATTGCGTCGACGGTTTGTTCAGCGAGTCCGCTCCTTTTCCCCTCCTGCCACGTGCGGATCAGTGCCTCGTCATTCACGATTTCCCGCGCCTTTCGCTCTCCGACCCAGAAAGGTAGCGGTGATGGAGTTGTGTTGTTCTGATTGTTAATGTTTGTTCGGGGCGCCCGTTGGAGCAGCACGTGTCCGATAGACCCACGTGCGCAGAGGAAAGTCAGAGGACGATGTGGAGATGTTCAAATTGCGGACGACAAACATGTCAGCGAACGTCGCCGCGTCCGCTCACTCATCTGCTGGGAGAAATCTGGACAATAACGGTGTTGTCCGCCAGACAATGGCGGCGTCCCCGATTAATCATCGAGGAAGCCGGAGTACCGTGCACACAAGGGTTGGAAGGGAACGTGAGTGAACGGTAGAGGGACCCTGCAACACTTTCGATAAGCGCTTTCACTCTTTCTTTCGCGTCTGGAACAACTGAGAAAGCTACAGTTATCGCCAGCACGGAGCGGCACTGCGTGATCTGCTCGTAGCACGAGATACGCCTTCCATTTCTGCTTTCTTTTTGTGGCTTTATTTTTAAAGTTGCTATCGAGAAGCGTTCAGTGCTGCTGCTGAAGAAAAACCGGCCAACATCCGCTACATGGCCTCAGTGACGTAATTAGGCCCGTCGAAGGACGTGAAGACCGGGAAAGGGAGAAAAATCTTTTGCGCGAGTTTTCAAGTTATCGGGGGCATAGAGCCGTAATGTTTGGCTGAGGTACTTTGCCACCCCCTAATCTAAGTACTGGGTGTGTTGGGTAACTGCGTTCTGCAAGCATTTAAGATTGCAAAAAAAAAAAAAAGATGAAAAAAGTGTTGCAGGGTCCCTTTAATTTCGTACGACCACGCACCCCTCTCCAAATCCAAACTGCTTCGACCGTGTCGGAATGGCGCATTCGGATAGACGCCGGCTTCATAAGGTTACTTCGATTCAGACCACGGGAAGCGTTTTTTCTTCACTCCACCCAATATCATCATCATCGTCGTCAGAGAACGTTGGCTTTCCTGCAGGACGTTATGTGGTGCGCACGGACGCCATCACTGGGACACAGAAAGCTTCGCTTTAAAAGAGCAGACATTCTCGATCTTTTTAGTTGAGACATGACTTGCGTTGTTATGAACGGGAGTGCAGGTCTCCAACATTCGGTTTCAGGCTTGACAAGAGACGGTATTATTTTGATTCATAAGGAGGGGAGACACCGAGATCTTCAAGAATTACAGGCCCATCAGACGACTCTCGGTTTGTGAGTTGTTTAACAAAGTTATAGTTAGCTGCATAGGCGACAGCCTGGATTCCCGACAACCCAGAGAGCAGGCTGGGTTTAGGAAAGGGTGCTCAACCATGAATCACATTCATGTCAAGTGATAGAAATATCCGGAGAGTACATTAAACCCCTTTACATGGAATTTATAGACTACGAGAAAACGTTTGACTCTGTACACACCGGAGCCGTGCTAGAAGCCCCAAAAGACCAGGGAATAGAGGAAACCTACATAAGTCTTCTAAAAGACATATAAAAGGGAGGCAGGGGCAGGATAGAACTTCACAAGCAAAGCGATACATTTCCGATCCGAAAGCGAGTAAGACAGGGAGATACCTTCTCGCCAAAAATGTTCACAGCATGTCTGAAGGGGGCATTCAGAAAGCTTGACTTGGAAAACACAGGATTACGGATAAGCGGGGAATACTTGAGCTATTTGAGGTTTGCGGACGACATAGTCTTGCTGAGTGAATGTGCAGATCACCTGCAAAACAATGCTTGAGGAACTAAAATCAGAAAGCGCGGCCGTGGGGATAAAAAAATATCAATAAATCTAAAGTATTGGGGAATAAGCATGGCAAAAACGTCCTCTTCAGCTTAGGAAACGAAACGCTAGAAGAAGTAAAGGAATATGACTACACCGGACAGATGGTTAGTGCTGACCCCAACCACGAGAGAGTGGAGGAGGAGAAAACTTTATTGGACAGATCCATCGAGCTTGTAAGTGGGCGGGGTCCTCAGTCCAGGACTCCGTTGGTGTGGCCTGCCGTCTTCTCCCTTTCAGCAAGCCAGAGCTGCTTACTTGGGTCCGAGCTGGCAAGTTCACTCTCCCACTGCTCGTCGACATCCCCCACGAGAGAGAAATCCGGCGCAGAATAGGTATGGGACGAAGTTGGATGGGATGAATATGTATGGAATGAATGGGATGGGACGGGATTAAGTCGTAAAGAAGTTGTTAATAAGTATCAGGAGACTTTCGCCTTCAAAGAACGTAAGCTTAGTCAAGTGCCCCGAGAAATTTTTCTTTCCAACACGTTGACCGACGTCGTGGCTCAGGTCAGCGAGAGTCGTTCAACCTGAAACCCTAACAACACATACACACAGGCGCACGCAGGGTGAGAGTGCGCAACAATTTGCGTACGCGATGCCGCCCGGCTCCACGCTACGAGTGCGCATGCGCGAAGCAGGATGCCGACCCGCGCTTTCGCCCGATCTGAGAGGGGCGATGAGTGACGGTCGCTGTAGCTTCTTGCTACGCCGGGGCTGTAATTACGCTCGAAGCCAGCATAATTAATGATCGACCGTAAAGAAAGAAGCGCCCTGCGGCTACTGGCTGATCACGAACCGAGCCCGGTGGCGACGGGGGAAGACCGTGCGCGTGAAGGCCGGGCAACTCGGAGGCGCCGTCGAGGCATAATGAACCCGCATTCTTGCTGGCTTGTTTGCATGCGCGCTGAACGGCAGTAGCCAGACTTGGCAGCCTTTGGAACGGTCACGTGGTTGCGCATCTTCGAGCTCCTGGAAAAGAGGCTGGCCTTGTGAACACCCAATGGGGTACCTGTCCCCTTACGTTCAATGATAATGATATGTGTCTCGTTATCCTTTTATGGAGCTCGTGTATTTGCGAACATGACACGTATCGTGCATTGGTTTTGCCTGCATGAGCACAAGGTCGCGGGTTCGATTCCCGGCCGCGGCGGCCGCTTCTCTGATGGAGGCGAAAAGCAAAAACGCCCGTGTGTACGAGATTTCGGAGCACGTTAAAGATCCCCAGGCGGTCAAAATAATCCGGAGCCCTCCCTACGGCGCGCCTCATCGCCTGCATTGCGTCGGCGCGTTTAAACCTACAATCAATAAAGTATCGGGTTTTGCCTGCACATCGGCAAATACCCGCAGAGGGTTATTGGGTGATATTGAGTCCCAGATAAGTAAGTAGAAGACCCGTACTTTCGGGGGTATGCAGAACGTTAATTAAATGCGTTGGTATGCCGCTCGCCGATTCCCCAAACCTAACTAAAGTATACCAGACCACACTTATTTCCAAAAATAAGGCGTGGAATTGAGATGAAAAGGCATTTTACGGTAAAGAAAAAAAAAACATGGGTCTTGTAAGAAATTCTACCACTGCTGGGGCTGGAACCGAGGCCGTTCGCGCCGACACACGCAATTCTAACCATAAGCTACTGTGGTCGAACAGTGGATGTTATTTTAGAAGTTGGTCAAAACATTAAAAGATATGTTCCAGGTGAACAACAGGTTGGCGCTAGGTGGGAAGAGGAAGTGCCGGCTGCCGGGCTTGTAATTGTCTGGGAGTGCAATGTCGCGTGTATTGGCGAACGCTTTCCCCAGGAAATTCCCATTTCGTGCGAGCCCCAAAACCCGCTAAGCTGTTACCAACGCAACACTTACAGTAGCTTCTTTGTTGCACAGAATACGCGACGCTGACACGGCCCAACCGCCTTTTGCAGCGTGTACTGATTACACATTTAATTATTGAAAGGCCTGACTAGTATGGTTGCGCCGATTTAGTTCAGCCTCACTGGTAGCCAATGTTATTACTTCTCCCGAACCAGACTGCACTGGGGGATAGGTAAAATGCAATTACGCGTGTAATTTGCTTGGTTTGGGTCTTACAGTATCTCCACTGCAACAAATGCCCGTGAGGAGCGTTACGGCGGCTTTCTTATATCTGAAGGAGCTGTACACCCCGAAGGCAAACATTAATTGCTGGAGCGTGCGCCACAGGCAGACGATGCGGGAATCAAACACATGCCAGTGAATAGCTTCTTACTGCGGCGCCTTATCTACTATAATAAGTTGCCGGGGCTCTTTTCTCTTGTCTACTAACTTAGAGATGCCTTTAGTAGCGGTTTGAAAGAAAGGACGTTTCCTGGTCTGCTCAATGTTGAGGTTCCCTGGAATTGCATAGGGACACGCGAAGCTGGGTGCTAAACAACTAACTAGTATTACAACAAAGATTAACTTTATCTGAAACGAGCTAAATTAACGATCCCGCCAGGCATTACATTTCTTCTCCCTCTTTCCTCTCTCCAACGTTTCCGGTGCTCAGTTTTGGGGAGGGGAAGTGTGCGAGGTCAGTGGCTCTGCCTATTATCAAGTACAAACTACCGACATTATTTTTTTTTATTTCTGGAAAGCAAGGTGTTAAAGCCAAATGGCTTCGACGTCTCCTTGTATAACGGCTACCAGTCATTTCACGGTGTCTTGCAAATAAATAAATAAATAAATAAATAAATAAATAAATAAATAAATAAATAAATAAATAAATAAACTAAATAAATAAATAAATAAACAGCAGAAATATTATGTAGGAGATGTGCACTGCATGTCGATTTTTTTTTTCAACTTATTCTTTCTTTTGTCTTTTTTGTCTGGCGCGTATGTCGGATACATGCGCTGAAATGTCGTATGTGTAATGTTGGGTGTCGACGGAACGAATATATGTGCGTTATTTGTCCTGCTATCAAGAGGTAATTATTCATGAACAGCTGTTGTTTATATACGTTCGCGCTGTGAATAAATACCTCGTTGAAAAAGCAGGCAGAATGTACTATGACGTTTTCTTTTCTTTTGTGAGCTCGCGCGTCTCTTTCTCAACCTTCCGCGCGATCGGTTTTTTATTTTATCTCTAGAACGTCGTCCTTCAGTACGTTTGCCTTTTCAAAGCAGTTGACTCTAGCGTTTTATTGCCGTATTTCCAAATCTTTAATGAGGGTTTCTATACTAACGATAGGCCTGAACAAACGAACTCAATTGCACCAAGGACAAAGCCTTGACACCGTTTAAAAAGAGAAGAGTACCAGCACGCCTCGGTCACTTCAGCAGACGACGCGATTTAGCGTAAACAACGCAGTGCTTTGTTGGCTGACCCCTTGGCCAAAGCTAAGTGTTCTCGATTGCAGCGGGCGAACACTCCTTTACGTTCGTTCGGTTTCTCATCACTTTGTAGCCGTCCGGCGCTAAGAGCACGCGTCACGCAGAAGAGCAAGAATGCAGACGAGCCGCCTTGAGCCACGAACTGCCCCCACCAATCATCCGCGTTCACACTTTCGTTTCTGCTCTGCGAGGCGTCTGCATATCGAGTGGAGCACCGCAGCTTTGTTTCGGCCAGCGTTCCGACAGGCACGCTAATGTATTTCGGCGCCCATATTTCAAGTGGTGGCCGATCACGATTGCGATTCGGCGCCGGCAGACGTTCCCACCGCCCCCGCTCGTGCGAAAGCAGACGACGCAATCTGCCGCAGACGACTGCGGCGGCGGCGGCGTGCGCTATCGTCTGTCGCGGCGGACGCTTGTTAGGCCTACTCTCATTACATCATCAAGGCGCCGTAGCATTTACCGGTCGGCACATAATGGCTCCATCAATCCCTGTGTCACGGAAGACATTCCATTGTTCATTTTCTACCCCTCTCACAGCGTTGCTCTTCAGTGCCCCCTACTAACCCCAGCCGCCACATGGCTAGGTGGTGACCGCTTGGCCTTGGCACTGTCGTCACTGTCCGATGGTCTGTTGTGATTGTAATCGTGTCGTCTGCTTTCGTGATGCTGGTGTGGCTTTGGCTGCGGATTATCTCGCCCTGATGCGCATCCGTCCGTGAGGGGACACTCTTCTCCCCGAAAGAGGATGGTGCATGATCATAAAGGCACGTTCTGTCGTGCCCTGTGCGTCATTCGTGTTTGATTCTCCTGTGAGATGCATGCCTTGAGGCGCTGCTTACCTTTCGTTTGTCAAGTGGAGAGAGTAGGTGGTGGAAACGTTTCGTCTCGAATGTGGAGTGGAGACACTGGCCCTTTTGCCAACCAGGAAGTGCCCGTCTGTTTCCCGTACTGTATACGGAATTGTAGCAATTCTGCCTTTCTCCTATTTCCGTCTTAACATCATGAATATCATTCTCACTTTCATAACGCCTAGGTTGCCCGACGCTTTTCAAAGACGTAGTTTTGGCGCTAATCTAGGCACCCCCGTCAATTAGCTTGTGCATAAGTATATATCCGCAAGCGTCGACAGGCTAGACTTACTTCCACGTACGCCCGCTGTTCTATCACTCACCCCACCAATAGAAACAAAAAACAATTGATAATTTCACGCATCAGTTTTAATACATCTTGATGGAAAATCTCTCTACTTTCGTTTTAATCACTGTTGACAAGGATAGACGCTCACAGAGATTGTATTTGCACTAGGCACGTACATGCATGCGCCACGCGACTCCCTCAATTTTCGTGTAACCTTTTAACGAGCAGATTATAAAGTACATACATGTCAATTAAGTGTCTGCTGTTAACGCGCGACGCTAGGATCCGACGAACAGCGTTTATTTGAACGATCAGCAACTGCTTGTCTCCGGGGCAGAAACCGCCAAGTCTAGATGCACCTGGGCTTCTGGGCTAAGGGACAGCGACCATAATCTGCTAAATGAAGTTCCTAATACTACAACTATGCTCGGTCTGTGCAGCTCGTAGCGATACACTGTATCCTCACCCGGCAGGGAAGTGCCCTAATTAATTTCCCTTCGGGTTCTCAAGCCTTCCTCTTCCAATTAAACCTTTTTTTTCTCTCAGTCACTCCCTGTCGCCACAAATGCTCCTAAAAGGCCCCCAACCCACGCCAACCCGTACCACCGAAGCACTAAATTGAAGGGGAACGCCTTGGAGGCAACCTTGACTCCTCTTGCCTCGCGACCCCAAAGAAAAATCGCTCGAGCAGGCCCTCCGTCACTGCATCACTCTCGCGAATGCTGCGAGATTCCGCGAGACGCGTAAAGAACCGCCTCTTCCTCGATGCACGTCTAGGCGTGGTTGTCGCACGTTCCTCACCTTTTCTTGTGGCGCGCGCGCCGTCTCTCGCGGTCTTTGGTGTTGGGACCACGCCCTTTCTCATTTAAAATGCTTCTTCGTCCCGCCGGAGGCTAGCGCTGTTCATTGGCGCAACTTGTTCCGCTCCCCGCTGGATGCATCCGTCTTGGCGTGAGCCAGGGCAGAGTCTATCAACGTCGTCGCGGCACCCACCTTGGGATGGATGTGTTCAGCTTTGATGTAGCCGGAGAGTGTTTCGGCGCTGATTTAGTCGCCGTGGGGATTACCGTGGAGGGCACGTGCACTGCCCAAGAGAGCTTCAAGAGCGAGTTGTTGCAGACGGTATTAAACGCAAGGTGGGGCGCGACTTGGGGTTCCAGCTTCTGCAAAGATCCCAGTAGCACCTTTGCAAGTGTTTCGAAAAGATGAAATAAAAGTTTTCCCGGAATCACGGCATCTGCCGCATACCGGATGCATATTTGCTAATGAAACGGGTAATGTGCCCGTGCACGCACTGTTATACACTGACATGTGGCGATATGTGCTGGATTGCGTAATTGTTTTACTAATGAGGAAGATATTTTTCTGAGCGGATGTATTAATGTAAACAGATTGTACGTGCTAACAACCCCGTTCTAAGCCGATAAACGTGAGTCTCTTTTTGTTTTACTCCCGCTGGAGTTCAGCTCAGTGAAGTATAACCGGTTTATTCAAAGCAGCAGCCTTGATGAACACCTCTCTCTCTCTTCTCTCTCCCTCTCTCTCTCGTCATCTCTCCTCTCTCTCTCTCCTCTCTCCTCTCTCTCTCTCGTCTCTCTCTCGTCTCAGTACTTGTACGTGTTCAAAGTGCCTACCCAGTCTTCACCTCCTCTTGTTAATGTCCTTATTCAATTACAATATACATTATTATTTACATGTCGGTCAGTGGACCATCGTTAATCAGGTTAAGGCCAGTCCACTGGCCGATGCGTAAGGAACTTCGTTGCTGTTGTACCACGTGTGTCCGACTTCTCACGCATCCTATTTTCACACAGGTCACTCCTGATTCTTTAACCATCGACAACAGATTAGACGGTGGCCTAATCTTCTGCTTCGTTCCGTGCCCTGTCCAGATTCGCACGAGACGCCAACCCAACGCTGACGTTCCGTAATCTCGGCCGATCACTCAAGACGAAGTGTGCCCTCTCTCGGTGACCGCTGATGCCTTTCTCAACGCGCTCATTGTTTCTACTACAAAGAGAGAGAGCGAGAGTACAGGAAACGAAGGAGCGCCCACTCGCGTGGATTTCCATCGGAGGGCGGCGTGCGCTCAGCACGCGAGCGCCTAATCTCTGCCGATACCCGGCCGAACTGGTGCGCGCGGTTTCAGCAAGTAGCGCGGTAGCAGCCGGTGCTCCCGTTTGTGGCCGAGTTGCATCTTCGACATTCTTGTTTGTGGTTTGCTACAATCGTTGCGGCGTTGCGCCCGCGTTCGTGCTCGCATTATAGCCTAGGCGAGGCCAGCAGAGCATCCGTGTACGCGCTGCTCGAGTCCATCGAAATCGCTGACTTAACTCCGTGGCGGCGACATGCGCTTGCGGCGCACGCTTCACTGCCGAACCTCATTCCTCGAGCTCGTGGCGAGATTTCAGAAAGGGCCGTGCATCTTTAAGCCTGAAACAATACGTAGATGAACCAATCTCGAGGCCCGCTATACGTAAAACAAAATTCACCTTTTTTTTCTCCTTTGTACTGAAGGCATCGTAGATGGGCTGACCAGTGATTGAATTCTAGCTGATTGTTTCGATATTTTTAAGGGGAGTAACGTTTAACGGCCGCTAGCTCCGTAAAACCTAGAAAGCTGGCACTCGATTCAATATGCGGAGGGCAGTTGCCGCTTTGTTTCTGAAATAAAATAGGCCTCGCCATTTTCTCAGTGAGTTTTCTTTTAGGCAACTTTGCAGGGCAGATTGGACGTGGCTTTGCCTGACTGTGTTCATCAACAGCCTTAATCTGGTTCCATTTATATTTCAGACAAAAGAATGATCCACATATTTTTTTTTATTTAAGCCCGAATGGTAATTAAGTGGCGCGAGACACAAAAGTGGATTTCATCTGGAACGTTCCTCTCACTTTCCTTGTGTTTGTCGCAATTATCTTGAACTCAAAAGAAATCAAATTTTCCACAATCCAGTCACTGTTACACCTACGTTCCAGTAATGATTTGTGGCTGATGTGCCTGCATTCTAACGCCTCTCTGAGCGCGGGGCTCCAAGGGATAGTTTAAAAACAAATTACATCTAAAATGCACACGACAGTTACCAATGAGTAAATGGCTGACCACACATAAAAAGAAATAGGGTTTGGACGGACGCATGCTCAAGTTCTGGGGAGTACCACATTTAATCCCCTCACCTCCACCGCAGTTGCAGTCTGATTTTCTTTTCGCGTCCGCCTACATGTGAGCGCATATAAGGTGGTCTGTAATTATTCGAAATTTCGCTGTTTCGCGCTTACCGTTTGACCAGAGCGCCAAGGCACCCGTGAAGTGTAGGTAGCGACCCGTGCAGTGTCGGCACCGTATACATATAGCATGGTACGGTACCGACACTGTAAAAAAACATCGGGATGTGCCGACACTGTAAACACACTGTAAATGCATCGTTGTAAACGCACCTGGCTAATTCTTGTTCCATTCTGCAGAACGGCACAAGGATGAGCCTGATGCGCACCCCGTGACCGGTGAACGTGAAGGCACGTGCGTAGAACAGGCGCACATTGAAGATTTCTCTCACTATGGGGAGGCTGCTGTGTGAAACCCGGCCTTGTCGGGTGTAATTCAGATTAAAAGACGAAGAAACGGAAGCGAAGATAGGCGCAAGCACGATGCGGCACTGAAGTCACCCGCCGCGGTGGCTCAGTGGCTAAGGCGTGGGCTGCTGAGCACGAGGTGGGGGTCGATTCCCGGCGCGGCGGCCGCCTTTCTGATGGAGGCGAAAAGCAAGAACCTGTGTCCGAGATTTCGGCGCGCGTTAAAGATCCCCAGGTGGTCAAAATTAATCCGGGGCCCTCCACTGCTGTGCGCCTCATCGCCTGCGCTGCGTCGGTGCGTTAAACCCCACAATCAATCAATCAATCAATCAATCAATCAATCAATCAATCAATCAATCAATCAATCAATCAATCAATCAATCAATCAATCAATCAATCAATCAATCTGTGGAGAAGACTTTGATAATCGCTGGCTTGCGCTTTCAAACCACGTGAGAAGACTAAGGTATCCCGCGAATTTTCTCATTTTTATTTCGGAGAAAGGGGTTTGGTACTTTTACTCTTTGCGGTTTCAAGTAAGCCGCTTTCCCGCGCCGCCGTTTCTTCAGGCCAAAAAACCCTCGAACGCCGCTCTCCTGCAGCTTAAAGCTCAACAAATCGTCTGCAATGCACATCGGCGCACCCTCGTTACCAGGAAGCAGGTAAAAGAACCCGAGAAAGGTAGGGCGTGACGCCGAGGATAGTGTAACCGACCGCTGACGAAGTTTCGCCTGCTGCTAACTTTATCTGCTATGCGCTACCGTTCGGGGATGTTCCGACACGCCTTGATGAATGCCCCGTGCAACGCTACGGCTCTTTTTTTTCTTATTTTTGTACTTCGTCGCGAACGCTCCGTCGGCTGCGTTAGTGTTCCTGAATAGAACTGCATGGGTTGGACGCGCCTCATCAATCAAACATGTCTGGAACGTTTCCCTTAAACGTTTTTTCTGCATTAATCCCGGACTGGCAACAGCGGAGCGAGAGATCCCGAAGGCGTGCGTTTCCGATTCGGTTCCAGCTGGAGGCTTTCAGGCGGTCGCAAGAGTCTTTCATCTTGCAGAATGGTTCTGCAGCCTTCGGAGCCATTTTCAAAATGCGTTAAATACCCGGTGGACTGCACCCCGCAGGCGACACTCCTTGTACGCGCCCATGCGTTTACTATTCTCGGTGCTAGTCGGCTTGTTCTGAGCCCCAGACCCGCAGGCAGGTGCAAAAAAGGCTGTCAGTTGGCGCGTCCTGGAGTTCTGAAAACCGGTAAACGAAAATCTACACGGATCCCGGCAAGAGTTTCGCAATACGCGAAACCTGCCTCAGCGAATATCTGTCGGTTTCGTGCACGTGTATTTCGAGGGGTCGCCTTTAAGTCACGCCGATATTATGACTTAAGTTGACTGACCTCTCCTTTGCCCCTGTAATTTAAGTTCAGGGATACAATGGTGTGCCAAACTAAAAAAAAAAAAGAAAGAACAACATTTTCAATTCCAAGTTCAAAGAGAGCAGCTTTTTTTTCTTTTCATGAGAGTTCGTTTCCCACACCGAACATGCGACCCGCTTCTCTGGACCTTTATTTCAGAATTGAATCATGATCCATTTCTAGATTCCCGCCCCAGGCGTTGCGTATAGCGCACCAGTTATCAATAGTTTAGCTCATTACCCAGCCGCACCCACACCACACATCCGTCGCCGCCCAGCCAATCTCGCAGGCGTTCGACACGAATCGAGTTCGTCTGCTATACGACGGCGCTTCTGAGCTTGCTAACAAACGCACAAAACAGCACGAACCAATCGCGCATTAGCCGAGAGGAGTGCCCGCGCGCTTTGCTTCGCCTAACCTATCCTCTCCGTGCGCCGGTCATCATTGAGCGGCTCTTTCGTCTCTGCAGCGTACACTGCCTTCGCCCCGAGCGACACTCGTGCGCCGAAAAGAAGGGGACACGGCGAAGCTAACGGTTTCTGGGGATCGAATCGCACCACCGACGATGTACTCGTCCTTTGAGCCTTAACGACCGCAAAGTCGGTGGAAGCTAGCTGGCATTCGCGGCGGCTAGCTGGACATGGTCGCCCGTTCTGAGGAGGCTTCTAGGAGACCTTGGGCAAGGCTACGCTTGTTCGCGTACGCGCGGAATACTACGGCGGCTTGTCCTCTGGCATCTTTTCGGTGGTTGGGGGTCAACAACCCCCGAATCAGCGCTGCTGCTTCTCCTCTCACCGTGTTCTTGCCGGCACCCAATTCCACTGCTGTGGTACTACCCAGCGGCAAGGGCGCGCACTGGCTCCTCCGCTGACTTTCGTTAAGGGAAGGCGAGGGGACGGCGGATTGTGCCCTCCGGGTGAGAGCATAGTCGCTGTGCTGCGCGTGTTTTGTTTCTGCATGCGCCACATGCCTGAGTACAATGAGTGTGCAACGATAGGGTGATCACTCCCCCCCCCCCCCTACTATCAACTTCCCTCCCCTCTACTTGCATATGAGCCGGGTCATTAATCAAACTGAGGCCATATACAACACGCAGGCGAAGGAAGAAGACCTGTGTTTTTGTTGCTGTCTTTTCGCGTTCGCCCGTCACTGCTCCGAAGGCTGGCATCCCTTTTTGTTCTATCTTTTATACTGGACATTGAAAATAATGACAGTGTGGCAATATAATTCCTTGGGAGCGATCGCGTTTTCTTCGGTTTACTTGCTAGTCTTTTCTTTTCTTCATCGCGAAATTGGATTAATGCCAGCGGAAGATTTGTCCCTACGCACGCACACCGCAAAACAACCCCAACACGAGGGTGACTAAGGCGTAGCGGCTAAGGACCTCTTCATCTTCTTGTCTTCCCAGAAACAGTTCATTTTTATGCAGAGGGTTCCTTCAAGCATTCATTAGAAGCTTCCGGGTCTTCTCACATGAACGATTTGAAGGGTTTTAGAGTAACTAGAACCCTGTTTCAACTTGTAGCTCATTCCGAAATTACATGTGCCGGAAATGATCGCCTACTGAAACAACTCCGGACTTTCGTCCCAGTAGTGTTCCATACGCTTTGTCTCTGTGTGAACTACAGCCCCGCCAGGCATGGCGGTGAACGCTTTGTGTTAATAAGCGGCAGATGTTTTTTTTTTAATTTATAGTCCTTCAAAGCAACTCCTGTCATTCGATTTGCACATTTTGTCTATACAATAGAGATGAGTTTTGTCTGTTGTCATCAGTTTTGTCATGAAGCGGACACTTTCAAACGTGGGCAACTATTTCGTTGCTTCGTCTTGAGTATACACCAAAGACCAAAGCCAAATTACCCTTCCCAGGGTTTCGCCATTTTATCTTTCCCGCCACCCTACTGACACCGAAAGGCGCCAGTCGTCAGCTCTCTGCCCGTGCAGGACCGCGTTCGCTCTAGCAGGTCTGTTTGCTCCCTCATCTGCAAGTCCCCCCGGAATGCGTCGAATGGGCCGCCGTTTGTTCCCTCACCGCCTGTCGTCCACGCACCCATGGCTTCACAGAGGCGGCGAACCGCTCACGCACGCAGTGCGCTGCCCGACCATGCGTGGCCTTGTAGACCTTGTCAACACAGCGGTCAGGGCGACTCCTTCTTCTCAGCCGACGTCCTTGGTCGCCCGTGAAGACCCGGCGTGTCCCGCCTCGCCTTCTAATACCTCGGCTATTCTCTTTTTAAGTTTACTGCACTCTCCTTCGCGGCATGTTTTTCGCGGCCCTCGTTCCTAACGCAGTTACGGCCCTATTCTATTGTCTCCCTGGCGTCGCATTGTGGGATCTCATCCACCTGCACTACTCGCTCTGATGGTTAATGGGAGGCCAGGTGAAGCCCGCGACTTTTTGATTGTGCTTATTTTCGCCTCTTCGCTTGCTTTCTTCCCGTCCGCGGAGTTATTCTCGCTTCCTGTTTTCTTTTTTACTCTTCTAGGCGGATTTCAAAGGACCTTGAGGTTCTCCGTGGCCATTTCAGCTCCGGCGGCGTTCGATGAAGTCGATTGTTGCGCAGCTTCTTGTAGTCGTGGATAGATGGCGGGGATTTAATTGCGCACTTCACCGCTGATTCGAGGTGAGCGATATTGAACTCTGATCGGCCCTTTACGAAAGTAGCTCTCAGAAAGAGTCAGTTGTGAGGTCACAGGAACGATTGGAGGAGCATGGGAGAGTTCTCCGTGCTGTAGGGCACACAAGCGTGATGATGATGATGATGATATTGATAATGATAATGATTAACTATGGCAATGGTGCGCTGCAGAACTCATTCTAGGGGCGAAGCTCCTTAGGGCCTGGGGCTGTCGGCGTCTCATGTCGTCGTCGTAAGCGCCGTCTCATATAGTCACGGTACTAAAACACTGGGACACTCGTTTACGCCTCGCGCTAGAATTCCTCGTCCTTCAAAGACACGAGACGTATACAGCAAAGCTGTATATATACCTCTACCCCCCAACGGTCTCACCTCCGTTGGCAAAAGCGCCAAGGCGCCAAGAATACACTTATAGACTGCATGCTTCGTCCCTCCCCAGGTTTCACGTTAGTGGAGATGGCCTTGGATTTTCTGTGTGATAATACACTTTCCTTGTGACAAACAATGTCTACTGCCGAGTCTGAAGTCATCAAGGTACCGGCTTGCGGTTGCGCTGCCACACACGAAGCCACCATGGAATCCCGGGCGTAGAGGCAGCACTTATTATGAAAGCGAGATGCACAAACCTCCATGGGTTCTAGATTTGCGCTCACATCAAAGGATTCCACACAAGCCATTTAAAACGTTACGCTGCCCTCAACACGACGGCACTAATCATCACAGCCCGGGTGGAGCGTTTGCAAGTAACACTCCGGTGATAACTTCGCCAGTTCCTGGCACAGCGATTGCACACTGCCAGCTCGCATATCAATCACGGCGAGCGAGAGTACTCTCGATAAGAACCGGCGTAGGATCAGTTACCTTAAAAAAAAGAGTAAAAATGAGATTGCACCAGATCACATTCTCACTCATCGTGACTCCTTTGTGACATATGATTGCGGTACTTCGCGGCCTGGCCGCAAGTGTCACATGGAGGGTTTTTTCCGAACATTAGAAACGGACTGCTGCTCCAGCCTTCGCTGCTGTTCGAAACAAACAATTCTGTTAGTAAAATGATGCAATGCAGCCACAGGTAACAGTTAAAAATGGCCGCGAAGACAAAATACAAGCTCTGTTCATTAAAAAGTCTGCTTTGTTGCTGATTAATGCGGACTTCTGGCAAGTTGGTATTCCGTAGGTGACGAGTAAAGCGCAAAAAGTACACAAGGGACGAAAGGGGCAATTTGAATTCCGGTAATGTTGCGAACTTCTGGCAGCACGCAATGGCCGCGAATGTCCACGCTAGACTGGTAACGGATGATAGCGCGCAAGACGGTATGTAAGCAATGGGAGTTTAAAACTAGGGGAGGTGGGCTAACCCATTCGGTTAGTGAAGGGTAGGACAAATAAGTAGAACAACACAGGCGAGCCATTTGGTGATAACCGACATCTCGATACAAATGGACGGCCTCTAATCATCATCATCATCATCATCATCATCATCATCATTATTCTTTCGTCCCTTGTGTACTTTTTGCGCTTTACTCGTCACCTACGCTTTGTTGCGATAACAATGGTACCAGTTCATAAAATTGCTATCAGTGTAATCATTGCAAACTTTGAACAGATAATGAAGACATCAAGGAAAGCAGAGATAAGCAGTGGCGACTCTCACAGCCACCTTCAGGCAAATTTCTATGACGTCACAGAGTGTTATTTGTGCGATTGGCGGCTGCCTACGTAAGCCACCGCCAAGAAACATGACTGGGTGCTTGTAGTGGGGCCTCTACTTCCGTTTGCCGCATGACTTGAATGCCAACGTTCACTTAACACATTGATAACTATGTTTCTATTGCTGGCCCAAATAACGCCACTCCTGCCCATAACGCGTCACGTAAATTTAAAAGTTTCTCTTTCTTTCTCGCGCCTTTTTTATTTAAAAAAACGTATTTTGTGACTGGAATCCAGCTGAGAGGCTTACCAAAGACTAGTTATTTTAAACTGCTTAAAGTTATGTACAGCTCAGCGCAAAAAAGACAGGGGCTAGAAAAGACACAACACAGGAGCGCTCTTGTGTTGAACGCATTACCGTCGTAAGTTAACTCCCGCTCGCGAGTGCCCGCCTGCTTGCTTGCGTCTGTTCAGCAAGTGGTCGGGCCCGCCTGCGGATCTATGCACATCAAGCAGCGTCAAACGGGGGTTAAGAATAAAGAAGTTCGGGACGAGGTGGCGAAGTGGTGTAAAATATGGGAAGCACTGCGATTTATCCGCGCCAGGGTCCGTCGTATGAAGCGGACCGCGTGCACCCGAGCGTCGAATCATCGGGGTTTTGAATTTAATATTTCTAAGAGGTGTTTGGTAGAAAAGACACAACACAAGAGCGCTCTTGTGTTGCGTCTTTTCTAGTACCTGTCTTTTTTTTCTTTTTTTTCCCCGCTGAACTGAACATAATGGAATGCCAACTAGGCCAGTCAATTACGTTGCGGAAAGTTGTATTTTGTGTCCATATGGCCCCTCTAAAACTACACTACGGTTGCAGCGTTTCGCTGCGTATTGAAACAAACCATTCGAGGAGTCAAATGACGCAGTGACGGCACAGTTAGGTGTTTAAGGTCATTTCAGCGTCCATTTGACCTCTAAGCGGCTACCAGGAATCTTAGCTTTGACAGTGTTGGGTTTAACGCGCCGACGCAACGCAGGCGATTAGGCGCGCCGTAGAGGAGGGCTCCGGATTAATTTTGAGCGCATGGGGATCTTTAACGCGCGGTGAAATCTCGAACACACGGGCGTCTTTTTTTCGCCTGCATTAGGAATCTTAGCACTGACATCTTTCGCTCAATCCGGTATGAAATGTTTCACGCCATACCTTTGTTCACTCATTCGTTTCGGAACGCACGGAAAACCCCCGCCGCTGCTGCAGGCGGTCAGTGGAGAGGGAGTGAAGGAGGAAGATCAACGAACGAGGGGCGAGCGAGAAGAAAGGATGCGGCGTGCAAAAAGGGACGTTTCGGCGAGCCCGTCTTGGTGGTAGCCACAGCAGCGGCGGCGGCGATTATAACGCGCCTGGCTAGCCTCGTTTTTCGCAGCGAGCCCAAATTAGGGGGCGCTCTGGGCCCTTGCCCACTAAGTGGATCATGTCGGGGAGAGGTGCTGGTCGGCTTCGGCCGATGCAGTGCAGCGACCCGCCTCAAATGGTGCTCCCCACTGCCCATGCGTGAAGCGAAGTGCGTTTGCCTGGTGGTGGGGGCAGCGGCGTCAGGCATCCCGCGCACGCCATTCCTTTAGCTTGGATATGTGGGCTTCTTTAGCGCGCTCGAGAAACAGCTGGCGGGGTAATGGGGTGGTTTAAACCATTTGGCGCTCCTTAACGTGCTACAAACGTCGTTAGGCTGGTACTATTCCTTGCATTTCCCCTCGTTGAAGAAAGCAAGATTATACTTAATGCCAATGCAAAATTCTTGCCTTAATTTAAAGGGCAGCAAGTAGCTTTCTTTTTAATGCTTTCTCCAGGTCACCGCATACTTTAATGGTCCCGAAGGCATCGCACATCGAGTCCCCACCAAAGCCACACACGACCACGCCCGACGGGAACACAAAAGAACCCGGGTTGTGAACTCTCAACGCCATCGGAGGGCGCACATATATTATCACACCCAACAGGCTACAACTGGCGTTAATTGTTCACTTACACGAGCTACTAGCAAATGTTCCCGGTAAAACTCAAACTTTAGGCTATAACTTTTAAGCACGACGCCGTATACAGGGCGCTACGATTTGCTCTACGCCGCGCGGGGCTCATTTGGCCCGGAATCTCCCGCACAGACCGATATCTAAATCAGTTTATATTCATCACCATCATCGTCGTCGTCGTCATCATCATCATCATCATCATCATCATAATCAGCCTTGCTGTGTCCACAGCAGACGAAAGCCTCTCTCAAAACTCTCCCCTGGTGCCAGCCACACATATCGAGTGCCTTAAAGCAGATAGTGTGATTGTATAATCATGAAGAGGTTTTTGAGCAGATGCAGTCAACTAGGATTGCCGAATCCTTGTCTGGTGAGGGAATGTTGTTTTGTGTCCTAGGGAGCCCCACCTAGCTTGTTTGAACCTATCTAGTACAGCCTCCCGTGGTATCGGTCTATATGTTCTGGATCACCGTGGTGTGGATCAATCTATATCTTCTGGAAAAAAAGATATATCCCCGGATGTTAACAATATACAGCCCGATATGTATAAAGCTAATCAGCAAAAGTGCACCGAAGGGATGGTGTCTTTGTTTCCTTTTTGAAGGGCTCCTGGTGTGATGTTCTGACCGGAGTTTTCCCGTCCAGGAACGAACGACTTGAAGGGCTTCCGGAGCGACATTTTGACCGATGCCTGTCACGTCTAAGCACGCGGCCTTCACCGGTTGCCCCTTTTTGCGTGCACGGGCGGAGGTTGTACACGCAGCCAGTCTTCACGCGCTCAGCGATGACATGCCCGTTGGGCTGGCGGGAGATTTAAACGTGGACGTCTTCCGGCTCGACGCGACCTGATGGCTGACCTGCGTGGTCGTGCGGTTTGGGTCGGTGTGTTGTACAGCCAGCGAGATGCCTACGACGAGGGAAGGAAGTTTCATTCAGCTAATTAGCCAGGAAAAATGGCCATTCGCAGATTATACAAGCCAACGTTTGTATTGTGTCATGCACTCCTTGCCCTGTGCCAAGCTTCACGGGCAATCCTTCTTTACAGAGTGAAAAGACACTGAACTTTTTGTTTCAAAATTTGCTCATCATTATTAAAATTTCCAAAATGGAGCAGCGCGACCCTACCCTGAACGCGAACTGCGGCATCAGGGGAAGACGCAGGCGTTTTGAGCCACATGCCTCACTCGCAGTCCACTGGGGAAATGTATGAGGCCCACTTACCGTGAGGCCCACTCAGGTGTCAATATAAGCCTCGAGCTACGTGCTCACTAGCGTCAATCTTGCCGTCGGCAGGGCGGCAAGGCAAGTTTGACGCTAGTGAGCACGTACCTTCACTCAGTGAATTCACCGATGACTGAGGTGGTGTCTGGAACATTCAAAACTGTGCAGATGACGAACCATCTTTTCTTTAACCGTACGCGATTAAACTCGAAGAATGCCCCTCCAGGCATCCCTCAACCGATTCTGATTCCTGGTCTGTGCGAATAGGCGCCATATGGAGGCCACGTCTGACATAACACACTATCCCGGACCTCCGCAGCACACAAATAACCAAGATGCATTAGATTGTGTAGTTCTGACACATTGCGTTTGTTCTTAGTTCGTTGCGGCGTTGTTTAATTAACCGGTACTTATTGAACTACACATCCTCAACCACCATGACCGAAAGGGTCACTTAAGACAGCTTCTAGAAGCATTGGAACCGCTGGGTTGAGCGACGGAGGATTAGGGCGTTTAACGGCGTGTGATTGTAGCTACCGGTAGACCAGCCGGTCTTCGGCGTGAAGAAATCGAAACTGAGACAGGCGTCCAGCCCAGACTACGAACGAAGGCGACTGAGCTGCGCATTTATTTACGTCCTTGTGACCGTTCTGTCTGTCCCAGCGTGCCCTGATTACGGATGCGGAGCAGTCGTGACTGACTGGGAGTGGCGTGCGAGGCGGGTGGGTCGCGCGAGCATTGAACGCTGCCTCTAACCTCGAAAGACACCACTCAGCGGCGCGGGGACCTCGCAGTTTCTCTGCGTAAATTACGGCCAGGGGTGCTGGGACATGTCTCGTGGCGCGTGTGTTTTTCGCTCTGTCCAGAGATACAGCGCAGCTCTTAGTTGATTCCGCTGCCTAACTCAATAAAAATTTACCACCCCTTCCCAAAGAAAGCTCAGAGAAGCGCGAAGTTTAAACGTGTGTCCAATAGATCGTCAAACATTCAAAGCCCCAGATCGCGAACGAAGAACGAACCTGTCGGGCAGTTTTTCCGGCACTAAGTAAACGCATCTGCGAACTATACAAATGTATACCGATACGTGTTTTATTTTATTTATTTATTTATTATTTTTTATTTATTTATTTATTTATTTATTTATTTATTTATTTATTTATTTATTTATTTATTTATTTATTTATTTATTTATTTATTTATTTATTGTAGCCTCAGGGCATGCAGCGTTATAGAGGGGAGTGGGTTAAGGAAAGAAGTAAAATACATGAGTATACTATGAGTATACTATTGTACTATGAGTTTATGAGTATACTATTGTGCCCTTCTTCGTGATCGACGCTTGTATTGTTCCATCTAGAAGCGTTCACTTTTCGCTATTTTCAAGTACCCGTTTTGACCCAATAGAAGCCCGGTTTCAGATCTTATCAGAGTTTTTCGCTCGACCAACCGCTCTATGGGAAAATGCATTAGTTTTCGGACAGGACGCCATAAGTCCCACCAAGAAAGCTTTCGCTTTAATATACTTCAGTTGTCTTCCTTTTCATAGCAGCGCTACAGCTTGTCGGATTCTTCAACCTGGGAGCACCCATTTATCATTTGACTAGCTGAGCACGAGGTCGAGGGTTCGATTCCCGGCCGTAGCAGCCGCTTTTCTGATGGAGGCTAAAAGCAAAAATGCCCGTGTGTACGAGATTTCGGCGCACGTTAAAGATCCCCAGGTGGTCAAAATTAATCCGGAGCCCTCCACTACGGCGCGCCTCATCGCCTGCGTTGTGTCGGCGCGTTAAACCCTACAATCAATCAACTCAATCATCATTTGACTATAGCGCCAATCTAATTAACGCAGTCGGCATGATCCTCTGAATTCGTATGGGCAGCATAGTTTGGAGAGCATACCGAAGAGTTGTCAAGGCTTGAATAGTGAAAATCTCTGGGGACTCCTGCGTCCACTGGCAGGTGCGACTTTGTTCAGTTTTGTGTACCTTCGTGCCACGGTTAAACACCCGGTTTTATGAATGTCAGTAACAGATTCCAAAATTTTCGTATAAAGGGGGAGCTTGAGAAAATTAGAACAGTGTTAGAAACGATAATATATTTTTTTTTCAGGGCGATGAGGTCTGTTATTTTGCCTTCCGATTCGTTTGATCAACAAATTCGCTGCGCCCGTGTCCACAGGCCTGCTTGGCTTCTTGGTAGGGTGAGAGGGACGTATTTAGTCCCAGCGTGTTTTGATGCGAGTTAGTTGTGTGGACCAATAGAGCTCTTCAAACTCCTTTGGGGGTGCGTGCCACATGCCTACAAGCTTTAAGGGCGGCCTGTAACAGGAAATGGTTGCAGGGAAATATCTCAGATTGGCTTGTATGTTTGGGCATGTCCAGACGTCGTGTTCATTGTTGGGGAGTTCCAAGAATTCGCTGCATGTGCATGCACTGTTTGTCTCCACTCTGTCGAGTCAAACCTTACGTTAAGGGCGTCATCTTTGCTTTTTTTTATTAGCGCAGGCAAAAATGAACATGCAGTTATTCTCTAGCTGCCAGACATTAGCGCGTTCCTGTACACGGTGATTGGGCTCCGTCTAGCTGTTCATCCTTAAATTTACGCACAAGCAAATTTTGGGAATCAAATTGCGTTCGAAAGATCGGGGATTTCGTAAACAACGGGATTAGCGGCTAATCGCCTGCTGAAACGGCGCATCACTTCGACAATTACTGTCGAGGTGAGACAAATTTCATGCCGCAGTGATCATCACTTCAAAGGTGGAATTCCAAGCAGACGGAGAAATCTTCATTTTAACTCATTCGCGCCCACAACAAGCTCAGACTGGAACCACCGTCCTACTTCAATCGCATCAATCACCGACACGGCAAACTTCAAACGATCATACCCGTTTTAAATTTAGCTCCATTTCATTGCATCGTTTGTTTAAAAATGTTTACACCACTCGTATCCATAACAGACTGCGTTGAAATAAATAAATAAATAAATAAATAAATAAATAAATAAATAAATAAATTTGCACATTCCCCTTAATTTCCTATCAGCCGAGTTTTAACCACCGGCCAACATGCGTCACCCGGAGTGGGACTGTGAAGGACTGAAGGGCGCACGTGACAAACATCGCCCGTCATCCGTATCTACATACGAGGACTGGATCGGGCCAACACGCGACCACAAGAGAATTCTACTCTCACTGTGGACATTTGCGTGTGAAGCCTCCATAGTGCGACGCACGTAATCCCCTTCCCTTCTCCCCCTCCCACCGCAACAGGCCTAGTGCCGTCCTATTCATAATGAATTTTACAACAACAACAACAACAACAACAACCAACCATAGTTGTGTCTCCCTGCACCAACCTTCGCGGCTCATTTCCCTATGTGAGCACCGCGACCTTACTCGAATTCTTTGCGTACGTCGTATCTCTCCTGTTTGGGTCTCGACCTTGCGGCTGATACCTTGTCCGCATACACACCACGGAGCCGCTTCCTTGTTTCTGTCCACGGACTGCCACTTCCCTTCCTTGGAAGTTTCGTTTATCTGTCCTTACCCCACTTCCGGGCCAATAATGCAGTCCAAGGCACGGCGGCTCTTGCTGGGCCTCACCACAAGAACGTCGCTATTGTCTTCCCTGAGAGACCGTTTCGTAGTCGTGGTTGATCGGTTGGCGCGATAACGTTGAGGGCGTGTAATTGCGGCCGCCGCCGAGGGAGGCCTCGACGCAGTATAGTACACCGGGGGTGCTGCTGCTGGCTACCTGAGTGGAACCCTAATGAGACCCTTTGGAATTGAATCAGCCTCGCCGTGGATTTGCTCCCATGCGTTAGTCGGATTCCCGCGGCGTATGCAAAAGCGGTGGAATATTTTGCTTATTCCGCCTTGACATTGCCCAGTCTAGCAATCAAATCGAAGGCCGTAACACTAAATTGCTTTACTCGATAATCGCGTAATAGGAAGTTTTTTTTCTGTCCCATCTGCTGTGAACGGAGGGAAAATCATAGCCACTCCAACGAAGTATCGCTTATAACGAAGCCAGTTGCCCCTCCCGAAAATTTCGTTGTAAAAAGGTTTTATTGTATTTCTTTTTATTTGGCAATTCTGCGGGCCGGTACTTTGGCCCAGGCAAGAGTAAGTACAGATGTAAAGGAAGACGAAAAAAAAACCCCGGGCCATTTCCACTAACGTGGAACCTGGGGAGGTCGAAGCATTCAGTGTACAAGTGTATTCTTGGCGCCTTGGCAGTTTTTGCTCACATAGATGAAACCGTCTGAGGGTAAAGGTATACAGCTTTGCTGTAAAAGTCTCGTGTCTTTGAAGCACGAAGCGTTCTAGCACGAGGCGTTGGAAAACGACTATCCTGGTGTGTTCTTTTTGTACGCGTTACGTTCTATAGCGCTAGGCGTAAATGGTTGCTTCGGTGTTTTACACCGTCACTACATCGATGACATGAGACGACGACATGAGACGCCGACAGCCTGAGCCCCTAAGGGGCTTTGCCCTAAAAAAGAAGCAAGAAGAGGTATTTTAGGATGCCGTACCCACATCTCCTCAATTTTTTGTGCCCGGACACTTTGACCGCAACTGGAAAAATAAAACACACTTGTCGTCCATGGGCGGGAGAGAGACAAGAGTTCCGAAGAGGAAATAATGTCTACGGTGCAACGAATCATTTTTATGGGATCCGCATTCCTTGGCGAACCTCCCGAGGTATTTCATTTTTAAAGCGAAGCTTTCTATGCTCGCTGATGGCGTTCGATGTCGCTACATAACGCAGTTAAGTCCACCTTACACATCAAGCGAATCAAGGAAAAAAGTTCATATCGACCAAACGGGTCCCTACGAGTCATTAGCCGACGTCTATCGATTGCGCCATTCCGCCATGGCCGAAGCGGTTTGTATTTGGACTTCGACTCAGGTTGCACGGGAGAAAACTTCGCGTTTTCACCATCCTTCTTTAAAGAAATGGGCTTTGATTGTTTTTTTTTTTTTCCGAGCCGATTTGACTTCATCGCGCACCACAGCGTTGCGAAAAACAATTTCCACCGTTTGCGTCGCTCATTGTTCGAAAAGAACCGGCTGCCACTGTTCTGTGTTGTGCTTAAGAAAACGCTGAGAGTGGAGTGGCTGACGTGAAAAAAAGGTTGTACGGCACTTACCGGAAACTGAGTGATGTGCGGTGTGACTGCATCGCTAATCGGGAGAACGCGGTACAAAGCGCGTGTGTGATGCGTGGGCGCGTTTCACAGCAGTCGCCGCAGAGGCGCGGTATCTTAAAGAATCACCGCTATAGAGCCCGTCTCGTGCAGCAATACACTTACCTCCTCACTGGTTCACCACACTCTCCTCTTCTGTTTTCTTCATCGCGCTCTCTTCACTGCACCCCGCGTTCGCTCTCTTTCGTCCTATTATTGGCTCCCAGTTCACTCGGTTACAACGCCGCTCAACTGCAGGAATGGGCGATTAAGAGGTATGCTCTAACTTACGTTAACTACCGCTTTAGCGAAAGTAGCGTGACGCACGTGAAACACCACAGACGTTCTGTGGTGTCACATCAACGGCGGGGCGCAGTCAGAACACCGCTATACGACCACCGTAGTGGACCATGGTCAGGCCGTACTATTTCTTGAAAACTCCCGGGGTTTTTTGTCCGCGTAACGAAACCACTGGAATGGGCCCGTCGCGAGCTTTTGCTTCTAACAAAACCCCTCAATCTTGTGTGAGCAGTTATGACACTGTCTTTTCCTCACCTGATGGCACTGGCGCAGCGAAAAGTACGGTTTCTTTTCTTCGCTTACGTCACATCTGTACTTAAGAAGATTGACGGGCCACCGGGTTTGCTGCAATTCCTCAGAGATCAATGTCAAGTTCGGGTAAAAAGGAGGGCGCAGCCACGTACGATCAGCGCAGATATAATGAGGTAGTACTGCGTTATTTTAGACGTTTTTTTAGACGCGCTGATTTCCATTCTACGTGGCATCGGGCCAAGTTAAGGTAGCTCGACGCCCAGCCTTTGTCCTCGCTTACTACGCAAAAGGTGCAGTCGGCGAAAACATTTGTCAGTTCCTCGCTGGACTGTGGTTTCAGCTGAAACAGGCATTGCGTAATAAGGTCGGTATTATGCGCGCAGAGAAACGCCCACGCTTTTTCCTCAGTTGTCAAATCATTCATGATGACGGATCGCGCACCTCAGCCTGGAGAGCATGCACGCGCGTAGGAGTACGCAATCAAATCTCTTCGGGAGACCGAAGACCTGTTTCATTCGCTGAAGTTTGGCAGTCGTGAGCGCACGAAGTGGCTATGAAAGTGGAGCTACGGAGCTGTGAGCCTGCCATGAAACCTTATGAACCGTAACAGCATCGTGCTCCAGGACTTCCAAGGGAAATTCATTTGCAGTAACCCGGGGGACGAGACAGGTTCCTAGCGCACGCAAGGACGCACAGGGGACAAGTAGACTTCTTCGCTTCCTCGTCCCCCATCTTCTTTTGAGATGAAATATTGCCCCACCCTCGTATACCAACTCTTATATAAACGTCGTAGTAGGGTGCCTCAATTCACGCGCGTCTCCGCCGTACGGCAGCGCTGGCATTGAGGCACCCGACTTGGAGCAGTGGAACGCGGTAAATTTAAATTGACTCGAGCGTGTTATCTTGGGAGGAACGAGACGGGAGAGGAACAGCATGAGAGGTAAGCGGGAAAGAGAAGGGAGGCATTGACTTGGCAGGGTCGCCAGTCGACTATCGTCTTTCGTCGACATTTGCAACGAAATGAGCAGATATGTGGCCAATTTTTGTATTCGTGTTTCGTGATAATCATGTGCCCTCCCATTGGGTAAAGTGTGCTTTCCTGCAGAGCGTTTTTGGTTACTACACAACCATCAGTAAAACCAAGAAAGCTTCGCCTTTATATATAGAGTATGATGCCAGGACATCAGGACACACACTCAAACACGTACCCCGTAAATCCACCCCTTAGGTTAGTCAGAAGCGTCGTTGTCCCCCTCGACGACAGGGACTGCGCCCTCTACTCCACTGTATCCACCAAGGAGAGAGATAGAGAGAGAAGGAAGGTTCTTTAATGGGAACAGCTGAGGTCAGCTCTGCTAGGGTCAACGCTGACGCCGACTATCCTTGATGAGGATGACCTTAGTCGGGATCCTACTACCCATTCCGCTTGTCCGTTAGTTGAGAGAGTGGCGTCAAAACTCTGTAGCAGGGTACGATTCCTGTCTGCAAGCAATTTTTTAGTCCTTGAGTGACGGCGTCCTCATCGGCTCTGCTGTGTGCCTCCCAGCGTGATCATAATCCTCGCGGAGGATAATGTATGTCATTCGAATCAGTAGAAAAGAGAGAGAGAGAAAATTGTGCGTGCGTGTGCGTGCGTGTGTGCGTGTACCTATCACCTGTCATCACGTTCTACATATTGTACCAATATCTTCGAAATCGGATTTTTTTCCTTTTGATTGCTCCTTTTAGTTGTTTTAAATACCTCGCTGTCCCAGCGAAGGGCTTTTAAGTTGGTCATCATTCGCTTATGACAGAGAGAAACAATTTAAAAGTACCCGCAATACGTGCGTTAACTTCAAATCGAAGCATCGAAGTCAAGCGCTCCGAATGACGATTGCGTGCCCTGATTTTTCCCGCCGTGAGACCCGGCGTACTCCGCATTAAAATACGAGCACGCTGGTCTGCGTCGAACGGCCCGCTTTAAAAAAGACCGGTAGCCCAAACTGGCCAACTTGAAACCGCCGCCCGCGTCGTCGACCGCAGCTCTCCAAAAACAAACGCGCAGTTTCGATCAGACGTGCGCGCGCTCAAGACCCGCCACGGTCACGACTTTCACCGACAGCGTTCGGCGAGGCCTCCGAACGTTTCCTTATCTCTTCGCGATACTTTCTTGGACTTGCTTCTGCTCTTCTTATTTATTCCTCCCGGCCGCATTTCAATTTACCGTTGCGGTAAGCTGTCTTCTCGGCCTTGCTTATATACGTCAAACGGGCGTGACCGCAAACAAAAACAATTGGAGTGACGCAACGCGTGAGGAAAACGTCTCCGGGATCTGTGGCGGCGCCCTCCAGGGTTGCTCTCTTGCGCCTCTCTTGTTATCCCTTGCTGCGTGCACTTCTGATTCGACGCCGTTTTCATTCGGCGCACTCTTTGGGGCGCGCACTGACAGGTAAACGGAAGGACTTCTTGCAAGCGACAAACAACAGTATCAGTTATGGGCGGCTGACCGTGACCCGTTAGCCGGAAGTCTCGTGGAGATGAGCTCGAAACGGGACCGTAGACGAGATGCGCGGCACGAAATGCGCAGATGGCCATTGCGCGGGGGCAATTTGTTTTTCGTCGTCTGCTGTACTTTTGGTTGTCGTCTGCTCTGCGGTACGCAGATTGTCTGCTTCCTGCTCGCGCTTGATGGACATCGTACGGGGGGCGTCCCCTGCCGTCTGCGGTGAATATGAACGGCAGCCGTAATGGAAAAGTCTTCGGGCGTTCACTTACTGAGCCCAATCGTTTCGGCTGGATTGCGAGAGGCTGCCATTTCTGGCGCGCAAGAGCTAAATGCTCGGGAGTATTCGAGTTTTCGCGGCAGGAATTACAAATCTCGGTAGACTGAATTAACCTGCGATGCCTCCCAATTCTCACTTTTAGAACACGGGGGTGTCTTCGGAACTCTAAACTTGTGCGTAAATCTGAATGTGTTCCAAGAAAGTCACCACACCCGTTAAGTTTGTATTCTTTTGTTGTTGCACGTGGCGGCTGGTTTTCAAAACGAAACGTCAGCCCAGTTTCACTAACTTTACGTCGCAAACGCTGATGTTAACAGCCAAGCTTCAAAAAACTTGTGAAAGCCAGCAGATCGATTCCCGTTTGCGCCAATTCAATTTTGCCGTGTTCCACTGCTTGCGCCATCTACTAGAACCTTTTGTTACTTTTGAACATGGAACACTGCCACTAGGGGGAGCCGCGAGCGTTTTTCTTTTTGTATTTCACCGTGTCATTTTAATTTTTCACAAAAATCTAGCAGCCATGTATTTTTAATTAGAAGAACAATTCAAACACCACTTCTGTATTCATGTCTTGCCTCAAATATGCGTAATGTTTTCTTTTACTCAACAATGTTGCCACCAGATTAGAATAGCTCTGCCTATATAAGCGTCTCGTCCAAGCTTTCTTCGAACTCCTGCTTGTGTACTTGGCGCTTGCTTACTTCTCCACATTGCTGCGACCACGTTATCACATTTCGTCCCGTCAAAGCCTAGACCAATAACAGCTTCGCTGTTAAAAATTGTGGAGGCATTCGGTCCTACAGAGGTGGATGGATGGCCGCGAAGCTCCCAGAAGCCAAGCTGCTCGCTCTGTACCACCATCTCCGCTTCCTTCTAAGTGCTATCTGCTCCGCCATATTGGCTGCCGGTGTCCCCGTGATTGACCGCTGAGCTTTGCACGTGTTCGTGACGTGGCACTGAAGCTTTCGTGTTTCAAGAGCTCGCTGTGGTCCCCTTTCCGCAGGCCAATGGGCAGGCGTCTTCTTCGACCTCGAGCGGAACGTGAGGGGCTGTTTTTCGTTCCCTCTATTCTTGGATTGTACTGTTTATTTTTTAACACGAAAGTGTTTTATTCCCGGATACACAAATATTTCACCGACGTCATATCCGTCACGGAAATGACGTCAGTACAACGGAGCAAGCGGCCTGTAAAGGGTGCACCCCTGCACACAGGGTCTTCTTGCGAGGAAGTAACCTTTAGTACTTAAGAGTACATTATACTTAGGGTTAGTTTTCGGGTTTTCTATTTTAACGCGAAAGTGTTTTATGCCGGTATACACCAAGATTTCGCTAGACGTCATATCCGTCACGGAAATGACGCCGGTACACCTTTGCCGAAGTGACCAGCCAGCATGACGTCGCTCGCCAAGCACACCCACAAGACAGCCGCCGACCCGCAAATCATGCTCAGCTTCAGATTTCGCTGCACATTTCACTTTCGTGTTTTACCGATTCCTACGACAGAGAAATCAACCAAGGTTTTTTTTTCTATCTTGGTTTCGGCTGCCTTTCTTCTCTTTTCTGCGTCCACCCTCTTTTCTGCACACGGGATGCCACAAAAAATACCGACCAATGAAATGCTAACAGCTTCGCTGTAAAAGAGAGAAACGGCTGTGTGAGAGATGGCCCTGTACGTTGCAGGTGACAAGCGGTAGCCCTTTTACGTATACACTTCGCGCTTCATCGCTCATGTGCAGGTTCGGTGTTTTAAATCTCCCCTTGAACGCGATGAAATTCGGCGCCATCTTATTTGCCGCCGACTTCGCGGGCTAAGGATTCAAACAAACCCACGAAATGAACTCCCCATGCCCAACTGCCAACTGGAAGTCTCGCGTAAGCCTCTGTTCGTAAGTGCGTTCGCGCAAGGCCGATTACAAAACGGGCCAGCGGACAGCCGGCCAACGCAGTGATCGGTCGTGACGCGTCGCCATCACTCTTTCTCCTCAACCGGCCGCGCATTTCAAATCGAAAGGGGCCCTCCCCACCGACAGGTCGTTCATTGTTAATTGCATTTAACTCTCGCGCCCAGAGACCGTATCGCTTCAGGCGTATTCCTGATCAACGCAGCCGAATAACGACTCGGCCTCGACTGCACGCGTGTATACGCTAACACGCTCTTCTGCACCGGGCGCGCTTATACGGACACCTACGCAGAAAGCGTGAACTCGAGCAAGCCATCAGCATCGTATCTGGGTCACACTCCGACGTGCGTATTACCGACCGCTGATCAGCGCTGCAGTGCGTGACAAGATGGCGGCGCCGAGATGTGGCGGCCCGCGTACTGCTAGGGTTAGCCTGGAACAAAACACGCCTCGGTGCAAACATATCGAAGGCTGTAAGCATGCTATTGACGCATGCGCAGAAGGGCCGAGCCGAAGTCTAGCCTTGGATTCCGAGGTGAAGTTAATGGAGCAAAAGAGAACTATGTTCTGGAACAAGGGGAAAGCAGCTCGGCGTTCAAGGCCTGCCCGCGTGCATGAGAGAATGCCTCGTTGGTGGGACCTTAAATGAAATATGCGCCGCTTTAATTGCGTCACGACGATTGCGCGGCCGCACAACAGGGCGTTTCGTGTTTCCCTTCGTGGTATCCAAGTTGTTGTGTTCTTCCTCCTCTCTTTCCGCCTGACTTCCTATTCTAATCCCGCTGCCGCTGTACTCAGAAAAAGCGCATGCGTTACTTTCAAATTTCGCGCGCTATGTGCACTTTCGTGAGCACTGCGTCCATGTACTATTTTCTGGTGGAATAAAATAAAGAAAAAAGGCATCTCGTTGAACACGTGATTAATGGTAACCGTACACCTATAGGGGCGAACCTATATTCCACACGGCGTTGATGCGTGCGCGCTAAAAATCGCCGTAAATCAACCACCAATGGCGTTTCGTGACTGGAGTTGTTTTTCGCGGAGCGTGCGCGTTTATACGTTAACGCGGCTCCGAATGAGTGGCTGTGCACGATTTTTAAGAGTCGCTCCTTTCGTTTCTGTTTGTATTAGCTCCGAGCCAAGAGTGAAGGCAAGGCACGATCTAATTGTTCAAACTGGGCCATCGGGCATCAATTTGCATCCAGAAAAAAGAAGCACGTTGCAGCCTTGATCTAGTTCTTTAGCTGTACAACGGCGAAAGTTAGAGGCAGAATAGGGATCACTCAGGAGTCATCTTACATCAGGACAATGTTTATTCGCGCGAAGAAAACACGCGCATGCGCAGAAGCTTAAGCAAGTCCGGAGATGGAGGCTGCTGGGCACCCTCCTAACAGGGAACCCGCGAACATATATGTAGGAAACAAAAAAAAATACCAAAGTTACTCAATCACTTGATAGCAGCATATAAACAATTGGAACAACCGATATAACTCTGTCATCCGAGTAACTTAGGTTGGCCAACATGATGCTCGCGTAGAAAAATTTTAGATTAAGCTTCTCCATAACATTAAGATAGGGTCAACTGGAATTAAAAAAACACTTACCTAAAACGCCGAATTACGTGTCCGCACGAAGAGACAATTTAGAAAAAATTAAACCGTTCCAGTGCCGCATCAATGTATTTAAGTATTCCTTCTTTCCCAATACAATTAACGATTGGAACGTGCTCCCGAATGAAATTGTGCGCTCAGCCAAAGTTTTGACTGCTCTTGAAATGTTTCCGAATGCTAACATTTGTTCGCTTTGCCGAATGCTTGAATTCGAATTATGTCGTTGCATGATTCTGCTGCTTGTGTTACAGAGACCCTGATTCCCATAATAGCTTGATTCATGATTACTTGTTGTTTTTGTATTAATAATAAACCCCAAAAATGCCCAAGGGCGCTGAGGTATTTGAAAATATAACAATTAAAATAAACTAAAGCGATAAACAATTTGCGAGAAATTCTTTCCAAAAGGGAATTTTCACTGAATTGCATAAGCGATGTTGCCTTTTGAAACAGCACTCTGTCGCAGAATCAGAAGCGGACATCGCGGACGGGGGTTATTCTTTAACTGCTTGATGCCCACTGTTGCTGAAGAGCAACGACTCAAACAATATTTTTTCCTCTCGCACTCTGTGGTTTGTGTGACATATAACACCATCTATCGACACACAAAAGATCCCGGACCTTCAAAAATTAAAAAAAAGAGAGAGCAGCACGTACTTTCGTTTGCTTTCTTTGGTTGCTTTCCAAACCGCTTCGACCACGTCGAAATGAATCACTCGGATAGTCGCCGGCTGCATAAGGCGAGGGACCCAGGTTGGATTGTCGCCACGGGAGGGCGTTTTTTTTTTTTCTTTGCACTTCACCCGCGATCATTCATCATCACGTCAGATGAAAGAATTGGCTTTCATGCAGGGCGTATTGCCGTACAACGGCATCAGGGAGGACACTGAAGCTTTGATTTAATGAACCCCAATGAAAAAGCATGCCAGCATGCTTCGCTGTCCCCTCCAGCAAAAGCTCACGTGAACACCTAGTAAGACGACTAACCACAACACGAGCTGGAGAGAGAGAGAGAGCGAGAGAGAGCAGAGAGAGGAGAGATGAGCGAGAGAAGAGAGAGAGGCGAGGAGAGAGAGGAGAGAGAGACGGAGCGAGACGACGAGTGAGAGAGATGAGAGAGAGAGATGCATTTTTATAAGGCCTCCTCGGACGGGAAAGATGAAGCGGCAGTCTATCGTGGGCGGTCTTCACGTAAGGCATGATGGTGCACTGCTAGCGCGTCACAGACATGGGCGGCGAGAACCACAAGATGGCGGCCATGACGCCTTTGGCATGGGCCGGCCCCAAGAATGTGCTCTTTATACAGATAGCACGTAACACCGGTAGGATATAGTTTCGCGTACCACACGTTAAAGCCCACATTATCCACATCCCATTGGTGTCGGTCTGCAGGACGGAAGCTTTCCCCAGTAATTACCAGCCAATAATCGCGCGGCCTTTCCGCGTCATTATGTGCCCGCACATTCTCTTAGTTTGTCCGAATCCCCCCTTTCGCGCCCAATTTGAACCAAAATTTATCTCCCCGAATTTGTTGCCTAATCTATAACTCGGTTTTCTTATGCATAACTGTTAACTATTATTCGCTAAAACTTTTCATTAGTGTCAGTAATGCCTAGCTCTTCATAAAGAAGCTCCCATGCATTCTGTACAGCTTGTCAACTACCGAAGCTGTAACGTGCGGTGCTGTTTGGCTCTGTCACGTTGATGCCACTCCGATCACAGCGCCCCTGCCTGCTGTTATCGGTTGAGATGCGCTTCACGCAGTAGCTCGGTGCGTGCACGCCGCTCCCTCCGTTGCGCTGTTCGCACTTGGTAGCGTCTGTAGTTGCGGCGCCATTTCCAAACCTAGCAAATCTCTCTGCCCTTGTTTCGAACTCCTCTGGAACCTGCTTCTGCGCATGCGCCTGCGGGTGTGCCAGAAGGACGTTTCTGCGCACACGGGGCCCTTGGATTTTCCTCTCGCGTAGCCACACAAAGCTTCGCTGTGGAACGCATCGTCGCTCCACCTCAGCAAACGTGCTAAATATATAAGGTTCCAGAGAACGTATTACATTGTCCTTCGGGACCCCTGTAGTGGTTAGTTGACCGTGCGCTCGCCGAGCTCGCCCTTCAACAGCGAATCTTCCGAATCTCCCCATTGGGCACGCCCTCTGTGTGGAGATGGAAGGCCACTACAGGGAAGTCACTGGTGCCGCATCGCACGGCGCGACCCCAGCGGGGGCGGGCAGGGGGATGCCCCGGCCTGCTGAAGAGACGATCTGGCCCTTCTGCGAGGTGTGCGGGGAGTCGTGGGGGAGGTGCACGTACCATCTCAACCGCCTCGGCTCCGTAGAGTTCCGGCGGCCAAGCGCCTCCCCACCTTGGTGCAAGAAGAGCTGGCGCGCCCCCTTCAACGTCCTCAGGACGGCGGTGCAGCCCCACACCATCCACTGAACGGGGTCGCAAGGGCGGCAGCTGATGCTGGTCGCGAGGGTGAGGACTCGCCCTCAGCGGCCCTGATGACGCTGCCCCCTATTGTGGCGTCGTCCAGATTCCGGGTGGCTTTGCTGCCTGGATGGGCTGCACTGGTGGGTACGCCAGTCTCGCGGTACGTCTGGTTTGTCGACCATTCGACAGGCAGGTGCAGCCGGTTGCCAAAATCGGCACGGTATGTACGACGACAAACCGCGGATGCACCGAGGCTCCCCGTTGGGCCAGGCTTCTCCCTAGTTGGGCCATGCTGCTGCCGGCACCAGAAGCTTGGTTAGAGCTTCTGTGCTCTGCTAAGCGCTGTCGGAGTCCCGGTCAACCTCCGGCGGATGGCTCTCTGGCTGATTATCGGGCAGAGGGCTCTGGGACACCCCATACTGAAGCTGTTACCTGACCGTGGTGAAAGGTTGAAAGGCGGAGGGTGAGAAGCCGTGAACGGTGGCTGTCGGGGCACTGGTCACAGCTCCGGCGGATGGGTTCCCTGTCTGATTATCAGACAGGGGGCTCCGGGACCTTGCTGAGGATTGAGGGTAACCTCAGTGGACCTTCTACACCCACCCTCATTTTTTTGCCATGGTATATCGAAATGACACGGCCTCAAAAAGGGCCCGCACCGACCCTTACTACTTTCTCCGCTCTCGCTTATCCGATCAGCCGATAAAAACAGCCCTGTCACCAGTGAATATCTCTTCACAGTTTCAAAGCGTACGGGGACATATAAAATGACGCTACTGACAGAGAACAGTCCTCCTGCATTACTAATCTAACATGCCCGAGTGACGTCCAAGTCACCATCACACCACAACCTGCAGGTGGGGGTTTTGGCACCTAAAAATTTAATCTAACTGGTCTTGGCCACAAAATTTTTGGGAAAAAAAAGGTTCATCAAGGGTTTACCCCTTTGTAAGGCGGCCAAAGAGGCTGTCTTTCCCACTGCTTGTTTGCTTCTCCTGTCGTGTTGTACTGGCTGCCCACACATTCCCATGTATACGTGGTATAATGTCGGTTTACCACCGGCGTTGGGGCCAGCGTCTTGATATTGTTGTGGACATATTCACCCGCACATATATGTAGATTCGGATAGGCATTCGTTTGAATTTTCCGTCATGATATGGATTCTTCTTTGCGAAGTTCTTGTAAGGGGGGCACGTATTGGCGTCTTCCATCTCCAAGCTCCTCGCGCCTGTATTGACGAATAAATGGGGTGAGCAGAACGTGGCGATCTCCGCCGGTTCGTGAATTGGGGCGATCTGATCCGGGGCTTCGTTCGCCAGTAATCCTTCATGTCCCGAGACCCAGGTTAGTTTATGTCTTCGAACGGAGTTATTACGAACGCTTGCCACGATGTTAGCCGCCGTCCTTGGTATTCTTCCGATGGTGTATCCCTGGCATGAAAGTTTATCGTCCGTAATAATGAGGAGTTCTTTGTTTTCCAGTTCTCCCGGGCCTACAGCCGTTGCGATTGCCGTTACTTTTGCTGCAGTGGGTCTTCTGTTTCTGATGAATGAATTAAGAAATAAATGAGCGTATTGTGTGAGATTTTGGAAGAAAGGTCTACCAGAAGGCGGAATTTGTCAAATCCAGGGAGTACACCGAAACACCCGCTGGTGTGTACGGGGAAAGATGAGGTCACATGGATAGATAGAGGGGACACGAAGGGAGGGGCTACAGAATAATAATAATAATAAAATAAAATAAAACAGAGACACACAAACACAGACTCGAGGAGAGTAAAAAATTCCCCGCATTTCCCCGAGGGAAGAATGTGAAAGTGCGAATGCACGAGTTGAATTTGCGCGGTTCGGTAATGTTCGCGAAAGAGAGATCACACACACACACACAACTACAAAGAAAGAAAGATGCATTTATTCACAGACACCTATTTGTGTTGTCGTTGTACTTGATTGCTAGAGCGGATCTCAGCTTTGAAATTTCGTGTCAGTACTCCTTTAAGCGGGTGCATTAGCCCTTCTCACGCCCGATTCCTGGCCAATCCCCCACGTGGGTCTGTGCCATGTCAGCGGCCAGGCAGCGCGCGCCCATCTCCCCCCGTTGCCAAGGAAGACGAGGAGATTCCTGGCCAATCCCATCTCCCCCCGTTGCCAAGGAAGACGAGGAGATTCCTGGCCAATCCCCCACGTGGGTATGTGCCATGTCAGCGGCAGGCAGCGCGCGCCCATCAAGCTGCGCACTGTGGCCTCCCGAGGCTGCGACCTGCGGCTCCACTGGCTGCCGGGCCACAGTGGCATCCGGGGCAACGAAGACGCCGACGCCCGCGCCAGGGAGGCCCACCAGGAGGGCACCCCAGTCTCCGAAGACGTCACCGCGTTCGACGAGGCCCGCACTGCCCTGGCCCGCATGGTGCAGACGATGCACCCCGACCCTCGGGTCGTGAGCGGCCTGGCGCCCAGACCATTGCCCGCACGCATCAGCAGGGACGCCCGCTGCCTGCTTCTCCGCATGCGGCTGAACTGCTGCAATGTGGCGGAGCGTCTGCACCGACACGGCCGCACGGACTCCCCTACATGTGCGGACTGTTCCGAACTGGAGACGCTCGAGCACCTACTCTGCTTCTGCCCCCACCACGCAGGCCCGAGAGCAGAGCTCCACCGAGCGCTCCAGCGTCGAGGCCTTCCTAGCGCCGACATGGAGGACCTTCTGTTCCCGAAGGGACCTGCGGCAACCCAACGGGAAGTGTTCACTTATCTGCTTCACTTCCTGAAGACGACCGGCCTCACGCAGCGGCTGTAGCCCGGAGTGCAGTGATTGACTGGTGTGCCCGGACTGACAGCGTTCTAGGACTGACAGCTCTCTTTATACCTTTCTCTCTCTCTCTCTCTTTCTACTTATCCTATCACTCCCCCTCTACTTCCCTTCCCCTGCACTGGGTTGTATGCAGGTGAGCTCCCTGCCGAGCTCAAAATATCCCCAGTGAATTTCCTTTCATTTTCCCGTCGCGAACCACAACCCCCCCCCTCCCCCCGTTGCCAAGGAAGACGAGGAGCGCGCGCACTCGCAGCTGTTGCTATGCGGTCGGCGGCGGACGCTTCAGGCTTGCTTAAGAAGTGCATTCGCACTTAAAATCCCGTCATCTCCACGAAGTGAATGATGATGAGAGGGGCGAAGCTAAAATGCTTATCGGCAAAACCGTGAAACATTCGCCCGCACATCATATAAAGACTCAACACGTCAAGCTTTCCACCGCTCCGTTGACAAGCCCGTCGACGACGTCGATGTTTGTGGTGATTATGTAGGGCTTGTTTGGGACGATGAGAATCTCCATGGGTAAGTTGGCGAATTCGGTGTGTGACATTTTAGCCACCTTGGCCGTCGCCTTCAGCAGAGCGTCTTGTGTCGCGTACCCCCGGTACGTGTCTTGAGCTCGCAGGCGACGAACGACAACCTCTTCTTCCTCCTCTTCTCCTTGTTGGGTAGCAACGAACGCGTTGAACGTTATGACCTCTTCGGCCAATCTTTGGTTGGCCAATCGCTAGGGGGATCCTGCCACAATCATCATCCATGTGCCGTGTACAATGGGCCGTGTACGGCCGGGACAGGGCCCGAGCAAGAGGAGCTTCGCCCCTAAAAAAAGAAAGCCTCTGGAGCTCCAACGACCTCCTCCCAGAGTCATTAGCCATACTGTGACGCCTGTAATAAGTTTGTGGTTTAAGCCGATTATGACTGCCACTTAGTCTTCCCAGTTCGTGCACGTCGTGGAGGAGAGAGCGACCGCAAGCATTTGTTTCTGAAAATTGAGGGAACGGGGTGAAGGATAGGGTTAAAGAAAGCGTGCAAGGGCGGTCATCCTATTCTGGTAGACCACGTGCCACGGCCACTTACTTAGCCCGTCGGACCAGTGCAGCCTGGTCCCTGAGCTGGCCGCTGCGCAGCACGCATTCCCACTGCTCGTAGATTTGAGGGATCGGGTGTTAGTAGGTGACTGCCATGCCAAGTGGAGTATTGTTAATGGCATGTCCACGCAGAAAGCGTTGGTTTCATTTCTGAGTCATTCTTCGAGTTCCCCAACTCTTGCTGCTCTTCTCCCTACATGTAACGATTTGTTCGAGGGTTTGTGAATTGGGGATATATGGCGGTTTTTATTCGGGTATTGGGAAGACGATGGTCTTTCTTGGGATACTTAAATCCGAAAATTTTGGTCTGTCTGTCGGCATGCCGGTCTGTCTTTCGGTCTGTCCGTCTGCTTGTCTCTCGGTTCAACGGTGCGGCCAACAGTTAATACCATTCTTGAAAGAGAAGTTTATAGGGCAAAACCTGTCTGAACCAACTAATTTGGAAACATTCTATATACTTGTAAACATTGTTGAGCAAAACGAAAACATTAGGTTTATTTAAAGAAGAGTCATCAATGCACACCTGGTACTGGCAGCGGTTTAAAACTAAGTGCGCGCCTGATATTTGCGACAGAAAAAAAAATACGCGTTGAAAAATTTCCACCCAAAAATACACAAAGAGCTCTGCCGAGCCTGGACGTACTTCCAATATTCCAAGTTCAGGATGTTCCAGTAGATGGCGCAAGTACTGTAGCGCGGGAAATTTGAATTCACTTGAGCAAACCTTTGCCGCGTTTATTGTGGTATGGGCGAAAGGGAGGGGATTTGCATGAGAAATGGGCGGGGCAGGGAAGAGAGGCAGTCACGTGGCAGGGGCGGTCGGCGGAAGACTATCGTCTTTCAGCGACATTTGCAACGAAGTGAGCAGATACGCGGCAACTAAAATACCGCGGGTACCTCTGGTTATGAACAGTGAAATTTCGTTGATACGTTCTTGAATTGAATTGAATTGAATTCATTTCAGCTGAAAGAAAAAACACACGATGAAAACATTACAGGAGGAGGTCCCGAAGTCAGCGACTGTCGTGGGTACCGCCTATATCTAATAGGTGGGGCAACGGTGAGATAAAGGGTTCAGTGGTTTATACTAGTACGAAACGAATGAAAACAACATCATTATAAAAACAAGCAAACTGATGCATCATAAATATCGTCACATGAACATAACAGGTTACACAATATACTTGTGGGTTTCCAGACATGGTGACAAAAGTGCACGATAAGGAAAAAGAAAGCATGTGTACAATATATATATATATATATATATATATATATATATATATATATATATATAAAGGGTGGGCAGTCAAGAATACCTCTGAAAGCACAGGGGTGATTGTGGTGGGTCACAGAGACAGATGAAGAATTTTTTGAGTCAGAAAGAAATTGGTGAAAAAATGCCCACCGGGTGGGATCCGAACCCACGACCTCCAGAATACCGGTCTGGTGCGATAACCACTACGCTACCGGCGGGGCTGTTTCCCCACTTGTTTCTCGGGTATTTATGTTAAGGTGTTTTTTTGTTTCCTGTACTTGGGGGTGGTAGCCAGCGCCACTCGGACTACACGGGGTGAAGGGGACCTTCTTTTAAACCCCCGGGCCGTGACTCGAGTGCCTACGGCATGTCGAGAGTGGTCGACCAGCGTTGAACCCTCTTAAGCTACCTTTGGCACCAAGACTGCCAGAACAGAGGCCCTCGCTAAGCATGTAGCGAATCAGAAAATGGGAAATGAGGGGCTCCGTGGAATAAGACAGAAAATAAGGGTTGGCAGTCAAGAAAACCTCGGAAAGCCAAGGGGAGGTTGTGGTGGGTCATAGAAACAGATGAAGAATTTTTTGAGTCAGAAAGAAATTGGTGAACAAAATCGCGCCAATCCATCCCATGAATGTGGTTGGAAAGCAAAGCTGTAAACGGCACCCATAACGATTACCCATGCGACGTCACTTCAATTCACTCACATCGCTCTACAAATAGTAAAACCAGAGAGAAGTGAAATGCACTTAACCACACCCTCTATTATTTCAAAGAGATATTCTTGGTCAGGTTAATTTAATGCATGATGGATGAACGGTGGTTCGATGAGTTGTATTGGTGTAGCACATGAGTGGAAACTCTTTTTTTTTTTTTTTGTAGAATTAAAGCTCTAACCCCGGTGTTAGACGATCTCACTTCTCTGTCTCTGCCGTTGCGGACGGAGGCGACAAGATGAGCGGTAGATACGGAGGAAGAGCAGGAAGAAATACTTCTGTTCAGATTTCTGAATGGCCCAGAGTGCAGCCCTGGAAGTGATTCCTTCTTCTGAGGGGCCCATATGCAGTCGCGCGGCCTGTGTTCTGTCCACCCGCTTAAGCTAGGTAGGTAGAGAGGGCCTGGACAGCAGCATCTCCCATTGCTCTTGTTGGTAGTTGACGGAAAGAGAGAGGGTGCTGAGGCTAAGTCGCACACCCCCGATTACGGGCGAGTGTTCCTACTTCTGAGCAAAATTTACATGCAGCGTCGTAACGATTCGGATGCATTAAGTGAAGACGGCGTAGGCTGTGGGAAGGAGCCCGATTGTATGAGCCATAGGGTAGTTTGTGGTTCTCTGGAAAGGTCAGGTAAGGCGAAGGTACGGTCTGTCTCAGAAGGCGATAATGCTTGGTTATCTTCCCTGAATGTGACAAGCGGGTGACTGTCCTCGTGCAGCTCCATAGCACGGGAGGTAAAAGCGCCGGTTTGTTGGGTGGGCGTATTTTTGCCCTCCATTGAAGCGTGAGGGGGTGTCCAGACGAGCTGAATGGAACCGTTTGGGGAGTGGTTTTTTAGCACGCGCAGTGCAGGTCAGGACACCCAATCCGACTGGTAATTCCAGTAAGCTTACTGGGACTGGTGACTACCCTCCGAACCCCTGGTTGAGTGAGAGCCAGGGTGATGGCTGCCTCTTCTGCTGCCGTCATTTACTTGGGTCCTAAGCGAGGTACACGCAAGGAGGTTGGTTCTGGGAGGTAGCCACGATGAATGGCCGTATTGCTGCCCTAGATGTTTGAGGCGTCTGTGTAGATAACTGCATGATCCCCACCGAGGGTGGTGTTTAGCGCTTGAGCCCTGTGCTTTTAGGTGACCCTCGTCATGTGATGGCTTCATATTTCTAAGCAAAGGGAGCATCTTAGTTTTAGTAGTCGCCAAGAGTCTGGGATACGTCAAGCGGAGTGACATTATGGGCTGCCCAGCAAATCTGGTGAAGCATGCGGTTACCCACCGCAGTTCTGAGTCGGACCTTCTGGTTAGGAAAGATGGCCTTCTATCAGCTCTTCCACCGTGTTGTGGAGGCCCCCTGCTAAGCAGCCTCTGTGTGGGACGCACTTATGAGAAGACCAATGGCCTGCTCGACCGCCTTTCTAATCATTATATAAAGCATCTCTATGTCTTCCTTGTGAGAAGAAGACAGGGGTTGACGTAAGTGACTCTCCAGGGAGACAAAAGCTTCAATTAATCGAAAGGTACCGGATTCCTTAGGGCCTCGCTTCCTTGGTGGCAACTCGCCTGATCATGTGTATGATTTGATTAAATGCTGTTTTTTGAGGCGCTGCAAGGAGACTTCACTCTTGGTGTTAGCCCCTAGAGATGTAGGCCCAGGATCTTGATGCTGGGGCTTGGAGTGATGGCCTGGCCATCAAGGAGTATTTGAATGTATTCCTTGATTGGCGTGAGGGCGGACGACAAGGAGCTGTGATTTTTACGTGAACACTGGAGGCCACAGGCTTTAGCACATTGGGCGTACTAGAAGTGAGATGCCATGCATTGGTGTGAGCTTCCTTTAATTTTTGTAACTCTTAGCACATGAGCAAGGTGCGCACGGGGCCGCTAGACGGGCGTGAGTGGTCGCGTGACGCTTTCACGTGGCATTCAGCGAGAACGCAGGGGGTAAACCCGTAGATGTGCTTGGTGAGTACACCACCTGTCTTCCCCAATCTTCGCGTGGGCTCGTAGCTAAATCGGTAAGACAACGAGGCTCTCGCTTGTTAGTCTATTAGTTCCAGGTTCGATTCCCAGCGGTGCCAGTAACTTCTTTTGTTTGTTCGCTGGAGTTTTCTGGTGACACCAACGGTCGCGAAAGAACCCTTGGGGGGGTAGAGGTAAAAAGCTTTGCTTTAAAATAAGCTGGGTGGGGCCGTTGCCTTCACTGTTTGCTCAGTCTTCGCGACACTAGTGCGAAGCTGCCCCAATTGTTTTTGACCATCTGCTTCAACTTTCGGCCGGCAGGTTCGATCAACCGACAGACAGACAGACAGACAGACAGACAGACAGACAGACAGACAGACAGACAGACAGACAGACAGACAGACAGAGACAGACCGACGGACGGACAGACAGACAGACAGACAGACAGACAGACAGACAGACAGACAGACAGACAGACAGACAGACAGACAGACAGGCAGGCAGGCAGACAGACAGACAGACGATCGGACAGGCAGACAAACAGACATACAGACAGACAGACAGACAGACGAACGGACGGACGGGCGGATGGACGTACCGACAGACAGACCACAATTTTCGCATTTAGCTCCAGAAAAAGTGTCTTCTTTAAAAAGGCTCGAGTGCGGTTGCTTGCGGGCGTCGAGAAAGGCCTCCCGTTGCGTGTGTGGCCACGCGACGTCCGCCGAACGGATAATGACATTCGGCCGCCGCCGCCGCAGTGATTGGCGTGGCTGCTCGCGTGCATCGTGCTCGCGTGGGCAGTCACTCAGTCATGCCCGGCGGTAAATATCGTGACTGCTTCGACATTGGCCGGCCGATTGTTATTCCCCCGCACGAACAACCATCGATATTCATCTCTCCGTGGTACGCGCACGCGCGCCTGCCGAGCTAAGGCGAGCCTCACTGAACAGTGAATGCCCCTGAAAGCTTGCCGCGCGTACTGGCGTGGTGGCCCTTTTATTCCTCTCCATGTCCGGCTTTCTTCGTTAGGAAGGCGCGGCAATTAGCGTTTCGTTACCTTGCCGCGCGCCACATGCTTTTAATGAGCCGCTTTTGTCACGCTCGCGTGGGCACGCGTTTTCTGACTGTTACTGTAGCGTGTCCGTCGGAGGTGCAGTGCGCTGGCTTGTGTGGTTTGCGTGGTACGTTGCTCGCCCTCCAATTTTTATTTTTTTTTTATTTATTATATCCATCCCTCCGTACCATCCTTATAGGCCTCTGAGCCAGCCCTTTTCCTAATAAAGTTAAATTTATTTATTTATTTATTTATTTATTTATTTATTTATTTATTTATTTATTTATTTATTTATTTATTTATTTATTTATTTATTTATTTATTTATTTGCCAACGTCTCCATGCGCTTTCGCTTTCTTATTCTGGCGTAATCAGAAGCGGTAGTTGAGAAGGACATTTGCGGAATTCGCGCAGATACATTAAGCCCTCGCTATAACAAAGTCCTCGGAACAGCAAAGTGGCTTCGTTATAAGAGATGATTCGCTAAAGGCGGGTAGTAAAGTGTTATTTGCACCTACTGCGGGTGGGGGGGGGGGGGGGGGGGGGGGGGTACCTGGAAGTACTTGGAACAAAAAAACGATATTCGTATAGAGCGATTTCGATAGTCGTAGGAAATATTCCGCACGCTTTGTGGTCGAAATGTTTAAAGGGACAGGCAACCGATTTCGGGGGAGTGCGCGTCCTCCCTCTATAGGTCATATGAAAGCCAGCGTTTTATATAAGGGGTAACCGCAAGGAATTTCTATATATTCAGGTGGAAAAAAATTTTACTTTTGCGCTAAAATTTCTGAAGTCTGGAAGGGTGGCGCCACGTATCGTCTAAATGTGACACTACGTTACGTGTCCAAACAACTCCGTCGGTGTCAACGCGTGATTTAAAAACCGCATAAAGGAATAGGAAAGGTTGCAGGTTATTGTTCTTTTAGCCGGGGACAAGTTTGTAAACACCTCATCTAATCTCACGTGCACTCAAAAGTACGTTGCCGCATGGCTCATGCATAGTAGCAGCATTCCTTTCGGCAGCATACTTAAGGCTGCAGCAGATCTAAAAAAAATCCGATTCGAAAAGCTCCAGGACGCTACCAGCAAAACCGTTTCGCGTTAAGGTGTTTTGAGGGATGCCCTATCCTTTGGGAGAGAGAAAGTATGCTCGAAAAAAATCGGTTGTCTCTCCCTTTAAAGCTTTTCGAGACTTATGTAAGGATGCATCCGCAGAGTATGCGTTGCAAGAAGCTGTTGGATCTTTAGAATCTCGTCAATTATAAAATCTCTTTATTCAAATTCGTGATGCGTGAGAAGTTTTCGACTTTTCGATGGTCCCAAGTGCAGTGCTGTAGGAAAGCAAATAATCCCCGCATTTAACGAATTACTGCTTAGAACACAACCCAGGACTTTTTATGATGAGGGTTTTGCAGTGTTTCGTTTCGTTGTACTGCCTCTGGTACAAAAGTGGGATTTGAGCCTAATGGAATCTAACTTAAGCTTTTAAAGAATCGTATTTGCGTCGCCTCAGCTTCCGGTTCCCACTTCCGGTGGCGACATCGCTCTGTGCAAAAGGAAGGGACCAAAAGCGGCAGCCCTAACAGCCTGCAACGCCATTAGCGGTTATGTGGGAGGCGACCACCGCAGTTCATGCCAAGACAATGGCAGTTTCCACTGAATAAAAAGTAAAGCAAAAGAAAGGGGGAAGACGTTAGCGGAGGGATGCTGTCCGAAAGCGTATAGCACCCGATGAACCGGTATTGCTCTGTTACGACGGGTGTGGTGGGAGCCCTCCAGGACTTAAGTTCCGTGTGACTTAAATACTCGCGGCCCCTAATGTGCTCCCCGCGTCTGTGAATCGATTCTGTCACTGTACGGCCCGGTTCCTTTCCGGTATCCTTTATAGAGCGCAATGGCGTGCCGCAGGGCCTCCCGCTGTCCCCAATGCTTGCTTGTGGCTTGACGACTTCCTCCGGCACCGAGAAATGTGATCCACAATCGCCGCGCGCGATGAGCTTTGAGCGAGGCTATTTAAAGAGGGGCGGTTCTGTGGCGTCACGGTTATCGGTTAGTGTGACTCTATAATGGTCGCTTACTGGCGCTTAGTGTGACTCTACAATGATCTCCTCCTCACTTCAGCCTTAAAGCTTTACTGCCATGTTCGCATAATTTTTGAGAAGCTATGCGCGCCGTTAATTTGCCTCTTATGCGTTTCAATGTACAGCGAATGCTGTGGGACCGCAGTTCCTCAAGAAGGACTGTCGTTGCCTATTTCATTCTTCGCTAGTTGAAAGGAGCCTATAGTGTACGCATTTGGGGGGCGGTCGCTACCTTTGGAAATACTATATTAAGTTCGGTGTTTCCTAGGCACGTTGAATGGGCGACTGTGTTGGCGAGTGAGCACTGATCGGGTGGTGTGGTCAAGGCGTACAGCCACAAGTAAAGGTTTACGGACCAGGAAAAGGGCAATTTTAGGTTATTCCTCTTCCAGTATACCAGTGCGACTAACTGCCGTGTGCATTCGAGCTGTACAGTTACTGAACTAATGAAAAATACCGCGCATAGTACCGCGGGCTCCCGTGCGGCAGAGAAATAACCCAAAAATGCTGCTTTCATGGTCCGTAAACTTTTGCTCTTGGGTGTACACCCATCCCCGCTATATCACTGGTACTTCACAAGTAAATAAATCAGAGAGAAAGAAAACTCAAGATCTCATGGCCACCCACGACGTAAAAGGCGCACGAGTTGTCCCCGTGCGCACGTCACGCAACAAAAGTAATTCCAATTGACAGTTTAACTTCCAGTTTACAGTTCACCACTTACTTACAATGCGGATGATAGTAATAAATGGACCTCTCGATCGGCAGTTGGTTCAAAGGCCCTCGGAAGGCCTCTGAAACGGCTGTGTAGCATAGGAGTAAACCCACAACAGCAAAAATACCGAGCCATCCCCACTAACGTGAAACCTGGGGAGGGGCGAAGCATGCAGTGTATGAGTGTATTCTTGGCGCCTTGGCGTTCTTGCCCCCGCAGATGAAACCGTTGGGGGGTAGAGGTATACAGCTTTGCTGTAAAAGTCTTGTGTCTTTAAGCACGAAGCGTTCTAGCGCGAGGCGTAAATGAGTGTCCCGGTATTTCTTTAGTGCTGCTTTACGAAGCGCTCCAGCGCGAGTCATAAATGACTGTCCCGGTTTTTTTAGTACGCGTTATGTTCTAGCATGAGGCGTAAACGAGTGTCCCGGTGTTTTAGTAGTGTGACTACATGAGACAACAGTTACGACGACGACATTAGACGCCAACAGCCTGAGCCCCGTAAGGGCTTCGCCCCTAAATTCTTGCGAAGATGGTTTTCCTCCCAGCCTTACGAGCGGCTGTTTCAGAGATGTCCCAATCTCATCCGTGCTGATGTTTCTCGAGTATCCCATAACGGCAGACGCGGCGTTCACCGTTGATCCCTACTGTGGTCTCTCCAACAAAGACGGCCCGAGGAGGACAATCGGGCGTCCCCTCTGGCAGCGGTCATCCGAGCGTATACCGCGGATGCGGCGGTATGAGCGATGAAAGGGGCGTTTCTGTTCCCCCTCGAACCCGGCGTGTCTCGTCGACGTCGCGTATTACGGGGTCCGCTGCCGCCGCGGTGCCGACGTCGCCGCCTCCCCCGTTGGCGCCGTTATGTGCGACGCGTACGTGAGTGCCTTCAACCCGGAAGGCCGACTGGCGCGGGCCACCGTGTACGCTGTTTGTACGCGCCAGAACACCCGAGGCGCTTCTTCTTCTCGCGGCTGTGGGGAAGTAACGCGGCAGCGTGGACGCGGGGCTCCGGCCGGTCCTGCCGGCCACACGTACATTGCTAAGCAAATTATAATCCAATCCAATCCAATCCAATCCAATCCAATCCTATACAATCCAATCCAATTCAGTCCAGTCCAATACATTACAGTACAGTCCAGTCCAGTCCGTCCAGTCCGGCCCAGCCCAGCCCAGCCAAATGCAATCCAATCCAATCCAATACAATAGCAATCCAATACAATACAGTACATTGATACAATACAGTAATAATAATGCAATACAATAATAACAACAAAATCCATTACCTGTGCGTACGACGAAACACGAGATGAAGTAACACAGGACAGGCGCTTGTGCTCTGTCACTTCTCTTGGTTTTGTCCTTTGAGCAGTTATAATTGCACAAGCATTAGTGGTCCATTGAGCGAAAAAGGTGTGTCGGCACCGGCGTAGTGGACGGAAAAGGGACCCTTAAAAAGCGTTCCATAACACGAGGCATTCATAGCTCCAGCTTCAACTGGGCAATAAGCGAGAAGTGGCCGTCCTTCTAGTACACCGCAGATTAAACAAGGAGCCGAAGAACGCATCCAAACGATGGAGCGAACAGGCAAACGGTGAAATTCATCATCCCCCGTCACACGGCGGCGAGAACGAAGCAGTGGCGCAACTCGTACGAGACAGAGCGAAGCCATTCGAAAGCGTTAAGGAGGATCGCAAATCGAACTGCCTCAAGCGGCAAGATTACGAAACGACGCTTCGACAACGCGATGCTGAAGCAAGGCGTCTCAGGCGTTGTGTTGAGAGCTGTTGAGGCTTGGAAAGCTCGAGGGGTGTTGGAGTGCGGACTCTTACTGAGGACGAACATCAACTCCTACAACTTTCGGTATAACCAAAGCATGGACCTTGGCATCCACGTGCATGCGACAGTCTTTTGATCGGTTTACGCTCACGCTTGCTGGTGGGCTGTGGCCCAGGGTGCGTAAAACGTTGCGTTTGCTTATCCAGAATCACAATGCGTTTGGAAAATGAAGCAAGACTAAAACTACAGCCTTTATGAGGATTCGTAAAAGGGGGTGGGGACTAAGCACCTGCGTTGCGGGTTTAAATTAGTTCCCGGAACAAACTGCGTTAATGAATGAATAAACTCCAGGCTTACTTACCGTGCTAGTAAAAGGACAATTGGGCTGTTTGGGTGATCTTTTTGGGGGAAGCGTATAAACGGGAAAAAGTAGAAAAACAGAGTCGACAAGCCCGTGTTCCCTGGGACAATTCTACTGTTATCCTGTTGTACACTTAACATCCCCGATTACTCACCGTCACGGCACTTTGGCTATTGGTAGCGTTTTTGAGGAGGAAAGCGTCATCAAGGCGGGTTAAACGAGGGAAAAACAGGGGGGTCGAAACTCTGACAGTCCGCGTATCCTTTAAAGAAGAGGAGGCATCAAGATACGTCGATCAAGGCGGCTGTTAAACGAGGAAGGGCGTTTCATAAGGTCAGGGCGGTTGCAAACTTCTCGACAGTCACGCGATATCGGAAAGTGAAAACGGGATTTTCGTTGTAACTCAGTTTGAAGCGTGAGGGTACCGGCTAGTTAGTATGCCATGATTCTCAGAGCGCGAAACAAGACCACAACGGAAAGAGAAAAAGACAAACAGAAGCGCTCAAGTGCGTTTTCTGGCGCTGTCAGTTTGCAAAATTAGGCCGCATTTTGATGAACGTAGCATGGGTCTACCTTTCTGGTGTTAAGCATAAAATGTGCATCAGAACAAAGCATCATCATCATCATCAGCAGCACCAGCCTGCTCAGGTCCACTATAGACGAAGGCCACTCCATTGACTTCCAACCACTCCTGTCCTGATCTTCTCAGGTCCATATTTTACCCCTGAATCCGGTTTCATATCGTGTATGCCTTCCCTCTACCCATTCCTGGTATCCATTCACCATGTCACCGGGCCTCTCTTCTGCATGGAGTTGCGAACATGAACCCGTCTGTAGTAGTTCGCCGACGCATCCATAATTCGCCGGCAGGCTTAGGTCACCCCAAAAATTAAGTCGGGAAAAAAAGCCTCCACTACCGCGCCTCATCGCCCTGCGAATGGACGGGCGTTGCGCTGTGGATAAGATCTGCAAGGTAGTCCGTACTCTTCAGTTATCGTTGTACACGTAGCCTAAAGGCATTGGCAGCATCCTTGTTATTATAAAGACCGAAGTTAAGCCTCACTGCTTGGAGGTACTGGGGGAACAAAACACAAACTTGGTCCATTTAAATCAGTGCTACGGTTCCCAATGTGAGGGACGCCGATTTTAGCGCCAAACATATGCTGGAGCTCACTGAGCCTGAGGCCACCGCGTTCTTAGCGGTATGCTCAAGGAGTGCGGTGAGTGAACGGGTCACAGTCTCTGTACGCGTAGAGCGCATCAAACGCGCTTCAATTGTACGCGCGCGCACGGTAGCCGGTTGTCCGTACCCTCCTCAAAAATGGGGACACAGGCCGCGGGCAGGATCCATTAAGCGGTCTAAATGCTTTCTTGGCGCGGCCCTTTCAGCAAGATTTGGATGGTGAAACCGGATCGTATGCACGCAAACCGGCGGGCGGTTGGGACTGCGACGAAAAGGCACGCCACTAACGACACAAATTATCGCAGCGAAAGCGTATACGCGGCGACGAAGGCCGCATTTGGGCTTCTGTACGCACTGCGCTCTTTTTTACGTCGACTGCGGCGGTATACGCTCCTCATTCAAGCGGTATTTTTGTATTGCAAGCACAGGGAAAACAAACCGCGGCACGCGCCGAAAGATTCCATTTTTGACTTCCTTGTTTCATGGGCCCGAATTGAGACAAGGAAGGACCCATGTTTTAACGCTTCAAGCAAGCGGAAAGCGCCCTTCGAGGCGGGTGGACACTACGCTAACTGGGTTGCCTATTATCTATAAAGGCGGGAGCTTCGGGCTAAACATTCATAATTAAGGTCATTTACACTAACCGGCCCGAATTCGCACCATCTTAAAGATAGCAGTGTCGTCCCAGATTTATATGTGCAATTTGTTTGTTTTTTTTTCGCGCTGTTTTTAATGAGGACGCATTCGTTACGAGCAACCCAACGCGAACAGTGTTAAGGCGTCGCATCTGCACGAAAACGTGCAGTTGCCGAAGTTAGGACAGTTAATCCTTATAACAGACATACAGACAACGAACTTTATTGAAGGTCCTGAGGAGCACCGCCGCCGTTCAGGGCGGCAGCGCGGCGGGCCGCTCCCACTCTTCACCGCAGCGTCGTGGGCCCCACGGACGGCCTCTTGGCTGGTGTAGTACATCGGGGCTCTCCAAGTCGGAGCGCCACTCTTCCTCGGTTATGCGTTGAGGGCCCCGAAGTGAGGGACACCGCCAGAGCATGTGATCCAAATTGGTATCCGTTCGCCACAATCCGGGCAGTCCGGTTTTAAAAGTGTCCGCGTAGAGCTTAGAGTGGATAGACAAAGAAAAAATTTTACCAAACGAAACGATAAGGCTATTGACAACCAATTCTGCTAACCGTGGTTCCTCAAATGAAACTGTAAAAACACACGCAAAAAAAATATGAATATGCCTTCAAAGCACACGAGTATGCGTAAATGCCCGCAGAAATTTCATTCGTCCGTGGCTGTTTTCCACGGCAGTGCCGAGAAAGCCCCGGGCAATCGGTTACTTTCGCCTCGGTGATTATCGTTCGGAGACCCCCGTTTCATCATTTTCTCCCTCTCCCCCCATTCCTGTTCGTACTTTAACCATCGCTTTTCGTCGAGGCTGACCTTTACGGTTCCACCGCCGCAGGGGCTCGTCTGTGAATAGTCTGCGCACGATGGGCGGGGTTCACAAAACTCCGCCAGCGGCCATGTGTGGTCTAGCCCGCCGCATGGAAAGTATATGCGCGATGCAGTTTCCCAATCAACCACTCTGTTAATTGGTCCCTACGACAACTGCACGAAGACGGTGCCCAGAGCGAGAGTGGCGCAAATTGCACCAACCAGGCTGGGTAGAAATGCATATCGCACTGTAAAAGAAAGGCCGCGGCCTTGAAAGAAATTGAGCGCCGTACGCGAATGTAATCTACAAACATATCGCACTGACGCGACTCTCTTTGGGTGGCCCCACTGTTATAGGCGTCGCCTCTTATGCTAATACCATCACGTAGACTGGCTCGTCTGTCTCACTCTTCATAAGCTGATTATGGTTCTCTATTTCGTCCCGAGAACGCGGCTTAGCTACGACTGCGAGCTGCCGAAGAAAACGCCCGCGAGGAGTGTAGGTGGCCCGGTAGGGAGATTCTACGCAGTTATTGACGCGCCCTCTATCGTGTGATTTAAACGAAATGGCGGCTTAACGCGCTGAAGCTACATCTAAGTCATGAGGCGCGCCGCATGGCTCAGGAATAATTCTGACCACCTGGGGGGAGGGGGGGGGGGGATCTTCAACGTTCGCCAAAATTTCGAACAAACGAGCGTTTTCGCTTTTCGCATCCGTCTGAAAAGCAGCCAGCGCGACCGTGCGCGGGATGCGTGTTTCCAAACAATTCGCTCCACAGAGCACCCACGTGACATGTATATCAATGCGCGCGCTATTCTTTTCAGCGCCTCCTAAAAGGAGCCTAGCGTTCGGGTGCTGCGGCCTCGATGTAGAGTACTCTACATCGTTTGAGTACTCTACAACAGCTATATCTTGAGTCCCTTTTTTTTCATCGCTCACCGTTTTTTTTTTTCTCCCAAATTTAATTTTTTTCTTAAACACAAATCTTTATGTTGTTTTTGTTAATAATTGTGATTTGGTGTGTTTTAGGTCGCTTTAGGTTTGGGGCGCAGCAAAACATTTAATTGCCGTTCTGCATCCTCCGAACAGACGTGTCACGTGGGTGCTCTGTGCAGCGAAGCGTTTGGAAATACGCGACCGGGAATTGAACTCGGATCCTTGGGCTCAGCAGCGGAGCGCCATAGCCACTGAGCCACACAGAATGCATTTGGCGGGACATCAACTTTTTGACGCGGCTTATGCACAATTTACTCAAACGAAACAGTTCCTAGTACAAAATGGGAGAAAACTAGGTGTAGCAACCTGTACAGGGGGAAGGGTGGGTGAACGTTACGGATCAAGGTCGTTGGATATTGTCGACGTTCCCGCTGCGCCATCTCATCCGAAAGTATCGATGTTAGACGGGAAAAAAAGATGGAAATACGACTGCATGGCCGGGGCGTGTGATCTCGATGATTCGCAGACCTTCCATCTTCACTGACAAGACCGTGTTGCGATCACTGTTATTAAGTCGCCCCCTTGGTCGCTCCCTCCGAGTTCAAGTTCGCCTACACGGGAAGATCAGGGTCGACTGCGTCGCGTCCTTGACACCGAGGTTGTTTGTGGCTCATCGCGTCCTTACCTTACCTTTATTCTGACTTTCTGTTTTGTATTGTCGCTTTTTGGCTGGTTCTTTTGTACGCCCGTTTGCGTGGACGTATACCCCGACACGTGACAAGCTTCAATTGCCCTGTAGCTCATTGCACAAGCCATATTGATTCCTGATGTAACTTTTTTTTTCTTAAGATTGATAATCGTGAACGATTGGCATCTGGGTGTGTTGCGCGTGCGTCAGGAAGAGAAAGAGCGATGGAGTAAGCCTTAATGAAACCTAAAGACGTCAGCTCTACTAATGGCAGGCCACGTAACTTCGAATGGGTAAGGGCAAAAGAGAGGTGAAAGCGCGAAAATTTAAAAAAGGAAAGGAAGTAGGTATAGAGGAATATTGGGATGTACAAGTGTGCATTATTTATTTATTTATTTATTTATTTATTTATTTATTTATTTATTTATTTATTTATTTATTTATTTATCTTATGGTATTTTTTAACAACCGCACAGTCTTGTACTACAGTGGAAGGATGGACACAAGTACGCGCGCGCACACACACAAAACGCAACTAGGACTCTGAAACGGAAAAGACATTCCGAATTATGATTAATGGGACGCAAAATATAATGTAGATGAACTATACTCACCATAGAAAAGGTTTAAAGCACCCACAGACAGACAGACAGACAGACAGACAGACAGACAGACAGACAGACAGACAGACAGATCTGACTACAGTCATTGGGGGGAGGGGAGAATTTTGGCACATTTTCACCGAGCACTTCCAGCACATTTCAAAGCACCGGTGCTTTCTCCTGGGAGACATAGTTCGTGCATGTTCCAATCGCTAAGACACTGCGTAGGTTGTCGGGCCTTCGAAATTGTGCCTGTCTCGGTCACCGCCTTTGTCCCCCTCAAAGTTGCTGCGACGAAAACTTCATGCTACGCCCCCTCGGGTACATCACTGGCCTTCCGCAAGCCTTACGCTGTCACGAACTAGACCACTGTCGCATTTTAATGGTTACTACACCACGACTGAGGACGGCCGGAAATGGATGTTTTACTTAAACCCAACAACAACCTCCACAGCTTAGTCTCTTCGTGTTCCAGCTTCAGCAGCGACAGCGACGGAGCTTTCACGGTCCGCCGGGCAGCAGCGGACAAGCAGAGCAAGATGGGACGCGTGCCGGAGAGCAGGTGGCTACCACCTGCCTCCCCTCAGCCCGCCCTCCGCGGTTCCAGACCTGGCCTCTCCAGGAGCGTGACATAAGAAGGAGCGCATCCTGTTTCGTACTATCCTTGCTCCGCTTACATGACGTCCCCGTAATTCCACACAGGGGCGGCTCTGGCCTCGACAACTCTTGTTTTTCTTTCCCGGCCACCTTCGCTTTCGACGGAGTCCCCCTCTGACAGGTGACGCTTCCAATGGCCCCCAACAGACGCGGCAGCCCTTACTTGCTCTGCTCATTTTTAGTTCCCCCGTACACTGCCCGCCCTCCAGAGAGACGACGACTAGTCACCGCTGAGCGTGCGGGCGTGGGGGCCTCGTTGACGACGCCAAGGCGCCGGCGGCAGCGGCGGCGGCGGCTTCGGCAGATTTCGGCGAAGACTCCGGCTGCTTTTTAGCCTTTGTTTTGTATTTCGCGCCAGTGGCATGTCGCGTAGCGGCGACGGTTTGGCGGGCGGCTGCAATTACGCATCGCCCGGTAGAATAGTGTAGCGATCCTCCATGGCAGCGATGTGTCTGTATACACGGTCATATTGGAAGGAGCCTGGGCTCCGTACAAAAGGCGATGCAGCAACGCCCGCTTGACTACAAAGCCTGAAGTCAGTATCATCAATACGGAGCAAATTCTCGTTATAACGAGGTCCGCGGGACGTGCAAATAGCTTGGTTAAAAGCGATTCTTCGAAAAATGTGGGTATGATGGGCTCCTTAAAAACTGCAATTAGTACCAGGAAAATTTTCATATAAAGCGAAATTTCGGATAAAACGATTTTCCTTTGTAATGAGGTTTTGCTTTAATGCGGAATTATTGGGCTGCGTTACGTTTTGACAGGGAAGCCCAAGAAAGATGGGAATAAAACGGGCGGTTAGCGAGAGTGGCCTAGAGAAGGGGGAATCAACCAAGGGCATCGACAACGCGCGTAGCTGGGGCGGGGCATTCAAAACACGGTTGAGCCAGCAATCTTCGAGACAGGACAGCGTTGCGTCACGGCGACCAGGGGTGAACCCCGCGCCCAGCCGGCAATGAATCTGGGACGTCAACTCGTGAAGCTATGTGCAGGGTGCGGCGTCGACTGCTCGTCGCCAGCCCGGCGGGAAGGGCTGCAGGGGGAAGTCGGGCTCGTTTGGCGCCCCGACGTTAATTGGCAAGAAAATTAGGGCTGCGTGCGTGCTTCGGCCGTCGGAGACGAAGATCGACGGCTGGATGCGTACGAGGTGAAAGTGACGGAGTGATAGACCCGTAGGGCGGGTAAGGTCAACTCGCTTTCTCTGCACCCCGCAGGAATAGGAATACTGTACTTTCTTATTCACTTGCATTTATTTTCTTAGATTGGAGGTATACATCTGATTTCGTCCTTGTTGTAGTTGTGTTCAAATCAACCACGATTCGAAGAGTATCGGGGGCTTGCTCGGAGACAAGTAACAATAGCTGGAAATTTTATTCGAAGTTTGATGCTATTCCATACTGTTCTATTCAAGCATACAAATAATGATAGCAAGAGAAGAAAGGTGTTAAACTGTAATGAAAATACAAGTGCAAGATTGCAACTGTGATCACAAAACAGACCGTATACCTGTGAAAGGCATACTTTGCCTAATCTTTCCTCCCGTATTCTTTAAAAAGCACCGAGGTCCTCAAGCTTCTGGCGTGCCTCGCTCAGCCTGGAAGAAGGTTTCGAGTTGCGGATGTTTTCACACAGCACCGGAATCGACTTAGTTAATGCACAGTCTGCCCACGTGATGCGCGAAGGAGGAACAGTTGTCCGCTTCTTGATGACAGGAGTGCCCTAACGAGCTGCGATGCTGCTATGTATGTGCAAGCACAAGTCCGAATACCAGCCGGAAACACCGAGTCATCAGACAAAGAGGCGACTGGCCGTTGGCCAAGCAAATGCAAATTACCAGGGCACTTGAGAGAGGCTATCATAGCTCGTCCCACGACCACCTGTCGCAACCACCAGCTCTGCCCACGCGATGGCGGTTCACGAGATATGACGTCACGAAAGGTTTTTGGCTTGGCCTGAATGACTTCATGGCAGTGATGTAGGTATGGTTGAACGGACATGGGCAACTAATGTTGTACCTGCTGTAAGAGTTATTTGGATGTGAAACCGCTTATTATCGTTATTTTATCTTATTATCATTGTTATCGCTAATTATTATTATTACCTGCCCATAAACGACAGCTGGTATTTAAAAACGTGTTTAAAGTTCAAATATCTGTATGTATTGGGGCCGGATATGCACTCTTGAAATTATTGTCAGCTGCGACGTTCGCGTTAACGACTTTAGTTGACCTGAGCAAATGAATTCCCTCTAAGTGGCGGAGGCACAAACACACACGCGCGCTCAAACGTGTCCATAATGAGAGCGTCTTGCGGTAACCAAACAAGAAACGATCCAAAGTCCAAGTAAAAAAAACTCATGGGTAACTCAAAATGCTTGGCACCTTTTCAGCTTCTTTGTCCTGGCGTCAGCAATTGTTTGGCGCCAATTTAATTGGCGTACTCGACAGGATCCCTAACTGCGCATGCGCGCCGCCCTTCAGAACATGCCAAGACGTTACCAAAGAATAAGAAACGTCCCCAGAGTATGCTCGACCGGTAGCAGCTGTTGGAGTCAGTAGAGCGAGACCACCACCAGGGGGCATCGCAGGGGACGCCGCCGATGGGCAGTGATTACTGATTACAGCGGGCGAGGACGTGGAGGGGGACGGGGATTCGTGCGTCAGGTGCATGCATGCGGGCGTAGCACGCGCCAGGACGGCCCCCTGCGCCCAAGAAAAAAGAGCGGCGTGCCTCAAGGCCCCAAGGCACGCAAGCAGCTTGCCGCTGAAAGTTCTGACGGATGACGTGGCGAGAAGACTGGAGTTTTCTATGTGTCACTCTTTAGAAAGGCAGAGAAAGTTCGTAAGAGAGAAAGAGGAGAGAGTGAAGTAAGATAGAGAGAGAGAGAGAGAGAAGAGAGAGAGAGAGAGAGAGAGAGAGAGAGAGAGAGAGAGATAGGAGAGAGATAGTGTGTGTGTGGTGTGTGTGTGTGTGCGTGAGAAGAAGAGAGATAGACATGCGAAACGTATGAGAGGAGAAACTTCATTTTTTGCGACAGAATTCCGCCTAGCAACGGTCTGACGTTTATCCTTATGGGCAGGATGAAGCTTGAGAGAGTGAAGACGCGTAATCACACAAAAGCAAATGCGCACTAACACTAATAGCCACTCATTTGAACAAAAACACGTACTGGCGAGGAACGTATTCATGACCCCACACGCGAGCAAGTTTTTGAGAAAAAAGAGAGGAGGCGCGTTATGTCTGCCCATCAGCAGCGCACCCCAGAGCTTCGAGAGAGAGAGAGAGGAAGGAGAGAGAGAGACGAGAGAGAGAAGGAGAGAGGAAGGAGAGAGAGAGGAGAGGAGGAGAGAGAAGAGAGAGAGAGGAGAGAGAGAGAGAGAGAGAGAGAGAGAGAGAGAGAGAGAACAACTTTATTGTGTGCCCGCACCCGCCGGGGAGGCTCATGTCTCTTTCGTTGTGCTGGTGAGCCCATTTGGATTGGATTGGAGTAAACTTTGTACCTGCAGACCGCCGTTTTTGCGCGCCGTGACGTGTACCCGGCGTCGTCCTAGGGGTCAGCCGTTACTCGGTCCGAGCCATCCGCTCGCCGTTGCCATTTCGCGAGCCTCGTGCTTTTCGAGTGCCCTCAGGACCTGCTCGGCCGCGGCGGCTGTTTTTCTGGTGAAGGCGATAAGCGAAAACGCCCGTGCGTCGAGATGAATTCGGCACACGTTAAAGATCCCCAGGTGGTCAAAATTAGTCCGGAGCCCTCCATTACGGCGGGCCTCAGCGCCCAGGTGTATATTCGGCGCATTAGACCCCACAATCAATCTTTCGGACACGCAACTTTGAGGCTGTGCGTTCACTCTTGGTATTTCTCTCCGTATGCAAGCAGCACTCATTACGCGGATGGAAAGAAACGGCCGTATACCTATGATGCCAATGTTGTTTCACTGGAGACATTCGGCTCTGTTATACTCTAGGCTACCCTAACTGCCCATTTTCTCCTGTATGCTGAGCACGAGGACGCGGGTTCGATTCCCGGCCGTGGCGGTCACTTTTATGATGGAGGCGAAAAGCAAAAACGCCCGTGTGTACGAGATTTCAGCGCACGGTAAAGATCCCCAGGTGGTCAAAATTAATCCGGAGCCCTCCACTACGGCGTGCCTCATCGCCTGCGTTGCGTCGGCGCGTTACACCCTGCAATCAATCAAACAAAATCATCATTTTCTCCTGTGGGCGGCTTCCCTATCCACGGGGACTGTTGTAACTGCACCTGGGGCAGAATTCTCAAAACTCAGTTTTGTACATTTCTCGTCCGTTTCGAAGTGTCCATTTAGAGTGAGCCCCTATTGGCCGAGATCAGACGAAGTGGATGGGACGCAGCATGAGCTGGGCGGGGCATCGGAATCGGCGCATGTCATTGGTTAGAAGCCTCGCAAGTGTGACTACGTCACGATTGAAATGGACATGAAATGGACGTTTTTGAAACGGGCTCAACTAAGAATTCCGCTCCTGGAATATGAGGCGCGCCGTAGTGGACGGCCATGGATTGAAATATCGGCACACAGAGTTTAGACTACCTGGAACGAAATATCGGCACACAGGCGTTTTTCGTTATGCGCCTCAATCAGTAACACGACCACCACGCCCGTGATCGAACCGCTGTCCTCGGGCTCAGCAGCCTCATGCTTTAGACACTGTTCCGCTAAAAATGTTTCGACTTTACTGACTGTGGGAATAATCTGAGCTGGGCGTGCATGTCGACGCCGCCTGGGTGGTCGCCGGAGATTTCAGAATATTGCCGTCAGGGCCTGCCTTTAACAATATCCGCGCCAAACAAAAGGCGCCAGCAGCTTGATCTCCGTAACCCCGTCTGCCAAACGGGCCGCAATTTGCGTGTCTCAAAGGCAAACATTGTAGCCGCATTGCATGAACCAAAGTTTCGCAAGTTTCGTAAGTTTCGTAAAATTTGACGGCGTCGTGTTATTCTTCCCGGCTCTTCGAACTCCCGCCCTGCTCGGTTGCGCCAGAAAGCGCTGGCGTCGACGGTGGAGCCGGGGAACACCCAAAGGCCCCGGCATTTTTTTTTCTACGTGAAGTATAATAGCGAAGAGGGCTTAATTAGCCCGTTTTATTTTTCTTCCGGTGGCTCTGAGATTGTCCGATGAGGCAACGCGTAACGTGAAACGTCGATTATGGGCGATTATCCGAGGCGAATGAACTCGCCCGTTGGGCAAGCGTCTCTTGAGTGACGGGCCGCAAAATCGCTTTCGGTTTCGCCCTCGAGCACGCCTTGCCCGCAGGCCGCCTCAGTGACAGGATAATATTTTTTCGCAACCTGACATTTTTGTTCTATTTTTTGCGGCAAGCTTCGCCTGTTCGCCAATGCTTCTGTGTGTTCCGACTAGGAAGTATACTGAGTATACTAATTCTCGAACTTGTAGCTACATTATTCTTGCATACGTCGAGTTTATGGGTCCGCGAGTTGAGCCTTCCACTCCACCGGATATCTCAGTGTCAAAATATATTTTTGAGTTTATTCACTCACTCACTCACTCACTCACTCACTCACTCACTCACTCACTCACTCACTCACTCACTCACTCACTCACTCACTCCTCACTCACTCAATCACTCCTCACTCCACTCACTCACTCACTCACTCACTCACTCACTCACTCACTCACTCACTCACTCACTCACTCACTCACTCACTCACTCACTCACTCACTCACTCACTCACTAAACAAATTCTCATTCGAAATAGTGGCTGGCCAGGGAAGCATGCACGCTTATTGCGGCAGCAAAGAAACTCTTTCCGATGCGCGAATGCATTTGTCAACGCTCAATGCGCACCAAGAGAGCTTACTGCTTACGCTCAGATTCTGTCGTCAGATTATACAAAATATGTCGGGCCTTTATTTTTAATTTTGCAATTATTAACCACAAAAAAGTCCGAGGACACCTACGCACTCCGTATGGGTTGTAAATGCGGAAGCGTGAGATTGAAGTCTGTGATTGACGCCGCATTTCTGCCTCGCGTTGTCGCAGATTTTTCTAATCTTTCCACTTGGGACACTTTGCTTTGCTACTCTCCGTTGCTTTTGAATGGCTTCGGTCGGCCATTATCTGCATATCTGCTTGTCTAGACGCTTGTTCGGCTGCGTTATTACGCTCCGTTAGTCTATGGTGTAGTGGCGGGAACGACCACCTCTCGCTACGGCCGAGTTTAAGCTCCCGCTGTGGAACGCCTCATCCTGTGGAACGCTTCCTAAAGGGCCACTTCTCGCTGCTGTTGAGTTTAAAGGTACAGACAACCGCTTTTTGTCGGGTATATTTTCTCTATCCCAAATTAAGGGGCATGACTTAGAACACTTTAACCCAAAACGGGTTCGATTATAGCGCCGTAAAACTTTTGTAGTCGGAACTTTTAGATCTACCAGCCATGCGTGGCCCGTCAAAAGGAGTGGTGGCAATCTTGAGAGTGAGCCGTGCGGCAAGATAATTTTAACTGCACGGGACATGACAAGAGCTATTTAAAACCTTGTTCCCGTCTAAACCAACAATAATGTACAACATTTCATATTCCTTTTAGCGGTTTCTGATTGACGCGTTGAAACCGACGGAGTTTGGACACGTCCGATAGGGTCCCGTCGCGACACTAGATAGTGTACCCTTTCAGGCTTCAGAAATTTCAGTGCAAAATTATTTCCGCCTTTTTGTTTAGAAATTCCTTGCGGTTACCCCAGTATATAAAACGCTGGCTTTCGTATGAGCTAGAGGACACGTACTCTACGAAAAATCGGTTGTCTGTCCCTTTGGGCTCCCCGTTGTATGGAGCACACCTGAAGGAGCCGTTTTTCTGTTACCGACGCCGCACGCTGGCTCTTTCGCACAACCATTTAAGGCTTTCACCTTATAAATCCTGTAGAGGATCATCCAATTACGACAACACGCGGAAGCTTTCCTGTGCAGGCGGCGTCGACCTGAGCACGCACGCTCTCCGAATGAAAGGCCTCTCTCTGAGCTCATAGGAGCATCCTTGGTCGACCTTCTCCGCCGCCGCAGTGAACTAGCAGCGTCCATTGCTGCGTAGCCAAGCGAGCAGAATGAGCCTCGGACGAGAAAGCGAGAGGCACAAAGGGGCAAATGAGAACGAATAAAGCGGCGAACGCAGCAACACGGGTGCCTTTGTGCCAGGGCTCGCTTCTAATTGCGGCCCGAAGATGGCGACGCCGCCATTTTCCCTCCACAATGGCGCGCCTTTCTGCGTTGCCTAAACGCGCGACCCTGACGGCGCGGTTATTGCATCTTTGCTCTGCTTAGGACAGGCTCTGTTTATTATCCGGAGGTGCCCCGCTTCCGGCGTCTTCGCCAGCCACCTGGAGACAATGGCCTTTGCACTCTGAACTTGAAAAGAAAGCGGCCGCTTCTGCGTCGGTTAATTGTTGAGCCTTGCGAGGCAAAGGCCGGACTTCTCCTCTCGCCTCCTGGAAAATGAAGAAAAAGAATTAAAAGGGGAATGAATGAACCGCATCGTCCGCTCGCGTGCTTCTAGGTTCTGTAGACAGAAAAACACGCAGCTCTGGCGTAAGCCTTCAGACAGCAGGGTTGCTCCTTTTGAAAGACGCGTAGTTATGTAAATAAACAAATGAAAACTTCCCGTCGCACCTCACTGGACAGAGCTGGTTCTGAATGGGTTCTTCTGAAGCGAGGAATAAGTTAGGGAGTTCGTACTTAACGGAGCGTTCACTGTCAAAAGACAACCGCAGAAAAGCGTGTTGTAGATTTGCTTTGTCGTCTGCGCGTGCAAGCCGCGTGCGGATATTATCGTCTGCTTATGCAGACGGCGACGCCACATAAGCAACAAACGGGTACCGGCCATGTCCTCCGCGTTTTCGTTAAGCATAGCCGATGCAGAGGCAAAGGCCACATCATGTTTTGTTGAGTTCTCTCGCGAAAGACAGACCCTGCCGCAGCAGCCAGGCTAGTGGTTCAGCTTATCTCTCCATTCGCTCAGCAGAAGTCGAAACCGGAAGTCCATTGTTTCCATTTATCGAGTCAATCTTCAATTCTTGCCTCGTATATAAGTACCACGCCGCCACGGTTCTTTTTGCGCTGGTATCTTCAGCGGCATTCGCCTCGTGATCGCACGCTCACGACTTGTTGTAGCTTCCGTCCTACGTTTTGTGTTCTGCGTTGTTATTGTTGTCTGTGGGTCTCCGTCGGACGCCGCCAACAATGGCAAATCCACAGACAGGCCCGGGCGGAGGGTTGAGGATAAATGAGCGGTTTGGCCATTGGAAGACCTCAGAGTGCGGACTTGTCTTCTGTGGAACCGATCGTGAGCGCGTGCGGCTCCGAGGGAGTGTCCGCGGCTGTCTGCTACCATCGGTTGAATCTGTAACGCCCCTGAAAAATGCGTCTGCTCCGGAGGCTTGATGTCCGCTTCTTACTCGTTGACTGTCCGCTGGACAAGTGAGTCGGAATTACAGTGGTGCCTTCTCGCGGAGTCGCGAAATTATGTGAGTGGCTTTTTTGAGTTCTCTGTGCACGTACCCTCAAACAAGGATTTCTTGCGTTGATTGTGGTGCGTCATGTTCTCATTGTCCAGTTCCACGGCGGCTTGTTGCTTCAAGTGGAGGTTTCTTGCACAGTGAGAAGGGAGTAGTTTTCTCCTCTCCCCCTTGGGGCGGGATTTTGCGCTTTACCACCCGTCCCAACAAAGCAACGGTGTGCGTCGCATACCCACATTGGCCATACAATACCGATCCCTGCCGCTTCTTTAATAAATGATTCGTTACAAGCACGTAATCGAAGACTATCCAAGCTTTTCCTGTACAAAATTATACTGCGTGCCGACGCTATTTAAACACAGCGAGAGCTGTAGCGCCCACTTGGCAACGTACTCGAACTTTAAATGCCTTGAAAAAGCCTCATTCGTTGCCGCGATACGTTGCCTGTGTTGGGCCGTTGAGTTGATCTACGGAGTCCGTCACTTGCCTTGCAGTGTCCCGTCCGGCACGCTGGCACGCCGGCACCGTGCTTGAATTTTTGCCCAAAATGCACCTTCTTGTAGAAACACGCACGTGCAAGAACCAAACCGTAATTTATTCACGCCGTAGTACTCAATCCGCATCCCTTCGAGGTCTATGTCTGCCTTCAGTACAAGAACCCCTCCGGCTGCGAGAGACGCGACAGCTCGTTTCGTTTCCCTGTCAAAGCTGTCCGTACCCTCCGCAAGTGTGTGGACATCACCGCTCGGCGAATTGGCTACAGGCTAAGGGACGGCTTCTAATCCGCTTGTCAGCGGCGCCTCTTTCGTTTCGGATGTTTCCTCGATGTGTTGACACCGCGGAAAAGGAACACTGCGCTTGTAAATGAAGCGGGGGACGTTTTGTCGGCAACGCTGCTCCATTTGTCGTGTCATCAGCTGAAAGAGCTATTTCTGACGCCCCTAAGCAGGTAACGGTTCTTCTTGGCGCGAAGGCACGTTGTGGAGCCTTACCGACGGGCACGTTCTCGGGAATTAGTGTTGTGCCTTCCTGGTCTGCTGCCTTTCATGTAGCCTTTATGCGCGTGAAAAGGTGGGAATGGGACCGACCATATCTCACTAAGCGTCTGTAGTCTCCCTCCTCGTGTTAGCGGGTGTGTGCGCAAAAGAGATAGGAGGATTGTTGGAGGAAAGAATACGTACAAAACAGAAGTACGTCATAACCGGCTGAAACAACGTTGGGAATGCTGGCTTGGGGGCTCGGCTTTGCTACATTTTGACCATATGAGGCTCATTTGATGACGCAACAGAAGTGTCAAGTAAGGCATAAAATCTATTTAAGGAAATGTGAACCTTTGGTAAGATTCAAACTTGTAACCTGTGGTCTACCCCTTTGAAGCTCTATCGTTTGAGCTAGGGGATGGCTAAATCGCTATGTTTTGGCGTTTTTATACGTATGCGGACGCACTGGCAGCTGACAGCGACAGCCAGCGCCTCCCGACATCTTCCACGTAGCAGGAAGTCTTGAGTCGAGCGTCTGCGACACGCCAGGAAGGGGTTGTCGTGTGGCGGAAACCTTTTCAAGACGCCCGTGACGCCAAATCTGCCGGAACCGAGGCTGACAGTAGCACTGAGATGGCCAATATGTACACGCACAACGCTTCCTCCAAAATCAGTTGTTACTTTGTTGCAGGGCGCTAAGCTCTCCTTATTTATTATTTGTCTTTCTGAGGAAAGTGTGTGGAATATGGAGCATTGGACAGCGGACATGTGCATGGTCAGGGTAACTGGCCTATACCTGCGAGCATCAAATTCATCGATCGCCGTGTGAGTGTTCACGACGCGTCCGTACACCATCAAAACGTGTTTGTTGGCAAGACCTATTTCTCTAAGATAGGAATGAAGCCTTCTTGAAGCATCGACCCTCGGAATCTACTCCGCCGACTTTGTGGGAGTGGTGTCAGCCTTAAGAAAACAACTTTTTAGGGTTGAAGCTCCTTAGTTTCTCGGACTGGTGGCGTCTCCTGTCGTCGTCGTAATCGTCGTCTCATGTAGTCACGGTACTGAAACACCGGGAAACTCAATTACGCCTCGCGTCTAGAACGTAAGCGTACTAAAAAACACCGGGACACTCGTTTACGCCTCGCGCTAGAGAGCTTCGTGCTTGAAAGCCACGAGACTTTTATAGCAAAGCTGTATACCTCTACCCCCTCAACGGTTTCATCTCCGTTGGCAAAAACGCCAAGGCGCCGAGAATACACTTATACACTGCATGCTTCGCCCCTCCCCAGGTTTCACGTTAGTGGAGATGGCCCGGGATTTTTTCATCATCCAGGTGCCAAAATGAGTCTGGTTTATTCAATCGAAAAGAGATGATCCGCCTTAGGAACCCAACGAACGCTGTCGTTCAGCTTTAAACCTTCCAAGTTCCTTCACACTGCATGTCCCTCGTGCCACCTCCACTTAATTAGTTCCGCCACGATTGACCAACTCGTCCAAGAAACCATACTTCGAAGTGAGTTACGTGCGGGGACTCTTTCCATGCCGATTCAGTCTGAAGCACTGCGGGACATTAAAACTCAACCGGCGCTGAGGTCATTGCGTGTCTCCGCTTTCCGGGCTGCTGGAAGAAGCTGCACGCGGGGTGAAGGACGTTCCGGCGCCGGCTGAGTTCATTTCGGACCCAAAGGTCACGCGTGTCTTCTCCCCGGGACACGACTCCCGGGGCGAGTAAAGCATCTGGAAGAAAAAGAAAAGGGAGAGAAGAGAGATGGGGGAGTGAGGGAGGGAGGGGGTGATGATTTCAGCGTTACACGGAACTGCGGAAGGCAAAGAAAGGAAAACAAAAGGCAAGAACAAAAGAAGTGGGGCTCGCCTTTGCGGAGCAGTTCCTCCTTGCGAGGATTTCTGCTTACCAACGACCAAACGAGTTTTTAATGGTGACCCGGCTGCTGCCTTAGCTCTTCCGAGCATGCGCGGTGCGGGAGAAGGAGGTGTTTGTTCTCTTGCCGTAGAGTTTCGTTTTCGGCAGCCTCCGGGACCGGAACTGCGGGGGTCAGAGAAGCCGTCGACATGCGCTTGGAAGAGGATAGCGAAACGCTGCCAAGCAGTAAGCGTGAGCAAGCGATGTCCGGTAGAACGATGGCGGGTTTTCAACGCCGGTTTTCTTTTTTCGTTATGCGCGCGAAAACTGGCCGCGGCCTCGGCAAAGCACACCTGGCTCTGGGCTATAACAGTGGCACAAAAGGGCTGTGTAGATGGACTCGGAATTGCGATGTAGGGCGCTTTGTCTTCGACTACGCTGCCTGCCGGCGGAAAAATAAAAGGAGAAAACGATTCAGAAGTGACCGGAGCATCATCATCGTAGTCATCATCATCAAGTGGCAGTTGTGCTCGCAGATAAGCTTCACATGCCAATCAAATCGGGGAAGGAGGCAAGGTTAAAGGGACCCTGCAACACTTTTTTCAACTTCTTTTGAAATCTTAAATGCTTGCGGAATGAGTTACCCAACACACCCAGTACTTAGATTAGGGGTCGCAAAGTACCTCAGCCGAAAATTACTGCTCTATTGCCCATCAGATAACTTGTAAACTCGCTCGAAAGATTTTTCTCTCTTTCCCAGTGTTGACGTTCTTCGACGGCTCGAATTACGTCACTAATGCCATGTAGCGGCTGTTGGCCGGTTTTCCTTCAGTTGCAGCAACGAATGCTTTTAGATAGCAACTTAAAAAAAAAGCCACAAAAACAAGGCAGAAATGGAAGGCGTATCCGGTGCGACTAGCAAATCACGCAGTGCCGCTCCGTGCTGGCGATAAGTATAGCTTTCGCAGTGGTTCCAGACGCGAAGGAAAGAGTGAAAGCGCTTATCAAAGTGTTTTCAGGGTCCCTTTAAGGCTACCAAGTGGAGGGATAGCGGCACCACAGATAATTTTCACACTCCGTTTTCTAGACTTATTATTCTCATTCCATTTTTTCTCTAACCCTTTTTTTCCACAATTCAAAAAGGCTTCGCAGTGGGGGGCTGAAATACCAAGGCTAACTTAACCGCTTTTAAGCTCACTTTGGAAACACGGGAGATTTTCTCTTATTTGTCGATACCATAGTCTTGCATGCACCAGACAAACGCGGCGATTATGGTCTGACTGCCGGTCACCGTAATCACCTGACAAATACCAGATATTCGGCAGCCGGAATAGTAATAGCCGGAGGGCCACTGCGTGGAATCGAACCCACGTCCCACGCGCTGAAAATGACAGCACCACCGATTGAGTCGCGCACGGCAGACGAATGCAAGGTCGCTCAGAGGAATGAAAGGCGCTTGTGTTTAACGCCAACGTGCCGAAGACGCTGAAGTCGAGCTGGAGGGTGTTGGATGTAATATGGGCAGAGAGAGAGAGAGAGAGAGAGAGAGAGAGAGAGAGAGAGAGAGAGAGAGAGAGAGAGAGAGAGAGAGAGAGAGAGAGAGAGAGAGAGAGAGTTAAATAAAACTGAAGTAGTTAGCCCCACTAACGGCGGGGCTTGCTACTTCAGATGATGGTGAATTAGGCGAGGCGAAAAAGCAAAGAAGGTAAAAGCGAAAGTAAATGGCGTACCATTACATGCTTTCCCAACTACTTAACGCGTCGCCGCCAGTGAGGCCGTTAGGCCGCCGCCTGCCCGCGTTTACTGCCAATGAGAATTAAGATGACGGGTATGTGGCCCCACTTTCCGGTTATACGCGGATATAGGGATGGCTAGAACCACTAAATAAGCTACGCGTAAGAGTGACGACACTGACGCATGGCGGCAGCCATTTTGGTGCCTGACGCCAGGGTGGCCAGCTTTATGCGCTCTATTGCGGGCGACATTGACGAGCGGAATTAGTCTGGGCGCCGCCTGGCAACCATGACAGCTGTGTTTACTTTTCGAGGATTCCGAGACAGCGCGCCGGTGCGAAGGGGTCAGGCTCGGTTGCGCTAACATATCTCATTTAGTGGCTCTAGGTTACGCTAGAGCCACCAAATGAGGTACGCTTTTCTAGTGGCTGTAGGCTACGCTAGGTCACTGTCGTTCTATCCGAGCAGGAAGCGAAGCAGATGTTTTTCACCTTCCGGCCGGTTGAAACAGCTCAGTGCAGGGCAGCACGGCATCGGTACTCTGTCTGAGGCTTAAAAACTCACTCCCAACGTGTCATACAGCCACACTGCGCTCTGAAAATCACGATTTATCGAAGAACGCGTCGCCTGCGGCAACACAGAGGCACCAAAACGTCAGCGCCCATGGTCGCCCTGGGTAAACAAATGTCACGTGACGCGGTTCGACCAATGGCCGTTGTCGGCGGCATTCAACAATGAGAGAAAAGAGTGCCGATACTCTGAAACCTGATTTAGCGGCTCTAGGGATGGCTAATTTTTCTCCAACTGAGCCAGGGAACAGGTGGGTAATGCTCACGCATAAAAGTGTGCTCACATAGCAGACAACTGTTGATGCATTCATTAGGCCAACGATCCCCGAGCGGTATCCAGCGCCACCTGCTTCACTTAGAAAACTTCGAGGCGAGCAGGGATGAACGAGACGGCAGACTGCGAGTGTGGTGAGCGAAGAATAGAAGCTAACATGGCCAGCGAGGTAAATAGCAGCACCGGCCAAAGCCCCGAAGACAAAGAAACTTAAAAAAAAAAGCTAATTAGTGTTGCGTGAAGTGGAAACGAGCAGAAGCGCCTCCTGCTCCAGACGGGTTCCTCGCGCACTGTCCGGCGGCCGCCAGATTTAACGCTCGGGTGGGCATTGTAGAAGCGGAAACCGGCCAGCGACTGGACGATATACGACGGTGTGCGACCCCCTCGTCAACAGGTGCGCAACTTCCGGTGCAGGTGGCGAAGATTACCGCCCTGAAAGGGAGTCGTTATATTTTCTTCGTAATAACGCTTTCCACTACTCTGTTTTAACTCAAGCGCGGGGTAACTGCTCATCACTTTAGGTGTAGCACTCACCTGTTCGCTTCTTTTGAAGTTATTCTTTTATACGCCTAAGCATTTCTACGGGGTGTTTAGGAGGAAACACGTCTGTCCCGTGTGCAACGCTTCATGCATCACATTTTAGCCGCATGCGAAAGTGCTGATAATAAAAGGCTCTAAGGCGTTGATGTTTTACATAAGCTCGTTTATGTTGCCCCTGAAATAATGGTTTTCCAGTCAATGCATTTGTTTAAAATGGTGAAGCTGGCTCTAAAAGCGCTCGGTGTACACAGAGCTCGGTGTACAGGGTGTATACGCTGATAAACTCGGTGCGTACTCGGTGGACTCGGTGTACACTCGGTGCACTTCACCCGGATACGTGAGGTCTTCAGCAATGGCTCTGTGTGCAGAACTCCGTAGGGATGGTACACGGGGTCTTTGGAGATATTTAACTTATTCAATACCTCCATAATACCCCATGTATTCTTATGGAGTTCCATACGCTGAGCCATTTTAAAATCCACCTCAATGCTTACAACAAATTCATTTCTGGGAAGACATTTTCCCCGGGGCAATATTAGATATCCTAAATGAAAATACAGAGGCCATAGAGCTTATTGCCTTTATATCTTCATACAATACCTCTATACTGGCCCCTTGAAAAATGTCTTCCGGAAATGCATTTGCGGAGAGTAGTGCAGCCTGACTTTAAAGGTGGTCGCGTGCAGCGGACCGGCTTTCGCATCTATCCGAGAATTACCGCTGGGGAATTTCTGGAATTTCTTTTTTGTGTGCTGTATGTGAATTGTTTTGTTTTACTTTCAGTTTTCGCCGGTGATCCTGAATCTCAGTCACGTGTCTATACTTATCCAAACGTATGCAGAGTTCAGCTTACTTGAGTCACTTTTAAGCACCAAAAAGTGATAGGGAAGTAGCAAGGCTGTATCGAAATTCGGGACGTCGTCGTTTCCTTACCACTCTGTAATTCGGGGCGATATTCAGGGCATTCGTGCCCCACGACAGTAACAAGGCTTTGTGCAGACGTGCTCGTACTTACAGCACGTTCCGTATTCTGCAAGACTTGGGATCTCACTCTGGATTGTCTGGAGGAGCAGTGTACTAACGCCCTGATAAGATAAAAAGCCCCACCATTGAAAATGAAACAGAAAATAAACTCATCCTTCTGCTTTTTGTGAAATATGAAATACGGAAAACTTACACCTTCTACGTTGCCCGCGTCACATCTCTGAACAGCCTTTGTCAATCACGGCTTCGGAGTACGGCCGAGTTACTCCTGCACCTTCTAGGATAAGCTGCGTTACACATAAAACTTCTACGTGTATATCCTGGATGGAACAACGCAGCGTCAGATACATGAAGCTGTTTTATTTTAGGGGCGAAGCCCCTTAGGGGCTGGGGCTGTTGGCGTCTCCTGTTGTCGTTATCGTAATCGTCGTCTCGTGTAGTCACGGTACTAAAACAACGGGAAACTCGTTTACACCTCGCGCTGGAACATAACGCGTACTAAAAAAAACACCGGGACACTCGTTTACGCCTCCCTCTGGAGAGCTTCGTGCTTCAAAGACAAGAAACTTTTACAGAAACGCTGTATACCTGTACCCCCCAACGGTTTCATCTCCGTTGGCAAAAACGCCAAGGCGCCAAGAACACACTTATACACTGCATGCTTCGCCCCTCCCCAGGTTTCACGTTAGTGGAGATGGCCCGGGATTTTCTTTTGTTTGCTGTTTCCAACACCCTGCCTTTGTACCTTTTCAATGACCAGTTTTCGTGCAAAAGGCTTATGTCGTGTCGAAAAAGCGCACAGAAGTTTTGAGTTTTGGGTGGCACGCCGTGTCCTATTCTTTCCTGCCACGAGTGCACACCTCGGGGCGCGCAGAGCGGACGCGGTCGACCGCTTCCTCAAGGCTGCGCGCCGAAAAGAGTTCAGTGGACCGTTTAATTGCCTCTCGCTGTGCGCCCGTTTCATCGTTGAAGCAAACAGAAGCGCAGGCACCGTTTATCTCTCTCGCCACCTTCCCCTGTTATCGCGTCTTCTTCGGTCTACGCTAAGCCGTAGGCCAACTTCCTTCTCTTCGGCTTTCGCTCCATTGCCCTGCGCGAGTCGGGGGAAAACCCTCCCCCGAGCATCACGGGGCTGTCTACATACGTTTGCTGCTTACCGGCTCCACTTTGACACGCAGCTGTTACGGCCAAATATGGCGCCACAATGTCACGTGATTTAAACCCCCCCCCCCCCCCCCCCCCCTCCATCGCTGAACTCTGTACGCAGTGTGAAAGGAGGCACTCAGAGTTTACAGCCCCGATTGTAGACGCACGTACGACTCTCTCAAGCAAAGGGCTGCAACCGGAACGAACTACCCTCTTCCGAAGCTCGCGTGGAGGCAGTCTTCAGTGACCTTGAACGCGTGGAGCTCAGCATAAACGTCGGGCCGCGCGCATGCGCCGTACTGCCTCCTGTGACAACGGTACGCGTAACTTGTTATGCGAAGCAGCTGCTACTTGTAAGGCACACACAGACGTGAACTCTTTTTCAGAATATGAGGGGCTGGATGACATCTCTTACGAGGATTGCAGTTGCCCTCATAAGTGGTTCATGATGGTACGGATGTTGTGACGTGCGCACATACGAACGGGCAGATATTCCTTAGACCGAGGTAATATAAGTGACACATCACGACTTTTTTCTTAGTATTTCCAAACTTCACACAGCACTAAACCATCCTACTTCTTACGGAGCGTGACAATCACCATCACTGAATCACCGGACTTGCTGTCTCAACAGTCTATAGCTCTTACGCGCTTCGTTCTACATCGCTGCTGCGCTTCTTTTCCTGTGTTATGTTCATAATTGCTTTGCTCTGTACGTCCTCCCGTTCAATTTTGTCCGTCCTTTATAGTCATCAATTTCCGTATAGAAACATGGGCCACGAAACAGGGCTCAGTGGATTTGGGGGGAGAGAATTCGTAATCTCTCTCCCAAAGACATTTCTAGCCTTATAATTTTTCTTCCTCAACCTTTTCCGTCAAATCGGCCAAGATGCCATCGTGCTTATAATCCTGTTAGCGTCATCAATGCTGGCGCTGGTTTTCTTAGTTACATCTTCTAATTATCTTACATTGCACCCTCTTTGCCCCTACACCCGTCCCCCCTTTCCACACACCCCCAATATGTTATCTCAACCACAATTACTGTGCATGTGGTTATGCGCTGCGGTTCAATTCCCTTAATTGCACCGTATTCCCCGACCGGACCCACATCTCTCGGTTGCTCTAATGTGATGGAACCTTGGCGCAGAAATAACATTTTTATTATATTTTAGCGACACATATATGGGCACTGGGGTTGCTAGCTTCCGGCTAGATAGGTTTCTTCCGGTGTTAAAGCCGGCAAGTCGATGAACGGACGTACCGCCCTGACATGCTCGACGCCTTGAGGTTTAGCCCGCAAACAGCCGACCAAGCTGCGAAAGTATGCTGAACCGGCCCTACACTGCACGGAGAAACCCAAATTGAAAAAAAAAAAAAAAACTGTTACGAAGGCATTGCCGTTTTTGAAAGCAAAGCTTTGTAGAGAAAACGAAAAATAAGTTGCGCGACAACCAATAAAGAAGAGCGGTCTTATTAACGTATCCGCAATAAATATATACCATTTTTTGCCTGACTCAACGTCGAGGCAATCGTAACCACAGAGTCATCGTTGTGGTCACTGCGCTGCTGGTGGAACGACTCGTGGCGATGAGTCAACGCCCTTAATGGCCGTTTCGATTAGCTTAAACGTTTCAGAACCTTCCGGAGTCGTAGCAGGCGGCAGTGCCGCTGATAAACTATTGTGCGCAACGACTCGATTGTCCTCATTTCGCCTCGACGTGGCCTTGATACGAGATTCGAAAAGAGACGCACAGCAGAGAAGTGTTTCGTTGGTCTTCTCTTTTTATTATTGTTCCGTTTTTTTTTTTCGTACTGCGTTCACTGCAGCCGACAAGCGTTTGCGGCAGACGATCAAACCGTCGAGGCGTTGCGTGGCGGACGACGCTAGCAGACGACGCGCGCAGACGATGGTGCTGCTGGACAGATGACGCGACTATGGACGCCCGCGCGGTGTCGCAAGACAGGAATGCGGATAAGTGCTGGTTCCGTCAGGAATGACGACATAACTTAGGAAAAAAAAGGGGCGAATGAAAGTGGGCCGTCACACCGAGCGAAAGACGTCCGCTCAGAAGAGTGGGCAAATAAGTACGGCCCGTAGAAAATCGTTTCGCATAGACGTCAGGACCTTCGGAGGGCTGCCCTGACAGAATACGGAGTCTGGCTGATGTCTTAATCGCAGCTTCGGCGTGGCGCACTGTATACGTATAGTCGGCAGTGCTGTTGGTAGTTTTCTCTCAGTGAGTGTTGTCATTACGATTAAATTGCAACTCCAGTGAGTACAGAGAGAACTTGTTTAATTCTGAACCGAATTAAGTAAACAAAACACGATTTCCCTGTTTCTTGTTCGGGTGACGCAGCACGCTGTAACTGTTATTTTACCACAAACTTATCGCCGTAAAATAGCGATAATTTTTTTTAAATTTTGAGTGCGTTATCATAGTCGTCGTGTCAACAAATGGTACATTGTACATGTTCGTGTTTCGTTTTGTGCTTTCCCCTTTTTCTTTTTTGTTGACAACGTGGGTGGGGATGAAGACATCCGGTTGTCCTGCTATAAACTCTCAAGCACATGTCACGTTCACCTGTGGTGCCTTATAAACTAAGTGACCCTGTACGTTTTCACAAGTCAAGAGTACCCAAAGAGTTAAAGGAACTCATTCTACTGCAGTTCCCCGAATAAGCGGAGGCGGTAGCCCCAGTGCTGCCGTAGTCTTTTGGGGGACGCGCGTGAGAAACTGAAACCCCGTTGGCACGGAACTTAAATGCGCAAAAACAAACAAGAGAGAACACAAACAGCGATTTCTCCTTCTCTAATACCGGTCGGAATGTGTCTCGGCCGCCGGCGCGCCGATCGGATCGCAGCAGGTCTCTCGGGCTTACTACGCGGACGTCGATATAAGCCTCACGGATTCGCGCCTCTCTAAACGACAAGCTCCGATAACAACAGGATGTCCGTCGGGCAAAGCAGCGATTGGGAGAGAAGGAGCAGCCGGGCGGGAAAGCGAAGGCGCCGCCGGGACATGTCGTCTGCTAAAGGTGAACTCGCAGACGATCGAAACATAGCGGATGCGTTCCGGGCCTACCCGCTTTTCCCGCTTCGCGATTCGTTTTCACACACGCGGATACCCCACTCTCCCTTTCCCGTATCCGTGCTGAAATGCCACAGCGTGTCCCGTTCGGGCGCGACCGGTAACTCGCTCGATATACCGTTGGGGGTCACGCGTCGTCAAAAGAGGAACTTCAAGGCCGTCTGCCCTGCACTTTATCGTCTGCTTCTTCTTTCTGTTCTTTGGTGTGTGTCGAGGTTCTGCGACGTGGCTTCGAAACTAACGGTTCTTTCTGGGGGTCGTCATATCTTTCGAAGCGGAGGCTGCTGCTCCACGTGCGGGATCGTGTTCTAGGAATTTGTTTCCTTTCACCCTCGGTACATCGGCGTTTGAATCCTGTTTCTTTACAGGAAATGGCGTTCGATTAGTGTGTTTGTTTTGCGCGAATTTTTTTCTATACTTTCTTCGTCATGACTTCCTGTTGCGTGCTGCCGTTGCCTCTCGGACGCCAGAGTTCGGCAACGGGCTTCGCAGGGCATCTACAATTTTGATCCTTTTTGATCCCCCTGTAGAAATCCCGAACAAAACCAACAAACGACTGGACGCCCTCGATATCACTTCAGTGCGGATTAGTGGCGGACTCTACCTTCGTCGCGTTCTGCTTACAAAACACCTGCACCGGCAGGGATTATGGTGTTAAAGTGCGCTATGTAGCATTTTTGTTGCATACACCCATCGTGCGTTCTTTCGTAAGGCGACGTGCTCATCAAAACGCTAACAAAAATTTACCAGCCTTTCCAAACGGAAGTCGAGAGAATCGCGACAGCTTTCTCGCATCACAACTGCGTCAAAAGTACGCCAAAACCTTCGCCGAAATTGCGTCCAAACGATCGTTAAACCTTCAAAGACCCAAATCGTAAACGAAGAGCAAACCCATTCGAGAATTTTTTCTAGGAACGATCTAAATGTATACCGACACGTGGGGCGGTATTCTCGTAACTGTCCCTTTTGAAAACGTCCCTTTTGCGTCCCTTTCATTGTGACGTACTTCCGGTTAAGAAGTGGACGTTGGCAGCATGGAGGAAGGTTGGCAGTAGGTTTACAGCGCTTGCGTTACGTCACTTCCGGTTGTTGGCTTTTAGCCAATCAGGGCTCGCCAAAAGGGACACTTTTGAAAGGGACGCAAAAGAAACAAAACTCGAGAATACCGCCCCAGGCCTATGAGTTAAAGGAGTACTATTTTCCTCCTTACTTATGATCGATGCGTGTATTGTATCTACCATTCCCTTTTCGCGATTTTGACACAATGGAATAAGCCCGGTTTCACTCACGCGCCGTGTGTCAAGAGATCTAATCAGAGCTTTTCGGTCGACCAACCGGTCTATGGGGAAATGCGTTAGCTTTCTGGCAGGACGCCATCGGTCCCATTAAGAAAGTTTTCACTTTAATAAAAGTGGCGTGTATCGGTGGTAACAAATAGAGCTGGGCGAGTAGGCTAGAGTGCGTGGTGAAACGAAGCGCGAAGAAACAACGACAACAACAGGAGGAACAAATACAACGGGACGGAACGCTCCGTCCCGTTGTATCTGTTCCTCCTGGTTGTCGTTGTTTTTCCCGCTTCGTTTCACCGCGTATCGGTGACTTTGAGGCCTGTGTACCCTCTTAGTTGTGGTAGAGCATGTGTACGATGGGCTGTCCTCGTTTGAGTAGGCGAATAGTGGTGGCACTGGACTTCCCATTGCTTTGCACCCTGAACGCAAGAATGCGGACTTCGGTTTTTTCCTTTGTTTCTTTTTTTTTAGTGGTGGGGGGGGGGGGGGGATGGATGAGGACACCATCCATGGGGCTTTTCTTTCAACTGGCTGCGAATGTGCGTTTAGAAATCACGATAAGCTCAGACTCGGTGGGGGAGCTGCTCTAAAACTGTAGCGTTGGGATACGAACACGTGTGCTAGCAATGAATTATTGCTGAAAGGGGCCACGAAGAAAAAAAATACAAGTTTGGTTCATTAGAAAGGGTGCTTTGTGCCGATATCAACGATGCCAATGCAAAACAAATTGTCGACATATCAAAGAACACGTATGTGACAGTGGCCACTCCCCAGCCTAACGCGCAGTTGACACGCTGATAACGTGTACGTTTTTAATGATTGCCCACAATACGTCACTACGGCCAATATTGCATCGCTGTAGCGCGGATTTTGAAAGTTTTCAACGTTTTTTGAGTTTTGGGTGAAACAAAAAAAAAGGTGTTTCGTGGCTGTAATGAAGCTGAGTGAGTTTAATTATTAAAAGCTAGTTCTTTCAAACTGAACAAAATTGTATTTTGTCTTGATGATTCCCTTTAAAACGCAGTATAGAAATTCTAACTTCACTATCAGCCTCATCGTGTCGCCTTCGTGAAGTTGGCTTTCCCTACCCACGAGCAGGCTTGCAGAAAAGCACTATTTAAAGCAGGTTTCCAGGTCGGACAACGCGAAATCACGTTCCAATATTACGCTGTCACGATTGGCGCGTGCAAGCGCACACCATGCATTGCACCGTGGTGGCGCTAGCTAGAGCAGCAGCGAAAAATGCCCCGACCTCGAATATGCCGATCCAAACAAACAACATAAACGGCAGGCTTGAAGCTGAAAAATAGCGATATCGTCGAGCGAGCTGCAAAATTCATTTTCACTTCGTCTGGCTGGACGCGCAGAGGGAAGATGCGGTCCACGGCTGCCGCCTTGGATGTATACATGCGCGTCGAGACGTCGGATTAGGGGAGCGTCATAATAACAGGATGCGACTGGCATTCGTGGCAGGATTCGAGAGGGCGAGACGATAATATTAATAACCAAAGGGGAAGGAGAGGCTGGCGATCGAGCTTCTGCCGGCGCATTTCGGAAGGCGGCTCAAAGCCAAGGTTTGCCGAGGAGGTGGCAGTGCGTGTTTCGTGGCGGGATACGAGTGTTTTTTTTTTTCTTCTTCTCCTGTTTTTGTGACAAGGTGTAATTTCCACCGCGGCAGCAACCGCTCCCCCTCCTCCTCAGCTGTTCTTCGGCTAATCCGCCCACCACGCAACGTCGTCTGCTCGGCTCGCTTCGATTGCCGGAGCATCGTCTGCACACGACGGTGTTCCCCGTTCATTGGCCTCCCGGGGAGAGGTGCTGGTTTTTCGGCTCGTTCACACTGATCCGCCTTTTTAGTCGTCGCCCGTTTCCGACTGCGCGCAGAAAAGAAATGGATGCCCCGCTGTCGTCTGCTCGGTGTGTACTAGCAGACGACGGCCGGCTTGCGCAGCCGGTCGTCTGCAGAGAGGCAGTTCATTCCGCGCGCTGCTTCCGTAGCTTTAGCTTCGTTGGTCGCATCGTCTGCGTGCGCAGGAATCGTCTGCGCCTGCACCGGGCAGAGTTGGCCCGTCACGGTATGCCCAAAAACGTGTTTAGCCACCTTGTGTTCAGAATTCTTCGCGGAGTTTTGCTTTCGTTGTCGGAGAACGCCGGGAATGTTGGCACCCCGTAGCGGCTTACCAGCGTGTGGGCGGCGGTCAAGCAAACGCGCTCGCTGACCCTTGCGCGAGCACGCATGGTGTGTACCATTCGGGTGTGCTTGTATACGCTTATTCGTTAGCTTCTTTTAAGCCACTCGCATTCCTTAGGTATATTTGCATTTCCGGAATTTGGTTCTGCTGTGATAAATTCGCACGCGCCCAAGGTCGGTCGGCGTTTGAGTTAATACCACACTTGTCGGAAGGCGTGTTTTCTTTCTTTTTTTTTCCAGGCTCTGTCGTGTCTTTGTCGAGCATCTTCCCAGTCATGAGGCGTTTAAGGAACATACGTTTGACCGCATCAGTTAAGAGTTCATCATATCAAGGCTAGTTATTTTGCTTGTTTAGATTGTCCCGCACAGTGTTAGAACGAAGCTGCTGCTAGTTCTAGACACGCTTCAGATGATGTTTAATTTTTGTTTACCCCTAAAAATTCTGGATTATTCGTAGAGCGATGCACTGTGAGAATGCCGAAAACACATCGGTACCACAGTTTGTGGTCAATCAAATGGGTTAATGCTTAGCTTTCGACCTCATTCATCCAGGCGCTCGCAAGATCCGCTTTCGTTCCCCCTAAAAGAACTTTCTAAGCTTCTTAACTCACGCAAAGCGCAACCGCTCGTACGTTTGCCAATTGAAAAAAAAAAGACGAGGTGCAGCTCACAGCAATTTGTAAAGGTCATCTTACCACCGCCTCCATGCGTGGCTGCACCTTCTCACAGTAAGCGCGGCCGCGAAAGCGTACACCAGTGTTGAGCCACTCATCTAGCCAAGCGAAGACAGGCCGCATTCATTCCTTAATTACCGGCGCAAATTAAACCGCCCACCGGGCTCGTATGCCGCCAGACAGCTTTATTTACGGCCAAATCACGACAAAATATGTTCCCCCTGCCCAGAGGGACACATCCCGACCCCACCTTCGGACGGAACCGAACGCGTGATGCCGTGTCGTGAATCTCGGGGTGATGGTGTTTGCATGACTTTCACTTGGTTGCATAACCCTAACCGGCGGCGCCGCTGTTCAGCAAGCGCGCCCCCTCTTTTGGTCGTGACGCCTCGCGCGCGCCTTCTTCGAGGAGGTTTTCGACCCCGAAAGAAGATGACGGCATGCCGACGCCGCGTGCGGCAAAGTGAAAACCGGGGCTGCGCTCCGCCGGCGGGGCCTAAGCTACGGCGGTAGAGCTGGTTAGGCTTAGCGAAAGTGGCGGCCTCGCTTCGGCGCCATTTTTCCCCTGCCGGCGGCCGCGCCGGCTTTATTAGGGGGCCCCGGTTTAGGATGGCGTGCTCTGCTGCTGCTGCTCTCGCTGCGGTGTTTACGCTCTCATCGTTTCCCTGCCGGGGCCCTCCCGGGGTGCTGGTGCTTCGTGCCGAACACGAGAGACGCATGCACGCACCTGGCCGATGCGCACCATTTTATGTCTGCATGACTATCGTCCTGCTTTCTTTCTTTTTCCTTTCTTTCTAGCTCTCTTTCTTTCTTTCTTTCTTTCTTTCTCTTTCTTTCTTTCTTCTTTCTTTCTTTCTTCGTGCGTGCGCGCGCGCGGAACTTGCATTTGTTTGTGTACTTGTTCCGTTTCTCAGCCCTCTTATGTTTAACGCAATTCTGAATCACCTGAAAATGCGTCTGTACTGGCGTACAGCGAGCTTTTCTCTCTTCGTGTGTGTATGCATGTCTGTGTGTGTGTTTGTGCGTGCGTGCGTGCGTGCGAGTCGCGCGTGCATCAATATGTCTCATTAGTTTGTTTTGTTTCTTTTTGTAACACTTCTTTTTCATCATTTCAAAACTCGCGGCGGGATGTTGTTACGCCGTAGTAGTTTCGTATTCCACTCATTCGTTTTCTTTCTTTTTTTCTTTTGCTTCCACTACGTAGCTCCCCTTCCTGATCCGCCTTTTATGATCTCCTCCCTCGCCGCGGTGCTAACTCGAAGCCGTTATTTACGACCCGGGCCATATATAAGCCGGAAGAGAAAGCGGCCCCGCTTCGATCCTACCGGGGTCGACGATGCTGTTGACCTGGCCAATCATCTAACGCCGACGCCGCGGGCAATTTTAAATCCCCAATGGACGCGCCTCGCTGTTTGTAGCATCGCAGTGATTTGGCCATCGAAAGCACTCCTAAGGCTACGTCTTGCGTGTTGCTCTTATGGAAATGAAAGGTAAAAATACCTGCCAGCGGAAGTTTTGACGTTTATTAAATGCGCCGACCCTTGGCGGCGACGTGGGTGCGATCCAATTGTTGACCATAAGTTCTTTCCATATCCACTTGCTTACCATTTGTCTAGAATGGGCGGTGCGCTTGTTCGATAAGGCATTATCTCACCGTCGGGGTTACGTCTGAGCCTAACCTGCCGGTGAGTGTTAGTTAACCAGTCAAGCGAAGGGGACAACTACGGCCCCCGAGTCAGTCTCCGTGGCATTGCACGCGTGAATAGTCCATTCCTCCGCGGCGCCTCTGGCGGGCGCGCATGACAATTACACGGTCTATTTGCTACTTGATGGATTGAGAAGGATTCCTCATTAATACTTGTTCGACGCGGGTGACTGGTTTGGCGCGCTGTCGGAAGTGAACGGCGGAATCCGACGGAGCCGATCACAACCGTTAGCGATGGCCGGCAAGGTCGCTTGAAGACTTTTCCTTGTACACTCCGTTCATGTTCCTTTCGTTCACCCACTTTATTCCGTCCCCCGTAACCTGCGCAGTCCTCTTTGTTGTATGTCAACCTTACGTGAATTCTAAGTGCGTGCAGAGATCTACATTTTGTTAACAGTGGTGAGTGAGTGAGTGAGTGAGTGAGTGAGTGAGTGAGTGAGTGAGTGAGTGAGTGAGTGAGTGAGTGAGTGAGTGAGTGAGTGAGTTGTTCGGGAAAAGGAGGACCAAGCCTTGCAGGGAGTGCCGAAAATGACTACTCCCTAACAGCCCAGAACGATCTGTGCAGAAATTATCTGTGGCTAAGATCCGTGACCTTCAAAAACTGGAGGACCAGGCACAAGATGGCTCGCCTAGTGATCTTGTGACCGTTTGGGAGAAGAGTGTCGTCCAAAGAAGCAACAAGGTTACAACAACGAGGGCTCATCCCTATTGAAAATGTGGAGTTGATGGAAGCCATCAAACATCAACATAGTGGATTATGATAATGGCATTTATGATGGCACGACGTCAAGGCGATGGACGTCGGCATGCTGGTGGACGTCGCCATGCTGGTAGCTGACGGCATGCTGATAATGGTAGCGTTGATGCTGGCAGGTTGGGTGACAGTGTGATGGCAGAATATACGAGAAATTGCACAGAAATGTCGCTTACTGCGGGAAGATGCATCTTCCCGAAGTAAGAGACATTTTATATTTGGCTGCGAAAAATAGGCGAAAACCTACTCAATAGATATATATCACCGTGAGACTTCTCCTGGACAAAGATCGCTAATTCCGCTGTCTGCCAAACGTGACAGGAGTTGAAACTGCCCCATCAAGCGCTAAAACATTAACTCGAGCTCGAAATCGGTCTCGGTCGACAAAGGCGCTTCTCCGCAACTCAGCTCGGCGCCTTCTCGACCATCCTGTGACACTCTCGAACCGAGTCTCGGATGGAGAATTTGCGAATGCAGAGGAAAGCAAACTGTGAGCCACAACGCTGTGACTCCACTGTAGCCCCTGAATAGCATTCGCCTGATCGAAATGCTTTCGACCGAGCTCAGCGCTGTGGACATTCTCACCCCCTTCCTGGTTCAGTCTTGTCTCCTACTATATTGTACTAGAGGCCACATGAACGCCGTGCACTGAGTCCGCTTTTAGTCGCAAGACAAAAAGCTCCATCACATTCTAATGACTTTCGGACTCTCTTGAACTATAAGTGAAACGCAGAAGAAGTTCATTTCGTCGTCGTTCAACGTGCCATCGAACCAGTGGAAGGAAACAAAAACAAGCTTTTAGCACTTCTCTCTTTGGCTTGCTCTTTGGCTGGCGAAAAGGCTGTTTCAAAGCCAAGTTCACGGCCCTCTTCGGTGCCCTGAACTTGGAGGTCTAGCAGAGCTGGAAACTACCTTTTTTTCCTCTCCGTTCTTTCGGTACAGTGCGTTGCTTATTTGGTTTGCTCGCAATATTGGCGCTCGCTGACCCGAGCCGTGTGTGTGTGCTTGCCTCCCTTTCCTTTTTTCCTCTTGTGTCTTCAAGCGCCGCTTCGGTGAAATGGCCTCGCAGAGTGTAGGAAGCGAGGTTCGGAGAGGCTAAAAACGCGATCGTCTGCACTCGCCCTGGCACGCAGACGATCAGCCGGGCCACCGTTGCGGTCTGTTTCGTCTGCGTGAGCGTGGCTCACGCGTTTGTGTCAATATTTGTACTCCATACGTATACCTTGTTCGCACTTCCTTGCTTCGGCCCAGTGGCGCGTGATTTGAAGTACGGTTCTGGGTGGGATCGTGTAGGTTAGCTTCCGAATGCACGGTTTGTCACGCAGTGGCGACTGGCACATCCACCCGCTTGCACTGGGGAGTAGAGGCCAATGGAGAACTTCCTTTAAACGTACCGGCATTGTCTGGTCTGTATCACATTTTATGGGCTAAGGCGCGCGTTAATGTTTGCTTTGAAGTTGGAGATGATACTGTTACAGAGTGTCTTTGGCAAAGGCGAGAAATGGACGCTAGCAAACAGCCTTTTGGTCATGTGCTAGGTTTCCGCAAGGAAGAAGATGACGCAGCTGGGAACGTAGGTTGACTTGGGGAAAAACTAGAACACGTTGACGGTGTTTGTGTCTTGGTGATCGCGGTTCTCTGCTTGTAAATACGTCTTGGGAATAAGTGTGTACAAAAGGTCCCCCCGACAAGTTCTTACTTGCAGACCTTCTCATATAACGCGCTTATCTGAACATCTTTTATGCATTTTTACTTCAAAATAGACTTTATACAAAATAACTCCACCGTTCATAGTAAACCATGGGCAGCTGCTCTCAGTGCCGTTGCGTTCCCGGTGTAGTGGTCATACGGGTTGCTAAAGGGTAGTGGGCAGTCTAGGGCTGAAGCAGGCTGAACCACATCGTTTCCTTGGCGTTCACCAGTCCCTCTGTAGTCCCGGAAACGAAGGATACGCCTTCTAGGACTAAAGTTACTCATGGACACAGAACGGACGAAAGGCCACAGAATCTTGGGGTACTGTCGTGCTGTAATATCACTATCATTGACGTCTAAACGTCCGGAAGTCCGGCGTGTTAAATGGTCTGTCGCCGTGGGTGCAGTGCTATAATTCCCGCCTTCTTCTCTGTCGTGTTGTCGCAGGTGTGTACTTGGAGCCGTGCGGTCGGAGCCCGCCCCTAGCGGCGGCCACCGGCAGTCAGCGGGGCGGCTCCGCCACGGCGGTAGTGGCGGCCGTCATGTTGCCTCCGGGCGTGCGCCAGTCGTCCGTCACCAGGAGTGACGGCGACGCCAAGAACGTCTGGGAACTGCGCTTCGCCTACAAGGTACGTCCCAAATTCTGCTGTCTGTGCGCGTGGGTGCCCCAAGGCTGTGTCGAGAGTGCCATCTGACGCTACTATAAGCACTCCACTATATCGACGTCCACCGGTGTTTCCTAAAAAAAGTTGCCGCGCCTGGCGCTACGTCGCTAGACATAACGTAAAGTAAGGTAGCACCACCTAAACTAACCTAACCTAACGCAATATCACCTAAAGAACACAAAGCAATGTAACTAAGTAAAGCTGTAGACTGGGCTATTTGCTAATTCATATGTAGCGCAGCAGAAACACACGGCACGGAAAGAATACAAGACGGAAGACGGAAAGAGCGGTCGTCCGTGTGTATTCTTTCCGTCCCGTGTGTTTCTGCTGCGCTACATTTGATCATAAAGCAATCGTTTAAAACGCCAAAATGTAACCTAAGCAATGTAAATTAAAATTGACTTCAAAGTGAAAAAAAAAATAACCGAGGTAAACGCCGGTCTTGACCCACCGACCTTGGAGTCAAGAAGCTATGATGGAAACCCTACACCACAACGACAGACGCTTCAGACTGTGCTAGCCTAGTCCTAAAAATTCGACTGTCATCGAACGGCACACTAGCCATGCCTGCAGCGCTGAGCTAGAGATTGTGATTCACCAACCTCACTGTCCTCCTCCTCGCCGTCAATATCGCCACCACCACCCCACCACCATCGTCGTCGTCGTCGTCGTCGTCGTCAGCAGCTTGTTTGTGTCCGGGATGACGACGACGACGGCGAAATCTGGACTTATATCGAAAATGTCTCGTATCACGTAACCATTTCCAGTAGAGCAATCACAAGAGGCAAGTTCCTGCTCAATTCTCTGGCGTTTCGCCATACTGTAGACGCCGCGTTCTGCGTGTCACAAGATTTCAGACAAAACGTTTCGTTGCCTCGGAAAATGGGATAAGAGCACTGCTTCGGTCGCGCTGCGCTTTCTCGGAGAAAGGTCTTGCGCAGGCCACAGCGACCGCCCTCGCCGCGGCCTGCAGCGTCGCGGTAGGTCTGACCGGGCGAAGAGCCAATGCTCTAAAACAAATGGAGAGCGTTGTCGCGCGCACACACGCGCACACCGGAGCAGCGCTGGGTGATCCTTCATCTGCGGCCCGAAATGAGCGAGCAGCGCCGTCCACGTGCGCTGCCCATAACTTCTCGCTCGTAGATCATTGGCCGGCGGAGGGACAGGGACCCTGCTGCGTGCGCACCGGTGGAATGTCCTGGAACGGCATGGCGGAAAAGGAAAGAGTTAGAGGTCCCTTTTGACGTCCCAGAATCTTACGTGCGCCTTTCTCCAAGCAAATATTTCTCTGTGCGTACGTATGATACAAAAAATCCCGGGCCGTCTCCACTAACGTGAAACCTGGAGATGGACGAAGCATGCAGTGTATAGGTGTATTCTTGGCACCTTGGAGTTCTTGCCCACGGAGATGAAACCGTTGGGGGGTAGATGTATACAGCTTTGCTGTATAAGCCTTGCGTCTTTGAAGCACGAAGCGTTCTAGTGCGAAGGCGTAAACGAATGTCCCGGTGTTTTTTTTAGTACGCGTTACGTTCTAGCGCGAGGTGTAAACGAGTGTCCCGGTGTTTTAGTACCGTGACTACATGAGACGACGGTTACGACGATGACATTAGACGCCCACAGCCCCAGCTCCTAACGGGGTTCGCCACTACAAGCAGCCAGTCTATATCGTCAGCACCCCACCCCCCATCATCATCATCATCACAATTTATGTACCTGAAGGGCCCCTGACCGTTAAGGCGGGGTCGACAAGCATACACAAAGGCATTTGCAGAACAAGAGCACAAAGCAGAATAGACTTAAAAAATTAAGATCGCAGTGCAATAATAATTATAAAACTGGTTAAACAACTAATAGCAGAATTCAAAGTGGCGTGACAGTGCAAAAAAAAAAAAAGCAACTGGTTACACAACAGCTAATACATAGACATTACGACGGTACGGTGTTGAAATGTGGTAATTCTGAAATCACCATCATCATACCCGTTTTAAACGAAGTATCGCTTATAACGAAGCCAGTTTCATGTGCTGAGCATTTCGTACAACGAAGGTTTACTGTATATGCACCGTACCCACTGAGTTACTATGGGAAGAGCCTTTTCTTCTTTACTTTTTGAAAATATGGCATCTCAAAGCTGTCTGGCTGCTATGGCGCGGCGCTAAGTCACGTCTCAGCCCAGCAACATTCCCTGAGGAAAGTATACATATCCGAGAGGTAACAAAAAATAGGCATACAGAAAGCGATAAAGGAAATGAGTTTCACGCCTTACGCGCATAGGGGCACTCACTACACGGACGCTGGCGCGCAGACACGCAACCAGAGGGGCAGCCGAACCCTGCAGCCGCCAAGTGAACTGTGACGAAAGCCCGCCGGCTTCCTAATGGCCGCCAGGAACGCGACGGGGGGGACCACCCGGCTGGCGGTCACGTGGGCGGTGCTGCACTGCGCGTACACCGGCCGGTGAAGGAGAATACGCTCGCTGCTAGGGGAAGACCTGGCGCATTATTAGCTGGCCGCTGTTTATGATGTAAGAGGATCGAGAAAGCCGGAATTATCCTGCATCTCGCTTCGTCCGTCATACTTTGCGTTGTTATGAGCTAACGGCCAGTCCGATGATTGGAGTTGACGGAAACGTACTGCTCCCGCCAGCATTATGAGTCGAGACGTCTGTTTCAGTGTCAATTAGCGGCTTCGTCTTGGGGTAGTCAGCAGAAAACGCTGACCTCTTTTAAAGAGAAGCTTTCTGGGCCTCACTTGGGCCGTAGTTCGTAACACCAAAATGCGCTGCAGCAACGCCAACTTTACAAAATGGTTTTCACGAAACGATGATGATAATAAGCGAAGCCACATTAAGCGCCTCAAGAAAAAAAATGGCTCCAATCCATGCTGTGAAGGTGGTTAGACTGCGAAGCTGTAAGCGACACCCACAATGATTACCCATGCGAAGTCACTTGAATTCACACACACGTGGCTCTACAAGAGTGAAACCAGAGTTCTCTGGCAGCCGTTACTTGGTTTTTGTGGGGGCGGCGTCCGCGAAACCGAGTGAGCGAACGCAGTAGCGACGGCTTAAAGAAAACGGAGAGGAGCGCCTGGCGAAGGTTGAGACAGCGGAGGGCAGCACGCGCGGCTATGGCTCTCTCACTGCCTCCTCCTCACTGTTGTTTCATGCGTCGCCGCCAAGGCCCTGACACTTTCCCCAGACCATCGCTGCTCCGTTCGCCGCTAATCCAAGCCACGTGAACGCCGTTATCATACATTATGTGATTTCACTTCACGCGAGGGCTTTGAATGAACGCAGGTGGTAGACTCGCCACTGTGGTCGTTGAGTACACTGTCTGTCTCCCCGTCTCCTTAGTGTGGGCGTAGCTTGGTCGGTAAGACGACGGGCAAAAGGGTCATGGTTTGGGCCTGTTGGTGATGCATAATGAGAACTGAAAGCGCAAATAGACACAGACACAGAAAGGAGAAAACAGGACGAGCGCTAATCCTTAGCGCTCGTCCTGTTGTCTCCTTTCTGTGTCTGCGTCTCATTTGCGCTTTCAGTTCCCAGTTAAGACGACGGGCTCTCGCTCCGTTTCTCTATTCGGGTCCAGGTTCGATTCCTGGCGGTGCCAGTGATTTCTTTCATTTATCCTGGCGTTTTCTGCTGGCGCTGGACACGAAAATTTCCTTGGCTGGTACAGGTATACTGCTTCCCATGTAAAAACGGTTTCCGTCGTCGGAATCGAAGCTGAGTCCCTCGCGTTAGGAGGCGCCGACGCCTATCCCATTGCACCACTCCGACATTGTCGAAGCAGTTTGGAGTTTGGACTTTGACGGAGGTTGCATTGGAGAAAGTTTTGTGTTTTAACCGTCTTTCGCTTAGAAACGGGCCTTTGATTTTTTGAGTATTGGCTCTCGGCGAAAGACCGCACTGGACGCAACTCAGCGTTCTCGTGCTTTACACGCTCTGCTTGAGAAGGTACCCTTGGATTGTAGAGGAGTACAATGTATCGCTCCTTCTTATCCGTTGCCCTTGGTGGTCGTGTGAGCTGTCCGCGGTAATCATATATGTGCTCGTGCTTGCATTCACATTTTTCTCGCTGCCAATCCGCCTGCGTGAATTATTAGGGGCGAAGCCCCTTTGGGCTCGGCTGTTGGCGTCTCATGTCGTCGTCGTAACCGTTGTCTCATGTAGTCACGGTACTAGAACACCGAGACATTCGTTTACGCCTCACGCTAGAAGGTAACGCGTACTAAAAAAAAAAAAACACCGGGACACTCGTTTACGCCTCGCGCTAGAAAGCTTCGTGCTTCAAACATACGAGACTTTTACAGCAAAGCTGTATACCTCTACCCCCCAATGGTTTCATCTTTGTTGGCAAAAACGACAAGGCGCCAAGAATACACTTAAATACACTGCATGCTTCGCCCCTCCCCGGTTTCACGTTAGTAGAGATGGCCCGGATTTTTTTTATTTTTTTTTGCATGCGCTACGTACGCACCATATCGCACTTCCCTTGGAAATTGTTATATTGGCCCGTATTTTTCTTCGGGGCGATGGGAGTGAGTTTTGCGGATGAGAGGCACATGCGCGACGCCTGTGTGCCGTGCCTGCGCCACGTCAAAGAATTTCATTGTGGTAGTATACTTGGGGTCGCCCGATGTTGCGTCGACTTTGTGTACGTGGTTATCAACACCGACGCAGGAAAGGCTCACGTAGTTGTTTGCATTATACGATGAACGTAAACGAAATATATGCTTTTGGAAATTCTGTAGACACTCGTTGTGTAAATTTCCAGAGAAAGCTGTTAGGGCTTCAGCGCTACTCGAAGAAGAAGGGGGGTATCTTTTGAGTCCCCGTATTCTGAAACAGCCGCGCGATCGAGTGTGCTGTTCCTTTTATTTTCTAGAATAAAACAAAGACTCAAAGCCCTAAAGTAGAACTCTATAGTATTATGTGAGACTAAACGTTTTTTACATACACCACTTGAAATGGGGGCTACTCAACCGAATCACGCCGTTAAACGTATCGCCATTTCCGCTCATGCCGATCACCGGGTAGAGAGGGAACCCTTACTCTGTACCCAAAGCTAGTTCAGGAAAAAAATGTATACTGTAAGTAGGAGGAACTGCGGAAATGACAGACCAGATGAGTGAGCGTGCCGCCGCCAGAGTCGCTGACCTTCGCTTCGTTTTTATTGAACGAAATGAACCGTACAGACCTTTCGAACTTCCTCGCCCCGAGACCAGCCATTTCATCACTGGCTGTGATAGCGCCGCCGCTTTAACTGGCGCAGCCGACAGGATGACCCAAGTGCGCATGCGCAGTACAGTCCCTCACACGCCGAGATGTTATCAACGTTAAAAGAATGAAAAGGGCTATGCCAGAACGGAAATTTGACCGATGGAAAAAAAATGCGGCTTGTGCGGTTGCGTCACGGGGAGCGGTGAGGCAAGCGTGCCCACTAAAGCAGACGACGGAAGAAACTCCGTGTGTCGTCTGCTGCGTACGGCGCGCCGCCTTCCGGGAGTCGGGCGAGGTGTGAAGAAACACCGCTAGAGCGATGAAGACGGAAAGCTGCGATAGAAATGAAGCACTCTCGGTTCATACGCGGGGCGTTAATCCCCTTCTACCTCCCCCGTCTTTTGGGACCGTACTCTATTGCGATATGAACGAGTGGACCTGTCTAGCCGTGCTACGCTTGTAGGAAGAAGAAAAAAAGTTAAGCCTATCAGGAGGGCGTTGAACTCCTCCGCGAAAGGAACGAACGCGAACGCGCCCATCCGAACTCGGAAGTGCGCGTTTCTAATGGCGTTATGAAGCATAGTTTTTGTTGTTGTTTTTCAAGTGTAATGCTTCATGCGTGAATCTATTCGTGTTATTTTTGCTGCTAGGTCGGCTCAAGCTTTTATCAGCAACCCGCTATATTAAAGCGAAGCAGTCTATGCCTCACTGATGGCGGTAGTCCGTCACCAAAACACACTAGTGGAAAGCCAACTTTACATGGTGGGTTTAACAAAACGATGTTGATGATAAGCGAAGGCACTTCAAGAGCGTCAAGAGAAAAACGCTTCCGGGGGTCGGATTCGAACCTGGGTCCCTCACGATATATGAAGCCGACGTTGTCTATCCGATTGCGCCATCCCGACACGGTCGGAGCAGTTAGGATCATCGCCTTTGACTTCGACTGAGGTTGCATGACAGGAAGCTTGGGGTTTTAACCACCTTTCTCGAAAGAAAAAAAAGGCTTTTAAATTTTTTTCTTGTTCAGAATAACTGATGCGATGTGCATTGAGTCTTGCGGGCTGCCCCCGAATCCTGGGTCTGCACGCGCATGAAGGTTGGTTGAATTCCCACCATCAGTCGGTCCGTGTACAAAATATTTGAAGGAGACATAAATTTCGGTACGTACGAGCTACTTTCAAGCACAGAGGCCAAAACTGTTAACAACTCATGAACGCTCGGCCTTCTGTACATGCAGAGCAACCTGCTGATAGCCACCGGCGTTACCAGCGAGGTTAGGGGATAGCGCTGCGGCAACCAGGCGTGTGAAAGCCGCTGCTTCTTTTGTTTCTGAAGTGAGGAGCACTTTAAGGGCCCGGGATGTCGCACGTCCAATGTCTTTGGGTGTTTAGAGTTCGAACTGCATGCGATTCAGAGTCAAAACTCAACGAGTCGAAGTCCAAACCGTCTGAGAATCAAAGTCTAAACTCAGAAGACAACCAAAGAAGCCGTCATAAGAAAGCTTCGCGTTCAACCACCATCGTCGTTGAAGGGGTGCATGATCTTGGTTATAAAAATAAAAAACGCTAACTCCTGCTTGAAGTTGCGGATGCTTACATTCTCGTAAAAATGAAACTCAAAGCGTCGTGCCACACGACATGAGTCCTCACCACTTCGCATCCTTGGGCATCCCTGGTCGCTGATAATGAAGGTCCGTGCCAACGGTACCCTGCCAAACTCGAGATCAAGACTTCGCTGGTTATCAGCAAAGATAATTTCCATAACACGCCTTGGTCGCTGCCGTGTTGAGGGACCGTTTATGGCGAACGTTACCCCCCAAAACGCGGAAGCGGCCGCAATAGCTTTCGCATTCTTGGCTGCTGCTCGCTGACCCGTAATCTCGCTGATAACGCCGGTGGTTATCAGCAGGCTGCGGTGCATGTATCGAAGGCCACGCGTTCGTGCGTTGTTGCTTGCAGTTCTGGTCCCTGTGCATACTTTCTAAAGTATGCACAGAGGACCAGGATCTTACTTTCTAAAGTAAGATCCTGGTGCTAAAATGATTAGCACCCGGAATCCTGACAATGCACAGGATACAATGCGCCAAGCAACTTTTCGGGATGCTGAATAGTGTCCGGGATCCCAGAAAATGTCCCCAATCCAATGTCCCTAATGACTACCAGGGATGATGAAAAATGTCCCGGATCCCTGACAATGGTGAAGTTTTCTTCAACGCCGATTTTTTCTGCCGATTCGACGTCGATTTTTTAATGCCAAATTTTTCTGTGCAGAACCTTACTTCGCCTACAGAGGAATTCTGCCGAAACCGCTCTACTAACGTCGAAGCGGCGACGGGCACAGCTTTGCCTCTTCGACCTTCTACGCGACCGCAAAGCCCACGCACTACCATTACGCCCACCACCGCTAGAAAATGCACGCAATGTGGAAAATAGCTACGAGGCCAGGGCGCCGACAAGAGAGGAGCTACAAGTTACGGACCAATTCACGGCGCGCAAGGACCCCAGCCTCTTCATCGGCGTAAATCATGTCTTTCCGCATTCATTCCGGCACGCAGCCAAGCCAAGCCAGCTACGTAATCGCCCTATCTGCACAAGCGCGTGCCGAGGGGCGAAAACCGCAGAGAAGGCCCCTTCGTAGGAGGAGAACGCCTTCCGGTAGTTTCGTATTCATGAACACCGCGCTTATAAACTCGTCACCACGGGACGCCCATCTTCTTAGCCGATAAGTCCGCAATCAAGGCTTGCGCCGAGGCGTCCCGCGTAGACTTCGCCGTATTGCGGGGGAATTTGCGGCCACCTTTAGCAGCCTCGTTTGTGTAACCTCTCTCGGCTTAGTGGAATCGAAGCGCTGACTTCAAGCTTTATTAACGCGGAACAATTCTTTGGGGAGTATACCACTCCGAAATAGTGTGAGGCCTTATATCGGCGCTGTAAATGCATAATTCGTCCAGTAAACACGTGTAATCGTTATAGTTGGAAATAGGTGGATGATTGGTACTTTCCGTATTGATAAGGAAGTAGTGCATAAAGATACATAAAACCAAACTGTCTGGCAGGATGCAGTAGCAAGGCCTCTGTCTATACATGTGAAGCCGACTTGGAGGTTGTATATTGGTTTATGTGGATATATGGGGCCTTCATACTTCAAAACAAGACCGCTTACACTGCCCCTGGACAGATGTCTTCTCAGCAACGCAGTTGGGTATACTTGTGAAGCAGAATTTAAAGGGGTCGGTGTATATCAGGGTGGTTTTAAAGAACGCTTACGCATTAGCAGACATTTTTCGGAATTTCTGTGTCACTTTACTTCCAAGTGTTATCCTAACAATCATAAACTGTACGATAAGAAAACGAAGAGGTTCTTATTCAGCCTTATGACAATTTGCGGACTGCCTCCATAGTGGACGAAATATGAACTAATTAGGACAAGCAAGCGCCCCTTTTACCTTGCCCTTATTAGCGCGACCACAAGAACGCTGGAATGTTTCCCCAAATGAAATGCGCGTCCACAGCGACGATGTGAGCGACGTAAGTTTCAGAGAATACGTTCCGAAATCGAACATAGAGAACGTAGTTTTAACGCGGAGCCTTCTACGTTTACCAGCCTATGCTTCTGTCGTGACTGTTGACGTCAAGAGAAAACTCCTGCGAACAAATATAAGAAACTACTGGCACCGCCAGGAATCGATCCTGGAACGAACAGAGAAACGGAGGGATACCCCGTTGCCTTACAAATTGAGCTCCGAGCGCACGCGAGACGGGGGAGACAGACGGTGTACGCACCGAGCCGAGCTGCGGGTTTACCCCCACGTTCTCGCTGAATGTCACGTGATAACGTCACGCGATTTCTCGCAGCGCTCTATGCAGAGCCACATGTGTGAATGCAAGTGACGTCCCATGGGTAATCGTTGAGGGTGTCGTTTACAGCTTCGCTTTCCAACCACCTTCACAGGGCGGATTGGCGGGATTTTGTTTAGAGGGGACAAGATACATCCTTGTTCATTGGGAGAGCACAAGCCTTTGGCAACTCACACAGCCATTTCAGCCACGAAACACCCTTTTTAAACTTCCCGAAACCCAGAAAATATGAACAAAAACATTCAAATATCGCGCCACAGTGACGTAATATGGGCAGGCGGACGTAAAAGGGACCAGCACTAAAAACATAGTTATCAGTGGCTTACCTGCATGTTAGCATAAATGTGATACAATCAAACGAGACTACAGGCCCTATTTCAGTCGGCAAATAGGCGGTTGTTTTTAATCGGCGGCCACCAATACCACAAGGAAGATTATTTGACGTCATAGAGACTTCGTCGAAAAGTGATTGGCGAGTCGCAAGTGCTCCATCTGTTTTCTTTAAAACCAGTCTAGATTACTTGCTTGAAGTTTGCCGTAAGATTGGTATGATATTTATCGGGACAAGTAGTTTTTTTTAAGGAACAGAATTTGTATTGTGTCCTCATGGCTCATTTAAATACCAAGTGACAAGCAGAGTAAACAAGCAGCGTGAGCTCTTAAATTTTGATTAAAGAAATAATAAAAATTGGCGCAGCTTGCACTAATGGTATAGTCTGGAGAAACAGCCGAGCTGGCGGCCGCTCTGCCTTCGTCGGAGACCCGCCTGTTGCACCTTGCATGAATTTCAGATCTTGCCGCTGAAAGTTCTCTATTACTGGCAGGCCTGGATCGTTTTGTCCGCAGCCTTTCACATGTATCCCAAAGAGGACCTCGTTAGCACGCGCCAGAACCACCGGCAACCGGCTTCGTGAACTCGGCGTCTGGGGCGCAAACGCGGCGTCTGTTTGTGCTTCCCGAAGAAAACAGCACTCAAGAGATCATGCCACGAACACTGGGCAGAGTGTTCACGAAGGTCGAGCTGGCCGGCTCCTCACGAGGCGCAGGCACGCGTGCGCTCAGTGTCTTTTTTTTTGTTGGAAACGCTGGACGACGGAACTAAAAGCTATGCTGTTAATTAGAAGGTCGCTCTGGAGTGTCACAAAGGCTAGGTACCCCTAATTAGGTACCCCTCTCTCGAAGTGCACAAAATTACAAGAAATAATGCCGCGAAATTCGGAATCCCCCCATGTGTCAGCACAGAAACTTGTGTGCAAGAAGTGTGCAATATTCCGTGTTCAAAACGGTGCTGCCGTGTGCGTGAGCTCCTGGAAGGAAACCATACACCTTGGCAAGCGTCCAACCGGCCGCCATTTTTGATCTCAGATGCACAAATGTAGCCTTTGCGGTTGAATCCCACGCTCAAAAAGCCGAGGCCTCCTAATCCACGCAGGCCGCGTGGTCGTCGAAGATTCGGATCTCCGCTGAGGCGATGAATGGCCGCCGAGGCGTCGAAGTGCTTAGGCAAATCGTCCAACCGCGCGCGATGGAGGTTATCGCATTTGTCTATCTTCTTTATTTTTCTTTTTGCGTAACAGCAGGACGTTTATTCGCCCGACGCATACGGCAGGCTGGCCAGTCTTGCGGCTACGCTTGCGCTTTTTCTTTAAGTTTTCGCGCGCTATGCTTAGAGGACATTACCGGACCGAACGCAGTTGCGATGTACAAGGTAGATATTGCTCAGTCGAAAGCGTAGTTGTGAGCCAACTAAAGAAAGACTGCTTGGTGCCAAGGCATTCGCCTACGTGTGACCACAAACCCGTCCTGAACGTAACTGGGGACACAGGGCAAATACTTGAACGACAAAACAACATCATCATTAACTAAGGTCACTCTCTGGCAGCCACCAGAAACTGCTTGGCCCGACTTTGGTAAAAAAAGCTGTCCTTTAAAATAAAGCTCCCCGAAATTGACAAAGGGCACTTGGAGAACAGACAGCTCTAGCGTTGGTCCTGTCGGTAATTTGTGTGTTCTGTGATATTTATTTCGCGCTCTATTTTAAAGAAGCATGAGCCAACTTTCCCAACAGGAAATATTTTTAAAGAAGGTCTGACCAAGCTAGGGGGACATTCGCTTTACAAAGACCAAAGTTCCCGACGTTGGTTCAATGCGCAGGAGCACCAAGTCAAGCCACGCTAAGGGAGAGCCAGGCAAAATGATGTGTTGGACATTGGCCTCTCCAGCTTAAAGTTCACGATGTTGGGCCAATGCGCAAGCGACCAACGTAAGCCCCGTTGGGCCCAGGCTTAAAATGAAGTTCTCTAGGGATTGGCACGCTTGCGGTACTTAGAAGGGCTCACAAAATGCTGCTTGTGGTCAATCATACTACCTCATATTGTTCCCCGATCCCGCCCCATGCACCACACTCATTCCTGCACAGGGCCTTTCCTAAACGTAAGATGAGGACAAAACTGTCGTCGTTACACCCGTCCAGCGTACACGTGTTCGGTCTCGTTCGGCGTCACTCCCCACAGAAAAGAACCGGTAGGGAAGAGAAACTTTCGCACGGTCATTTTCTCCCCGAGGCTGGTGCCTACTCTTCCATATGCAGGCACTCCACACGTGCGCGCACGCCACTGCGCGGCGGCCGAACGTGTTGTCATTGCAATTCTCTGTTTGCATAGCGGCAACGCGAACGCACGTACGACGCCCGCGCCTCGCGCTCTCCCACACGCGCTCATTACCACCGATCCAGCCGGGCTCATCGTCGGAATAATGCCCGCCAAGGATGGAGAGGAAGGTTGATTTCCTGACGCAACCCAGAATAACGCCGCTCCCACTTCGGAGTCAAGAAAGTTCACGCGGGAGTGGCCCGAACCGCCCGAACGCCCACCCACCCGAAAGAGGCAGCGGCCATAGCGAGCCCAAGCCATAGCCACAGGCGTCGCTCGTTTGGCATTCCACAGCGGCGCAGACCGCAACGATCACGCTACGCGCAGCATCCTAATCGCCCCGTTCATTCTTGCCTTCACCGCTTGTACACTATTGATGTCTTTTGTTGTTGCTGCTTTCGTTTCCTGATGGGTCGCTCCCCTGCGAAAGCGCGTCGTTGCGCGCGAGACAAGTGCGCGTTGCGTGGCCGTCTTTAGCGCTCGGTCAGCTGAGCTCTAAAGGGGGCTCGGTGAAACCGTGGGAAAAAAGAAGCAACCGCGAAGCTGTTTTGGAGCACCGGCATTTTTTAGAGGTGGGCCGGAGGGAACAACGCGCTTTCGGGGCGGGGAAACAAAAGGCTCTGGGCGTGCACCGCTGTCATAGCCTCTCGAGGAACATCTTTTGTTTGGCCTCGAGGCGCCGATGATGAGAGACATATGCTGGCGGCACCTGGTGGCCTGGGCGGGAATAATCGGAGTGTGTCAGGTGCGGCAGTGTGGGTTAAGGTTGGTGGCCCACGCCGCGGAGAAATCTAGGGCAGGACATCCCGTCCCCGCCTTGTTCAGAAACTCGCTGACTGAGCTCAGCAAAATATGTCTTCACGTGCTATTTGCGATTACTCGGCGTTGTAAACACGTGAGAACCCCTTGCTGGCTTCTTCATGTTGCATAACTAAATCTGACAGCTGTGTGTAACATGGTAATAAATGTCGTTGTTTATCCAGTTGGCGCTACGTGCATTCGTCCTGATTTATCATAATTAACGCGAAAGCCCACGTTTCTCGTCATTCAGTCGACCTTCAACGTCCTTCAGCAAAAACTGGCCGTCACCGCCGTATAGAAAAAACTGTGGTTGATTCCTCTGTCATAGGAATCGGTAAAACGCCATAGTGAAATGTGCAGCGAAATCTGCAGCTGAGCATGATTACGGGTTGGCGGCTGTCTTGTGGGTGTGCTTGGCGAGCAACGTCCTGCTAGCGGGTCGCTTCGGCAAAGGTGTACTGGCGTCATTTCCGTGATGGATATGACATCAGTAAAATCTTGGTGTATTCGGCATAAAACACTTTCGTGTTAAAATATAAAACCCGAAAACGAACTACCCTAGGTATAACCAGAGTCCTTCAATGCTTTTGCGTACCCTTTGGTTCTGAACGTTGCTTCCCCGCAAGACGACCCTATGTACAGGAATGCACCCTTTACAGGCCGCTTGCTTCCTTGTACTGGCGTCACTTCCGTGGCGGATATGACATAAGTAAAATCTTCGTGAATCCCGGAATGAAACACTTTCGTGTTTAAAGATTCTTTCTCGATAAAGAAGCGTTCCATAGCGCGAGGCGTTCCGTAGCTTAATCTGCAGTAGCGACAGGTGGCCGTCCACGCCAGTTCACCGCAGGTGAAGGGAGCGGAAGACCGCAGCGGAATTAGCGCACATACAAACAGCGAAAATAATTTAGCATATTAACTAAAGTTGAAAAATATGGATGACAAAGCGAATTTGTGTGGACGCCAAATAAGGGTTGCCGGTAAGATATCCACAACAGGACGAAAGATATGTCGACGATGGACGTGAATGTGAAAAAAGACAGAGCGAAAGAAAGTCAACCACGTGTCTACCTTTAATTCTTCGCCACTCAGGCTTTAACCTTCAAAGGTGTCCTACGGATAACATAAGAAACTCTGTAAGGTCTTCTTCTACCTCACATCGCTTAGGAGGTTAGCCTTGCTTGCATATTTTGGTTCCTACCATCGTGCGCGTGCTAGATATAACCTCTCAAGTCGTTTCCCGTTCTTACATTAGGGTTATCTCAATCTTAGGCAGCTTCCCAGTGGAAAAATCACAACAGGAATATCGTGGAAACCTAACAAGAGTTCGTGTCCTACGACAGAAACTTTGTTGTTACAACAAAGGTCCTGCTGTTACGACAAAGCTATCTGTTGTTACGACACACATTTCTGTCGTAACGACAACGTCAATTTTCTCAACGGCAAATATTCTTGTAGTCACAACAGAACTTCCATTTACGCTACTCTTCACAATGAGCAATAACATTCAAATTATGTGCAACTAGTGATGGAACATCAGAATCACAAGGTAGGAATTCGGCACGACGGAACATCAAAATCAGGACAGGAATACGACACACTACAGAAAATCAGAATCACAACACGACAAGAATACGACAAGACGACAGTACGGCACGCGAAAATTCGAGAAACTACAGAAATTTTTCTTGTCGTTATTTTTGACTGGGTCGTCACAGGGCCATCTGTTCAACCCCTTCAGGCGTCGCGATTTACGTGGACCTATCTTTGTCCTTCCAAGCGCGTGTTTGTTGACGAGGAATGGGTTCTCACAACTACGATTAAAACGATGCTTAAGCACTGCGTGCCCGATATACGGCTATTTCTTGACCATGGCATGACCGCGCCTATGGTGCATTTGATTTTAAACTGCCACGGCGCAGAGGCAAAAGGCGTTCAGTGAAAGCGGGAGGATGAGGCTTGAAATGAAAGGGGTTGCGACACATGCCTAAACTTATGCAGCAGCTACGGCTGCACTGCTGGGTGCGCTAAGCGGCTGAAGCGACGCCTTAAACCTCATCTATCAATGTCCGCGCGCCGCAACTGTTCCTCACACGCCGCGGTGCTAAAAGAGATTACAAGAAGGCGACCACAGGAGAGGGGACCGGTTCCTGAGTTCTTATAACCCCGAACAATTGGCTTGACCTCACTTGAAAAAACTTTTTTTTACATTAACACAAAAAAAAATGAAACCGGGAGGAAAATGAACGCACATATTTCATCTCTAAACGCAACTCGATCTTGATGCCTTTGTTCGTGAATTGTGCTCTCGTGGCACAAGCGTCACGCTCTTCTTCCGAAACTCCAGTGGACCACTCTGAGATGCCTTCAAGAAGTTTGAGCTAAACGAGCACGCGACAGCCGAAAATAAAACTAACGCACGAAGAATGTTCCCCCGCCCTTGTGACATTCAACCTTCTCAGCAACGCCAGACTGTCAGATGCTGTGTTTTTTCGGCAAACCTGAACATTCTTTGTAGTAAAAAAGAGTTTCCTTGCTATCTGAATTTATTCTTTAAATGGGAGGTTGGTAAAATGGAGCTTTAACTTGTAGTTTGGCCTTCAGTATTTGACAGAACCTGAGGACGACTCAGCGAGCAATGGAACGGAAGAAGATAGGTGTAACATTAAGGGACAAGAAGAGAGCGGAGTGGGTCAGGGAACGATTGCGTGTTAAGGACATATTAGTAGTAATTCAGAAGAAAATAATGGGTGTGGACAGGGCATGTAATGCGAAGGCAAGATAACCGTTGGTCATTAAGGGCAACAGAGTGGATCCCTATAGAGAAGGCAAGCTTGGCAGGGGGCGGCAGAAAGTTAGGTGGCCAGATGAGATCAAGAAGTTTGACGGGATAAATTGGTTGCAGTTAGCACAGGACAAGGATAATTGGAGATCTATGAGAGAGGCCTTTGCCCTGCAGTGGGCGTAGACATGATGATGATGATGATGATGATGATGGGTTGACAGTGCCTAATGCCGCGAAACACTCCATTAAGGGGTCGGACAACACCCATCATGTAAAAAGCAACGTTTCCGGGACGTCGCCGTTTCAAGACTTTTATCAGGCCTTAATCCACTCCCACGTATATTTGTTAATAACTACATTGCCCACGCAGCCCTACACACCTAGGACTTTTCGAAAGAGGTCGTTTTCTCATTTTCCACCAAGATGCCCGTACGTGTACACGTTCCACACAAGCCGACCTTCACCACCTCGTTTGGAACTGCTTGTTTGGAACCAATAATGGAACCAACTCTCGTTTGGAACCGCTGACGGTGATTCAGCCAATATCGAACGTCCATCCTAACGCGGAACCATATGAACTACACACACCATGCAGTGGCACTATTGAAAGTTGGGCGAGTTGGTGATACATTCTGGGAATAAGCGCGAAAAACGACTACACGTAGAAAAGAACAGCGTACGTCCTGTGTTCTTTTCTACGTGTAGTCGTTTTTCGCGCTTATTCCCCCAAAAAGTTGCACTACATTAGAGAAAAACCTGCAACGGACGCTGCATTGCACAAGAGCTTTCTTTCTTTCCTGCGTGCCTAGAAGCACTGCGAAAACGACGGCAAGGTAAAGAATGTGGCTGGTTGGTCTTGCATGGTTATGCGCTCGTGCTGTCCACGTCGTCCGTTGTCTTCTTTAAAAAGTGCGCCCCTGGTGACCTCAAGCGCAGTCGATAAACAGTGGACAACTTCAGTATTCGCGGTCGCAAAGTAGCACACAGTTATTTGCTCGCTTCAGCAGACACCTATATTGTGTCTGCCTCTCATTTTGCAAAGCGCCTACCGAGTGATGTTGCTGGAGGGGAAAGGGAGCCAGCCAACAGCGGCGATAGCGTCTGTTCAACGTCACATAAGCACACACGGAATCTCAGGACTTCGAAGAACGCAGGAAAAAGGGAAAAAAATGTTTTTGAGCGAGTTTTCAAAGTTAAATGATGTGCGTATGGGGTAGTAATATTTTGCTCGCATATCCCGTGGTAACATATAAGACTAGATCGGCTTATTGACCAGGTTTTACTGATGTTTAAAATGTTGAAAAAGGTCTAAAAGAAAAGTGTTTCAGGGATCTTTCATTGTTGACTTTCCCGTATATTTTACGTGGCGCGACAGCTTTCTCTCGTTGGTCAAACGAAATACATCGAATGAGGAGGACTGGCGAAAGAGAGGGTAAAATTGCAGAAGCGGTGATGGAAACAAACAACAGTGCCGCGTATCCGCGCGTTTCATCGCTCAACGAGGCCTAAACGGCGCCGTCTCGGAATAGGTCGTTTTCGCAGCTTTCTCCTCCTGGAGCCTCCGAAGGCGCGTGCGTTCTAAAAGTGCCTCCACGTCCGGGTTCCGGTTCCCTCAGGGCGGCTGCTTGTCTTCTCTCCGCTTCCTTCGAGTTTCATGCGGCCTCCCGTGCGTTTCTCTTAGGGGCCCCTTCTTGTTTGCCGTCCAAAAGACACTCCTACGCGGCCATTAGCGTCCGCTACGGCGACCGAACAATGGAAGATGACCGGATCACTGCCACATACGGCGCCATGTCTTCTTATTCGGCCCCTGCTACACAATGTCCCCCCGTTCTTCTTCGTTCACTATCCAATCCAAAAATATCGCCTTCTTTTCGAACGATACGTTCGTTTTGGACCGGCGTGCCACCTTGCCCTATTTTGGCGCCAACACAACGGCCCATGAATGAATAGGCTGACGGGTAATGACGCCCTCTATGTTGACCCGCTACGCTGCAAATGGAAGATGCCGCGTCGCTTATTGAATACTTGAACTATTTGAAGCTATTACGTTTTACAAATGAGATTTAGCTTTCCTTAGGGCGTGCTCTAAATTTAGAAGGTGGTGGCTGATGGTCGTGTCGTCCGTTTACGGGTTGAGGAGGACGTGTAGCTATAGGTGCTACGTGCGGATTAAGAACTTTATTTTGCTACGCCCCAATCTGCACAAGCAGAAAAGTGGTCTTGGCACATTATTTCAGATTAGAATGATGATTACATGCTTGCCATGTGAGTACGAGCTAGTGCTTAATTAGCCCATATAAGGGCCCTTTTAATGTCGCCATGTGAATCCTGATTCGCAAAATAACTTCTCTGTGTTCAGATGCGATATTGGCCCCGGCTATAACACATTTCGGTTTTCTTTGTATGTGCGAATGAAAAGTTGGAGCAAGTAAGCCATGAGCTTTGGGTCAGATGCACGTATACGGGAAACGGGCACCTAAAGAGCTAGAACCGGTTCTCGCTGGGTGCTACAATTGATATGGCATGAATCTGTACGCAATAGAGAGCGAACTGGGTTTTATCGCTAGTGCGCTTGATCGGTAATCAAGGTTCGTGAGCCTGTGATTGGCCCGCGATGACATAAGATCTTCTTATGATGGAGCAGAGAATGACCTGAATGTGGTTCTTGCGCAATCTTGCCGCGTAAGGTGCAACCCGTTGCAGGAAGACATGAATGTGATCACTGCGTTACTTTTACTAATAACGTGTCTAGTACGCTTAATGCGTCACTGCTGCTCTCGCATTAAAGGTAACTAGTTTGAAAGTGAGAACACGTTGCCGGACGGTGATTTGAAAAGACAACCACGTGCTCCTTCAGCCTGAGTACACTTATCATGTCACGTGTGCATGCGGGAGAAGTCTGCAGCGTCCTGAGACGAGCTCTGCGGTGGCGGCTCCGCTTCCCAGGCCACGCCAGCGGCCATGCCCAATTCCTGCGTCACGCTGCTGCCCGGTGTAGCCGTACTACTTACACATTCATAAACGTAATGGAGGAAGTCGCGGCCGCAGTATTCGGGCCGCCCCGTTAGGAGGCGTCGTGGGCAATTTGGTGCGGTTAACTTCGGTTGCAGAGTGTCGTGTTAGGTAACCGTGCGTCGACTATCTGCACGGGCGACTCTGTTCTCATTGTTTCTTTTTACTTGCGTAGCCCTGCCTCGTGAAAAGCACTAAATATTTGAAAGCCCTGCTTCCGATCCTGTGCTAGGAAAAGCGCACGCTACATTGGAGCAGTTTAGATATTGAAGACGGTCTCCTTCGTGACCAGGGAAGCAGATACAAACCATTTTTGATTGTTCAAAATCACACATTAACCAGTCAAATGAGATAACAAATCATGTCTGTTCCAGTCATCATCATCATCATCATCATCATGATCATCATCATATATCTACGCCCACTGCAGGGCAAAAGCCTCTCCCACAGATCTCCAATTATCCCAGTCCTGTGCTAGGTCTGACCGATTTACACCCTCAAACTTCTTGATCAGATCTGCCCATCTAACTTTCTGCCGCCCCCTGCCACGCTTGCCCTATCTAGGGACCCACTCTGTTACCCTTAACGACCAACGGTTATCTTGCCTTCGCATTACATGCCCTGCCCACGGTCCATTCCTTCTTCTTAATTTCTACTAATATGTCCTTAACACGCGTTTGTTCCCTGACCCACTCCACTCTCTTCTTGTCCCTTAATGTTACGCCTACCATCTTCCGTTCCATAACCTCGCTGAGTCGTCGTCAACTTGAGTTGAACCCTTTTAGTGAGCCTCCAAGTTTCTGCCCCGTAGGTGAGTACCAGTTAGATGCAGCTGTCATACACTTCCTTCTTTGTGACAATGGTAGGCTGCCATTCGTTATCTGAGAATGCTTGTCGAATACCCTCCACCCCATTCTTATCCTTCTTATTATCTCTGCCTCATGGTTGGGATCCGGGGTCACTACTTGGCCTAAGTAGATATAATCGCTTACCACTTCCACTGCCTCGGAACCGATCTCAACCCACTGTGCTCTCCCAAGGTTATTGAATATGCGAACCTAATGTGAACTGTTCAAATATGTGAAGCTAATTTTGTAATGGAGGAGATGCTTTCGACCCGTACACGCTAAGTGCAGGCCTTGTTAGCCACAATGTTTGTGGAACGGTTGTACCTAAAGTAATGGGAAATGTTTAACGCCCTCTTTAAACCGCGAGAATAGCCAAATTAAAAAGAAAGCGAGAATCACGCCGTCGTCGTCGTCCCGGGAGCGGCATTTAGCCAAACACATTGATCTGTCAGCTAAAACATTACACGACAACACAACTGTCAGCGCGGTGTCCACGCCCTTTTTTTCATAATCTGTGTCAATGCGTTAAGCGTCGGGGACACCTTTAAAGGGAAGCATCCTCTTCCTACTAATCCCGGTTTTAATTTCCTGGCTGGCCGTGTTGAGGGGGCATCCCAACACGACCGGCAGGGAAGTGGTGAAACAAACGTCACCCACAGTTCAGTAATAATTCGAACCATTCCATCAGCCTCGCCCGGTATTACTTTGCCGTAATGACCTACCGATCATTTCCTGTGGAATCCTGGGAAGCAAGAGCTAGTGATTCCTCGGGACGAAGATTGAGAGAGAGAGAGAGAAGAAGCTCTTTATTAAAGAAGAAAGCCGAGACGTTTACCAGAATCTCTACACTGACATGCTACTCGGCGGGGGAATGGGTAGGGGAGGGTAGAAAAGGCCCTATAGATAACAGGGCGGAAGAACGAGGAGAAAAGAAGTAAAAAAAGCAGGCATGATGGAGTTTGTGTGAGCAGTTCGACGAACGTCATGTTCTCAGTAGTTTAAATCATTTCAGTGACGCCGATCTCGTCCAGGTATTCAAACAACGCCATTAGTGCTCTGCGATGTGCTGAAGGGGTGTGCCAGGGGCCAAGGAGCACTTTTAGGCTGATTGGTCCTGGGCGTAGGTGTTCGATCTTCTGCTCCAAACGGCACCTTGCGAGCATGTAAGCGGGGCACTCTAACAGTACGTGTTCCACGGTTTCCGGCGATCCGCAGTTATCACAGTACGGATTCCAGGTTGCACCGAGTCGAAACAGGTATGTTTTCGTGAGCGCTGCATTGAGGCATAATCGGTGGTATAAAGTTTCTAGTCGGCGCGGAAGCCACTCTTTCTTTCTTTCTTTCTTTCTTTTTCTTTCTTTCTTTCTTTCTTTCTTTCTTTCTTTCTTTCTTTCTTTCTTTATTCGACATCAGACGTGTTACAGATGTCCAGAGCACAAACAAAAAGCCTCAAAGGATTGGGCTTGACGAGGGCCTGTGCCCCTTCGTCGGTTGTTTGTTTACAGTGCAGCTTAATCCTGAGCTCGGGGTCTACGTAGTGCAAGAAGGCATAATGGTGCTCTGGAAGAGACCAGAGGCGGTACCGCTCCATTAAAACAAATGCCTTCGTCATAGCTGAGGCATCATGCTTGGTGAAGAAGACCTTCCTCCTATTATGCGATTGAAGGCCCTTGCGAGCTGCTTCATCTGCCTTCTCGTTCCTTGGAGACGAAGATTGCTTCACCCTTGAACCCAGTTTCACCCAGCTGCACCCAGTGCGAAATCTGCTAAAACAGCGGATCTGCGGGTTGCCTTTACGGAAAAAAACCCCGTTTAGCTTCAGCTTCTTTCTTGTGAGTCATGTTAGGGTCGACTTAGCGGTTAATTTTCTATGCACTTTGTTTCCGGATACTTTGCATAATCCAAGAGTTAGAGCGATTTTTTTCGTAACCACACTCAATCCGTAGACGGCCATGCTTCCCTGCGCAACGCGCAATGTGGGAAAGCCAGCTTACAAAAACCACGCTTATACCAATTTTTTGTAAAGTCGGCTTCACCGCTTACCTCAAATGCGTTGCTGGAAACGTTTTTCACGGGCAATATGAGCCGTCTCTTATCAAAATATGAAATCTTTGCTGAAATTGCGTCCAATCGATCGTCAAACTTTCAAGGACCCAAATCGCAAACTCAGAATGAACTCATGAGAAGATTTTTCGCGCACTAAGTAACGCATGTACAAACGATCTAAATGTATACCGATACGTGGTTTACGCCGTAGTGATACACAGCCATTGCAGTCGTTCTTTTAAAAATCTATGCGTGTACTGACTTCGAACCGTGCCATTTTCGCGATATCCGAGTAACTGTTTTTACACAATGGAAGCCCGGTCGATCAACCATTCTATGGGACAATGCATTAGTTCTTTTGATTGGACGCCATTGGTCCCACTAAGAAAGCTATCGCTTTAAAATTTAGTTTTTTAGCCCGATAAATTCGTTATAACGAGCGTTGTTTGTACTCTGCGCAAGACTGTGGTAGGAATATAAGGGGCGTAATGTTCCCAAAAATTGATACCACGTGGCTTTTGCGAACGCAGGCCAGCCCAAGGCCCCCGTACCTGACCGCCACGGACTACGTCTTCTACGTGAAGCGGCACACGCAGCGGGAGAACAACAACCACCACACCACCATAATGGCCGGCCGATGACGTCATCGGTGGCGACCACTCGGGTGTCGTCTTGAGCCCGGAGGACGCCATGGTGGAGCTGACCAACTTCACCGAGCTCATGCGCCGTCTCAAGGAGGACCTGCGGTCTTCGTACAGCAGGTAAGCACGCGTACCCGCTGTTCGAAGCGAGCAGTTTTCTTTTCTATAGACTCAACCCTCTTTGGAATTTGCTCTGCATCGTGTTTTTTTAACCCTGTAACAATGATGTTTTTGTACGATATCATATCGCTTGTCGTTGAACATCTGATACAATTTTGTTCTGAGTACAATGTTTACCGCTGTACTTTGCAATTACCGGCTTAATTCCTGTACTGTTTCATTGTATTCTGTTCCCTGAATATCTTTTGTATTTGTAAAACTGTATGTTTGGTGTATTGCACCTACTTCCCCCCCCCCCCCCCCTTAATATGTAATGCCGGCTCGGGCCCTCAGGGTACTTAAATAAAAAAGATAAAACAAGCCAACGTGGGTGGTTTAGGCAAATTATAATTCTTGAAACCAAAAGCGAACTTTAGACAACAACAAAACAACGTTAAGGGCCTTAAATAGCCGTTGACCCACACCATACCACTTTCAATATGCAGCATTCCTCTGTTAGTAACACGGGTTTTTTAGGGGATCTAAGTTTCATCCGAGCTTCTAGAGCTGCATGGTTAAAACAACTCTGCCCGCGAGCAGTTAGGAAGGCGGGAAAATTTAATTGAATAAACCTCTATTGCATTCAATTCATAATTGGCGGAGCGAGATGGAGGGGAAGAGAGCGGATGGGGTTACATGTCAGAAAGGACAGAAGACTTTCGACCTTTTGAAGCGAAGCAAGCTGGTACACGCGGCAATTTTTAAAGAATGTTCTCGTCTTCTCTTTGCAATGAACTGGCAGTCACCAGCTTCTCAACTAGCGTTATTTTTTTTTACCACGGGAGATTTGTTGTTCGTCTCGCGTAAATATGCCAGCACGCGTGACCCCAGACTATGCGGAAAGTGTACCCACATTAGCACGGATACAGGGAACGCAAGTTCCTTCGTCGTATGTCTTCCCATATCGGCAACCGACCCCGTCCGCACTTAAACAAAGACAAGGAAACCGAACGGTAAACGATACAAAGCAACAGCTACGCAATACAACCGACGGTTTGTCGTCTCTCACTCAGCGATACGCGCTTGTGTTTTCCTGCACGGTGCGGCGGCTTCGGTACGTTCTTGCCCGGAGTCGGGAACCGGTAAACGGACGCTCGACATCGTCGCCGCGGCGCCGTGCGTTCGCGCAGCGGTGATTGGAACAGCGCGAGCGAGCGAGCAAGCGCGCTGGTCTAATCGAGCGTTCTTTCCTTTTCTGCATACCTGGACGGAGGGCGACTCCGTTTCTTCCTCCTCCTCCCCTCCGGCGTTCCCGGAGGCGCTGCTTGACCCTTTCCGGCTTGCCCGCCTGTGTCCCCCGAGAAGCTCCCGGCGGTGGTTCCGCTTTCTCTCGGTCGGATGCCATGTGTGCGCTCCAGGAGAGGCCGTCTTAGGCTGGTTCGAGAAAGCCTCGACAGAGCTATCACCTGCGAGATATGAATAACACTAAAGGAAGATTGGAATGCTGGTGGAGGAAAAGCAAGGCGGGGAATATAACGCAGGACAGCTACGCCCTGTCGCTGTCGAAATTTAATTAACAGCCTACCGCCAAGAGCAGCGAAAAATCCCGGGCCATCTCCACTAACGTGAAGCATGGGGAGGGGCGAAGCATGCAGTGTATCAATGTATTCTTGGCGCCTTGGCGTTTTTGCCAACGGAGATGAAACCGCCTCTTGTCTTTGAAGCACGAAGCTCTCTAGCGCGAGGCGTAAGTAGGTTTCCCGGTGTTTTAGTTACCGTGACTACATGAGACAACGATTACGGCGACGACGACGACAGGAGACGCCAACAGCCCCAGCCCCTAAGGCGCTTCGCCCCTAAAAAATTACCGGTTGTATATCGTAGATACATTAGCTTTTTTGGTACGGTGACACGCGTCATGAGCCCCACACAAAATCGAAGTTCCTTTCTTAAGAGAAAGATGGTTAAAATGCTAAGCTTTCTCCCATGCTACCTTATTCGAAGTCAAAGTCCAATATCTGACTGCTTCGACCGTGTTGGAATGGCGCAATTGGATAGAAGTCGCCTCCATAACGCGAGGTAACCAACCACGGGAAGCGTTTTTTTTTTGTTTTGTTTTCTGTACGCGCTTGATATGCCGTTGTGGAAACCCGTTGTGTAAGTTGGCTTTCCTGCAGTGAGTTCTAGGCGTAACAATTTGGACATCATACTTTGACTTTGAACTTGAAAAAAAATTGGCTTTCGACCAGATAAAGCTTCGAGTTTCATTGTCCTCATCATGACCTTCATCATCGTCAGAGAAAGTTGGCTTTCCTGCAGCGCGTTTTGGAAAAACGTCGCCATTAGTGAGGCGTAGAAAGCTTAGCTTTAAAAAGGGCATATTAATATCAGCCGATTAAATAAATCAAATAGGGTTCCTTATTAAGTTCACTGAATTCTCGTTTAAAGGCGTCAGTTTATTCTAAACCTCGCTTGATTAGAAGTGCTTCGTAATCCCCAAAGCAATGTACTAAGAGCAAACCACTACCGCTTTTAACGATGTATCGCTTATAACGAAGCCACTTTTATGTCCCTGGGTACTTTGTTCTAAAGAGGGTTTGCCGCACACAGCGAGCGCGAGGCTGAAAGGGGCCTTTAAGACAAATTCAGCTTTGCTTAGTTTGAAGGAACTAAGCTTCAGTAATCACTCAACTCCATTCCAACTACGAAAGACAGTTTTAAAGTAAAAAAACTCAAAAGGTATTAGAAAACTTTCAAATTTCGCGCTACTCTGAGGTGTTATGGGCAGGGGTGACGTCATAAGGGCAGGCACTAAAAAACATAATTTCAATTGGTTAACTGCACGTTAGCATTCAAGTGATGCGATCAAACGGAACTGGAGGCCCCACTATAATCGTCCAGCCGTGTGTATTAGCGACAGGTTAGTTCAGCGACATCCAATCGCACGAACAAGATTATGTGACGTCATAGAAGAGATACCGGAAAGTGACTAGGGAGTTGCCACTCCTTCACACGTTTTATTTAATGTCGCCATTATTTTTTAAGTTTGCGAAAAAGATGGTATCACTGTTATTGTTACAAAGCAATCTTTCTAATGAACAGAACTTGTACTTTGTTTTCATGGCCCCTTTAATGAGTGAATGGCGTGGCTTAGATTCGAACAGTGGTTGTGGGCGACAAAAAGTAAGAGTAACGCCCTCGCCTCTCTCTCTCTTCTCTCTCTGTGGGGAAGATTCTGGAGTGAGGTATAGCGGAAGCGCTACCACGGAGTAGTAGACAGGGAGAGAGAGAGAGAGAGAGAGAGAGAGAAGAAGAGAGAGAGAGGAGAGAGAGATAGAGATAGAGAGAGAGAGAGAGAGAGTGAGAGAGAGAGGAGAGAGGGATGGCAAGAGGTGTCCTAAGGCGTTGGGCTGCTCCGAGAGGAAGACGGGTGGGAGTGAATGACGATTGCGGCGGTGGTCGGCGGCCCAGCTAAGTGTTCTGATGAGCCGAAGCGAAATACCGCTGGGTGTCAGATTGCGCGCACGTTAAGATCCGCCAGTGGCTAAAAGATCGGAGCATCCTACGGGAGCCATCAGCCATGCGTTGCGTCGGTGCGTTAAACTCTACAATCAACAATCAAAGAGAGAGAAAGAGAGAGAAGAGAGAGAGAGAGGAAGGGAGGGAGGGAGGGAGTAAACATTTATTTCACAGCCCGTGTCCGGGTCCGCGCACCGTTAGGTTGAGATCACACGACCTCCCACCTGATGGTAAGCCGGTGATCAAGAAGGGTTGTCCACAACGAGGTCGTCTTGCGGCCCATGGCCTCCCAGGTGGAAACGTGGTGGGGCAGTGAATGACGTTGCGGCGTGTGGGCTCTGGGGCAGGCCCAGTAAGTGTGGGTGAGCGTCGGTATGGAGCCGCACACTTGACAATACGGTCTGATTGGAGTGAGTTGTATTGGATGCACAGTGTAGTCGTCTTTGTAGGGGTTCTGTTTGTGCTTGCCTTAAAAGTATGGTGCATTTCCTCGGGAGACAATCAGATGGTCTGGGCTATTCAGAGTGTGCTGCATGTAGGCTCTTCGTTCCTGGTGGCGCTCTTTCCTGTCCTACGCCGGAACAGGGTAGGTGAAAATTAAAGGATACGAGGAAGCGAACTTCCGCTAGTTACACTTTCCGGCGTGCGGGGCGTAGTGGTACTTTGCTTAGCAGGAAATGGTCCGGGGTGGGGCTATTACGCGCGTGGTCGTGATCAATGAGATATGAACAAGCCTAGTACTGCAGTCTCCAATCGCGTAACTCGTGCACTTTAATTGGTCCAAATTGCCAGCCGTCGGCGTGAACAGTTTTAGAAATTGTGAGCAGGAAGAGAGCCGGAATTCTCGTCTTCGTAGTAGTTGTAGTACTTGCTATTACTGTATCGGCGTAGTGGTAGCCTGGATAAAATAGCTACTAGTGGGAGCGGAGATTTGTAGCTACTGTAGCGTGCTTGCACTACTTGCACTACACTGAAGATGGTTGAAGCTAAACGGAGCAAAAGAGGGAGGGGAACGCGCGGTATCGCGAGTGATGTGATCATCTCTATATTGTTTTCTCGTTTAATTCTTACACTGCGGACGTGGCAAGTTATTTGATTCTGCTCACGTAAACATGAAAAGAACATCATGTCGACTAGCTCTGCGAGCGAGTCGAAATAATTTAGGCTAGCACGTACTTTAGGACAGCGCAGTTTAGCGGGCATACGTCCCCCTAATGGTCTGTCTGGTGTAATTCGTTTCTAGTTTCATTTTTAATGCTTTATACGTGGTAGCTAACACCTTCGATGTGCCAGCACGCACGCACGTACGCACACACAAACACTCACGCACACATACACGCGCACACTTTCGCATAATCACACCCACTGGAACTTCGGAGACTTTTCCACCCATGTACAAGTTTCTGGGCCGGTCCTTGATCGCCTGCAACCAAACACATTGCGTGATTTATTCATCATGAGTCAGTGCTGAGGGCGCGTCTCCTAATGGCGAACCACAGTCCTTCGCAGGCTACTCGCGGCACACCAGGGCCATTCCGTTGTCTTTCTCACACGTCGAGTGCGGCGCATTTTCCCCCGTTGTCATCAACACCGGAGCTTTCGCTCTTTCGGCATTGTCTTACCACTCTATCTAAAGCCCTATTTCCGGCTGTACGCGCTTCCCGGAACAATAACTCGTCAGTGTTTACGGATGAGTCAACGCGAACTAAGAAAGCACTGTGTGACGTTTCCTCTTCGACATCTCAAAAGGAGTTGTAATGGCGCGTCACTTGGTCTCGCCTCTTCGCTCACTCCCGTTTGTTACCCTATACAATGCGACAGATAAACAGCAGGCGAAAGGTACCTTAAAAATGATGCACCCCTTCATCTAACGACGGCGATGGTTTAACGCGAAGCTTTCTTGTGAGAGAATCCTTTGTTGAAAGCCTCGCTTAAAAAACGAAAACCTAAAGCAGGCTTCACCTGTGAAAGCGGTTATTTGAGGCAAAGTATGCTTTACAGGTGGACGTTGGCTTTCCTGCAGTGAGTTTTGAGGTGGACTACAGACGCCATCAGTGAGACGTAGCAAGCTTCGCTTTAAGCTTCGACCGTGTCGGGATGGCGCATCGGATAAACGTCGGCTTCATAAAGCGATGGACCCAGGTTCGATTCCGACCACATGAGTCGTTTTTTTTCTTTCCCTTCACCCACGATCATCATCATAATTCGAGAAGGTTGGCTTTCCGGCTGTGAGTTTCGAGGTGGACTACAGACGCCATCAGTGAGACATAGACAGCTTCGCTTTAATAAAGAAATGGATGCATTTTTCTGTGTTCGTCACTGCAGATACGATGGACGGTCACTGAAGTTTCAGTGCCCTCCCAACCCTTTTAAGGTGACGTATAATATGACTACATCAGCTAACGCGGTAGGTAGAATATCTGTCGTGGCCGACAGGTGGCACGCAAATCGCCTGATAGCTCACCAAATAAAAAGTAGATAAATGGGCACATTGACGCCGAATATCTAAGGGAAGGTCCTGTAAACAAATTAATTGAGTTGAAAAAGAAATTCGGTAAATTTGGGTGCGGGTGGGATCCGAACCGGAGCCCACGTAATGCGATACGAGCCCGCATTACCAACTAAGGCGGTAAGTTTGGCGAGTTAGTTACTGACTAAGGAAATCATCGTACTAGCGAACACTAAACAGAGACAAAGGTAAAAGAGGCGACGAGGGTGTTTCGTCGCCTCGTTTACCTTTGTCTCTGTTTAGTGTTCGCTAGTACGATGATTTCCTTAGTCGCATTACCAACGCCATGATAGCTCGTCGACTCTAGCAGAGGGGATGGGGGGTAGACCTTGTGAATGCGTTATGGCCACCGACGTGAATACGCATTTTAGAGCCATATTCTGAGCTCTATGAGTCATTTGACTGTGCTTCTTACAGAAAAGCATACGATGTCACGCATTAGGCGCAATCTTCTCTGAAGACACGCGCGCGCGTACACGTCACGACTCCGTCACTTCGGCGGAGTGATACACTATGTAAGCTATTGCCGCTCTTAACTTGTACTCGGGTATAGAAAGGATCATATGAAGAAAATTAAAATAATGCTTAATAACCTCGGGAGAGCACAGCGGTTTGAGATAGGTGGCGAAGGAAGTGGAAGTGTAAGCGAATATATCTACTTAGGCTAAGTTGTAAACCCCGCGATCCCAACCATGGGACAGAGATAAGTAGAAGGATAAGAATGGGGTGGAGTGCATTCGGCAGGCATTCTCAGATAATGAATGGCAGCCTACCGTTGTCCCTGAAGAAGAAAGTGTATGACAGCTGCATCTTACCGGTACTCACCTACGGGGCAGAAACTTGGAGGCTCACTAAGAGGGTTCAACTTAAATTGAGGACGACTCAGCGAGCAATGGAACGGAAGATGATAGGTGTAACATTAAGGGACAAGAAGAGAGCGGAGTGGGTCAGGGAACAAACGCGTGTTAAGGACATATTAAGAATTAAGAAGAAATGGCGTGGGCAGGGCATGTAATGCGAAGGCAAGATAACCGTTGGTCATTAAGGGTAACAGAGTGGATCCCTAGAGAAGGCAAGCGTGGCAGGGGGCGGCAGAAAGTTAGATGGGCAGATGAGATCAAGAAGTTTGCGGGGATAAATTGGTCGCAGTTAGCACAGGACCGGGGTAACTGGAGATCCATGGGAAAGGCCTTTGCCCTGCAGTGGGCGTAGATAGGCTACGACGACGACGACGACGACGACGATGATAATGATGATGATTACGATGATGATAGAAAGGATCTCCTAACGGTCTACCGCAGTCCAGGGCATGCCACGACATTAATAAGGCGTAAAGAATGAGTCTGTACTTAGGTTGTCCAAACTGGCGCGCTGTATGTGCGCAGTAGACGGTGTGGATCACTTTCTCCTCCTCCTCCTCTGGCGCAGCTTCGTGGAGGAGTTCGTGAGCGAACCGAACGACGGCGTAACGCTGCTGCTGGACCTGCTCAAGACGTACCGCCGGAGCACGGGCCCTGACAACGGCCGCTACGCGTCCACCAGGGCGCGACAGCAGCAGGCCAAGAAGGCACAGGTACGCACTATACGCCCCCTCAGCTACCAGAGGCTCCAGCTACGTTCCCCCTTTGCGCATGCGGAGAACGGCCTGCCGGGGGGTGAGAAGAATACGGCGTGTGAATGGCTTTGGTAGGATTGGATTGGATTGGAAACACTTTTATTTGGGGCGGTGGTTACCATCCTTACACTAAGAATCCCTGCGAAAATAACGTTGTAAGGCGAAAAAAAAACGGCTGCACCCCTTTAATTCTGCCACCTAGTTACGAAAATGCAGGATGCTGACTGGGACCATAGGTCCAACACAGGTCAGTCAACTACCATTTTGGTTGCGAGCAAAGATGTGCACGCGTATGTGGTGGTGTAACGATATGAGACCGGCGGCGCATGTGGTGTTGTATACAACATATGGTGTGTGCGCCATTCTGCCTGAAATTTATGTGTATAAATACATATGCAAGACTGTCCAATGAGCTGCTTCGCTTGTATACACCATCAAAACAGTCGGGGAGGAGTCCCTTTTGCAATAGGGTTGTTGAACCATACTTGTATCTCGTAGAGGCGCACCAGTTTTGTTTAAAATCCGCCGCTTAAATACGAGTAATTCCCCATTTACGAACATTTACCAGAAAGCTAATAAGGGCTGTATGATAACTTTTTTGAGATATGCTGCCTCTGAAGCGTCGACGGCGATAATAGTGACCCGCCTTTTACGTCAGCCTTCCAAGACAGGGTAGACAGAATACAAGGACGACCTCCTCTTCCTTTCGAGGCCAGAGTCATTTCAGTCTTCGGCACAGATGCAATAGCAACAACTATTTTATGAAATAAACTGGTACTTCCGATAATTTCATTATGACCTATTGTAGCAGTCTGTTAGAATTGGGCACGACATAATTGACCTGCAATGTTCATTTGTGTTAGGAAGGACTTTACTGAAGCTGTCTCAACCTCTGTGGTCCGTGAAGTCAACTCGCATTTTCGTCAATGAGATAACGCGAGTCGACACCTATTGCGTCTGTCAACGCAACGGGTTTTTTTTTTTTTTTTTTGAGCCACTTCTAAACATAGCATTACTTCACAATCGCGACAGCGGCCTCAAAGCCGTAAGCACAAAGAAAGCTACGAAAGACAGAGCGAAGTTGTGACTGATTTAGTCCCACCTATGTCTCCTAACCGCGTCGAGTGATGCCGTAACGAACCTCTCGAGCAGCGCGTACTAGCGCAATGGAATTACGCTTAAGAACGAGGTCAAAGGTCGTCACGGGTCAGGAAACCTCCGTCGCGGAATCAGACTCACAACGCCTGCGCCGCACGCGCATTAAGAACAAGCGTGAGTCAACGAGAAGAAAAAGCTCGCGACGAGACGAGTCCCATGCCAGCTGGACCAGCCCGTTGTCCCACACGCGTGTGCATGCCCCTAGATTCCTCGTTTAGACCACCGTGCGCGAATTGCCGCCGACACTGGCGGCGCGCATATTACGTCTTCCGCCGCCTCCCAACAAACACAGATGTGAACGAGCGCTATTTCTGCACACGGCTCTTTTCTACTTCGTTCTTTTTTGTCTCCCCAGTGTCTTCTGAGAACCTCTTTAACGTCCCTCACGCGCAGCCGTCCCGCATGTACACCTCTTCTCGTCCTCAGCTCCAAAGAGTCGTTGCGGTCAACTTTTTTGTTCCCACACGCGTCTCAACTCTTCCTCGTTTCGTTTGCTCGTTCTTGTTTCTCCGTCGTGGACAGCGGGCGTGTAATGGCATGGGAGACGCTTAAATCGGCACCTACAGCTAGCAGACTACGAGCCCCGTTTCGGCGTGTTCGTAACGAGCCCTAAGCGTGGGACAGCCCTTAGGTCCTAACAATGCCGCGCTCCGCCATGCAACCGGACCGTGCCGGTACGTAACGGTTCTTCTCCAGTATTTCTGCGCGGCCCGGCTGATGGGGCTAGAGGTGGACATACTCATGCGCAATAAAATGTAGTCCCATAGTACCATAGTCTATCAGAGCTTCCGTAGGCGTTTACTACACATTAATCTGGTTGCCTGCTAGCTCCGCAGTATCGTTTTCTTGATGTCGTTTATGATGACCTGAAAACTTCGAGGGAAAAAGAATATGCATGCCAGAGCACTTAAATGCATACGCTTAACTACTTTTGTTGGTTGTTGGTGATGCGAGTATTGCGATCAATTATTCCAATGGTATTGTTCATTCTTTCGGTGATCTCCACGTGCAGCACAGAAACGGTTTTTCGGAGCTTGTCTGTTAAATTCGTAGTACTAAGGATAGTCCTAATAGGCGTAATGTTAGCAACGAGCCATGGTTTACCAGGAAATAATGTTACTTCCATGAGAACGTAGTTTTGTGGGAAACAGGATAGCTTTCTTGTGGTTGGTGACAATTCACAAGACTCTGAATTATAGCCGTCCTACGTATATGCGTGGACAGGGCCAGATACCGGCACGGCCCGACTGGGCTGTACAAAAGCAAGGAAAGGGACCTTCATTTGGGCTGGTTACGACATAACTTGAAATTTTGCGAGGTTTTCTACGAAGCTTTTCTCGATGTAGCCGCATTTAACGATGTCTAAAGCTAGTCGACGGACATTTTGTTATGACGCGCAGAGGACCACCCAAAGTCGTGGCGTCCCCCAAGGTGGAGTGCTGGGCCCGACAGTTTTGATCGAACACTCGAGGGTTGGGTGTGGTCTACGGTTGGTTGGGAGTGATCTATAGCTGCATGACAAAAAGAGTAAGAGATGTGCCGTCACGCTGACATTCGGCTCTGTTCTTCAGGGGTCATGCGTTGGAAGCTGCGTATACAGCGTTTTAAAAAGAGGCCAATGTGACGTACTCGTACTACACTTGTAGTCACGTCTTGGATGACGTCCCATAGGTAATCAGTGCGCAGCCTCAATTCCGTGATATAATCGGCTCTGACAGACACGAATTACCCTCGAGTGCAAGGTTCGGGTGCCGAGAGATTTAGTAGGCAATACGTTACGCCAATAACAACGCATATTTTCGCGTACTTATCGTCATAATCGTTTCACGGAGCGCTCACGCACTCCTTCAAAGTTGAGCTATTTTTCAGATTTTTGATTTTTCTCACTGAAAAAGGCGTTGGTCGCAATATTTTCGGCGACGTTGTAAAGAAGCATTTGCTTCGTTTTGCAGCCCACTAGCTTTTCTGTGATATGTACTGCATGCCGTACGATCTCCCAACAGTGCAGGTTTGCGTATACGTGTCTTGGTTTGCCGGCGCCGTGCGGTTACAGAGGCTACTATTTGTGTTACTCGTAGACCAGAAATGTGCCCTTACATATGGCTTCGAAGTCACCTGGACCAGACGGTGAGGTCCACGTAGGCGGACCTATCTCAAAACTCACCTCAGGCGAACTCACCCCAAATGTTTCGCGATGAACTTTTCAGGGCAGCATTGTTATTGCGTATTGTTCAACTTACTAGGAGTTCGTTAAATTTACAACTTTATGTGAAAAGCTTCTGATGTCTGGCGTGATTGACTACCAGTCATTCGTGTGTAGATGAAGAATCTTATGCCCTGTGCGATGTCTAAACGAATGGTTTGGTCTGGTCGGTGGGATGTCTTTCAGTGTCCGTTGTCCATTTTTAGACGAGTCACCTCAGTATCGTATTCTTCGTTGACGTCTAGAGAAGACGGGTTTCTCAAGGTCGGCGTTTGGAGGAGGGGCCCCGTACCAGCGTATTAATAGACAGGCGGTCCTACGTTCTGCCGGGAGTGCCGGCAATCGCTGCGTCCTACAGCATCACAAAACCACCTGCAGCCAATCACCTTGAGTCAGATAGGTTTGTAGTGCGCTTCAAAAACTGGAGGACTATGTGCAAGATGCCTCGCCTAGTGGTCCAGTGTCCGTTTGGGAAAAGAGCGTCTTCCAGAAAGGAATGCTGTGCGGCTCTCCTGTGGCAGTTGATTTATTTATTTTGATAGTTCATAAAAAATGTATGGTGTCATCTGGTGCACCACATGTTGGAAACAGGGGCGATGAGTCATTCTTCAGCTTGTTATGCCACGCCAAACTCCGTGCTAAATTCACCAGGATACAGTACAGCAATGACGCCTTTGTCCTATTCATTCCTGCGGTAACGTGTGGCTGGAAATGGGGGACCCAAAGGGACCTGAAATGTTCGGTGACGGTCTTCTTTAGCAATAATTTACCCCTCTCGTAGTTCTATCCACGTTCAAGAGAAATTTCAAGATAAATTGCAGAAGTAATGCGTAAGTAATCCTCGCATTGCCGACGCAACCCGACATATACGCATTTGGGGTCGAACAAGAGCAGGTAATTGCACAAATAGTCACCAAAAAATTCATCTTTAGTTTTACATACAGTTAGATCACACCATTAGCGTCGACGTTGAATCTGGAATACGTGAAAGCACCTCTTCACCCGATTAGTGTTGATGTTCTTAGCCTCTTAAAAGGGACCCTGCAACCCTTTTACCAACTTCTTAAGAAATCTTAAATGCTTGAAGAACGTAGTCAAGCCACACACGTAGTACCTAGATTAGGGGGTCGCAAAGTATCTCAGTCAAAAATTGCTATTCTACGCCCATGAGATAACTTAAAAACTTGCTCAAAAGATTTTTCTCTTTCCCGGTCTTGGCGTTCTTCGACAGCTGGAATTGCGTCATTACAGCGGTGTAGCGGCTATTGGCCGGCCTTCCTTCAGTTGCAGAAATGAACGCATTCGATAGGTACTTTAAAAAAAAGTAAGCCACAAAAGCAAAGCAAAAACGGAGGGCGTATCTGCTGCGACGAGCAAATCACGAAGTGCCGCTCCGTGCTGGCAATCACTATATCTTTCGCAGTGTCTTCCAGACGCGAAGGAAAGAGTGAAACTGTTTATGGGAAGCGTTGCAGAGTCCTTTTACGTTGCTTGCTGCGATCAGAAGTGAGGCTTCAGTCGCAGCAAAAACCACGGTGCCCTTCTGCCTTCACTTTCCTCTTTCACCTCGGCTCGCTTGCGATGCTGCGTGGAACAATACCGATGTCGAGGAACTCCTCGGTAGATCATACGACACGAACAGTTGGCGCTGCAAGACGGGGAACAATAAACCAAAGCCAACAAGGCCCGTGGGAATCGCTGTCAGATGTAACCTTTTTCTCCTAGGGCCCCAAGACACGTCGTGTGGCGGCAACGATGTTGTTGCTCCAGGCTCATTGTTCTCCCGTGCAAACGCGCTTCGTCTTCGTGGACATTCGCGACGCCTGTTTCACATCGCCAGCAGACGACGCTGTGTGTGTCCAGCGGCCGCCGCGTTTTCCCGCCTTTTTTTTTCTTCATCGTCTGCCAACTGGGGCGCCCCGGCGCCATATTGAAAAGCTGGCTAGCGCTCGTGCGCGATGAGTGACACGCGCGTACGGGATCTGCGGCGTGAATAGAGCACGGCGAATGTCGGTCATCCATCTCGGAGTGTATAATAGTGCGCTCGCGTTGCGTGAGCACGGCCAATCGAGAAAGGCGAGGAAAGGTCCCTTCACGTTTCGCGGCTCGTAGGCTGCACGAGGCTTGAGCGAAGTCGTGCCCGCTTTCCGCTGGTGCCACACGCTCTATTCTTATTATTGGGTTAGCTTACACTGCGAGCTCTGATGCGGAGATAATAACGCGGATGGTCTGTAACAAGTTGTTCCTGCTCTACCCAAGCGTGCAGGGTTAGAACGTCTCTGCATTCGCCGCGCTGCTTACAAAAGCCGGGCGAATGACAGGTGGGACGCTGACGTGAACAGATGATCTCCTCTGATTACACCTCAAATCAGTTGTCTCAGCCTTTCCTCAATTTCCGCGTTGAGGCTGGGGTTCGTTCAAGCGCATCAAGATTGACACCCTATGACCTGAAACTTTCCTCAACTTCGACGTTACCTTAGTCTCAAGCGCGTAAGTGTTGCAAGCTGGGCGGGTTTTAAAGGACATTCTTGAGTGGAACAAAAGGGGTGAACATTAGGAACGACAGACATGGAAAAAGACACCCCAGGGAAAAAGAAAGGAACATGGTAAACGACACAGAAGGAACAACAAACCCCCAGTGGAAGGGAACTCAGGGACAACCGCTGACTATCCCTGCGTGTTCTTTACTTAGGTTCCTGTGGCGCTGATTCAACTCACGGATGTCGAGGGCATAAATCAGTTCTTCTTGTGTATGTCTCGTTTATCGAGCATGATTGCGTCGATGCCGTAGTGAACTTCGTGCACGTGAAAAGTCCACCCGCCTGCTTAGCCTCAAATGACAACATTTACCGGATGCTTGTGTAACTCTGCAAATCTAGGGACAAGATTTTTCATGAACCACGTTAAGAGTTATAAAGGGTTTCACAAGATGCTCCTCTCGAGAATCGAACGGGAACAGCTTGGAATTAAGAGCTAATTAGAATAATCGAGGGCGAATATTGCAAACCCGGCCGCGCAAAGCATTTGTTTTCAAAGTGTGTCGGACTTCTCCAAGCGCAATGGATGTCACAAAGTGGAAGACCTCATAAAAGAACGCAACTGCATGTATCTTCGGTCTTCCTTTCAGCTTGGCGCGAAACTAAACGTCATTCACCTTTAAACCTACCTTCTTAGGTTGAAGCAGATTTATTTATTTACTTTTTTATTTATTTACACGTAGTTCGGTGAAAATGGGTTATCACAAGAATTTCTTTGTACATAAGATGAGAACAAGATGGTTTTCTGCTCAAATCAACAGTGACAAATGAAATGCGTTAAACTCAGTCGAAATAATAATACCTAGCCGCATCACTTGGTAGCCATCCGAGCCCGGCGTTACTTAATTTTATTAGGCCAGCTTAAGGCCCATATCGAGGTTGAAGTTGACCTCAATAGGTTGCGTACCTCTTCATGGATGTAGGCCGATACAACAATCTGCCAAAACACCGTTTCGGGCTAAGGCAGTTCGTGGCTGTGTTCAAGGTGCAGATTAGACGTAATATCGCACCACAGACTCTTCTCTGATGCACATACTTCGCGCGGCTCTGTTAAACCTGCTGCTTCGATTCGTCCGTCGCTCTTTTCGTCGTTACCATACCGACGGGGAACAGCTTGCGTTCTTCGGCTGAACCAGGTCGCTGAATAAAGAAGACCTTCCTTTAGCAGTGGCATCCCTCTCATCACTGGTCCTCTGCGCGAGAAGAAACGGGGGGTGCCGAAATGGTCCGTATACTTACTTACTTGTCTTACACTCTCTCCCATTCCTTTCGTCGAAGAGACAGGGACGGGAGGCGATGATCGCGGGCTTTGATAAGCCTCATGCGTGCCGTGTGAAAGTGGCCCCTTTCTCATCAAACATGGCGGCCGAGGCTGGTCGTTTCCTGTGATGGCAGGGCCGAGATACCGGTCGTGTCGCCATTAGGCCGAATGGATGTTCGCCGAGGATGCTGTCCCGGCCTCCTGTGACGTTGCAACAGCGACCCGCTTCGAAGGCTGCGGGTATCAAACGGCCACCCCGTCATCCGCGCCTCTTGATTGGCTGTACGAGCCCCGTTTCGGCCTCCGTGTGGTGGCTTTACCGCTGAAGTTTTGTTTGTACACTTTAGCATTCACATAAACGGAACATACTTTTGTATGCAGAGATGATTCGAAAGACACCAAAGCAACTCGATTACCCTGCTCAGAAGAAATTACGGGCCTTACACAGTTCCGCCCAGAGCTTCTTCCGGCTGAAAACTGCTCATGAAAGCGATTTATTTGCTTTGAAATACAGCATGAAAGGGGGAAATTTCCTTAACTTTATGTAAGTTTTGCTCTTTTTTGTGCTGACAATTCTCAGAATACGGGAAAAATCAGAAAGGTGTGTTATCGCCAGTGGAAGTTCGGGAGAACTCTTTGCGCTCAAGCATGCGCGTGATGCATGCTGTATTGCCGAATCCGGTGCATACGTCAAGTCCAACCTTGCTCTGGTTGCCCCCAAAAGGGACCGACCATTGAGTCAATCCCCTGCAAAAGTTTGCGCCACGAGATGGCTGCCAGTACGAGCAACCAACGCGTGCAAAAGCAAACCGATGAGTGCTGGTCACAAAACACGACCGGAGATGGCGCTTTCGCACTGCTTGGCGTGATCTACCATCACGCAACTCGTCAGAAGTGGAGCCATCTGTCCATGCTTGCAATGATGGCATTCCAGGCAACGCACTCGCTTCAGAAGCCGGAGGGCCGCAGATTGAAACCTGGAAGTGGATAGAAGAATATATCTGTTAACGTGTTTTTCCAGCTGTGCGTCAAGGCGAAACCGACCCATCATACCTTACGCGTACAATTAGGTCGATGTTGTTTAAAAGTGAAATGCAGTGTGGTTTGATCATGATGATAATGATGATCATGTTTGTGTTCACAACAGGACGACGGATTTCCCATGGGCTTTCCAATCCCTCCTATTCCGAGCTTTCCGAGCGGATTTTCCCCGAATTTTCTTAGCCCTGTATTCACCTCAATTTAGCTCTTTGTCTAGCCGCTGTTGTTTCTGAGGCATACAATTCTATCTCTACGAATAGCTAGTTTTCTTCTGTCCCCTTTAAACCTTATTCTATTTTTAATCTTTCTTCAATATTTTGCTATGTTGTGGGCACGAATGTTAGCAGTCTACATGAACGCTAGTTCTATCTGTTCATTTGCACTTGATGATGTCATGTGTGGACGTTTTTCGGTGGGTTCTTTGTTTCCTTAGACAGTTTGCTATTTTAGTGTTTGAGCTGTCTGCTGCTTACAGCCACAGCTAATCGCATTATTGCAGTAGTTAAGTGCACACCTACGCTATCTTCATGCTCGCCCAATCTGCAAATTAATCCTGAGGCAGAACTCTGACCCCTTTCTTAGTTGTTTTCACTGAATGCAAGTTAGGTTTTTTTGTTTTGTTTTCTGTTTGGGATCACGTTCTTGAAGTTTTTGATACGACCTTACACTGTGCGTGTCATTCTAATGTGTTTCTGAACGTGGCGGCCACTGATGTCACATGAAATTTGAATCTTGAAGAACAAACATTCTGTGCTAAAAACTCAGCTGGCTTGTCCTAACGACACACCGGCAGCGCCGCGTACACTTATGAGCAGCAGACTATTTCAGCAGACGACACCGATAATCGCGCACCGTAAGCCACCAAGGAACAACGAAACCGCGCCATATGACGCGCAGCGCGGCAGCCTTTCGCTGCCACCATTCAAGTTCTCAGAACCAATTGCTCTTGCATTGGCATGCCGAGAAAGGAAGATCGAGATGGTCTCCAGAGATACGTGGCACTAAGCGCCGGCCGTCTTGTGCGCACCGTTTATAACGCTGCCGCGAGACGGGAGACTCCGCAAAGTGGTCGCGAGCCCTCAAACCGCTTTGTGGCAGCGCTGAGTGCTGTAAGCCACAGCCTCTTCTGTAAAAAGCAAAGAAATAGCGATGGCAGGAAAGCGCGGAGCAAACGCGCGGACCGCAGCGTCAAAGGGAAAATGTCTGAAAGGATCAAGTGCGTAGCGGCGTTCTTTATTATGCGTCGCAACAAGAGAACCGCTTCTTCTGCCGTCGACCGATTCATTCATTCTTCTCCAGTGGCTGCCTTGAATGGAACAACTGATAAGACGGCTGCCGAAAAAGGCGTGAAACCGAAACTGTCCCACTGCGAAGGACACAAAGCAAATGGTTTCTGCGCCGTATGCGCGGGCTGTTATGTTTGCTAGCTTACTGTGTCAATGGCGTATGCGTATGACTGCGCTGCAGTGTGCGACGCACTAGAGGCGTGCGCTTTTGCGAATCGTGGAGATTGGAATCTTCTCATTTTGAGAGCCGTTTACTTTCTTTTGTGTATGCGCGTGTGTGCAAGATAAAGCTTTCGTAAATCGTTGTTGGCCCAGATTTCTGGCAGAGACTGCTTTCACCATCTTAACGCACTTCTCCTTTCTGGCTTCGTTATCTCTCCTGACTTCTTTTTGTTTTGGCGACAATGAATACCGTAACGTTGTAATAAAAGGCACGTGTAACTTTGGGCACGGGTCACGCGCGTCCAGATGTCATTGTAACAACAGGTTGAGGCGAAAACAATACCCAAATGGGTTGTCGTACGTGTGGGTGGAAAGGAAAGCCTAAGTTCACTCACCTTTTTGCCGTCGGCGTTACCAGATGGCGCTGTGCTCACTGAGCCTTACTGAGGGACTCTTTACGGATGACGTCTTCTGGTATTCGAGCCCATCTCAAGAGCATGTCTTCGCGTGGACACCCTGGTGCATCCAAACTCGGCGTAAAATGTTTCATCCGATATTCGTCAGCATAAATATCAGACTTTTCCATTCGAAGTGTTGAAATTTGGGCTCATAGCTGAAACGCGTCAATAGCACCGTGTGAGGTCAGGCATGGGATGCTGTCATGAGCACACACTGTCGATGTTTCCGTAGAACGCGAAAAGTCAGGAAAATAAGCATGATAACAAAGGTTTTACGTCTATTTTTGTACTTCATAAGAAAAGCCACATTCACTTGACTACTACAATTACGTCCATCTATAGCGATTAGGGGAGGGGGGAAATGCGGCGTTATTATCGAACCACTGCCCGCCTTCAGAGTTTATTACATTTTCAGCCTTTTCTGAGACTGGGTGCTACCCGTGAGGATCTGGTAGAACCGTTTTACAAAGATGATGTTTTCCATCCAGCAATCTTTTCTTTTCAATTATAACTTACAAAGATAACTTTGCAGAAATCGTCTCCTTTGTTGTGTAGAAAGCCGTGAAATGTTGATGCTTGTAGATTAGTTGGCTCTTTTAACCCGGCGGAACTTAGAGAAACCACTTCTTGAGCATGAAATTTTACGGAAATCAAGGTTTTTGCATTGAGCTCTGACTACGTGAGGGAACTTTGAAGAGCGCTGAAGAACTTTCGAGCTGCTTTGCTGCTAATGAAGGAGCCCGTCGAATGTATTCGAAACTCACGTTTGCAAGCTACGAAATTGTATCAGAGTGCATGTTAAACATCCCAGTACTTCTAGGGTTCCTATGTGACACTGCGCATCGATTCCAGAAACGGTTGACGCTTGGCTACAGTGAACTAGAATATTGGCTGCATCTCACGCCATCTGCCGGCAGTTGCCGTTCGCGCCGGGCTTTGAATATTGACACTACTCATAGGCGGCGCCACAACTCCGGTAGGAACTCGAGGAAGCGAGAATTTGGGAGCTATCTTTATTTCACATTTGTTTTAAATAACTACCGTTTATGTGCGCAGTGCCAATTAAATTCTGGCTAAAAGGGTTCATGTCGTGTGTGACTAACGTTGCAGTCATTGTACATTGTACAGTCATTGTACATGTACAACGTAGATTGTGCATTGCAGTCATTTTACATTGTACATTGTAATAAGCCACAAGCGATGTCTCCTGTCTACAGAAAAGTCGGGCCTTGCTCACAGCTCGGTGATTTGCACTTCAAGAAAGATCCTGTCAGCACGACATTACCTATGAACGGCGTGTCTTTTGTTTCCGCATCAACGTCAGAAAGACCATACCACCCCGGCTCATAATGGATTTCTGTAACCTAATTTGAAAATATGAAGAGTTATTAAGACCCGCAGAAATTGTGCAAACGCTTGTTTAATAAAACGTTCTGATTCGTGGCACCTTTAATTTGTAAAAGAATTGCTGCAACTATAAAACGTTGTCAACCTAAAATATTAAATTCAGAACCTTTCACAATCATGTGACCAGCGGCTACCACCTTCTCACCCTGCCCATTGGTCGTTTCTCCTGTTCTAGCGTGCTCACATTACAAAGCTCAAAACGTTGGCTTCGATCATAAGTGTGCACCTGCGCCTAAACCCCCTCACCTGTCAATTGCCTCAAACTCCCATATTTTTAACACATTCTTCTGTCAGCCTTTCGGTCATTTGATATTATCATCACATAGTGTAATGCGCGCGGGGCAAACCCACTCCAAACACATAGATGAGATCACTCAGGCTGTTCCGAACAACGCTGGCAGACCTCATCTTAGGGATAGTAAGTGATGCATTAAGGGCCAGAAAGCATGCCTCTCCTGGAACGTCACTTGTTGCGGGAAAATTTTACTCACAATGCGAAGAGATGAATTTGAGAAAACCGCGGGGTCGCTTGTGCTCAAATTTTAAACGAAGCTTGTGTTTCGGGGCCTATTTTGTTTAAAAGCGAAAAGCGGTGACAGCACTGACGTGATTGTCTTTAAATTACAAGAAATGTTGGGCTTGGGATAGTTTATGAGTAGTGATCATGCGCGGATGCTCGTGTATGATTGTACCGCCTCCGCGACAATCAGCTGTCTCCTTATTATGTGTGTATTGATTATGAGGTTTAACGCGCCGACGCTGCTCAGGGGATGAGGCGCGCCTTAGTGGAGGGCTCCGGATTAATTTTGGCCACCTGGGGATCTTTAACGTGCTCCGAAATCTCGAACAGACGGGCGTTTTCGCTTTTCGGCCTCCACGGCCGGTAATCGAACCCGCGGCCTTAGCCAATGAGTCTTATTATGTGTTCTTGCCAATGCTTGAAAATGATTAACCCTGGATTTTTTTTCGTTGTTTTTTCTTTCTTTTCTCAGTTTGAAGAGCTGGACTGCTTACAATGCCTCTTCTATTCACTTCGTTGCCAGGTAAGTTTTTCGTGTGCTTTCCGTTGAAATGCATCGGCTAGTAGCGATATTTTGAAAACAGTATTTTGGTTTACTTGCTGTTGCCGTAGATCGAGAAAAACAGCGACACGGCTCTGGTGGTCAAGATGGTTGTGGGGTTGCAAATGAACAGAACCGCGATACAGTAGGCAGTGGGTGCCCAGATGCATGGTGCATAAATTTCTCATATGGTAATTTAGTAACTAGCTTGCGTCTATGACCATCCGCTGAAATATAATCAAACAGTGTGACAACGAGAATTCAAAAGAATGAATTGCTGGTCAAGTTCGTTCATACCGTGCTTTAAAAAACCAGCGAAGAGGACGCAAAGGACAAGAAAAAGAAGGCACAAAAACACACCGCTGGACTAAAACTCATTTATTTATTTATTTATTTATTTATTTATTTATTTATTTATTTTTTTTATTTATTTATTTATTTATTTATTTATTTATTTATTTATTTATTCGATTACCCTCAAGGCCCGAGGGCATTAAAGAGGGGAGTGGGTACATACTACATACAATAAGAACAATACCGCAATAAAAAAGTGCGAACCAGCAACGTCGCCTGATAAAGGCTGTCAAATAAAGACTACTTACAAATAAAACTTGTGACAGCAACTTCAAATGAAACAGCATCATGCATATCAAGAATCTTGTGATTCCAATATACAGAAGTTTTTGGCAAAAATGAGTCCTGAAAACACATAGTACGAGCTGATGGAATCACTACTTTGTGACGATGATCATTGCGAGTGGAAACGTAAGTTGGTGGGGACATCAATGTGCTCCTAAATAGCGCGTTACTGTAGTCCATTTTGTGAAATCGACACAGCCGAAACACTTTCCCACGAAGAGGCAATTGCATTTAAAAAATTCAAGGAGCGCGTTCGTGAAGGTTGTAGGCACTCCGTCGTAAACACTACCAGTCTACTGCGAAAAGGCGAACTTCCGGAATTAAGTACCAGTTAAGGGCTTGCAAGGGAACGGGTATAACACAACACTTAGGATCAGTTCCTCATTTAAACTTGGGAACTAACCGCCACACCCATAGCGGCGTTGACGTCGAAGCACAACGTGTCTTCGACTAGGCGTGCATATGTGAAACGCGTCACGCCGTTTTAGCGACATCGCCGGGTCCCATTAGCCTTTTCGTTTGCCTCTTTTCGTACGAGAGGAAGATAAATTATAAACTTGGCGCAGAAATCGAATGCATTAATTTATCATCCTAATACGAGGTTCTCTAAAGGCCGCACTCACTACAAGGCAGCTTGGTGGGTTGGTGTCTTCAATAATGGCGTCTTCAACGTGCCTGCAAGTCTTAATGAAGTGGCATGCAAAGGCGTCAACGTAAAGTGGTCATCACCCTGTCTACGCTGATAACATAGTAATTGGGAAGCAAGCAGCCCACTCTAAGAGCCGGACGTCATCTATCAGTAGTGTTGTGTAGCCCATGCTTTTCGGACTTCATTACCCCGCCTCCATATCTTCTATTATCCCGTTAACGAACAATCATAAAGTGACACCAGACCGCTGTCTCATCTCACTCACGCTCTAATATCCGATAGGCCCGTACGTCATGTAGACACCCTCAAGGTCATCGGCCGGAATTTTTCGGCGAGGGCAGCTCCGTCTTATTCTGAGCACGGTCCGCCTGCAGACAACTTTACGGTCGAACCTCCCCCGTCGACGCTTTCCATCATTCATGAAAGCGATTTAAAAAAAAATCAATTTGTTTGGTTTTTCTCTTTACATGAATTGGTAACTTGCGTGAGTTGACTGTCGTTGGTGTGTGCAGTCAGTTTTAAGTACCACAAAGCGACTATAAAAGGCAGATCGTGAATCTCATTCATCACGAGTGTGTTCCGTGAATGCTAAGCACCAGATAACTTCTGTAGGAGGCAGATGAGGCGTTGAATTCATTGCTTGTGTGAGTCGACTGCCATGGCTCGTGCCCTCAGATTCGAGCACCACAAAGCGGTAATAAGCCGTAGATGGTGTGTTATGTTCATTTTGTGTTGCCGACTTTTAATTTACGTGCACAGTGCGAACTCAGAAATAAATTAAGTGCAGGTGCAGTAAGGTCGAGCTGTTTAATTATGTTTAGATATTGAATTCATGCAGGAAAAAAATGACATGGTTCGGATATACGAACGAAGTGGTGCACCCAAATTTTTTTCACGCCAATCTGGCACGCAGTTTTTTTTATTTATTTTTCTTTCATAGAAGAACGTGTCGAAGTATGTGTTTTAAGGTACTCGTTGTTGCGCTTGTAATCCCTTTTTCACCGACTCTACACACAACGTAGCAGCTTCTTCTCACCTCTGTTGTTTGGTGCACATTTGCGAGTAACTTCAGTTGGGCTTTTAAATGTTTTATTTTTGCTTCACAGAAATCCCTTGGCAAAATCATATGCCACGGAAGCGGACTGTGCACCATCGCATCAGGCATCATGTCCAACTGCAGCAAGTCACGCAAGCTGGCGCTGGAGGCAAGTGCTTTTTGGGCGCGAATTTTGAAAATTCCGGGGGAGACTCGGAGTTCGCTGCCTCCTGCAGAAGGCGTCATAGCGACTTCCTTTCACAACCAAAAACAATATTAGAAAAGCGTTGAAATAACAAACGAAAGCACAAATGGGTTTAGTGTCGGGAAACACGCACATACGTTGTGGGAAATCAATTAAACATAATGGTTAGGTGTATCTCTAATTGACATTATTTTGTGAATGCGGTTCCATAGTTCCGTTTCTGAGGAAGTCACTGACTTATCGTTTCTGTTTGCTGCGTGCTGTCGCGTCCAACCTTAGAGCGGGTTCTATAAACGTTGGCCGCTTCTGCGAGTAGTCACGTGACAAGGCTTCTTTTTAGCGCCAACAGCTGCACCTGCTCGTAAAATGGGCGGCAGTGTTTGCACGGCACAATCACATATAAGGTGAATGAATGAGTGAATGACTGATGAATGAATGAATAATAATGAAGAATGAATGAATAATAATTGAATGAATAACTGAACGACGCAATCATACACGGAATTACGACTATTTTATGCAGAGAGTTAGAAGGAGGAGAGAGAGAGAGAGAGAGAGAGAGAGAGAGAGAGAGAGGTAAACTTTATTGAGCCAAGCTCTGTTACGGGGACGTGCTGGCCGCTGGCTTTAGCCTGGCGGCGACAATGGCAGCCCGATTCGTCAGGGAGGCTTGAACCTCCGGATCAGAGCTGCCCAGCGCCCTCTCCCCGTGCTCGTCGCAGATGATGGAAGGAAAAGGATCATGCGGTACATCAAACTTTCCTGGGACGTGCCTTGCGTTCTCCGGTCACGTGACAGTCGAGCAAGGATGAGGCGCGTGGTGTGAATATCGCAATTTCTGACTCTCGCATTTCCCCTGATCACGTGATAAGAGATGCCGAGGTGCGTGTTGGTTTCGCGGTGTGGACGTCAAGATTTACTCGATCGTCGCAATTTCCGGTCACGCTGTGATAAGTAATGAAGTATATTAATAAACAAATGAACAAACACCTATATGAATAGCGAAGAAATAGTATCGCTTGCCTCCATCTTTGTTTTGCAATGCCGGCAACACGCAGCTGCTGACCAAGACGTGCGAGGAACACCCTTCGGGCTACACCAAGGTGCTGGAAGCCATGTCGTCTGTGCGACTCATATTCGGGGAACCAGTCCGCTTCAAGTTCCTGGTCTCCATGATGCTTGGAGCAGGCAAGATGACCGCCGGATTCGAGGTAAACAAAATAAAGAGAACATGCAACAGAGAGATGTAGTGATCTGGGGCAGACATTTCTAGACTGCTACAGGAGAGTGACTTTTGGCTGTACCAGTGTAAGAGCGAGGACACGAGCAAGTCGCTGGAAATATTGTCGGACCGGTAAGACCAGAACGGCGAACGACTAACAGGATCGACGAGAATAGGGCAGCGCTATTCCTCACTTATAAAATAATAAAGATATAGCATTTCTTGAAGTTTATAGATTAAAAATCATAGCCCCGTTCAGTTAACGAGAAAGATGTTTGAAATGCGAAGCTGTCTTCCATCCAACCTGAGTCTAACTCCGAAATCCAGTCTTCTTCGACCGTGTCGGAATGGAACAATTGGATAGCCGTCGGACCCAGATTTCATTTCGACCACGGTAAGCGTGTTTTGGAGGTGCTTGATGTGCCTTCGCTTATCATCATCATCGTTTTTGGGAAACCCATCGTGTAAAGTTAGCTTTCGTACAGTGCGTTTCGGCGCGACATGGAACGCAATCATTGATGCATACAAAGCTTCGCCTTAAAACGTGAGCGCGCTTTTACTGCTTTCAATCGGAAAAGATGGTTCCAAGAAAAAGGATTCTGTGCCATGATTCTTTGCGTTAAAAGTTGGTCGTTTAAGTCGGGCTCCCTCCCGTATTTCTGCCCGTTATACTGACGGTTGGAACTTAAAGTGCTTCTTGTCGTTTGTTCCCTCCAGTTCTCTGCAATGTACTTCTTCAACATCCTGCTGGCCAACAGCAAGACGCCCTCGGAGCGAGTACGCCTTCAGAGTGAACTCGAAGAGGCTGGCTTCGACGTCAGCGTCCTCGAAAAGGTGAGCGGGTCCGCGCTTTTGCAGGAGGCCACTCACGATGGCTTCTCCAGCTATGCACGATCAGCCAGCGCGGTATAGTGCTGCAGTACAAAGCCCGATTCAGGGGACTGTTCCTGCAGAAAACTGCTCCCGTAGAAATCTTTTTCAGCAGAATACTGTTCCGACAGAAAACAACTGTCCCTGCAGAAAAGTGTGTGACAACGCGCAGCGGACGCAGAACGCTGGGTACAAAATACGTTACTGCTTCAAGCCAATTTGAAGGGAAATTTTGATTGCCAACGAAATAACAAAACTAGGAGACAATCAGCATGGTTGCCCGCACATGCTTCAACTGGTTGTCTACTGGACTGCTTTTTAACGCGTAGCGTTAAGGGCCCCATGGCACAGAAAACTCGACGTGAGTGACAGATCGCATAAGCGGAGATTTTGTGAGCGACCTAAAAAAAGACCACAAGCAAAAAAAAAAAAAAACGTGTAGCGCCACCTGGCGGCTCCCACTAAAACTTCTGGGATCATAAGGCGCTGCCTCGCTTTGCCGACTGTCTACAATATGTACTAGAAAAAAGTGGGATTGGCAAGCCCACCGAGTCTTACGGATCGGCTTAATTTACCCGAAGTCTTCCTAATCCAAGCGAAGAACGGCGTCTGCTCACCGCCCTATGGAAGTTCATTGAGACATACGGCCTCCACCACTTCCTTTAGTGCCCTACCCCATTGGAACCATTATTTTATGCTTCCCCTATTCCCATAAGCTACCCCATTTCCCCTACACACCAAAATTCGCCAAAAGGTATCACGGTGTCTTTGTACCCTTCGTAAATTAAAAAAAAATGCGTGTTACCACGACCACCTCAAATGATGACGTGTAAGCAGGAGCGAAAAAAAATTTGGCATCTTTTCGTAAAGAAAGCTTGGACAAGCGCGAAAGCTTTCTCGCATCAGAAGTCCATCAAAAGTGCGTTAAAACATTCACTGAAAGTACGTTCAGCCTTCGCTGAAAGTGCGTCCAATCTATCGTCAAACCTTCAAAGAGCGAGTAGGGCGCTTCCAGCAAGTAGGGCGCTTTGTGGCAGGAATTGGTTGCAGGGAAGATCTCAGGGTGCTTTGTATGTTTGGGCATGTCCAGATGGTGTGTTCATTGTTGGGGCATTATTCGCAGTTTGAGCGTTCTCTCCCTCTGTTGCAATTGCAGAACCTACAGGAGAAGGCTATTCCCTCGTCGGACGGCGTGTGGGAGGAGATCAGCCGCTGGAAGAGGAACTACCTCGACGTCGGCTCGGCGCTTATCGAGCAGAAGAGGGTCGGCAACGAGAACGGAAAGCTTCGCACAGAGGTGAGGCCGCGTGGGTCGCAGCGCGATATACTTGTAGCCTGTCAAGAGCATTGCGTCACCTGCACGCATGCGTATAGGCCCCTTACGTGTAAGCCCTCATTCACGCAGCCGTCACCTTCTCCGTCACGGCACCGTCACGTCAAAAAGCCGCGACGGAGACGTGACGGAGTAGCGTTCGTACTGGAGCTCTCCGTCAGAGTACAGGGTCGTCTGCCTAGTGATCAGTTTAGCCTAGAACGGGGCCTGCTTAATCTGAAAATCAAAGAAAATGGCTTAGATTTTTACGTGTGCTCACTTTTCGCTAAATTTAGCCGTAAAAATTTGTTTTCTGATTGGCTGGTTTACCGCGGGCGTGGTCCCGCCGCATTGACGGAACGGAAACGTAGAGCTCGGCTTCCCGTTGACGTCACACCGTTTTCGGCGAGAAATCGCCTGAGAAACCGTCGCCCATGACGGAAGACGGTGACTTGACGATGACGTGACGGGGTAAAAACGGCTGTGTGAATGAGGCCTAACGGCGGACTGGCAACAGAGGTCAAGGCATCCCGCAATAAGGACGCCATCCGCACGGCGGGGCCTCTAACAATAGTCCCCTAGTCATTTGAATATAGTCAGTTTCCAAGACTTCGAACAAGGAAGCCAGCGACCATAGCGCACCTTCGAAGCCACAAAAGGCACTTTAGTTAAAATCGCAGCATTAGAAGACAGACAGCGCATCTCAATGAATACCACCCCATCCGTTCTTCTATGGATTCACTATGATTTTATTTCATATCATCATAAGGCAACTTTATTGAATGCCTCTGGGAAATAGTACACCAAATATTTGGAAACATAGCCAAGGGCTAGTGTCCGTTGTTGCCCGTTGCCCTTAAACCAGAATTCGTTGTTGCAACAGGCTTGCACCTTGATGCCCCGTTTTGCTCTCCTAGTAAAAATCAGGTTTTGTATTTAATAGCGCACTAGTGACGACGTTTTGATCCACAATGGCGTCAAACTGCCTACCTCGTCTCATAGCGGCAGGTCTTTGTGAAATCAGGGGAGAAGTGTAATGCGGGCAGTAGAACCAGTGAACAAGTTGACTTTTTGCCTAGTGGCACTAGCATATACGTAAGTGGTTCACTGGCTTCGTGATCCAGGCCTAATTAGTAGAATGTGGTGTGTGCCCATTCAATTGTGGTATTCAAACTGCATAAAGGTCGCTTAAAGGGACAGACAACCAATTTTTGTGCAGGTCATATCCTCTAGCTCACATGAAAGCCAGCGTTTTATGTAGTGAAGTAACCGCAAGGAATCCCTAAATAAATTGGTGTAATTTATTTTAACTTCGCACTTAACTTCCTGAAGTTTCAAAGCTGGCGCCACGTAGTGTATAAATGTGACACTACCGTACGTAGACAAACAGCCCCGTCTGCTTTAATGCGAGATTCAAAAAACGCATAAAGGAATAAGAGAGACTACATTTTATCATTGTTTTAGCTGGATACAGGTTCTTAAGTACCCCTGTTCACCTCGCGTACATTTATAAGTATGTTGCTATGCACCCGCTGTCATGGTTGCCAGCATTCCTTTTCACAGCATACGTAAGTTTAGTACACCTAAATATAACGCTTTCAAACATTCTAGGGGAAACCGTTAGTGAAGATGGTTTGTTTTTCGTTTCCCCCAAGTCCGGTGTCGATCAGGAACCCAATCACCCGGGCTCCGGTTGATTTGGGAGGAGGCTGCGGGCGATGGTGTTGAAGTTCTTGGAGACGGCGGTCGAATTGACGAACTCGAGGCGTTGGGGCCAGGCAAAGTCCTTTCGGCGTGTGTCTTTCACTATCGCTGCCTGTATGTCCACACGCAAGCTGTGACCTGCGCTACCTGGCTTCAAAATTCGACCATCACAGTCAACGAGATAAGCAGTTCGCAGGATAATGAGTAATTTTCAACATAGAGGTTAAGTCTCCTTTTGCATTATTCGTTGATTAATCTCGTAATCTTCAGTTCTCTCAATGTATTCATTAACATCCTGCGGACAAGCTTCCCTCGGAGCAGTACGCCTTAATAATCAAAGCATGGCTAATCAATCATCCATCAAAATCGGGTCCGCCTTTAAGGCCACTCAATCTTCTCCAGCTATGACGATCAGCCAGGGGATAGTGTGCAGACAAGCCATTAAAGGGGACGTTCAATCAGAAAATGCTCCTAAAATTTTTAAGAACTGTTCCGACAGAAAACAATGTCCCTCAGAAAAGTGTGTGACAGCGGCGGACGAGAACCGTGGGTTAAAAATGCGGTTACACTTCAAGCAATTGACGGCAAATTTTATTCACATAAGCTAAAGATTACTATAGGATGCGTAGGTTCCTATAAAACTGATGATGGGTTGACAATATATTAACGTACAATAAGGCCAATGGACAGAAATATGACGGTGTAAACAATACGCATAAGCGAATTTTGTGGCGAAACTTAAAAAGCTATGAGATCCTTAAAAAAACGTGTAGCGCCACCTGGCGGCTCCAAAAATTCTGGGTCAAGGCGCTCCTCTTTGCCGACTGTCTACAATATACTAGATAATGGGATTGGCGCCCCCCGTCTTACGGTCGGTTAATTTACCGAAGTCTCCTAATCCAAGCAGACGGCGCTGCTCACGCCCTATGGAAGTTATGAGACATACGGCCTCACCATTCTTTAGTGCCTACCCCATTGGAACCATTATTTTATGCCCCCCTATTCCATAAGCTACCCCATTTCCCACACACCAAAATTCGCAAAAGGTATCACGGTGTCTTTGTAAACCAAATTGGAAACCGAAAGCGTGTTAGAGACACAAATGAGAGGTAAGCGATTAAAAAATTTGGCATCTTTTCGTAAAGAAAGCTTGGACAAGCGCGAAAGCTTTCCTCGGCATAGTCCTAAAAGTGCGTTAAAACATTCACTGAAAGTACGTTCAGCCTTCGCTGAAAGTGCGTCCAATCTATCGTCAAACCTTCAAAGAGCGAGTAGGGCGCCTCCAGCAAGTAGGGCGCTTTGTGGCAGGAATTGGTTGCAGGGAAGATCTCAGGGTGCTTTGTATGTTTGGGCATGTCCAGATGGTGTGTTCATTGTTGGGGCATTATTCGCAGTTTGAGCGTTCTCTCCCTCTGTTGCAATTGCAGAACCTGCAGGAGAAGGCGATTCCCTCGTCGGACGGCGTGTGGGAGGAGATCAGCCGCTGGAAGAGGAACTACCTCGACGTCGGCTCGGCGCTTATCGCGCAGAAGAGGGGTCGGCAACGAGAACGGAAAGCTGTCGCACAGAGGTGAGGCCGCGTGTGCCGCAGCACGATATACTTGTACCCTGTCAAGAGCATTGCGTCACCTGAACGCATGCGCATAGGCCCCTTACGTGTAAGCCCTCATTCACGCAAGCCGTCACCTTCTCCGTCACGGCACCGTCACCGTCAAAACCGCGACAGAGACGTGACGAGTAGCGTTCGTACTGGAGCTCTCCGTTCAGAGTACAGGGTCGTCTGCCTAGGTGATCAGTTAGCCTAGAACGGGCCTGCTTAATCTGAAAATCAAAGAAAATGGCTTAGATTTTTACGTGTGCTCACTTTTCGCTAAATTTAGCCGTAAAAATTTGTTTTCTGATTGGCTGGTTTACCGCGAGGCGGTGTTCCCGTACATTGACGGAACGAGCTCGGGATTCCCGTTGACCGTCACACCGTTTTTCGGCGAGAAATCGCATGAGAAACCGTCGCCCATGACGGAGATGGTGTTACGTGACGGTGACGTGACGGGGTGAAAACGTCTGTGTGAATGAGGCCTACCGCGGACTGCTAACAGAAGTCAAGGCACCCCGCAATAAGGACGCCATACGCACGGCGGGGACTCTAAACAACAGTCCCCTACTCATTTGAATATAGTCAGTCTCCAAGACTTCGAACAAGGAAGCCAGCGACCATAGCGCACCTTTGAAGCCACAAAAGGCACTTTAGTTAAAATCGCAGCATTAGAAGACAGGACAGCGCATCTCAATGAATACCAACCCCATCCGTTCGTCTACGGATCTCACTATGATTTTATTTCATAATCATCATAAGGCAACTTTATTGAATGCCTCTGGGAAATAGTACGCCAAATATTTGGACATATAGCCAAGGGCTAGTGTCCGTTGTTGCCCGTTGTCCTTAAACCAGAATTCGTTGTTGCAACAGGCTTGCACCCTGATGCCCCGTTTTGCTCGCCTAGTAAATCAGGTTTTGTATTTAATAGCGCACTAATGACGACGTTTTGATCCACAATGGCGTCGAACTGTCTACCTCGTCTCATAGTGGCAGGTCTTTGTGAAAGCAGGGGAAACGTGTAATGCGGGCAGCAGAACCAGTAAACAAGTTGACTTTTTGCCAGTGGCACTAGCACTTACGTAAGTGGTTCACTGGCTTTGTGATCCAGGCTTAATTAGTAGAATATGGCGTGTGCACATTCAATTGGAGTCGTCAAACTGCATACATGTCGCTTAAAAAGACAGACAACCAATTCTTGTACAGGTCATGTCCTCTAGCTCACATGAAAGCGAGCGTTATATATAGTGAAGTAACCGCAAGGAATTCCTAAATGAATTTCTGGAGATTATTTCAACTGCTACTCAAACTTCCTGAAGTCTCAAACGTGGCGCCACGTAGTGTCTACATGTGACACTACGGTACGTAGACAAACAGCCCCGTCTGCTTTAATGCGAGATTCAAAAAACGCATAAAGGAATAAGAGAGACTACATTTTATCATTGTTTTAGCTGGATACAGGTTCTTAAGTACCCCTGTTCACCTCGCGTACATTTATAAGTATGTTGCTATGCACCCGCTGTCATGGTTGCCAGCATTCCTTTTCACAGCATACGTAAGTTTAGTACACCTAAATATAACGCTTTCAAACATTCTAGGGGAAACCGTTAGTGAAGATGGTTTGTTGTTCGTTTCCCCGAAGTCCGGTGTCGATCAGGAACCCAATCACCCGGGCTCCGGTTGATTTGGCAGGAGGCTGCCAGGGCGATGGTGTTGAAGTTCTTGGAGACGGCGGTCGAATTGACGAACTCGAGGCGTTGGGGGTGATTAAGTGAAACGAAGAATTTATATATAGCTATTTACAGTAGGAAAACTGGGTACATGAGTAATTGAAAGAAAAACTTCAAACTTCCGCTAGACGCTAGCTCCAAGTGCGCACAAATCACTTGAGCTTCTCAACTTCGTCTAATTCTCCTACCCTCGGAGCGTACACAAACCGCTCGAGAAACGACGGCCGAGACTCTGTCTCGCCGCAAGATCCCTCTAGTTTCCCGGTACTGCGCTGTACCCTAAACCTCCGACGCGATCTTAACCTCTAGTCTAGGGGGCTCACAAATCCCAACCTAGCTTTAACGGTCGAGACTCCTTGTCCCGCCGGGAACTTCCCAGCTCGGCGCCCAGACAAAAACGATTTCTAACGGCCAAGTTTGGCCTTATAACACCTCCAGATCACACTCTCTTGGGAACGCCCCTGTAGCGTTCGTACGCGCGTAAGGGAGTGCCCAAATTTACGTAGACAGCTGTCACTCAGCACGCTACGGAATATTCAATGAGGCGCCGCCATCTTTGGGTCAACGGCACGCTCGCAGACGAGCAGGTGCGCGCGACCCCGCGGGGGGAGAGGAGCGAAAGGCGGCGACAGTGCACGGTGCCGGTCGGTGCGCGTTAACAATGGTGTCTTGCGCGGCGCGCGCTTCGACGCCGGTAATCCCACCACCTCCGCTCGTCACGTCGACGGGTCCCGGAATCCGGCGGCGCCGTCTGCTTTCTCAATGGGGGGATTATCCCTGTGGTATGCGGTGGGCCAGACAATCCGTCTCCCGTGCGCGCCGTGACGAATTGGCGACGGCTGCAGCGTAGAGTCTACAGTGCTGAGCCACCAGACAGAGTGGCGGGTTCTCATGCGCCGCCCGGGCGCTTGGCCCCTGACCTCATCAGTGGACCTTACACCGTTTCTGTTCAAAGTGTTTTAAGTAATGCCCTTTTATGCGGTATAGAGAGCATATACCCCACAGAACTCTGTTGTCTGTACCTTTCACACGCCCGCTCTGTTTCAGGTGGAACTACTAAGACGAGCTCTCAGAAAGCTGGAAGAGGACAAGATGAACCTTATACAAGCTGAACGGGAGGTAAGAAATGTAAGAAACGAAAAGTTACCATTCCACTTCTCACTGGTAATTTTTCTAGGGAAGGGCGCCCTTGTTCATGTTTAGCAGCGTTTTTGCAACCTCAGCAAAACCTGCAAAAATGTCCACGAAAACGATAATTACCGATGGTAAGCCTGCGAACGAAAAGAGTACGAATTGTTAATTCGAATATTAAATGACCATAGCTGGTGGTATGACATAATGACCGTAGCAACCTATGTGCCTGTTTAAAACCTTGTGCAGCTGAAAGAGAAATGCGAAGACCTGAAGCAGGAAGTTCAGACCCTCAAGAAAGTCATCGAGGAGCCAAAGGTAAGCGCTAATTTTTTACAGCTTTTCTTTCAATAGAGGGCTTTCTCTAGTAACGCTGTAGGCAACAATAATTTATTGCTGGCGAATTCGTAATACAGTATAAGTGGGAATTTGCAATGCCCACTTATATTTTGTGTAATTTTAAAAATTTGACCAATAATGAGGCTCTACTTAAGTTAAGTTTAACCTCAGGACATTAGAAGTGAGATGCTAGACGGTTTGATTAGGTAAAAATTTAAGGCACGTCAGAACAGATGTGGAGTATTATGCGAGCTTCGTTAAGGCAGGTACGTGAAATGCTTATTCTGTTCACCCAAAATGCAAGTTAAGATGCCTCCTGGTCCCCACAAGCGTGAGGAACTCGTATTACGTCGACTGGGACTGAAAGTGGCTGACACAAGACATTTTCTCTATAAAATGCAGCAGGCCTATTCGCCACATTGTTCTAATCATGACATACAAAAACACATGAAGCATGTCATCGGAGTGTCCTAGAAATTCACGGAGCCAAGGCAGCCACTCGCTACCTCCCTGTATATTCTGCATGACGCGATAACATGAACCCTTGAACTGAGGGCTGGCCTGTGTCCTTGGTCGGGCGCATGCCAGTATGCCCGGGCTACGAAAGCTCGTTTGGTGTTTCTTCGGAGGATAGGTTTAGACGAAGGACTGTGACAAAAGGTATTTGCGAGGCTCATGTATGTGACTAAAAATTCGTGCACACAACCTTACATTTCTTTAACTTATATTTAAATATACATACTTTCCTTGGTTCTTTCTGATATGGCGTCGCAAGCTAGGCGGAAGGGCTCGGATAACCTCAGCTTTTTAAAACGCATTCTCTCTCTCTCTATTCCAATAAAGATTTACCAAATTTCCTCAATTACCTGAAAGGCGCTGCTTTACTTTCAGAGATTCAATAAATTCACCTAATAGAAATATGACCGAGCTACAGCTCTGGGCGAACAGTAACAGTTTAATCAAAGCGAAGTGCTCACTGTCCATTTAGCTAGTACGAAAGGAAAGATGTGGGATCAAAAGTTTTGTACATTTGGTGTGCGGGATATGATACGCTCACAAGCGCCGAGGATTTGAAGCCCGCTGTGCTTCACCGTCACACTCGTCCTTGTCGCAGACGTCCTCCAAGACTTCGGACACGGAGGACAGCGACCACAGCGACGCCCAGGCGACCGACTCGGGCCGCTCGAGCTTTCTCGAGTACTCGACCGAAACCGAGCAGCCGGCGGGCGAGGAGGTGCTCATCGATGTTCCCACCATCCGACCGCCCGACGGCTTCCAGTCGGACTCCGAAGACCTCATCTTGGCCGAGAAGAGGGCCCTTGCCGCCCTCAAGGTAGGCAACTCGGTTGCGCAATCTTGCTGACCACGTGTCTAAATCTTCGTTCCGGAAATGGCATATGGAATAATCACGTCAGTGGCAGGGTCGGGTTAACTTTCCAACATTGAGAGGAAGAATGTTGGTAACTTCAGCGAGGTACGATTTTGGGCTAGTTAGTTGGTTCGTACTTTGTTAGCAAAAGCACGCGGATAGTGGGGACAAGACGAAGACGCAAGAAACGCGAGCGTAACTTCCTCTACGTGGCGAAGAATCGTTTGCAGTCATTTGTAGATATCGAAAAAAGAAAACGGTACCTGGGGTTAAAATGTATCAGCAGAGAGAAGACGGCAAGGATGGAGCAAAAAAAAAAATCAGTGTCGGCCAATAACGACGTAAGTGAAGGCAAAAATGTAAGAAGGAAACCCACACTCATCTATTACGGACACGGTACGTATCAGTAGGGCACAATAAATACAGTGAGGGCACCGGCGAACCGGGTGTGGGCTACTTAGTATGCTACTCTTTACTTTTGTGCGGCCCAATTTTTGCTTCTGCCGGTTTTGTTGTTGTAAGGGCCACTTTTTACTTAGGGCCAGAAGGGGATATCAGTAAGCTTTACTTGTTTTGTAACAGGCCGTTTGAAGACATGCTCAAAGGTGACGATAACCTCAGCCGGTTCCGCATATTTTTTTGACGGTTTTGAGGGGGGTTTCGGGAACACACGAAGAGGAAGGCTAGGGCTATGCGAGCTGTTCCGCTGTACGACAATCCGGGATCCCTTCCGTCTGTTTTGTATACATTTTAGGCACACCCTCCGGCCAGTTAATACTTCCCGTGTTGCTGTGTATTAATATTGAGTATGTAAAGAATCGCTTTTCCTGCCGGATCACGGAGTCTCTCATCCGCCATTAGACGGGGAATCGTGAATCTGAGAATCGTGACTCCCTTCCGGCCAATTTACGTGAAGTGACGGGTTAGTTATATTTTGAAAGCATTCAACTCGCCACACTAAGGTTCCGTTACACACTACGTAGATAGCCTTAACCGCGCACCGATCCACACACTTCACCCCGGACGAGAGAACAAAGCAGTCAGCAGAGTGTATCAATGAACACCCGCCACTACAAGCGGCCAATGCCATCGGCGGATGCACATACGACTCTGTCACCGGGCATGCTGCCATCATCGACCCGATTTCTCCTCTCCACAAATTAACGTTGCGGTGGTGCGTAGCGAATCGTCAGTAAAATGCCGTCCTATGCCCGCCGCGGTGGCTCAGTGGCTAAGGCGTTGTGCTGCTGAGCCCAAGGACGCGGGTTCGATTCCCGGCTGCGGCGGCCGCTCTTGTGATGGAGGCGAAAACCAAAAACGCCCGTGTGTTCGAGATTTCGGCGCGCGTTAAAGATCCCCAGGTGGTCCAAATTAATCCGGAGCCCTCCACTACGGCGCGCCTCATAAGCTGTGTAGTTTCGGCGCGTTAAACCCAATAATCAATCAATATGCCGCCCTATTCCACGCTTTATTACCGAGTAAACACATAGCGGTATGTTACTCATGTTTACTGTTTGTTATCTACTGCAAGGAAGTACCCACCCCATTCAAACCTTTTAAAAGTGACAAGATAATTAACATGACCAAATAAGGATACGTCTATTGAAAGTTTACTGAGCAGAAAAAATTGGTCCGGTATATGATCACTTCGCTGCAAATGTCGTCGAAGTTGACATGCCAGCTTCTGCCGCTTCGGCCGCTTCTGGCGCTTTTGCTGCGTAAATACCCCTCTTCTCTCCCCCTCCTACCTGCCACAATGGGCCTCCTCGATTTACCAGTCCTGGACGGTCCGCGGGCAGACCGAGGACTGCCCTCGGACCGGAAGCCCCGTAGGAATACATGGGAAAAACGAGCGCCGGATCGCGTCTCGGGCAGTCCGCGGACGATCCGGGACTGATAATCGAGGAGGCCCAATATTTCCCTCCCTTTCCGCTCCTCCAATGATAAACACGGGGGAGCTTTGCTAAAGTCAATTGAATTTTCCCGCGTTCTACTTGCTCCTGCTACTAGAAACTTTTGTTACTGTTGAAATGGAAACACTGCCACGAGGTCCAGGCGAGCGCGAACTCTTTTTGTATTGTGGGATCAAAATGCTGTTTTCAGCGCGTGTTCCTAATTTCCTATCGCAAATATTACGCACACATTTATTTTCAATTTAAAGAACACTGCGAGTACCGGTCGTGCATTGATGCTTTGTCTGAAACATGCCGAATGTTTTAATTTTGCTCGGCAATGCAGTCAGGCACGTGGTATTTTTCAAAATTTAGCGGTTTCGAAAAGTATTTGCTTTATAGCTTCACAATTAAGAATTCTTCTAACTTTTGACTGACTGATTGAATCAAGGGACAAGCAGGCAGACAGATTAAAATTTCGGATTTGAGTAGGCCAAGAAAGACTATAGTCTTTAATATTTGCCTTCAAGTTTGCTTTTAAAGGGTGCTTCACAGCAAGAACGGGTGTGCTGCGGGGAAGCTAGACAATAGCATTACCGAAGCGTCGAAATTTTGCCCGGCCAGTATGCGCCACAGATACGCGCTAACCACAGAATGATCTGTTGAAAGTGAAATAATTAAAGTAAAGCTTTGTAAATCTGTAATCAGCAGCAACAATACTACAAACGAACCACCGTTATCGTTCGTGCATTTTTCTGCTATCTTAATGTCGAAAAAAGCCTGGAGCATTGGTATTTGCTAAAAGCTGGGATACTGTAGGCACATCAAAAAAAAAAAAATGAGAAAAATCTCTGTGCGGGAAGATAGCAGCATATTGTCGGATTACACATAAATGTTTATGTTTATAAAGAGCTATTGACTGAAGGCGCCACCACGGCACTCCTACTCCCGTCTTCCCAGAACCCGTGATTACGGCGAAACCGTTGGAGCTCTTCGTGGACCTTTCATTTTTATGCTACGTCAAATCCACCTCCTCTAGATTGAGTGCACTGGAAGAAAAACTTGGGAATGCATAACAAATCTCTAGTCGCGTCGTTCCTTAATGGTTTGATTCCAAATCACAGTCATGCACCGTGCTTTTCGCAGCGAAATATGACGGCTGGGAAAACAAAGAGGAACGAAAATTTTAGGATTTATACTGAATTGATACATCGTTGCATCGCAGTAACATACACGCCAATTTTAGTGGTGGAGAATTAAGTAATCCCGTGTGATTACGCAACCGGGCACGCTCAGCACTTTCCCTTCGTAATGTAACAAAAACCGCCTGAGCAAACTTGTGCGGCTCTTGTAAGGGCAGCCGAAATTTAAGGGGATTATGCAACTGCGGAGGGAACTAATTGTGCTTAAAACCTGCATGTGTGGCCGTTTTCTTAATATCGCGCTATGTACTTGGCCCTGGAAGCCAACGTGTTTTCCGACCGGTTGTTTCAGGCTTTTTGAGCGCCCACCCTTTTTGTATTTAGTCTACAGGGAACGTTTCTGCGCGCATTTTTATCTCACCTCCGTTAACATAACGGCCTTCCTTTTGTTTACAGATCTCAACCACACCAATACCGAAAGCAGTCGAGTCCAAGACCCCCGCGAAAAGCCTTCCGGTTCCGGGGAGCAACTACAACAAAGTCCACGGCAACGTCGACAGTGATGGCAGCTCCGACAAGGACGAAGCGATCGACTGGAACTATCCCGCCCTGCCCGAACCCAAGCTGTTCCGCAAAAACAGTCGCTCAGCCGGCAGCGCCAACGGAAGCGGAAACGACGAAAAGCCCCGAGTAATTGGCGTGCACCGCTTCGTCGACTCCTCCACCGCAAGGCGGCGCAGCAAATCGGAAGACCGGCGCAAACTTCACCAGCAGGAGTCCACGCACGAGATCATCAGCAACGGCATCCTCCAGGACCGCTCGGCCGAACGCCTGTCGTCGTCAGCGGGCTTCCGCGCCAACCTGTCGGAGTCCCTTCTGTCACGAAGCAAAGACCCCACAATTCCCGCCAAGCTCTCTGCTTCTTCGTCGACCTTGGACAAGCGGAGTTCAAGGTTGTCGGTGACGGCAATGCCCAAAAACGGTGCCGTCAAGACCAGCTCGGACAGCTCCCTTCCCCCTAAAAACCCTAACCCACCCAAGAACATCAAGCTGGGTGCGACTTCTAGCTTCGCTAAGAACTCCCGCCTCTCCACGCTTTCGACACCCAGACGCAGTGGCTCAGAAGAGCTTCTGAAGCACCACGAGGGTTCTTCAGTCGACGACACTCCTTTTTCTGCCGGCATCGCGGCGTACAAGGCAAACTTCATCCTGAGAGGCCACGGTAACTGCGGCCTCTACTCGGGCGCGAACGAGACGTCGGGGAAAGTTACCGCGAGTGACGTCACGAAAATTTCCTCCACGTCACCGCCGACAACGTGCTCCGCGAAGGACACCGTGAGCACAGAGGTGCATCGCGAGATCGCGGACGCCGTGAGACAGATAGGTGGCTGGTTGTAGCAACGGCTTGACTTTCTCTCGCGAGTGCAGCTTCCCTTGTTCGCGGTAGCTCCTTGTCATCAGTCCTGTGCTCAGAGATCATTTGGAGGTCGCTTGTGTATGTTTCTAGTGCACTCTGTGATCCCCTGGCTAAGGCAGCGTCGGAGGGCATGAGCAGTGATTCTGTCTGGGTGCTCAGTCCGGGCATTCAAAGAGCTGGACGACAAACGACTGCCGTACAGTGCTCCGTGTCGCCTAGATGCTTGAAAGACGGAGAAGGGTGTGAAGTGCTCACTTTTCATGGAACGCTCATGTCACGCTATGGAAGACCTACAGTGACAGTGTCACAAGTCCCAAAGCTTGTATTTTTGCACCAACACTCGTATCAACTGGTAAACTAATGACCACAACAAAACTATGAAATTGAAGGAGAATGAAAACACATTACCGTGGCACTTGAACAGTTACTCCGTTTACTGCACGAAGCAGGAGCTGTCGTCTGCAAAGAACGTGTTTGTCTTTTGTGCTTTTGTTGTGTAGGAAAGCTTACACAAAAACGTCAGACCAATCGGGAGTTACCACTGGGCGAACCTCGTACCCCCAGAAAACGAACAGAGCGAACGTGCATATCGCTTGTGGCCTTGGAGTTGGAGAGGGAGGGTTGCTCACGGTTACACTTGCCCGCTCCTAACCCTTTGCTCATAGTAGTCACGGTAGAGGCGCAGCTCGGTCGATGGACTGAGCGCGCCCTGGGAATCACGTGATTATGTTGCCTTACCACCACCACACTTTGTTAAGAGGCGAGGGAAATGGTGGTTTCGGTTCTCTAACTGTTAGCGCTTGCCGGGGAAGAAGGCCTTTGGGTGGAAGATGGGCTGACGGATACTCGGCAGCTAGCAACGGCTGCTCGCTAGGGTATGCGTGCTTGCGTCAGAAGGACGTCGTTGAAGTGTGGGCACCTATGGTCTTGCAGTGGGCGTCATGGCGGCGGAATACTGAATCGTGACCCTGAGGTACGCGTAAAAAAAAAGATGGAAGCCATTACAAAAGCAGGATCGTTTTCAGTTAAAATACGTCGAATGAATAACTACGCAATATTGTGAAGATGGAGCATCTCCTAACACAGCCTATTACCATCACGTTGAATTATCGGCCGAACATTTAAAATGCTCGTTAATTGTTCGCAAATTAGGTCCCTGCAGCCCCAAGCTGTTACACCTATAAAGTCATAAATTCCACTTTTCTTCCTGCTCCCGGCTACCTTCCGGGAAAGGAATTTCGTTATGCTAAAAAACTTTTCGCGACCATATTTTAGAAAACGAAACAAGATGATTAAACTCTTTTGGTGGATAGCGGTTCAGTGGTTGAAAAAAAAAACCTTCCTGAGTACCAAATTTCCGCTTGTCGAACTTGCTTGAGCGGGTTATAAAATGTCTCTGTTTTACCTGTACTTGCGGCCATTGGTGACGCAGTGTCACGGGCACCAAAAAATGGCTAGCCCGGCCCACCTACACAGCCAAGCGCAATTATACGCCTCGGCAGCATGTCCACCCCATTCTGCTGTACACGAATCTGCTCTATCGAGACTCCATGTTAAGAAAAATTAACAGCAAAAGGCCAGCGATCAATGAGCATCCCTGCACAGATGACTGAACACAACGGCCTAAGAGTGCGCGACCCACACCGGTGAAAGTTGATTGCGTTGTATATAATTCACAGCACATGATCTTGTTCTTACTGCTGTACTCGTCCGCACCGTATGCTTATAATTTATGCGAATTGTAGTTTTGTTTCTCTCTTTCCCTGACAGGTCACCTTTTTAATGGCTCATTGCATAATCGCTGTCTCGTCACGTTCACTCGATGCTTCTCGCTCGTGTTTTACTGTATCTGAGACGTGTGTCAGAACGTGATCTGTTAGACAGGTGTTGGATAAATGACGCGCGGGATTTTCATATCGTGATGGAGAGTGCGAGCGAATTTTAATATCTAAAATGTCTTGACTGGGAGAGTGTCTTGATAGAGTGGCGCACGCCTGATTTCTCTTGTGATTGTATTATGTTAATTCCCCAAACTCACGTCGAACGCCCATTAAGCGCCCGCAGCTTACTTCGTTGCTCATGACATCGAAAAGAATAGCATCTTTGGTGTAATAATGAACCTGAACGTTTAAGGCTTGAGAAAGGTGGAAATGTGCTGTGTCTTCTCTACAATCCAAGTACAGTGGTTGTGTGCTGATGACTATACCATGCCCTTTTTGAGAATAAAGTCAACGAATCATCACAACCTTGTCTGGTTATTTCTTCATGAGTACTATCATTTTCGCATATGAAAGTTGACATTTACTAATTTTGACTCTCCTCATGAACGCTTCCTAAAATCTGTATAAACTCCATTTCCACCTGAAAATTCACCAGGAAGAATGTGTGGTCACTTAACAGGGCTGTAGCCCGAAATTACTTATTTCGGGTAAGGTGTGCACCCTGAAAAATACAGGAATGCATAGGATGTGTTTTCAATGTTTTAATAAATGCGGGCAATTTCCAGCTTGGTGGAGTAGTTAGTTGTCGAAGTTGGTCTTCACGACATGAAAATGGTGTTGTAATCTGTGGAGACGCCCATATATAATGGTGCCAAATAAAATGCTCCGGTCAGGTGTTGCGTACCGGTATACCTATGGCCGACAGTGAATGTTTCTATAAATGACTTCCGTTACGAGGCTCACGCTGTCTAAAAATACTGGCTATGAATTTCTGGGGAAATATCCCCATGGGCTACGCACAGTTTTCTGTGAGGGGTGAAAACCGTCACCATTGTCATGCTCACGTAATGCCTAGAAAGCTTATTCGTATACCAGAACAGCACGCAGCACCCTGCGAGTTTCCACTGACGTTCGCTGTGCCATTGTGGGAAAGTTCTTGCCGTTTTAATCACCAAATGCTCCGGCGTTAATGTCGTTGAGATTACGACAACTCCTCATGTTGAACTTGATACAAAAGATAGAGTACCGTGACCTACATCCTATTTTGGTAACACAGCTCGCGACCAAGAGCGTCAAGCCACCCGCTTCTACCAGATCTCGAGGGAGTTGCCGAAAAAGAGCCCCACTTCTAGGCGTGTCCCACTTGCAGCAGCCCTCACTGGCATGTTGCTCAACTACAAGTGCTCAAGCTTTACATGGCGTACCGCCACCACGCCCTCAATTTCGAGCTTACGCTGGCATCGGTGACCTCAGGGCGAGTGCAAAACCAGTGGTCAAAGCTATAGCTCGAGATAAGAGGCTGTTTTCGTGTTCAGTCCAACTGGACCTGCGTTCCACACTGCCTCTCAAAAAGAAATAAGAGCGACTCACGACCCCCTTCATGATTCATTTGCTTCCACTACTTCCACTTAACAAACGAGACAAGTGAAAGCTAGAAAGAAAAAAAGGATCAACAAAAAAAGCTACAAATGCTAAAGGTAGAAAATAAGGTGGAGGGACCAGAGCAAAAAGCCACTAGAAGCTCCACAGGAGAAAAATATGAAAGAGGGGGAAGTGTGTCACTACCTCCCCGACGACACATCGACCCTCCTTCCAGAGCGGGGTTCAGCTAGTTCAGCGAAATGCACGCCTGTCTGTGCGCGTTCGTGAATACCCAAAAGCACGTGACTAGGGCTCGATCACGTCCGCGGGGCCGTCACGTGACTACATCGACTGCTGGGGCCGGCAGAAAAGAGCTCCACCCAGTAGCGCTGGGACATCAGCGCGCGTCATCGATTCCCTTCTTTCGCGCTTAAAAACGAACGAGCGCCTCGCGGTGGTGAAGTGTTTCGTGGAGCTCACGGCTCCGGCGCGAGCCAGAACACTCTGTCGGAACGCGACGAGGGCTCGCTGTATTCGTCTGCTAGTCCCGCCGTCTACGCTGGAAGTCATGTGCGGGGCTCATGAAGACTGCGTTCATCGCCGATTCTGCAGCATTCAAACGCAAACTTTGAAGCACACTATCCTGCACAGTTCGTACCACAAGTGTTGAGTGTGGACCTTTTGAATGCGGGATTGTGATTCGTGCACGCGATTTGTTCGTCAGCTAGCTTCGTCGTCGTGTGGTCGGGCGCAAGCCGTGTGCTCGTCGTGCACGCTCTGTCACAACGATGGATCGACGTGCCGTCTCTTTGCGACGAAGCTGCTGCCTCTAAGCCACGCTACATCGTCGGTCTTCACTGCAAATCTTCGCAGGACCGACCCTTGTGGTGTGACACAGTCATTCTTTTTGCTCTTGTCCCTCGTCATTGGGGATGACAGCAGTTAGATAAACAAAGTCGCGCTGCCGCCGTGACTGCGCATTTTTCACTTCGTCCACATGCGTCGTCTGCAACGTCTGCACTCAGCGTCGTCTGCAAGCAGCAACATATTATACATTCGCTTCAGGAAGAGCGCAGCGTAGCACTAAGAACTACCGTAGAACTCTTCAAGACAGCTGGATGGTGTGACACGCCAACGGTCTCGGTCTATTAACTGCTTTGGTAGCCACTGTGATGACTCAGCTTTTACTTCGAACTCCATCAAGACTACGGCCTCGCACACGCCGTATTCACAGAAAACGATATCCATCAAGTGTTGGCTATTCAGAAAGGAGCAGCTGCGCCAGTGACTTACAGCCTTGTACATCGGTGCATCTTGTACATCTGGAACGGGTACCAATATTTAGCCACCGAACGGAAGGCAACGATTGACTTCGTCTAAACGTGAGACACTTGCGCCATGATTCTCTACCGGTGAACGTGTTTGTGGGAAAAGAGTCTAGCGAGTACAAGCAGCTCTGGTGGTTCAACGAGACATTTTCAAGAACTGAGACGACGTCATGGCGAACCGGAAGGTATCCTCGTCGGACAGTAGCGACGAAGCCAAAGTTCAGCGACTCCTGGTAAGAGCATCCCTTGATTGAGCGTTTAGGAACGCCAGGCCAAGATGCTAGGAGAACAAATTGCATTAATAATGAGCTGCCCGTGGGCGAGCCATTGTCTTTGGTGGGGTAACTACCGGTAGTATCCAGGATCAGCTGATGATTGTCATCAAACAGGAAGAGGGTTATTTATGTCGCTTGGCAGATTTCATGGGTAGTTCTGCTTGCTATCTTTAAAGCTGCAAATATAGATAGCACCCACGGTGGTCTGTCGGCCTTCTTTCTAGAACCACGTCGTGCGCCCTCCCATAATACGTCTGATGCCCATTAACTACACGCACAAGAAGCTCGCGTTAGACCTTATCAGTGCCACTTATAGGTATCAATCACAGGCGTGGTCGTCAGCGGTCTACAAAATAAATGATGCAGATGCAGCCGAATGTTTTCAGCTAGATGTCAATGCATACAGGTAACTTGAAACTCAGTATCACTGAAACGCGAAAGAGGGATGGAAAAGAGTTGTCCTGTCCACTTTCGTTGAGCATGTCGCCCTTTCTATTTGTGCATGTGGGCTGAGTGCTTTCCTTTTTGGACAAATACCCAAACCGTCGGCAACAAGTTTGATTCCGCATTCACCTATGCTTTAAAAATATGGAGAGGGCAGCCCCTGCGATACCGAATAAAATTTGCTTTTGAGAAACGAACTCGTATGTGCCCACCACCGCGTACTTTTAAGAAACACCGAGAAACCGCAAAACATTTATTGTCCTATTTTGTGAAGACTGGTGGCCAGCAGAACAAGATGCATTCCGTGAAGTTCACGAACCAAACACGTTGTTTCTAATTCGCCATTGAGCAGGCCTTCTACATAATTAGCTGAATTAAACTTGCACGGAGTAGAGTTTTATTTTGCGGACATCATGTGGTTGTCTATTTCTCTCCCGTTGAAGAGCATGTATTGACACCAGGCAGTTATTCCACAGTATTTACAACTTCACAGTGAGCTGCGTAATTATATAAATCAGATGAAACTCCGCGCAATGTTAGAGTCGGCGTGCCGGCCAATTGTCATATAATTTAACTCTGGATGGTTTCGTAAAAAAAGAGTTACAGCAGCTTTCTCTAACCATGCTCCCTCCTTATACGTCCATGTGTTGACAGCAGCCGGGCATTGTGTAACGTCTGCAACTTCACTGAGAACTAATTACAAGTCAATGAAACTCAGTGCAATGATGTAGACGTGCTTGCGGCCAATTTTAGCATGCTGTTTTTTTTTCAAGATGCCTACATTTGATTGAGAGATACACAGAAATCACCAGAAAGCTAGCTTTTCCGCCGGAATAATTTTGTCGACGCGAATTTTTTCTACACACCCTGTCGGCGCAGGCAGTTTGGTCAGAACCAAGCCTAAAACAGCTGCACTGAAAAAATGAATCTCCGTGATTTATGAAGTGGAATTTTGTATCAATGTGCACTAGCTAACCCAGAGGCGTGTTCTCTCGCGTCAGCTCTGTCCTACACACACATTGGGACTTGCTTTGGATGAAAGTGTAGCGGGAGTGATTTTGGGACTTAATGTGCGCTATCGCTGTCTCTCTATATCTGAACAATGTAGTCGCTTGCAACAGTGTTAGAACTGTCGAGAAAAAGTCCCGAAGAAAACGACGCATCAGCAATCAACCGGAGTACTTGAGGACTCGCAAAAATTCCTCCGTGCACTTAAAAGTGCTTACGTTCTGTGAAGAAGAAAGCCTGGAAATGCTGATTGCCAATTTCTTTGCTGCAAAATCGCATTTGCATTGTTTTCTTCGCTTTCTTTTCTCTTTATGCGCGAATTATTTCCATAAGTTTATTCCCTGCTGCACCATGTTTCTGTCTCTTTCTTCGCTTCCTATTCTGCGTATTACGGCCCGATTTACGTCAGCAAGAAGACTGCCACACGGCACAGCTTCCCTATAATCAATAATCAGGTTGTTGCGTGGTTGGTGCCCCTGTTGTACTCACGTGCCATCGCTGTCGCGCGGTACGCCTTATTCTACAACTTTTCAATTTAGAATTAATAGCTTTGTGAATTTTGAGAAGCGGCACATTGCCCCTAGAAGCTTCAGATTCCTGTCGGATCCCCCAAGTGTGTTTGTGCCACGAAGAAAGAGACAACGACGACAACCTTTGTTCAGCGCTAGCAACGTGTGGAGATAAAACAGTTGGTAGAGCCTCGGGCTGCTACTGTGTAGACCCTGGTTCGAATCCAATCTAATTGAAAACAACAACACCACATTTTTGCAGAATGGGGCACTTATGGCTTCTGCCTTGAAAATGCGCCACTGAAACTCGCACGCCGACATTGCAATTTTGCAGTAAACAAGCAGCAGAAGAGAATATACATTACAAATTTTGCGCCCATCAACGTACAAATCATACGCGCATCGTTTATGCAGGCCCACGTACCTTATACGCACACAAGCTCAGAGGAGTTTACTTGCACACCAGTACAAGCATCCTCGCGTACACTGGGAGTGCTGATTTCTCGTTCCGTCCCAGTGCACTAGCGAGTTCGATGTGTGAAGTAAGAGCTTTCAGAGTGAGAGGAGCTTTCATTCTACAGAATGTAAGGAAGAGGCGGGCAAAGTGAAAGGACACTGACTGGAGGCCGCCCATCGTTCCAGTGAGCCATTACTTCATCCTCTTTCTTTCTTACTTTAACACCTTTTCCTGAAGCGCTATCGCAAAAGTCTGCATACCGCGAATAATTAGTAGGGAATAATCAAGGTGCTCGCCTATTAGGATGCCGCTGACAGGAGCGTATATCAAAGGACACAGTGACCAGGAAAAATGTGGGTGGCTGGTAGAAACGCAACCGCTAGCAGAAACTAACCGGGATAAAGTACTGGGGCGCTTCAGCTGTGTCTTCTAATGATGCTTCCTGAAGGCTCGATTTCTAACCATTTGAAAATCACAGCACTTTCTCCTTCCCCTTTCCTCCTTACTCCTCATATTTCCCCTCTCCAAGCCTACTCGGCCCTCCACTACCCTATTCTCCTAAACTCCACGCCCCACTTCCACAGTCTTTTTACCAACCTCTTCTTCTCCCCCACCCCCTCCACTTGATGTCCTTATCCCTTTCCGTCCACCTTTTCCCTGCATCACCCTTCTTCCCCTCTCCCCCCCACAATAACTCGTTCATTTCTAATGGGTCAGTAACCCGTAAATAAGCAGGTTTACCAACACTGTTAAAAAGTCCGTTAATTTACGGGAACTGTCTAGGGTAACCTTGTTGCCACTACGTATGTTCCGCACTACCAAAATACGCAACACGTTCTTTAGCATTAGCTGACCGGAAGTGTTGCGTGGGTCAAAGTTATGGAAGAACTTTCAAATGAACTGGACACAGAAAATGTTCCGTACGAATCGGCAGCGGCAAAACTCCCTTGTAGCTAAGATACGGAATACGTTCCATATTCGTAGCGAGAAGAGAACGTTTTATACAACGTAACTGCAGGAAATTTCCCGCATAGGTGTTTTACGGAACAAACTCGGCACTAGCTCAGTAGAGAGCATGTTCTGTACAACTAGACTACAGGAAATATACCGCACGACGTAATTACGGCGGAACCCTTACTATTTTTTCTAGTTACAGAAATTGCAATGTCTTTTTATGGGACATGTTTTTATGAGAATGTCTTTTTATGAGACATTCCTGGCTGATTCGAGTGACAGACAGGCAGACAGACAGACAGACAGACAGACAGACAGACAGACAGACAGACAGACAATTCGACATTTTCGGGATTAAGTAGCTCAAGAAGACTAACGACTTTAAAACTATCATTATAAAAAGCTTTCCCCCGCAGCGCTCCCCAGCTTCTATCAATTGCATCCTTCAGAAAGTTAAAACTACGATTAAGCATCCCCGCCTAGTCCTTCTCGGTGACTTTAACACCCATCATACTGCATGGAGTTATCCCAAAACCGGTAAAAAAGGAGCGCAAATTCACGACGCTGCCCAACAAGCTCACCTCACACTCTGAATCGACCCCTCATACGCCACCCGCATCGGCAACAGCGTGGCACAAGATTCCGCCCCCTACCTCGCATACACTCACAACATATCACGAGGCACTTGGACATGCCTCGACGAAACATTAGGCAGTGATCATCATATCATTGAATTCACCATCAGTCACAATCGCATTCCTCAAAAAATCGTTCATGCTGAACTCATAGACTGGAAATTTTTTCGTCACTACCGTCCCCCCACCTCAATAGGAGACATTAAAACATGGACTGAAGATATCCTCAAAATTGCTGAAGCCCACACCCGCACTCTATCTATAACAGAACATCACCCTTCGGTGGATATGCGTCTCCAACATCTGTGGGAGGCCTGCCGAGGGCTTATCCGCCGCTGAAATAGCCAGAAACACAACAAAAACTCAAAACACGCATTGCCCACATCCTACAACAGGCATCCGACTATACTCGCACCTTACAGAAACAAAACTGGACTCAGTTCTTCAAGAGACTCTCTGCACTAAGCCCACATGGGACATCCTCCGCTCCATGCTAGGTACTAAACCCACCAAACCAGACACCGTTCTCACCATTCGTAGCCTAATCCACAATCAGCACTTCAATGAATCTAAGCTCAATGCACAACTCCTGCAGTACGCATACCACGCAACACAACCACCAAATGTTTCACCTCGCAGACACTCTCACTGAACTCGCCTTCGCCATCAGTAACCTCACTCGTAACACCGCACCAGGCAAAGGCCGAATAGAGAAGCTACTCCGTAACCTCAACCCCGATTGCACAGCCGCACTATTGCACAGTCGCATTATAGTCAAGCCGCACAGCTGGTTGACTATTTTAATCATTGCTGGACAACTATCTGCCATCCTTAACGGAAACATGCCGAAATCACGCTCTTTCCTAACACCGGAAAATAGTCACCCGAGAAAATCTTCGTCCCATATCTTGAACATCGTGTCTTGGAAAGTTATATGAGCACGTAGTTAATAATCGGCGCACAGCGTACCTCCGAGAACACAACTTACTACCCCATACCATGCTTAGCTTCCACGCACACCTATCCGCGCAAGACGTCCTGTTACAGCTAAAAGACGAATTCCTTACCTTACATCATTGAGCTCACCATCCAAACCAGCTATCCTAGCCCTGGACATTAAGGGAGCCTTTGACCATGTATCACATCCGGCTATACTCGAAGGTCTACAATTAACTAACTGCGGCACACGTATATACAATTACGTACAAAAATTTCTTACACAGTCAACCTCAACCTCGACCCCATCCCATCCATCTCCTTTCGTGCCCGACGGCGTGGTACACCTCCAGGGTCAGTCCTTTGCCCACGCCTCTTTAATCTCGCCATGCTACGACTTCCGCCCCTTCTACAACAAATTCCACACATACAACACGCACTTTATGCCGACCACCTCCCTCATTTCTACAATCCATCGCTTACAAGGAACGCTATTACAAATCACACACTTCATCAGACACATTGCTAATCGTCGACAAGGACTGAAAGAAAACGACCTCGTGCGCCGTATTCAAGCCCTACTAATTAGCCGCATCAGATACGGAACTCGATATTCGGCTCTCAAAAATAGTGGAATCCAAAAACTTGACATAATCATCCGGCAAGCCTATAAATTAGCACTAGGGACTGTAGATCCATGGTGCTACTCTGCCAACATATGTGGACGGCTTGCTGCGCTACAGCCTGCCTGTTCTGCAACGGCTGTCGCCCACGTGTAACATGCAACTCAATGCGGCCAGGAATGTCTGCGTACCTGTGTCGGCCTCCCTAAGTGCTCATCGTTTGTTGGCACTGTCGCAGACGTTGGTTGCTTGCCGTTAGATATTCTTAGACTGCAGGAAACATTTCGAATATACTTGAGGCATACGCTGCACGCAAAACCGAAATTCTTGGCAGCTATTGTACAATGCAACAAAATTTCGAGCTTCGCAGAAACTATAAATAGTATAAACATCTTTGTACCTAAACGACGATAAATCATGCCATCTGATTTCCCGCCTTGGACTCTATCACCCCTATGCATAGAATAAACATATGTAGACTCACCTCAAAAAAAGTTATGCCACAGATGTTTGCCCATATAAGTAGCCAATACTCTCATATGACCCACATTTTTACTGATGGCTCATCTAAGCCTGACTGCAGTTCTTCTGGGCTCTTCATTTTATCAACCGGCCAAGCACTCTCACAACGTCTTGAGCGCCCAACGTCATCTACATCTGCTGAGCTTCATGCCATTAAAGAAGCACTTCGCTACATTCTTCGCCAGCAGCCAGCACATGGGGTTATCTTTACAGATTCGAAGACAGCGCTACAAACTCTTCGACGTGCCAGCTGCTACAACATTCATGAACCTATATCCCGTTATGTCTCCTACCTAGATCATCTATTCTGCGTCGCCGGGCACCGCATGGTACTGCAGTGGATCCCTGCACGCTGCGGCATCATAGGCAACGAAAAAGCAGATGAAGCTGCCAAGAGGGGATTACGACTGTGGAACGGGGGAAACACTTTTCTCGTGGAGCACGGTGCATAGAGACTAGCAAATGAGCTTGTTTTCAGGGAAAGAAGCACCTTCTGGCCAGAGTCGCCGACAAGCACTCATCCGAATGCTTCGCAAGATGCTTCGAGTCAAGCCCCGAGACATCCGCTAGGTTGACGCCGCCAAATATGACACTAAAACAACCTTCGCGATTACAACTGTAGACCACCGAGGAGTTGACTTCCGCAACAGTAACTGGCAACCACTCCACAATTGCAGAAGAAATCGCAATACCCTCGCAGCCACTACCTCTCAAGACATTATCACTATACTCACAGATTCGCAAGCTGCGTGTCGCCATTACGCCACCGGTAGCATTGCTCCCTTATCCCTCGGCATCCTACAGTCCAACCCTAACCCCCCTTACCTCTACATTCTCTGGACCCCGGGACAAGAGTCCCTGATGGAGAATGAGGCGCCTCATGCTGCCGACCGCGCGTATATCTGCCGGGCCGTTCCCCCCGAATTTTCCAGCTTCACCGTTGGAAGAGCACCATTATGTGCCTCAAAAACACAAAGATATCCTCAAACACTGCCGCCTCGAACGCCGCTCCTTACTCCCGCCCCACGACAAGTTGACTAAGCAAGGGTCCACCACCTACAGTAGCCTTCAAACCAACACCTACCCGCACGGCACCCTCCTCTACGCCATCAACCCCACCTCCTACTCCGCAACCTGCAAGCACTGTCCCCAACCCTGCACACTCTATCATATGATCTGGGCGTGCTCGCTCACGCTATCCCTCCCCAGCTCCTCTCCACACTGACAGCAGATCCCAGGAGAGATGTAGCAGCCGGACTGCAGCAATGCAAAGCCGTTTTGGACGGCACTGTAAAGCAGAGACCGTTAAAGTATGAACACTATTTTTATTCCCTTTTTATTGAAAAGCAATAGTCGTCATAACTTTCGCCGTCGTCATCCGACGGTACAGCTGCGTAGGGCAAATCCTCTTGTAGCACCTCCACTTCGTCAGCTGATCGAGTGGCCGTCTCCACGTGTGTATTGTGAAGGGTCGACTTGACAGATACGTCGTCATCGTCTTCGGCGCGGCAGACAGTGGAGTGACGGTCACTGCACGATTACGTCGATGAAGGCGAAGCTCCTCATGTGGCGAGCTCCCGCCTTTGTCGTCCCGGCGTCGTCCAGGCTTGCGCGTGGGCTTATAAGCCCATGCGCAAGCCTGGACGACGCCGGGCAGTCGCAGCGAGGCACGACCTCACGTGCGCTCGGGGTTTTCTGTCTCCGACGGACGAATTTGTGTTGGCCTAAACAGCTCTGCTGGTAAAACACTCGTTCAGTGAAGAAGCCGGTGTCCAGCCCCTTTGTCACTCGTCCCCACGTTGGCGAGGAGCAGATGGCACGGCACTCCAGACAGAAATGGCGGTGGTTCCTCATCTCAAGAGGGCAGAAGCGATTATGAGGAGACGATGTACATCCATGCAGAAGGTTCGAAAGGAGCGCGCACATTGGCTGCGACGCGTTCCATAGTGTGTGGACGCTTAGCCCCGTGGGCGTAGGCTCGAGTCTGTAGCAGCAAAATGGTTCCGGAACCTCCCATAAGCTACGGAGCGTATACTAGCACGGGCCAGCAAAGGTGCATTGACAACACCTTATGCCGTTCTGCATTGTTTTTATGCAGCCATACTGACACAACGCGAAACTCTATAAAGCACTCTTATTAGTATTTCTGCGCGTTCAAGCCGACGAAGCTACAACTGGACGGTGAGGCGGGCCGTAGTGGAGGGCTCCGGATTAATTTTGACCGCCTGGGTGTCTTTAAGCTCCGCCAACACCTCTACACGCGGGCGTTGCCGCTCTCCGGCTTCATTTGGAAGACGGCCACCGCGGCCGGGTTTGAACTCGTAACCTTGTCTCAGCAGCAAAACTCCTTAGCTCCTGAGCCACCGTGACGGGTTCATGTTATTTTCACTAAAACTGCCTCTGACAGTAATCTGTGATGACTGGTGGAGCAAACCTTCCCACGGTCATGTAGTCATTTGAACAGTTCCGTGTCGCATAAGTACATTTCAGGATAGTTCCGCTAAAGCACGGGTTTCAGCCGTTTTCTGTAAGGATACTAATGCCGTAGAAGCCCGTTTATTGAAAGAAAACGGGAACTTTCAAATGTTTACAAGTCAGCGGTGAACTTACTAATTATGACAAGTAAATTAAACTCAACGTAATGTAATGATACAGTCGTCTTAGTGGCCGATTGCAGTATGAGCTCATCCAAGACATCTACACTAGATTGAGTGGTGCACAGCCTTAACGAGAAAGTTCGCTTTGCCGCAAAGCGTTTGGTGTGCGGACGCCAGGACACGATTGGGCCATTGAGGGGCAGCGGTAGACAGCGCCGCTGTAAAGGAATGCTTGTATTGTCCTCCTTGCGTAACTGAGGCGACCATGCGTCGAATGTTCAAGGGACGTTAAGCTGCCCCAATCTGTCAGTTTGTGCGCAAAGGGGTTCACCGGCCGCTACCATGTCTACAAAGCCTGCCAAAACACTTCGCTCTACAGCTCAAGCCATCTGCAAGTCAGATTGAGAACACTAAGGCATAAACGACGAAGGAAAGCGGGTAAGGGAAGGGAGAGTTATCTTCGATCACTTTCGATTCAATCCTGCATTCCCCTTCTCCCTTTTGTGTACGAGAAGCGAGGTTCGGGTGAAGGGTAATCAATAGGCCCGCGTATACGGCCGCGACCCGGAGTCCCCCCTGCGGGGACCTGCGTGCAGAGAGATGTCTCAAGGTCTTCGACGGTATTCACTGCACGGGGCCGGCTGTCTGAAGAGGGCTTGGTGCATGCATGATTGATGAAAGTAGCGAACATCGAACGGATTCATCGACTCGGTACGAGTCTCTGCCCCTTTTTTTCTTGCGAAGGTCTTTATTTCTGCCTGATTGTAGGCTTAAGCCATGCAGCAAAATGGGGGGGGGGGGGGGGGCAGGTTGTTAAAGGGAATTGTGTATCACTTGGGGCACAGCCACCTCATACTTCAACAAATCCTCGCTGCTCTAAGCGAGGGTTGCAGAGCTTTCTTGCAGGACACAGCGGGCTCTGGTTGACGTAGTGAAAGAATTAAAATACGAAAGAGTTGTTTCAGGGCAATTTAGTTCCGATTTCAATAGAATGGCAAAGTTTTATGGCGCCCGGCTTATTTTGAGTGTAAGGGGCAAAAGAAACGAGGTGTGTTCAGGCCACCATGCCATGATCTTCGCGCAACAGAAAAGTAGAGGAACCCCATTTGAGAATACTTCCACAATTCAAAAAAAATTCCCGCAAATTGCTCCTCGGTATTTGTGCAGAATACGGGAAGCGCATTTAACAGACCAGTCCCGACAGCCCGAATGGTAACTTCCAATTTCTCTGTGGCGTCTTACCACCTAATGCTACTCCAATCCAATGCAATTCCATCGAAAAAAACTACTTGCTCATCACCCAGCATGCATTTCGTCCTATAGCGACCACTCCGTCTACAGCAACGTGCGACTCGCAGACAGTACCTAGCAACGGCGGTTTATACAGTAGCGCGTACGCGCACCACGAGAGTGCTGGGCTTGTAGCCTATAGTGTCACGCTAAAGGACACCGCGAAGCTGCTTCGTTGGCAGCATGCAGTCTCCTCCAGATCGTCCTTCTTTGCTGCTGATGTAGCTCGCCGTTAGACCTTTCAACCTCGGTGTTCGGCTTCCTCCGGATCGACTGAATTTTCCTAACACAGCTTAATCGCCCTCTCGCGAGTGATTTTGGTCAACCTCAGTAGCTTTGACCTGACCCGCGAGATCAGATTCCGTTGGAAGTGCCTTTAGTGTCCTTTTTGCATGTTGATCACTGAAAGTACGTAGTTACAGAAAAGGTACTCACCAAGGGAGAATTCACCGCACCGTGGAGCAGCGATAGCGCGGTTATTGGACAGTCATCATCATCATTGCCGTCGTCGTGGTCGACGTCATCACCGTTCTTGTCATAGTCGTCATGATCACAACAGCCTGTTTGGGTTCACTGCAGGACGAGGGCATCTCTCATGTTCGTCCAACCATTCCTGTGTTGCGATGCCTTAGTCCATCAATTCCAATCCAATCCAATCCAAGCAAACTGCGAGCGCCGCATGCGATGCGTGATTCGTGGGATTTAAAAATGAAATGCGCTCTAGTAATGACCGCTTCCACAGCAACTCATGATGTACTCAAATCCCCCCGACTCTTTACGTACAAACGTTTTTATCTAGGGTGGTCCTCAAAGTTGGTTCGGTCCGAGCAGTGAAACCCCCGACTACGTTTTGACAAACGTACTTGCGATGACTTCTTTTCAATCCTCATGCTCTAACAGTACAGGCGTCTATTCCACAAGAATTAGCCCAGTGCGTGCTGCGTGATGAGTGAACGTGAGGCACGTGAGCAGAACAGACGCACGCGGAAGAGAGCTGTGGCTGTGGGGTAGCTGCTGCGTGAATTGCGGCCAATGTGCCTGCCGGAGTAATTCGCGTCAAAAGAAGAAAAACCAAACGCTACGAAAGAGGCGCATAGACGATGCAATAATGAAGAAGGGTTTGGTAATCGCTAGGCTTAAGGCTTCGAATTACGTAAGTAGACTTAAGCGCTCGAGTTAATTTTTGTAGCGCGCCCCGAATGACAGTTGCGACCACACCGCGTTCTCCCCCACAACTCAATTGCCATTACGGCGCTGCTTCCACGCAGCCAGCGCGACACTCAACGATTTTAATTTGGCGCCGGTCCCCCACGCAACCAGCGAGGCATTATGGGACACGAGGCGGGGACATAACGAAACAAGGTACCTTCCTCGCCTTGCTGTTGGCAGCTCGTGCCATAAAAGGTTCGCCATTGCTGCAATTTAAACACACCAACGTACACAGTGGAGCAATTGATGAAAGCTCAACAGACCAAAAAGATATAAAACGACATTCGAGCTAAAACATTTCGCTTTCGCAAGAAGGTCTAAGCAGCCCCCCCCCCCCCCCCCCCCCCCCCCTTCCCCACAGAAAAAAAGGAAAGAAAAAACTGAAGCACTGGACCATGCTCGGCCATTGTAATACGTTCTCAGGAGGCATTTAAAGCACAGTGCCGGACAAAAACGCCGCTCTCACAGTGACGGAGAAACAAGAGAGTTGCGCACTCACTACACACAAATAAACTAAAATAAAAATCCTGTACGAAGTATCATATTCGGCGTCATTGTCAACGCGAACGTGAGCTCGGGAAATTGGGAACGCCGGGAATCTAGGGAACACACGCGCAAAGAAAAAAGCCCCAGCAACACTGGTGTCGTCTGCTCGGTCGTCTGATGTCACGTAATGGGGTCGTCTGCTTGTGTCGTCCGGTGAAATTACCGGGCCCCCGTTTTTGGAAACGGGATCGTCGCTTTAACATTTTTCGTTGATAAGGGTGACGTAGTTTTGCCTGTCCGGCGCTTTCAGCGTCTCCATGTGCGTGTTTAGAGTGTTGGAGACTGATTTCCATTTCTGCCTTTTCACATAATTCATCGCGTCGGCCTGTTTAAATTATCTCCGCGCGAAAAGAAAAGGACAAATATACGCGGCAAGTTTATCAAGTGGAGAAAAAGCTGCTGGTAGGCTTAGTTCGCATTATCAATTCTTGCTTTAACGCACCGAGCGATAAATATTTTGATCCCTGCAAGAGACAGAGAACGAATTTTTGTGGAGTATATCATCTTTATCCCAAATAAAAGGACATCAGTTAAGACACCTTGAACCAAACGGTATTCCTGATAGGTCCCTAGAACGTTTGAGATGGAAATAATTAAATTTACCAGCCATACGTACCGTATTTTCGGGCGTATAACCTGCCCCTGCATTATATTCCGCAGCCCCCACTTTCAGCCCGCCGGAAAAGAAAAAAATAATCCTCGCGTATTGCCCGCACATTTGATACCGGAAAGGCTGCACCAAAACTACTGCTCAAGCAACACATCCCATACTCTGTAGACAGAAAAAGCGTACATTTAGCAAGTAGAATACCCGGACTGCAAGGAGAAAGTCACAATTCACTCAGTGTCACTGCTATCGCTAGAGCTATCCCTTGAGCCGCAGTCCTCGCTGTTGTAAACAAGGTCATCTTCACGGCACAACGCGCATTTCCGTGAAGCTGCACTAAAGAAAAAAAACCTCGAGTATTATCCGCACTTCTGCTTTGCCACTGAAATTTTCGCATTTTTGGTGCTGGTTATACAAGCGAAAATACGGTATGCTGACAAAACGAATGCTTGCAACCATGACAAATGCAGCCATGCGACAGCATACATTTATTTGTACGTGACATGAAAAGAGGTATTAAAAAACTTCCCCTTAGCTGAAACAATATTAAAATGCAACTATTGCCATTCCTTCATGTGGTTTTCGAAGCACACATTTAAACCAACGGAGCTGTTTCTATACGTACGGCAGTGTAACGTTTATACTCTACATGGCGTCACCTTTCATATTTCAGAAAATTTAGAGCCAAAGTAATTAATTTCTGTTAATATATTTCGAAATCTTTCGTGGTTACCCAACTATATACCTTATATATACCCATTATACCACTATATACCCCCCTTACCTTGCACCTAGTGTCATGGGACGTACGTAAGTGCCTCGCTCCCATTGAAGTATTTCAACGCTATAAGAAATGAGGCCAGTAAACAAACCCGTGTCCTCTTGCTTGCGTAGCAGACCATTGCCTTATGCTGAAGCCTTGAATGCCTTGAAAGCTTGTTGCACGTGGGTTAAGCAAATGTGTCCTTCAGTAGAGCGTACCTTGGAGCCAAGACGAATCCAAAAATGCAAATCAATGTGTGGCAGGCAATCACCTTAGGCTAAAGTGACTATGCTTCCTTGTTGAATTTAGGCTGCAAAAGTGTTTCCTTAAGTGAGGTTCCCTGGAGGCGTACATTATTGAGTGAATGCGTTGTACAAATAAAAGAAAAAAATAAAACATTTAATTACATGAACATAGCTTGAGCAGGCCTAATTGTTTCAGGGAGGGCAGACATCTATTTTTGTGACCGTGCTCGTTTGGAACAAATCAGCTGTTGTTTTCCAGCACATGAGCGAAGCGTTTGCCAGCGCCGCAACTAAGTAAACGGTGCTCGACAGTGCTCGCGTTCAACCAACTACACTACTCTGCGAACGTCCCCAGAGCAGGCGTATTTCCTCCCTTTCAAGTACCTAAATCGTGGCCAGTCTAAGCAAGGATACAACGTGAATCTTTATTAATACTCTCTACAGAAGCCTGAAATTGATATCGTGTTGAGTGACCCGCACTACATCTAACAATACGTATAGTTAAAATGAACTTGTGCTTTCCGTAGCAGCTTATAATTTTCCGTGCAATAAGATTATGAAATATGTATTCCAGGGTTTTACACATTCATGTTTTTCTTAGTTATCTCTTGCTAAAGTAATTCTTTAACTGAAAAACTTGTTCTTTAAACGTATAAGTGTGCAAGGAGCCAACAGAAGCCTACGATCACCTCCCGAGGAGTACCTCAGTAATTGATTGATTGATTGATTGATTGTAGGGTTTAACGCGCCGACGCAACGCAGGCGATGAGGCGCGCCGTAGTGGAGGGCTCCGGATTAATTTGACCACCTGGGGGATCTTTATCGTGCGCCGAAATCTCGTACAACCGGGCGTTTTTGCTTTTCGCCTCCATCAGAAGTACCTCAGTAATGATAGAAAGGAAGCCAAGCTTTGCAGTCTGTATATACATGAACTTGGTTTTTCACTGAGCTTGAAAAATTCACATTGGGTTTGATACGGCTTACTACATATGCACTCCCAGGAACCCCACACCATCACACGCACATCTGGGTAATTCGAAGCCCCAAACGCGATATTCCGTTTTCGATGACGCACCGATTGAGCAGTGGTCGATAAAGTTGATAATTCGCTACTACTCTCCATCTCTCAATTTTCCCTCTATTCTTTGTGCAAAACAAACTTTCCATTATCCATACGCTAGCGTAATTTAATCGCGACATCATTCTCGGAAGACGATCTGAGAGGAGGTGTGCCACAAGGGCGTTCGTTGAGCCCATCAATGTTTATTTTCTCATCCTCGCTATCAGGCGACCGATGGCCGGTAAGAAAGAAATTACGTGCCAATAGAAAGTCTGATACTTTACTCCTCACTCTCGCATGGTTACGACACATCGCACGCAAATTGATAGGAATGCAACAAAAGGAGGCAGGGCAGAAAATTTTCTTACAACGTGCCAGATGGCGGATGGTAGAAGACGCCACAACAGCGCGGATATCGACACCATGCGGTCCGAGTTGAAATTGACATTGAAATTGAAATTTATTCCCGCAACAATAAAATGTCACGAGGAGGATAGGTAAACGTTGTCAAAACAGCTTGAGGATGCGTGATATTCTGGGAAACAGCGCGGCACACAAATCATGCGGCTAAGGAAGGAAAAAAGACTACTTTGGGGTACACATTAGGGTTATACATTGTCGCTTGAACCCAGAGTATAAATGAGTCAAAGAAAATATCCCGGGCCATTTACACTAACGTGAAACGTGGGGAGGAGTGAAGCATGCAGTGTATAAGTGTATTCTAAGATTGTAAGTCCTCTCTCTTGCCACACGGCACGCGGTGATTGGGTGCCGGAGAAGCACCCGTGGGAGGAGCAATCGCGCGCTTGCTGAGGTGGTGGCGCCCTCTCGTGCGTTGAATCGAATTTAAGCAATTAAATGAGACAGACTGCCCGTAAGTGGTCTCCATGTCACAAGCCGCAGCACTCTAAGAAGTATGTTTTACAGCAGAAAACCTGGCCTTTGAAAGCAATTTTTAGACAGAATTTAAGAATTTCTGTTATTTTAATGCAATAAAATACTCATTATTCTTGTATTTTCAATTAGTTTAAATCGTGTTAGTTTATTTTGAACTGGTTTTATGCATTATACACTTCTTTGTTGACCATGGTGTCACAACTTGAGTTACCGTGACGACCAGAGATGACGACGACGACAGGGCACGCCGACACTCCGAGCCTCTAAGGTGCTTCGCCCCTGAAAGAAGTCTCCATATCACATCATTACAGAAACATTAAGCGGAGTTCTGTAGCTGATATACAGGATATGTTAATGTTAGTGGCGCTTTAAAACTATAGGCAACTGAAGCTTTAACATTTCATTTCCACGATTTGCTCTGCCTTTAGCGACATGCCACACTTCATAATGGCGTACATTGCAAGGTAGGATGTTTTTCTATTGTCTCGCTAGGCTTGTTACGGAATCATTGTTTTTTAATAAACCGAGTTTATATAAATGACACAGTTTTTAGACATACATTGATGGAGCCGGAATTATTCGGAGCTTCATAACTGAGTCTGCATTGTGGCTGCGATATTGGACTTTACAAGAGAGAGAAAGAGAAAAGCATTTATTGGTAAGGAGAAGCCATAAGCCTGTTGGGGGAACGGGATTAATGAATGAGGTAAGATTATGTGGGCTAAGCTAGGCGTAAATCTCTTTTTTGCAAGATGGTAAGCCTTCTAATGTTTACTGCTGTTGTTGAGTGACCATACGAGAACGCGTAATATAACAGAGAAGAAATAAGGAGTTATATACGAGAACAATAACCTAGGACTGTATACAGTAGCAGTGGCGATGCATGATACTGGTTGTCCTAGATAGCTTACTAATAATATAGTTCCTGTGATCATCCCATGTCATATTTTGTGAGAAATGCACACTTAGCGATGTGAAGCTTTTTACCATTTCAATTTCAGAGTTATTTAAAGAATGATTGGCAACTAGACGCGTGTGTGGCTGGGTAAAATAAAACAGCCTTAGTTTTATTAATGTTTTTTTAAGCCGTTAATTTGAGTCCATGCAATAATTGCAGTCAGTACACTATCCGTCTACTATCTAAATCGGCGCATGATTTGCCTGAAAAGAATAAACTGGTATCATCAGAATACATTATATAATCGACTGTTTCATCAATGCGGATTGCGTCACTGATATAACGCATAAATAGAAGTGGTCCCAGTATACATCCCTGTGGGACACCTGTTTTAATGGATTTGATTGCAGAATGTTTCCCTTCGATGTCAGGAAATTCAGCGCGGTATAGTAAATAGGAAGCAATCAATTTGTGCGCCAAGCCAAATAAGCCGTTTTTGAAGCAGATTTACATGATTAATGAGGTCTAAAGATTTTGAAAGTCCAAAAACAGCCCAAACACCGCATTTTTACGTTGGAATTTTCTAGACTGAATACCTTCTGAGCCAGTGGCGCGAGTTCAGTAGACTCCTTCCAATGAATACTCAACTGCGCAGAATCTATTGATTTCATGCAGTCAGTGAAAGAGGTTAGGCGTGCCAAAACTATTTTCTCCAAGTCTTTAGAAAACACGTTTCTGTCACACTTGTTATACGCAACAGTTACTTTGGCTTCCTGTATACTACGGTGGAAAATCCCTGTCGATAAACACAAATTAGAGATATAGGTCAGGCAGGCTGCTAGTATATCCGTGACGAATGTCACAGGTTTCATTTGATATTGTCATCTTCCATGGCTATCTGGAGCTGAGGGTCAAGAATGTAGCTAGAAGTTCATTCTCAGAGACTGGCGCTAAAAATATGGTTGGGTGATTTTGGTCGGTCATAACTCTTAGGTCACAGCGGCTAGTGGTGCCGTCACCAACTGCTACCAAGAAGTTGTTGTGTGCATTAGCTAGTTAATGGCCCTGAACTTTCACACCATTATTGATGATTTTGGTTACAGCATCATACGCATTGCTAATAACAGTTTTAAGTACCTTACGAACTTTTGTATATGTCCGTGTCTAGAACTAAATTGGTTAGAATCATATTGCTTCTTTACATCACGGAGGTGTTTATTGAAAAAATATTTCTATACTTCCTAAAGGCTTTGAGAGCTTCAGGGGATTTACTCACTATAAGCGCCTGAAATAATTGTTCCCGTTTTTTAACAAGCTTGAGGCATTCTTTATTTGCCCAATCTTTCCGACTGTTTTTGCATATTTGAAATGGCTTGATGGGAAAACACTCAAGGTTATAGTTCAGAAAACGTTTTATAAAAGATTCATATGCTGAGGTGGGATCGATCGCTGTGAATACATCGCTCTAATTTGCTCCGATTAAGCAGTCTCTAAATGCGTGAAGTGTTCGAAGAGTAATTAGTCTGCAAAAAAATTCCGAACGCAGTCGTTTATGTGTGCTAATGAATTCGCAGACAAGCGCAAATATAGGCAAGTGGTCGCTAATATCATGACTTAAAGTGCTAGCTTTAACAAAAGGGGGATCAAATTGGTTATAAACGGGTTTAAAAGCTGTTTGTTGATTGTGGAGTCAGGCGCCTGGAGAGCATTATAACGTTTTGACACCCTATTTGAGGTTCCCTTGAGGTGTCCTGTCAGCTGACATATTGATGTTGAATTCACCACTAAAAATTATTGTGTGTCTTAGTCTCTAAAGTATTCTAACAGACAGTCTCAGGACTGAAAAGAAACATACGGACATTATTTGAAGGTGAGCGGTAACAAAAGAAAAAACCGAAGTACCCATCTAACAGCAAGCGTTTCGCAGAAAAAATTGATACTGCGAAATTCATGATATCAGTTCGAAATCCGTTTATGAAAAGAAGCACGTCCTCTTAGCGAGGCAAACCACGTTTCCGAAAACGTCACAACATCAAACTGTACTTGTGCCTTACTAAAGACATGATATATTTAATTTCTTGCCTATTTTTACCTGGTCTAAGCTTAAAATGAAGACAACGTTTCCTGTCAGCGGTGTCATAGATGCGTTTAGGGCTTGTAACGTCTACCTACGCACTTGCAGGAAGCATGCCGGAATAAAAGCGAAAAGAGATATCAAGGATACTACGAAATTCAGGCCATATTCAGCAAGTTAAGGTCAGCCGTGCAATCGAATGACCCTCTGCGTTATCGCGCTCTGTCTCCCTTACAAGAATATTGCCGTTGCAATTCCAGGAAAAACGGTTGTCGTTTTTTCCGCCCATTCTTTTGCATGGCGAAGCTGCAGCTCTCGGTTTTTTTTGGTTGTGTTTTCGGTGATAGAAACAGTGGATGAATTATTTATGAAGGCTTCCCGCTTTTGCCGGCAGCTTATCACGGGTTGACTGTAGGACGAATCGGGCAATTTTATTTGGCTTTGTTGGATGCCTGTGAATTTCGTCGACGTCATGCACTGTCAGCTCTTCCAGGTTAACAGACTTGGACACATCGTTTAACTTACACAGGAAGTCCTCGTCTGGAGTAGCTGGGATGCTCAATGAGCCTTTAGTGATCAGGCTTCCAGCTACGAAACTCAAGGCTCGTTCTCAGTGGCTCTCAATTGCTGAATCTCACCAGATGTAGAGGCAGCCTCTAACTTTGCCAACACGCTTATTAAGCGAAAGAAAGCTTTCTTTGTGGGACCCATGGCGTCCTGCCAAAAAATTAATGCATTTCCCCGTGGACCGGCTGGTCGACCGAAAAGGTCCGATAAGATCTCCGGACACGCGGCGCATGCGTGAAGCCCGGCTTCCATTCTGTCGAAACGGTTAAATTAAAATCTCGAAAAAGGAACGCTTCTATATAAGACAATACATGCATCGATCATGAAGGAGTACAATAGTATACCTTTATCTTATAAACCTCATTGGTGTTTGCTTAGATCGTTCGTAGACGTGTTTACTTGTGCGTGAAAAATTGTCGCATGGGTTCGTTCTTCGTTTGCGATTTGGCTCTTGGAAAGTTTGACGATCGATTGGACGCACTTTCATCGCTGATTGTACGCACTTTAGCGAAGGTTTTGACGCCCTTTTGACCCAGTTTTGATGTCAGAAAGCTTCCGCGCTTCTCTCAACTTTCTTTAGGAAGGGATGCCGTACGGCTTCACGGTAACAATTTTTCCAACTGTTATTCCATGTCACGGAATTAAATTGTGCGAGATTTGTGTCGCTGTAAGAACGTCAACGGGAAGAGTGCATAAAGTCCTACCGAAAAATTGCGGATGAAGAAATTGCGTGCGCGATGAGCGCCGCAGTTGTTGACTGTGGACACTGTGGACCGCATTGGCACGCGAAAGGGCGGTTCTGAGCGGAATCCGGCGATGCTTGTTCCGTATAAGCATGCAAGATCGAACTGACACGATGGAAGAAAGATAGTTTCCCGACTACACTCCTGGGTCTGGGTTGGTACCGCAGTCAAGGTAGGAAAGATCGCCTCGTTTGAAGTGCTTCAAAGAAACTTAAAGACGTTTTGTCCTCCAGAAAAGTGACGGCACTGTTTTTGAGAACAGCCGAGGAGCAATCTCTATCGACTACTTGCAGAATAGCGCAGCAATAACAAGCAAGTATTGTGCAATGTTATTGCACTGTTGGCGCAGACTACTTCCTTTCTACTCGCAGGAAATATTGGCGCAGATTACTTCCTTTCTGGCAGACATAACTAGGGGGCTTGATGGTTTAGCAGGGCGGCCGGCTCACGTAGGGGAGGTTAAGGAGTCAATTCAGATGTTGTCACAGAAATATGAGGAACTCTTAAATCATAACCAAAGAAGTATAAGGACATAAGTAGCTTAAATGAACCTGTTGGCCAATTAGAGGCTGTCTGCTGCTTCCGGTGAGATTCAGCAACTTGTGGCGAGATTGTGGTGAGACTCAGTAACTTTTGGAAGGACTCTGTCCTGCTCGCAAGTCTGGGCCGATATTTCCCATTTGTTTTTCAGTTATTTTTCAAACAGTGCACTAACATCGCACAATACTTGGTCGTTATTGCTTCGGCGCTCTGCAAGTAGTCGATAGAGATTGCTCCTTGGCTGTTTTCAAAAAACAGTGCCGTCACTTATCTGGCCGACAAACGTTATTTACTTTCTTTGAAGCGTTTTCAAACGAGCTGCTGTTTACTATCTTGATTACTGCTCCGACCCAGGGGTGTAGTGGCGAATGTATCTTTACCTGTCCCTTCGTGGAAAATAGACGACGACACGAGTACTAAAAGAACAAGGAATGGACACCGAATAACCGACTGTTTTTAATTAAAGAAGGGTGTTTACACAGACCCACCCAGGTTAACGCAGAAGTAAGTGAGGCAAAAAAGAAAAACCAAGTCTTTCAGCAAAAAGCAGCAAAGGAGAGTTTCGAGAAGTATGCTCAAATATAACTTATGAAATTTTTCAGGAGTAACTAGACATTTTATTTCTCCTCGTAGTCTCCTTTGAGGCTTCCGAAATTGGGCGCTAGCAATTTTGTAGCCCCTTGACAGCAGAATAAATTGCGTTAGAACGGCGAATAAATTGAATATAATAAATTGCCAACTGTGGCAAAATACGCGTTGCCGGAAGTGAGGCCATCTTCACTAGACGAAAACTTTCTCACAGCGAGGAAGCACGTGCAGTTTTCAAGGTTACCAAAAAAATTAAACCGGATAAAATATGGAGTCTTTTGCTACGTGGGGGCAACCAGCTAAAAGCCAAACCTAGGCAATTTAGTCTCATGGCGATGCCAATTTCTGTGACGGCACGTTGTTTTAACTTGCGAAAGAGCTCTATCCTGCGCGCTAGTCTGGATGGACATTTCCGCTTGTTTTTCAGTTGTTCTTTCCGAACAGCGTATAAGCATTGCACAATACTCCCTCGTTATTGGTTCGTCGTTCTGAAGTAGTCAATAGAGGTTACTTTTTGGCTGTCCTCAAAAACAGTGGCCATCACTTTTCTGGCGGGCAAAACATTTTTTTTTTCATTCTTTGAAGCACTTTCAAAAGATTCGACGCTCATTGCATTGATTGCTGCTTCGACTCAGGGGTGTAGTGGCAAATCTATCTTCCGTCATGGCGCCGAAGCGACGCAAAACAGTCCGGTGGTCTCGAGCTAGGCATCGGCGTAAAACTCACAGAACCACCCTTTGACGTGTCGATTCGGTCCACAGTGTCCACAGTCAACAACATCGGCGCAAATGGCGCACGCAACTTCTTCATCTGCAATTCATCAGTACGTGTTTATGCACGCTTACTGTTGACGTACCTAGTGTGTCAAAAATATCGCGCAATTTCATTGGGCGGTACTGAATAACAGGTGCAAGAAATTTTTACAGCGAGCCTGTCCATGGCAAGGTTCCGGGAGTTTATTGCGTCCGCATGAGAAAACTCCCTCTTAAAAAGAGACTAAAGGGCCAAGTTAGAGTGAAAGAGACAACAACAAAAGCAAGCGCATATCGCCAAAGCAAACGCTCGTTGCGGCTCGCGTCGGAGCTATGTTTCTCTGTAAATGTATGACGCAGCGCGTACGTAGCGTGCCCGTTGTCCCGGTACAGTACGTGCGCTCTGGCGGTGTATCACAGCGACCACAAGGTTATCATCAATCATCAATTTGTGACAAACTAAAAGAGAAAACAAGATGAAAATCAACGCCTCTTTCTTCAGAGAAAGATGGTTCAATTTCGAAGCTTTTTCTATGCAACCTGAGTCAAAGTCAAGGTCCAAAATCCAACTTCTTCGACCGTGTCGGAATGGCGCAATCAGATAGAACGCCGGCTTCATAACGCGGGGGGACCCTGGTTCTATTCCGACCACGGAAGCGTTTTTTTTTTGGTCTTGATGTGCCTTCATTATCATCATCTCGTTTGTGACCCATGTGTAAAGGCGCTTTTCTGCCTGATTTGCGCTTTTGAGCCACAGTGAGGCACTAACGATATAACGCTAATGCGTTCACATGGAGGCTACATAAAATTAGCCTAATTGAATTGCAAGCAACTGGTATCGCCTTAATACTTGCCTAACGCCTACTAAGGTAGAGTGGCATATACATGAAATTAGCTGAATGCCGATGCAACAACATTAAAGCAGGCGATTAAGTGCCTAACAAAGACGCACTGGCAACAAATTACAAAAATTGGCCGATGACGTTTTGGGGACATCCGAATTCCGGGTGCACCTCATTAGACCGCTTGTTGAAGCTATATAAACAATGTTTGGTGGCTTCTTTTTGTTGTTAGTTTGTTCAGAAAATAGTCGTCAACGAAGAATTTCAAACATTGTTCGGTTCTAAGTATGCTTCACCTTCAAGTCCAATTGTACGACGATAATGAAGACTTCAATCTGTTTGTAATACCATTACAGTTGAAAGAATTCTAGCTAAGGTGCTTGCTGGAAAGCCATTGAAACGCGTTGAAGTTCAAGCTTTGATAATTAAAGCGATGGCCGTTCTTTCACTGCCTTCTCAGCGGAAAGTTTTGTGAGCCTTTGTCACATCAAAGTACTTAGCAGGATACAAAGGTCTCTCATAAACCGGAATTTAATGGTAGTGCTCTCACCATGGCTGCACCACTATGCTTCAAAAAACTGTGTTTGGGAAAGGGCCGGACTTTCGGAAAAACTAAAACTGCGCGCAAGCTCGTAAATGTACACATTATTTAGCAAACAGCAAACGTTGCGCATATTTGAGGCATAATGTAACTTGATAACCGAAAGTACTAGCGTTTGTTAATTAAAATACAAGTTGCAGGGGATTTTACCACACCGATTGAAAGAACAGCACGCTGAAAAACGGCGCAGAAGAAAGGCTAGGCAAAAGCAAACAATGAAAACCATGCCGCTTCAAGCTTTATTCGAAGCAGCTTAAGCAACAAAATATAAAGTAAAAGACATATTAGACTGTCAGAACAGATGGCGCGAGCAGTGACAACGCGGGAAAGTTTAATTTGATTTAGCAAACCTCGATTGCATTCATCGTATTAACAGTGACACGGGAGGGGAAGAACGTGAGAGGTGGGCGGGAAATAAAAAGAGTGAGTGAGTGAGTGAGTGAGTGAGTGAGTGAGTGAGTGAGTGAGTGAGTGAGTGAGTGAGTGAGTGAGTGAGTGAGTGAGTGAGTGAGTGAGTGAGTGAGTGAGTGAGTGAGGTGAGTGAGTGAGTGAGTGAGTGAGTGAGTGAGTGAGTGAGTGAGTGAGGGATTTATCGAAATAGAAAGTGGAAAAGAATGTGGACTGGGGATAAAGAAAAAAATGGACGCCATCCCGCCCTGAGAAATTGGATGTCCAGCGAAGCTATTGTAAAGCACTACACATGCCGATGGGGGAAGATATGAAATGTACCTCGTTGTTACGACGGGCTTGTTGCTTGCACTCGGCTTCTCTGGCGAGACATGCTGGGTCCTTAATGAAGACGCCCAGCGCCCTTTAAAATGTGCTGGGCGTCTTAGGCAGAGAACTGCTGGGTCTCTGCCTAGCCCGATGCATGCGCTAGCCCTCGAATGACGTGAACACCCCTCCCCTTTCGAGAGTAGCTGCAAAGCTAATGCTTGCCACAAAACATGGGGGCGGGGGGGTCGCGTTACTCTCCGGCGCCTTGTCATCCATCATGCGGTTTCGATGCGTGTTTTTGGTTTTTTTTTTTTCTTTACACAAATACTGATCTATATGCTACACGCCCGATTAGCCTGACGCGTACGCTCGGCGTCTGGGGCAAGACCTGCTGGGTCCTGCCTGGGTTTTTTGTTTACGACACGAAATTTTTCAACCAACAAGAGGCTAACAGCTTCGCTGTAGAAGAGGCATTTGCGTGGCATGGCCGGCAGAAGACTATCGCCTTTCGATGTATTTCGAGAGATCGGGCGCTACACATGAACCCGTTTAATTAGAGTTTTGCATCGCACCGGAAGTTCCGGACTTGTACCTATCTTGGAACAGAATATGGCTGCCAGCGGTAGAAAAAAAAAAGCTGTCGTTATTGTTACTTCCTTCGTGCCACTTACCCACTCGGTGGATTGGCCACGAATTGGAACTTTGCTGGCTAATGTGTCCGCTTCACAAAATTCACAGCACTATGAATCGGAAACGTCAAAGTTGCAGAATGGTGCGTGCCGCGTGGCACCTCAACGTGATGGCACGTGAGTAGAACAGGTGCGCACGAGCAGCGCAAAACCCTGATTCTTGGGAAACTGAGGGCTGTGTCAGTCTGCTTTCTGACGTAATTCCCCTGTTTTTTGTTTCGTTTTTTTTTCGAGGCACTTGATGGTCCTTGTGGAAAGCCATTGTGTAAGTTGGCTTTCCTGCAGTGCGTTTTGGGCGTTGATCGACGGCTCCAGTAAGGCGAACGACGCCGTCAGTGGCGCATCCGAGCGCCATAGTGGCGTTCACCACCATATCGTTTTGCGAAGCGCGCTGTGTAAAGTTGGCTTTCCTGCGAGGCGACTTTCCTGACTTTCTTGTGTAAAGCTTGCTTTCCATCAGTAAGGCAGAGAAAGCGTCGCTTAAAACCGATAAAGAAGTAGATAACAGTTGAAGGAAGGGAAGAAGAAGGAAAAGATAGAAAGGAAAAGCATGAGAAGTGGAATGAAAGTGACAGGAAGGAAGAAGGAAAAGGAGGAAAGAAGACGAGGAATCAGGAATGGTACCAAAGCAAGCAAGAAAGGCAGGAAGAAAACACAGAAGAACCAAAAAAAAGTAAGAAGAAGATTCAGTGCCATTCCACTCTGTGAATGTGGATGCTGTCTATTGGTTGCCACGAACTCCCGCTCATACCGCGCCGTCGCGACGGGGAAGCGTTCAGCGGGATTGTATACTCGCGTACAACTTAAGAAAGACCACAAAAGTTGCCACTGCGCCTCATCACGACAGCCGGCTGCTACTCCGCGCGGCCCAAAGCACTCATTACTGCGAGTATATTGAACGTAACACCAGGTGTTTCCGAGATTTTTCAGACGTAATCTGCTCACACATTACTGCGGTGAAGACAAACCAACTCCGTGAGAAAAAACAGGTGATGTCAAGCATTAAGCGCTATCTCCTTTCAAAACGCGCGCCCGCGCTGGCATCCGGGACATTCACTTCGGTGACGTGATACACTGCATGATCTTTTGCCGCTCTTAACTCCGTCGTCTTTCATTATCCGTACCGCGGTAATCGGCGTCTCGGCGGGCATCGCGCTTGCGCTTGCCTTCCGCGGCCCGATCGCCATCGGTGGTCTCCTTCGACCGAGTTCGCGGGAGAAGGAGGAGGAATAGACTTTATTGAAGCCATAAAAGACTTAGGGTGATCAACCTGGGCTGGTCGCTACGTCCGGGGTCCCATTGGTCCTGCAGGCCTCATCCGCTAGGGATATCAGCTGGCGCTGACCCTCCGCGTCCGAGGCCCTGACGGCTGTCTCCCAGGGGTTTGGGTGGTCTCAGTCGTGCGGCGGCTTGAGGTGCCGGATGGTTGGGGCAGGCAAGGACCACGTGGTAGATGGTGTTGCGGGCCTGTTGGCAGTTGGGACATGCGGTGAGGGGTAGGGCTGGGGGTGGAGCGGGAGTCAACCTATTTTTTTTTAATGAGTAGGCTTTACTGGCTTCGCTGTGCAACTCACAATGTGGAAAAGCCACCTTATAAAGACCAAGCCTACACCGATCTCCTTAGAGTCGGCTTTACCTATAAACAAAAATGCCTTGCTTAGCAGACAATTTTCCAAGGGCAATATATGTCATCTTATATCCAGACATGAAGCGCCGGGGGCAAATTGGTGGCCGAAGGGAAAGGGTATGCATACATCGCGAGAGGAGAGCACGTGCAGTCAGCTACGGCACGTGCAGTGAGCACCAGCCCTGGGAGCTGAGAGAACCAGCGGCTTTTCCGGTCCTACAGACGCCACAAAATAAATAGATAAATGAATAAAACCGGGGGAGCTAGTCTATGTCACCTCGGCTGTAAAAAGGTCAAATGTCAAAGAAAAGATAAAGCAAGCAAGAAAGAGAGCCACCACCATGTCGTGCCCATGACATCTATTCGGTAGTTGGCAACACCCATTAGTCTTCCGTGTAAATACGCAATGCCTAAATTATTACTAGCGGAGGCATCGGGAAAGGAAAAATTGTCCGCTGCAATGAAAAGGGCGCCAAAGTGCGGTGAGAGAGAGGGTAATCAGAGGGCAGGGGTGAAGACAAAACCGTCGCTAGCAAACCCCATCGACCGCGTTCTGCGCCGACACAATCAGGGTAATGTTGGTTTGCAGAGGCGGGTGCATAAATAACGCGCGCCTAATTTAACACGGGACATTCGACCCACCAGATACGAGTTAACCGCTTACGCAATGAGTGCACTGCCCGCTATGCCGTTCAAGTTATGCAAATCTCTGGCGGGAATTTCAAATGCACCGATCGCTTTTGATTGATTGATTGATTGATTGATTGATTGATTGATTGATTGATTGATTGATTGCTTGATTTATTGATTGATTGAATTGATTGATTGATTTGATTGTTATGATTATTGATTGATTAATTGATTGATTGTATTGATTGTAGGGTTTAACGCGCCGACGCAACGCAGGCGATGAGGCGCGCCGTAGTGGAAGGCTACGGATTAATTTTGACCACTTGGGGATCTTTAACGTGCGCCTAAATCTCGTGCACACGGGCGTTTTTGCTTTTCGCCTCCATCAGAAAAGCGGCCGCCGCAGCCGGGAATCGAACACGCGACCTCGTTCTCAGCAGCGCAACGCCTTAGCCACTGAGCCACCGCGGCGGGTAAATGCACCGATCGCGCGCGGGTAGTGGTATGCGCGCCTTTGCTGAAATCCGCGCCTGTGTAGGTATCAGCGCAGTGTAACACTCAAAAACGATGTTGAAATGTGCCCATTTCCACCTCCCTGATACTTGCAAATCGGTCTCAGCTTGAATGAAATGCTACGTCCTCGTCGGGTGCGAGAGAGAACAAAAGTGTGGCTCTGGACGACGACGGCTCTAACTAGTGTTCCAATGGACGTATCACTAAAAAAATTATGTCACGCTTTTCAGCTAAAACAACATTCTACCCATGTCCAGTTTTACTGTTTTCTTGCAAACAATTAAATATAAATGTAACATTTCTGAAATGTTTGGTGTTTGTCCTTCACTTGCCATGATCAAACAGATAGACTTGCACGGGAGAAGCACGAATCTCCCAACAAATCATGTCACGTTTGTCCGCCTAAGAAAGCCTATGCTGTGTTGATATCGATGTAATGCTACAGATAATTAGCAATCGCAGTTACAATAGGCCTCCCCTACTGACTTAATTGAGGAAGAGCAGTCCGGGACACATTTGTCTATTTTATATCCCAACTTGCTATTCCCCCCCCCCTATTTCCTACCCCCCCTCACCCTTAACCATAGCTTAGCGCTTGCTGGGGTCTGATGAATTAACGACGGACCCGGGTGTTTTTGATTACCTATATTAAGGTAAAAAAATCAAGTTCCTTTCTTAAGAGAAAGATGGTTAAAACGCCAAGCTTTCTTCCATGCAACCTGAGTGAAAAATCAGTCCAAAATCCAAACTGCTTCGAGCATGTCGGAATGACGCAATCGAATAGACGTCGGAATCAACGCGAGGGTCCCAGGTTCACATTCCAACCACGGAAAGCGTTTTTTCTTCTTGAGGCGCTTGGTGTCCCTTCGTTTGTCATTATCAGCGTTTTATGCAGCCCATTGTCTAAAGTTGGCTTACCTGTAGTTCGTTTTTCGTGGCGAACGACGTTATCAATGAGGGATAGAAAGAAAAGGGATATATTGTCCCTTTTGCCTGACCGCAGCAGCTTGTATTTCTGAAAGAAGACTACACTGTGCGCAGACATTGAAAAAGCGTGCTTAAGCACACACTGTGCATTCATTCCTTGCTATTAGCACTCATCAGGTTTTTTTCTCCCAGTTAGGAAACATGCTCTAGTGTTTCGAGATAAATCAATTTTCAGTGGTTGTTGAACCTTAAAGATGTCAGCTTGTTATTTGACGCGCCCGTTTTTTAAGCGATTTGGGAGCTTTAGTGGGAGTGGCGTACCGGGTAAGACCACGTGACAAAATGTTGGCGCCCAGTCATGGTCATAATTAAAAGCCCATGACTAAGACCCCTGCCTGGCGTGCAATGCCAATGATCTACGGGGCTGTCTCTACAATGTCGCTTCATAAGATAAGGCGCGCAAAAAAAATACTCGTAAAGTTTGCGTCGAATAGCCATGCCTCATTGAAGGAAGAGATCTTAATTCGTACAATCAACGAAAAAGCCAGCGTGCGTAACAGGAAATAAGCTCCTTTGGAGTCGTTCCATAGCAGCTCTAAACAGTATGACAAACACATTTCGGTTCGTGTGGGATTCAAACCCGGGTCACCAGAGCAGGAGCCGAGTGGGTTACCAAATACGCTAACGCGACACCCTGCAGTCATGGTGTCCCTCCTTATCACTGGCTGTGCTGTCACGTGACCAATGACGCCCGCACCAGACACACTTTGAGCCAGCCAAAACCATGTAACCGGCGCGGTGTCTTGGTAGCATTTGCACCTCGTTTCAAGAAGGCCGCAGGTGCGATTCTGATCTAGACCGAAATGTAAATAAAAATTATTTTCAAAGCCGTTCGTTTACTTTGTTTACCTAAGCCCCCAAGAAGAGTTTGACGTCAATCTGAGTTTTCCTGACGTCCTTTTACTTTTTTTCTGTTGGCTGTTTTTTGGAACCTTTCGCTGTTGACGGTAGACAAAAGCACTAAGCTTTGTACTGACGACGCGTGTAATATTTTCACACCTAAAAAAAACGTTCCCCCCCTAACGGCGTTTCTAATGGGCTTGCCTTGAAAGTAGAGACACAAAAATGTCGGCAAGCTCATGGCCGCGGCGCCGCGCAAAAGATAGAAAGCAATATGCCTAAAAGGTTCCCCAGCTATATGCGTCCCACCAGCCCCGGCTTTGTTGACGACGGCCCCCTTCAGAGACCAACCGCAAACTTGACCCGCTCTCATCCGCTTTCCCCGGCGTTTTGCTTTGCGGACCCGCTATGCTGCTTTCTGGACCGGCTAAGCGCCTTCTGGCACGCACATTCCCAGTCGATATACATCGCCAGTCGATATACATATCCGTGTGCCGGAAAGCTACAGAGCCGTATCAGCCAAACGCCGGCTGTTATTGAGCGTAAGACCACGTGTCCCTGGATTTCCCGGACATCTGGACACAAAGTTTATTCCTCTTAATTTCCTTCCCTTGAAATGTATACGCTGATCGATGTACGGCCACCGACCACCTGACCTGGCGGAAAAGGAAAGCTTGTTCTTATGCGATCGTGTTTGCACAACGACCTGGGCAACAGAATCGAGTTGTGCGATTCTTCACCCCTTTTACTAGGTAGTGACTCCACGATCCCTTTCAAGAGGTGTACGCTAACACTCATTCTGAATTCGCGCCACTAGCCAAAAATTTGAATTTTTTACATGTGGCAGTAGCAAGTCATAAGCTCCAGGGCCGGTACTTTTGAGGAGGAAGGCAACAAGCAAGCTAATTAGTCTAAGAGAACTCATCGGGCAAGAAGGGCTGGCCTGGAATAAGAAGTACCACGATTATGTGTTCGTGTTTGATCGAAACCGAACAGCTATCCCGTGCGTGGAAATGGTTCATCGTCTTGTCCCCCTCCAAGCATTGCGACGGCGGTTGAACGAGCGTACACATGTTCTTTGTCATGGTGCGACTCGCGGGCCTTCACAACATGCTGGTTAGTAGCCCCGTGGCGATCGGGCGACAACGTCGATTTTTTGCGTCACCCTGGTTCGGACGCGTGCTTGACGTACGTTAGCCAGCCAACGGAAATGTAGCAGTGAGAAAAAAAAAATCCAGGGAAGCTTGCGCTCATGCACAAGACTTGAATCGCGAAGCTGCTGGATTTGCGCATTGACGGACACATAGTTTCAGTAGCACGCCTTGCCTTTCGGATCGGCCTCTTCCTCGGCCATGCCAACCATAGAGTTTCATACTAATATATACTAGAGGGAAATCTGGCGCCACTGTCTAGGGAAGCCGCGCTTCAGCGAGCGTTCCATCATTGTACCGGGCGGCACGTTCCACTTGTCCTTGGCATGGCTCCTGAACAGGCTGAAAATCTGCCTCTGGCTGCAAAAAAAGCAACAATATTGCTCTAAATTTAAAAGGTTGTTGAAATTGGTTTTGTTATTATAAACTTTAACTTCCAGAAACATTTATTTTTCAGTAATTATTCAGAAGCTTTATGCGCGATGCAGAAGAAAAAAAAAGTCACCTTTCTGGCTTCGAGACAAAAAAGAAGCCATATGGCTAGCTAAGCCAAGTAGGCGAGGAACGTCGCTAGCTGCAATGGTGCCGCCCACGGCGGCCCGCGATTGCAGCGCCAGATTTCACTCTAGTATACATTAGTGCGAAACTCTATGGAGCCAACTATCCGCGGCCGAGCCATGCCAAGAACTACGAAGACGCTGCGGGCGAGGTCTCTTGTACGATACTGAGCGCATGCTCACGACGACGCGAGCTCCCGCGCGAAGGGCTCTCCTACGATACTGAGCGCATGCGCACGCTCCTCGCGAGTGTTGCGGCGGCCGCTATCACGTGTCTTTCCGTTGTCGAGTGGGTATTGCGACATGTGCAGGACGCCTGCACGATACCGTTCCTCGCCGGGAGTTTTCGGCGCGCACGAACCCCGAACCTACGGCCAGTAACAACAGCTCCGCTGCTGAAATCCTCGGAGGCCACTTGATCTGTTTTAAAGACGAAAGTTTGGCGATACTTATCAACGACTTCCTCACTGCTACTCTTTCTTAGTCTTTTGACGCGAAATACCTCAACCGGCTCTGTTTCCTGCTACACCGTGTTTGCGCCTCTTTCATCGCTTTCGTTTCTTTGTGTTAAGCGTGAACCGCATGGAGCGTTTTACTGCTCGCGAAAACGCGCCGCGCTCGCCACAGGCGCGCTAGCTTCCGCGTAACCACCCGCACCCTGGGTCTGCGTGGCCGTGCGTGCAACATGGCGCGGCTTCGGCCACCAAGTGGTTCGGGAGCTCGAGCGACCGCATGCTAACCTCTCTAAAATGGCTCAAGGCACGCAAAGTTTTGTCGTAAAGAGCTTATAATGTGGGTGCAACGGTACTAAAAACACACCGCGCTTTGTGAAGCATTATATGCGGGGATTAAGCTAAACTCCCCGAAAGTCTCGCCTTGAATTCCCTTGGCGAAGGCCAGTCTCCATCCGACGCGCTCAAAATGCGTGCCGCGCGGAACGTCGAACGGGGTCGAAACGTCAGGTCGCCTAAGCGCGAATTCGCAAACCAGCAGCTTGGAGCGAGTTTCCTATAAATCTGTTTGTGTGACTCACTGCCACCCAATGAGGTCTGCGCTGCTGACTTTAGTTTGTAATTTTTGTGAAATCTCGTTTTGTGAACATGTAATCGCTTTGCATCCAAAGCCAGATCTGGCATATGGTACGCACCACGAAGGAACATCAACGACAACAAGTTTTATTCTACCACTGACAACATGCGCATGCGTGGTTGTAGCGCACAACGATAACAACGGTGGCTTTTCGAAGACTGGGGCACTTAAGGCGTTCGCCTAAAAAGCTGCGAATTCGAAAAGCCTATAGGCGAAAGGCTTTCTCGGACACGAAAACTAGCTTTGGTGAACTCCGAACTCCAGAACGTCTGAGGTCGTGGCGCATTCATGCATTTGGGCAGTTTACGCTTCACCAGGATCGTTGTTTGTGATTTGCTGAGATACTGTCCTTCTTTTACTTCGTGTGAATCCTGAGCCGTAACTTTGCACGCGGACGCTAAGATGGCATATCCTTGAACGAATCAATGCGCACCTACTACGAGTTATTGAAGAAGGCCGCCTTCCTTGGGCTAGGTGAACCCTGGTATTTTGCGCTCTGGCTGCCCGGCTAAAATTAGAAAAAATGAAATTTCAGCCGATCTAGTCGTGGGAACCGAATCCACGTTTTATTCATTGTGACAAGAAACATGGCTAAATCAGGACGTGACCGATTTATTACACAATGACCACCCTGAGCAATGCCACTGCAGGTGGCCTTCAAGCATTCTGTGGAATGACAGGTGATCGCGTTGAACGAGATTGTGCCCTAAGGTTGCCAAAGACAGCGATGAATTTAGTACAGCGCACCGTCAGGCGCGCGCATGCAGCGGTTACCCAGTCTCGACAGTAAAAAGGTATACGTCCTACACAATTTCTATTGTTTGAACATTTTGTCATACTATTCAAGCCACTCAACGAGAATTGGTGTTGCGGAGATCTCGCACTGGAGGTTCCCTAATGGGAATAACTTCGAACATATTCCGCATTTTTATGTGGTCTGCAAATCATGTAGTTGGCAACGAATAGCTAAGCCGTTATCTGAGACACCCATATCTTTGCAGAAATTATTGGGAACTGTGGTCCGATCTGGGAAGCCAGAGCAAGACTTCCTTGCCCTCAGGCAGTTTTTATAGCGACAAAGATATGTCGGTGGTGCAAAAAGTATGGAAGTTGCCCTGCACTCGTGTGGCAACACACATTGGGGTTATGGGTTGCACTGCATATAGCTCGACGTACGCATATGCACTGCATTATGGCCACTCTGCGTGGTTTGTACAGGGGTGCATATAGGGTTATTACATTACATTCCGATGTTGTAGGAAGGCGTGCGTATAGCTACTGCATATTCGTACACCCTCTGTCAAAATTTTTTTGGCCAATCCTAAGCCTATCCGACCGTAAATAATTCAAAGAATAAGCTTTATCTTTACTTACGACACAAGTATTTATCACAATAAGAAAGAAATGTGTTTTCTCTAGCTTTCCGGCATAAAACCTTTCAGCCTTGCTCGAGACGTCAGCTTGAACATTGAATTTTTTGCTGCGTGGTGCGTTTCCGGCTTGGTCTAGAAAATTTTGAGACAGGCTGTACATACGTTCTTATGGCATACTGTTGAGTTATGTCCAGAGGGGGATTCTGTGCATAGCACATAGCTCACAGAGCACAGGCATGTGTGTTCCAGTAGTGATCCTCTCTATGCAATTTTATACCTCGTTTATCCTTAAGAAACCCACTGTTCCTTTCTCCCATTCCAAAGCTCAGAATAGTCAGCTTCTGTGTTGTTTGGAGCTAACCTCTCCAATAAATAAATATCTCTGTCTCTCTCTTTGCTAGTCGGCAGCCAAAATAAATCGCAAGGTCCTGGCAGCGGTAGAGATTCTATCACCTTTCGGCTTCTATAAAACACAGCCGTTTGTTGTGGTTACACCGTTCAAGATCACCGTCCTTCATGTTAGGGGTCGTCGTACGGCCAGCGCAGCTTACGAGGCGACGTTTGTGCGAATAAATAGGAAGCCCGTTTCATCGCAGGCCTTGATGCCGAGGCCAATTTGCGGCGGCGGAAGTTCCCGCCACGACTGCTTCCCCTCATTGCTGCATTTCGTGACCGTACAGCTCTGGCGTGTGAGTGACGCCGTCACGTGTATACATTCCGCATCGTTTAGGCGCTAATGGTCGTCCCGACCTCGACGTATAGGCTCCGTTAGAGTCACCGATCTATAGATGTTACGAGCCCCCGGCCATCGGCTTATTTGCGCCAAACAAAACACTAGCTGGATATAGTTAGCCAGGCTTGTAAGAGACCGTAGAACACCAGGTCGACTGCCTTGATTTGCCGTGTAAATTACGGGAAATGCAGCTCGGTTGAATGGGAAGTCCCCAATGCACAAAAGAAAAACAGTCGCGTGTACACGAGGACGAATTCGGCTCCCATCGATCTTAAGCAAGCTTACTGCATATATCTTGCTTCTTGGCGGCCCGTGTAGGAACTAACTACACTGGGTCCTGTTACAAATTTTAAGAAATTCGTTTTACGAAAAGAACTATTCACAGCAACGTTGTATACATCGACCCAGGCTCAAGAAAGCATAACTTAAGCCTATACTCAACGCTCAACAAGCGCTGCTTGGTGAGAGTTTCAGGATGATTAACAAGTTGGAGATTACCACGATTGCCTGACGAACTGGCCAGCAAAAAACCAGTTGAAAGTTTACAGAACTGGGGTGACCTTGGTGGTTAAAATGGTAAGTGATGTTAATGAAGTTGATGCTCACGGATTCGCTCGGGCTGGAAAAGTATGAGCAGCTTAGCCAGTGCGTTCTACTGCTTAATTAGTAAGCGTTGTAGGAGCACACTGATCTTACCTGGCACTTGATGGTGTTGCTAGAGAACGGCCTGTGTCTTATAAGGTACGACTTTAATCCCTCCCTTTCCACTCCCAAGAGATATCGCAGATGAAGCAACTCTTCACTTCTTGAAGGGCATAGTTCACATTGCACATTACCACAAGATCCCTCAGCATTACAGGCTCTATTTTAGGGTTTTAACACACCCCTCCCCGGCCCACGAAACTTAACAAGCCCAGGAGAGATCACTTAGGCTGCTTCAATCACGCGGGAAGATACGCTTCCTTCCAACTCCATCGACAAAACTGCAGCATCGATGGCGCGTATACCCACCAGCAAACCTCACATTTAGTTTTGCAATAAAATCATGCAATTCAATCAATTAGACCAATCTATGCTGCAGAAGGTCGCTATCGGAGAGGAGAGGGGAGTGGCGGAGAAAAAAAGCACAAGCTTCGCGCGCTCATGAGCAATGGCGGGAGGCGTGCGGTCCACGCCATGGACGACAAGCGCGTATTGCTGAAAGGCGTCGCACTAACACGTTTTTTGAAAAACGCACATATTATATATCTATTTATTTTGTAATAAATTTATATCATACTCATACTATACTTCGAATAAAAGCTAAGTAAATTTCGTTCCGCCCTTGACAAGGGTTCAGTTACCCACCCACGACCACTTACAAAGGGCCCACTACCCACATATCGAATGGGGTTATATAATATCAGGACAATATAATATTACTATAAATAAGTATATATTAATCACTCTCCCGGATAGAGTATTAAGAAATATTATCGCTCCAGCCTTGTAAACTTCTGAAGATTTGGTAAACGGACACACAAGGAAGAAACACTTCTGAACAAAGCAAATGTCTATCGATTGTGCCTCGTTCCACGCCACAAAGAACTCGCTTTCCTCAGTTCTCTTGACTGACAAGTACCACAATTACTGTTATATATATATATATATATATATATATATATATATATATATATATATATATATATATATATATATATATATATATATATAATTATTATATATTATGTGTGTGTGTGTGTGTGTGTGTGTGTGTTGTGTGTGGTAAGGAAAGACAAAGACACACGAAAAAACATCTAAAAAATAAAAGTTTACTGACGTTTCAGGAAGAGGACTTTTTTCTTCAGGATTTCACTCTGAAAAAAGGAAGTCCTGTTCCTGAAACATCAGTAAACTTTTACTTTTTTAATGTTTTTCTCGTGTGTCCTTTGTCTTTACTTACCCTATTTTCTCGCGCTCTTTGGGAGTTTTTTTTTTTTAGAGTATATATATTTATATATAATGTAGGGCAGCGCGGGCACAACCGTTGAATCGTCACGTTCTGGTAACCGGTCCCTGTTGCTGTGCGTGTTTAGGACGGATTGGTGACGAAACTCCCCCTGAGTTCGCAGCCCTGCCTACTTCAGAAACTTCCAACCGAGCACGTTGCGCTGCCCACAAAACGAGTATAAAAGAGGAACACACACAAGTTCAAAATGATAAGTAAGAAATTACACGAACAAAAAAGCGAGACTTTCAAAGAAAGAAGCCGGGGGATATCGAACAAAAAGAAAAAACGGCGGCGACCCCACCCAAACCCAATCAGCCTTTATTAGAGTAGCGAGAAAAAACCCAGCGCTGACGAAACGCCACCGGCTATCGTCATCGATTTAATATGCAGCGATGAGACACGAAGGCTCTCGTCATATTTGTGGTTTTTTGTCTACCTCCGCTCCGTTTCATTGCGCTTATGACTGGCCAGCGTAGGGTGTAACCACATATAGGAACAGAACTGGAGGTTTATAAGAAGATGACAGACAAAGAACTAGCGAATAATAAAGTATTGGTAAGTAAAAAGGGAGGGGTTTCTAAGTTAGCTGGCGTAATAACCCCAACATAGCTTGAGTGAAGCTTAAGGTTAGGCATGATTGACCTAGATTGCGGTTTTAGGCAAGGATGGAATAAGAAAGAGGCTCTGTGCGTTAGCAGACAGTAAGAATAAGGGGTGCGGCCCCCTAGAGAGTCTCAGCCAGTATAGCTGGAAGTTATGGGCCTATGCTGCGTTGAAATCAGCTCATCAAGTGTAGTATCCCCATACTAATAAGGGTTACCACCCAAGATGGCGGCGTATAATAGTACAGACGCCGCCTCCATCGTGCCCAACACTGTTACGCACGGTGACGTAACTCAGCTTAGTGTTTAGCTTATTGAATTTCCATTCCTGTTTTTTTTTTTTGCTTCTACAGTTGTCAGAAAAATTTTGCTATGAATTAAACTTAGCTTTTCTTTCGGTGAGATTTACTTCATGGTAATAATTATAGAGTGGCCTTTGAGAAATTTCATCTTTGTGCGGCTGTATTTAGTTTTAGGGAAGACCTCGAGGACCCCTACAACGCCCTCGAGGACCCCCTGGAGTCTACGGAACTCCATTTGAGAACAACTGCTGTATAGCCAAAGGTAATATTAGTCCAATGAGCTAGCTGGAATTCCAACCGCGAGGAGAAAGAGGAAATGTTATTTAATTTCCAGTCATTGCCTTAGCCGTGTGGGTGGTTTCCTCAATGTAGTAACATTACGGTCTTCTGCTGCTACCCTTGACCGGGTTACCGGTGTAAACTGGTCGCCTGGGGTCGGGAATTCGACAGCAGAGCCTCCGCTTGGTCTTCTGTTGATGGTGTGTCTTGGAGAGCCCTTGGTTGTTTCTTACATTCTAATACAATATGACACAGAGTGTTAGATACGTCCTGACAACACTTGCAGTTTCTTGGGTATGTACTCGGGTACATCGGATGCTAGCAATGAGACAATGGGGATTCGCTTCCATTTGTAATCTTCTCCAAATAATTGTTCTTGGCTAGTGAAATGCTTATGAGGACCTGGGTGGTGTTTTCGCCTCTTTCCCTAATTCTAGATGAACATTTAAAAAAATGTCCGGGTACCGCACCGCTGAAGTGCATATCTGAAAGCATATTCTAAAGCGTTTTCTGTGCAAAAAAAAGTCGTAATAATTTTTGTTGAGCATGAGAGTTCCAATGATATCCCCTATGTGAATAAGCATAATTTCCTGCCACTCCCAGCTCATTTTTTCTTCCTACCTTTTATGTTTAGTAGTCGAGCAGTATGTCTTAAAGGAAATTCCTGATGACGATAATATGGGTCCGGACAGTGTTGAACAGCAGACGCATTTTCTATTACAGGACAGTGCTATAACAATTGTCCCGAACTGCACATCAGTGAACTCTGACTGCCCCTTTAAAGGGTGCTCCACAAGACGCACCGCTGTGCTGCGGCGAAGGGGCTGGATCGATTCTCAGGTTTTGTACAGAACCCATGAGCTACAGAAATGAAATAAATGACAAAGTAAACATGCCAAACGCGTACGTACGTAACAGTACAACAGACGAGTACAGACGACAGACAGACAGACAGACAGACAGACAGACAGACAGACAGACAGACAGACAGACAGACAGACAGACAGACAGACAGACAGACAGACAGACAGACAGACAGAGACACCTGAACCTGGACAGAAATCCTCCAAAGTTGTTTTTTGGTATTACAGTCGACTCTCGATACTTCCAAGTCGCTTAATTTGGATTTTAGGTGAATTGGAAGTAATGTTGTGGTTATAATTCGAAGCTAAAACTGAATATATAGGTTACTTGGAAGTTATTTGAATAAAAACATCAAAGTGACCGTTATATCTTGATAACATTCAAAATTTGTAAGCGCCAAAACACCGCCGTGCTCCGCACTATGTCGAGGCTATCGCAACTGACGCAGCGCAGAGCCGTAAAGCAGCAGGTCAGCTGAGACTCGCGCCGCCGTACTCCTCTATCTGTCTTTTCAGGTGCTCAACCTTCTTTGTTGCGCACAGCTCCGTGTGAGCAGTTTGTGTCGTGGAAGCTTCAGGCTCCGATTTTAGCGATAAGTCTGAACTATCAGGGCAACACATGTCGTACGCTAGAACTGCCGACGAAAGTCGAGATTCTGAACCAAATGAAGAAGGGAGACGTGTTGCGAACTAATGGAAATGCTGTCATGTGCTTTTCGTTTAATTGGAAGTTCGGTTAATTTGAAGTTTTTTGCGCTCCCCGTGGACTTCGTGTTAACAGCAGTCGACTGTAGTAAGAAACCTGTTTTTAGAGCAATTTTTGCTACGGCCTCCATAGTTTCAATGTAAAAGAGAAGAAATTAGCACTGTGTTTCGTGGATTGTGTCCAGAATCTCATCGGGGTCTTTCACCCAAGTCAGGCGTGTCTCGACACTCGTGGCCACGAACGCTCTCAAAAAGTGGCCCACACCCACATTCTCCTTGGTTTGATGACACATGGGCCAGGGTGTTACTGTTATTTCATTCAGATGGTCCTAGAGAACCTTACTCGTTCATTGGTTCGTAGTGGGGGTGTGACGGCGGCCACGCCGAGGAAAGCCAGCGAGAGGTTATCTCCTCCTGTCTGTAGAGTCAGGTGGGCGTGTCTACGTTACATCATGGAGTTAGTACTAGTGCCCTTACGCGTTATTGTTGTCTGGGGGGGGGGGGGTCATGAGTCACCCCCTCATGCTTATGGCGGGTACTCCCTTGGTTTGTCGCCTTCATGTGTTTTTCCCAGTGCATTGATCAGCTCATAGTCGGAGATGGTTGCAGTGCCTTGAACTGATTCTACTCATTCTACGTGATTCCACCAAGAACATGTGGTGTACTCCCGATTGAAGCCATGGGGGCCTTCTTGGATCTTCGTGGCGTTTATGGGCTCTCTTGAGCTCTACAATGACGCCTGTACTGTGCTTCGGGTACTTGTGGATAGTGGACTCCGCGTAAAAAAAAATCAGGCAACCATCTATTTGCGATTACCGGCGACAGATGTAAATTCCAAATCAGCGTGATTATTCCTCGCCGTACTTGGCTTACTCGCTTGATGAACTTGAGAACCAGATTCAAGCTATCGTACAGGTTTATATTCACTGGGTGGGGCCTTTAGGCTGCCTATATTGATGAAATCACCGCCATTTGTTTTCCGGTGCTATCGTCGCGGGGTTTCGACTTAGCTTTAACATAACTTAAAAACCCTGGTGCTGATGTTCTCTCAAAGACGGGTTTCCGCAGAAGATAAGAGCTTACCTGCCTTCGAAAGCACTCCCGCGTGCGTGCAACAGTTCAGCAGCAGTTATGAACAAGCGTCGCTGCCTGTTTGAGAGGCGTGCATGCTACATTAGCTCGGCGACAAGCACTCTTTTCGCCGGCCACAGCGTGCAAGCAACGGTTCAGCATCACTGGTGAAGAATCACCGCTGCCTGATTACCCCGCCGTTTTGGCTCAGTGGCTATTGTGCTGCTGAGCACTAGGACGCGGGTTCGATTCCCGGCCGCGGTGGCCGCTTTTCTGATGGAGGCGAAAAGCGAAAACGCCCGTGTGTTCGAGATTTCGGCGCACGTTACAGATCCCCAGGTAGTCAAAATTAGTCCGGAGCCCTCCACTACGGCGCGCCTCGTCGCCTGCGCTGCGTCCTCGCGTTAAACCTTACAATCAATCAATCAATCATTCAATAATCAATCAATCAATCGCTGCCTGATTGTGAGGTGTGCATGACTCGTTAACTCGGCGACAAGCTGTACGACAAGCTCGACGGAGGCAGGCTGTGGTGCGTAAACTATCAAATCCGGTACGGGTTTTTTAAATAATGCTGAAAGAGTACGGGGTCACTCCTTTCGTATTATTAAGCCCACTGTACGAGGATGTTGGTGTTTTAGATGCAGAGCATCTGATTCACTCGCCTTGTCACTCCGGCATCGTCGTCATTGTCGTCGGCGTTGTCCACCCCTCCCCCATTCTCCTCGCCGCGCCAGCTGCGCTCTCCGCCGCTCACCCCCTCTCCTCTCCGATAGCGAACCCTCTCTCGCGAGGGGCATTGGATTGGATTCGATTAAATTGTATTGGATTGGATTGGCTTGGATTAAATTGGATTTGGATTGGATTGGATTAAAGTGGCTTGTGTTGGATTGTGTTGCGTCATAGCCGCGGCACGTTGCGTCATAGCCGCGGCAGACGCGCTGGGGCCGGCGCATGTGCAGTACTCTCTCTTCCGCGGTTTCCTCTCCTTCGGGCGCGCTGCGCATATAACCGGTGTGCCGTTCTCCGACGAAGCAACATCCACGCTTGGCTCAAACACCTAAAGTCCACGCCGCTTTACAAGTACGCCAACGTCGTCATCGACTGGGACGGCTTACGCAGTCCCCTCAACGTTATGCGCGCTGGTAAAACACGGTCCTTTCGCCGCTCCGCCTATGCGTCGCATCTACACAGGGGTTCCCGCGAGGGGAAGTGGGAGTTTTTTTGCATTGTTTTCTCATTGCTCCGGACTGTCCCGTATATCTATAAACGCAATTGGCCACAAAAAAGGAAAAAAAAAACAGACGGTTAAGCCCAGTATACCACTACTGTCCTAAATGCATCTATACAGGCAATCTTTTATTAAACTATTGTGGGCGTGCACTGTACATAACTACACTCCATCGCAAAGAAAATGGAAAGGATTGTGTAGAAAGCCAATTCGCCACAGGTTTTTTGTTGTAGAAACATTTATTGGAGCTTATAAATAATGCAAATCAAAGCAAAGGAAAATGGGCAGCCTCTTCTTATTCCAGAAAACCGCGGGTGAACATTTTCAGCAAAAAAACAAAAGCTGAGAGAACCTTAACGACGTAAAAATTACCAACAAAAAACTGATGCGAGCATCAATATTCACCGCGGGTGAAAAGTAGGACATGCATATAAATATTCGACCGGAGATACAAGAAACAAAACCCCAAGAGCGTACGCGCACACACCCGAAGAGAAAAGATAAAGGAAAGATGTCGCCGAAATGACTGATGAGCCAACGCCCGCTTCAATCAGTTGATTTGTGCCAGACTCGTGCAATTACCATGAAGCCCCTTCAGGCATGGGTGTTTCCACCTCCCTCCGATCCCTCACCCCCTCCAAATCTGAGAAAAGGTAGCAGTCGCAGTGGTCGGGTTGAATGAACGGTGTCCGTCCGTACGCCATGAGCTTGCGTTGGACACGCGCCCAACGCAAACAAAAGAGAAGGACGAGGGGAGGCAAAGAAGAGGAAGGGAGGGTCGGCGGGATGATGGGTAAAAAAATGGGAACTCGGTGGTCGCTAATTTGAATGCGGGACGATGCTTGTGCCAACAGAAGCGCCTTTCGCTCAAGCGTGACGCGAATTCCGCGTGGTAGTGGTTTCGGGAAGGCTCTCGTTCAAATGCCCGCAGGTGAGGACGAGCAAAAAGAAAAACAAGGACAAAAGCGAAAAAAGCTGGTGATTCATTTAAACAAAAAAAAAGCGGGGGGGGGAAGAGGGGGGGGAAGAGGGGGGGGAAGAGGAGAGGGAGAATGAAGAAGACAAAGAAGCATGAAGAAGCATGAAGAAGCATGAAGCAAGAAGCATGAAGAAGTGAAGACATTTCACACTTTGTCAAGTAACTATTAAGCGTCAGTAGACGCGTTATTCAAAGAAAGTGCCCCAAGGAAGCGTCAGGAATTGTTAAAATTTAATCGTCACTTCAAACTTCTCTTTTTGTAGACCCGTTTAATGTTTATCTTGCCACTTATTTTATTTATATTACTTTATTTTACCACGTTTGTCACTGAGACTTTCTAGGAACAAATTTGCCATTTCAAGAAGTTTTTCTCATCCAGATATTTATTTTCTCACTCTTTCATGCCTCAATAAGGTTTTTAAAATAGCAAAGTACCGTCGTCTGCTAGCACGCCGCAGCCCGTTGTGCTCGTCTGCATGCTGCGGTGAGCAGACGGTCAGAGGCATGCACCGTAGGCATGCACAGCACTGCTTACGCCATCTAACGGGGAAGGCCAGGTGACTTCCTCCCTGTCACCCCCTTCCTTCTACCAGTTTGGGCTCAAGTAAAGCTTCTTCTCTCTCTCTTCTCTCTCTCTCTCTCTCTTGGAAAATAGACAAAAAACAAAGAAGTGCAAGTAATTAGGTAAAATAAACAATAAAATTATTTCAGCGTTTAGAAAAAAAACTGTTTCCATAGCAATCATGGTCTGCAAATTCAGAGGGCGCTGTAGTCGACCGGTGTGCTTGTCGCTCGATGACTTTCACTGCAAAAGGAACTCTGCTGAGCGCTGCGGATGGCAGACTAGCACCATTTTTAGGGTCTATATTACTACTGCCGCCATGATTGTGGTGGCTGAGATGAACTGAGGGGAAAACGACATAAAATTCGGGTGTCCTTGAAACCGGTTGGCCGAGCAGCAGTGCCCCTGCCGTTTATCACGGCTTGATCGATTGCGTAAGTTGCTAACCGAGCCTTCACCTTTCCTGCTAGCGTACGAGATGATGATGATGAGCAAACTTTTATTGAAGCCCTATGCGTCCCCTTGTGCGGAGACAGACCAGTGGGAGGACTCCTTAGTCCAGGAGTCCATGGCTCTGGCTGGCCGTCCGGGCCCGTCTCAACAGGTTAAGCTGCATGGGAGCCGGGTTCAGAGCTGGACAGCTCCACCGCCCACTGTGAAGGGGAGGGATGGGTATTGAGAGGGAGGTCGGGGGTTTGGGAGCATTCCCGTACGATGTGATAACGAGTACCTCTTTCGGAGCAAAACTGTTGAGTGAGAGGTGAGGAAGATCAAATGCCAAAGTGTATTGCGAGGGAAGGTCAGGGTTGGAAGTCGACGGAGAGTGACTTCGTCAGCCTTTGTGAGAGAGAGGTAAGGTGGCGGGAATGTGCGGCGAGAGAGCTTATATTGTGTGAGAACGTCGTTGTAGGTGAATAGGGTTTCGGAATCCAGGGTGGGAGGAGGATGTACTACAGCCAGTGGGCGGAAGCTTGAGGCGTTGAAATTGCGAAGTTCGTTGAGCTTCACACAGCTCTGTCCAAGTGTTACGAGAAACACATTCGTTTATAAAAAAATGTTTTCTCACCTGGTTGTTTGGTGTTTAAATAGAGTTCTTGGTGTGTTCGGACGCCTATTTTTGTGCGGGTACCTCTTTGTTGCAGTGTAAATAGGCCAGGACCAAGTTGAAATAGATATAAGCAAGTCTGCTCTTCGACTTGTTGCAGGTGGCTCTGAGGGTACGGCCGATCCTCCCATCTGAAGTCGACAGAGGACTTACGTGCATTGCTCACAAGATCGACGACAAGGTAAGGAGGCGCTTTTTCTTGGGACTCAGCATGACTGAGGCGCGGCTGCTGAAGTATGAGAACACCGCAGGCACGGACAGACCATGCTAGTCCTAAACCTGCAACTTTCTATCTTTTTTTCCTAACACTCTTACCTTTTTCAACGCACTTTATGATTCTATAAACTTCCATCTTGAGAACACAGCAAAATAACGTTACAGATGTGATCGACCAATGGTCTTCCCAATTCAATCACATCTTTCGCTAATGTGCTCTTCAGCGAGTGAAGCTGCCCTAGCAAGTATCCGAATAATCCCCATGTTATCCTTATTGAATCACGCATCCGCACCCGCCTCGTATTCAATTATGCTGCGTAAGCTCTAAATGATTAAAACATTTTATTCTTACAGAATCATAACCGTGTAGTGGAGCCAATTAATAAAACAAATTATTACAAAGAGAGAAAATTATCAGTATGAAAACCCGGTCAAAGAACAGCCACAAGTCTCGAACGCAAAGCTTCGCCGAAACTCAGATGCACGTTAATTAGCGACCGAATGTTGTTTAGCCTATCGGTCAAAACGAGCCGCGTTTCTTCCAGCCAATCAAATGAGCTGGCAGGACGTTTCGGCTCGCATTTGATCCCCGCGTCGACAGCCGAAGGCGCGCCAGAACTCCGGGCTGTTCTTCAGTGGCAGGTTGCACCTCTGTGCTGGCGAAGTCCATTCGGCGGTGTCCAGCAGGGACTGGATGCGGGAGCAGAAGCAGAAACAGCGGTTCAGGAAGAAAACCTGGTCGTCTGCGAACTCGTATTCTGTCCGGCCTATGAGCCACACGGGCCAGGTCAACCAGGCTGCCAACCGGTCCCACAGCCCACTCCTAGCGGCCTCGACTTCCTCGACGTGACGTTCGTAGGCGCTGAAGGCGACGCAAGTGGCTACGGTCTCACCGATCTCTTCCCTGATGAACCGGGAATCGAGCTGGAAGAGCTCCTCGAGGCACTGAACCGCGCTTGAGAATTGTTCGCGGCTGGAGTTGCTCCACCAGGGCTGGAGGACACCGTCGGCGTCTCGAAGGCTTCCCTTGGCGTCGATGGCGTTGAACAGTAGGCCACCCAGTATGAATCCCAGGCCGGCGTAGTTGAACACATCCGGATGCGCTCCGGACACCTGCGGTGCGATGCGAGACATTTAAAAGGACCCTGCAACACTTTTTGAAAATTTTTTTTTGAAATCTAAATGCTTGCCGAACGCTGTCACCCAACGCATCCAGTACCCAGATTAGAAGGTCGCAAAGTACCTCAGCCAAAAATTACGGCTCTAAGCCCATCACATAACTTTTAAACTTATTCAAAAGATTTTTCTCTCTTTCCCGGTCTTGACGTTCTTCTACGGCTGGAATTACGTCACTGAGGCCATGTAGCGGCTGTTGGTAGGTTTTCCTTCAGTTGCAGCAATGAACGCTTTTCGATAGCAACTTAAAAAAAAGGCACAAAAACAAAGCAGAAACGGAAGGCGTATCTGGTGCGACGAACAAATCACGCAGTGCCGCTCCGTGCTCGCGACAACCATAGCTTTCGCAGTGGTTCCAGACGTCGGAGGAAAGAGTGAAAGTGTTTATCGAAAGTGTTGAGAGGTCCCTTTGAGCTATGTACGAAGGGCTTTTTTCAATAACGCTATACAAAATGCTCCTTGTTAAAAGCAAACCAAGTTTATTATTTACAAACTCTAATATATAGAAGTTCAATATATTATTTACAAAACTTTACTAACTTTAATATATATACAAAAATAGAGTATACATTACTGAAAATGTAGCTGAAAAATCCTCCAATAGGTTTCGCCGGCAACACTTTAAACTCCCAAAGACGAGAACAAAAGATAGAAAACAACAGATAGAACACCAAATTTCCTTACTTTTAAATATGGTTGAATGCAATTAGATTTTAACGAGAAGATAACCACGACATATTTAGAGCAATAATATTAGACAGTAATGTTCAGTGTACCCAATTTGTTTGTGCGCGTAATATTTATTTATGGGAGAATTCTAGGGTTATTTTTCGTCGCACGTACAACTGGTACCTTGTTGTCATTGATTTCTTGTGCTTATGCTAACATTACCTAATAATTAAACTGTTGTTGCTGTATAGCATGTAAATTAATTTCTTTGTCATCATTTTCTTGACATGTTCTGCTTTGTGAATTAATTTCCATGTTTCGTTCCGATGTGTACACATACACCTGCGTGCCAACTGCGCTCGGAGGGAATGCTTCCGTCAGTCTAGCCGCCTTTTGCCTTCCCCACTCTTTCTCTATTCAGAAATTCAGTCCATTTAATTCAACTGCTGGGCGTCGTTAAATTGGTAATTTGAATTCCTGTGCTCCACGTGCGTGTGCGCGAGACTACCGAGCACTTGTTGTGTATATGCCCGCTATTTTCCGCTGCGCGAGTTGCAGCGGCGAGCTGCCTGTCTCGTGTTCGACGCGGAGCAAGCCTTCAGTTGTGTCACTTTCTTGGACCCTGGGACAACAACAATGACTCATATTTAGGGACAAAATTTTTTCTGGTTTTTGCGAGTATTCTGGACTAGACAAAACTTTGTAATTCTTCCATTGTGCGCATGGTACGTCTGTACGCGTTTTCGTCGTTGTGTACGCTTTGACTCCTTTTTCTTGTTAGGCGCTCTGCGCTTCCTGGGCTCATTCGCTCAATTTTTTTTTTCTTTTCCTTAACTTTATTTCGAGTTTTTTTCCTTGCACTACATTGCGTGCCATTTTTATTTAACTTTTTTTTTTCTCTATTGCTCGCTTTCCCGATCTCTCGCATTCACTTCACTGCATTGTAGTCATCCCCATCTGGCTAGCAAGCACTGCCACTAGCAGAGCTGACCTCTCCAGCCCACATTAAAGAGTTCTCTCTCTCTCTCTATCAGTCTCAGCACTACGAACATGGCGAACGGCGTGCTTATAAAGCGGTAGGTAAAGAGGCTTTGAGGAGCCGAGTAGCGGATGTGGTTTATAAGTCGGGGAGCCCAAGTAACGCATTGGCGGTCTTTCCTTAGAGACCAGTAGTCACCGGGCATTTAGTAGGCATTCGGAATTCGGGAGTGCATTCAGCAGGCATTCTGAGATAATTAATGGCAGCCTACCGTTGTCCCTGAAGAAGAAAGTGTCATGACAGCGGCATCTTACCGGTACTCACCTACGGGGCAGAAACTTGGAGGCTCACTAAAGGGTTCAACTTAAATTGAGGACCACTCAGCGAGCAATGGAACGGAAGATGATAGGTGTAACATTAAGGGACAAGAAGAGAGCGGAGTGGATCAGGGAACAAACGCGTGCTAAGGTCATATTAGTAGAAATTAAGAAGAAATGGACGTGGGCAGGGCATGTAATGCGAAGGCGAGATAACCGTTGGTCCTTAAAAGCAACAGAGTGGATCCCTAGAGAAGGCAAGCGTGGCAGGGGGCGGCAGAAAGATGTGCAGTTGAGACCAAGAAGTTTGCGAGGATAAATTGGTCGCAGTTAGAACAGGACCGGGATAATGGAGATCTATGGGAGAGGCCTTTGCCCTGCATTGGGCGTAGACAGGCTGATGATGATGAGTCATCGGTCGTCCAGGTGAGCGCTGGTCATCAGGTTCACCCACAGCTCGGGAAGGCGAAGAGAGAGGGAAAGGTGGCAGGATGGGTTGTGAGCCCACCCGATGATCATGGCGCCTGGTTCAAGTAAAAATTAGCATTTTGAAGGGCATTTGGTTGGATGTGTGGGGGCATTCAAGTGGAGTGAGGTTTACATGCTGAAAAAAAAAATAGAAGCGGGAAGTGTGCATATGTTTTCTTCTTGAGGCGTTTTATGTGCCTTCGCCTATCTCATCATCATCCTCGTCATCGTCATTTTTGAAGCCCTTTTTGTTTAAGTTGGCTTTTCTGCAGTGCATTTTGGTGTTACGATCTACGGCGCAAGTGAGGCATAGAACGCGTCGCATAATCATCACGTTCTTGGGTGGGTACACCAGAAGAAAAGGGAACGACACGAGGGTCGGCTGCCGTGGTGCCTCATATTTTTGCTCCCTGTATGGACTCGTCGCAATCTACAGCGCCGGTATTGCTAACAGATGATTTTTCTGCCCGATACGGGGCATGTAACAATCAATCCAACCACTGTCCAGCACGTCCAAGAAAATAGGGTGCCACCAAATATCACATTACGACCTCGTTATATCCAAGTCGCCTTATACTGAATATCAGATCGGTGGACTCCCACGCTGCTGTATTCGTAAAGTTCCTGAACACAGCGTGACTCCCATGTGAACGCGATCAGTTTATATCTTGAATGGACGTCTTCGGCCCGTATTGTGATAGCTTTGCCACGTGATGCGAACAACAACTGCAACAAAAACTTCGGTCGCTCATGATGTGTTTCGTTAATCCCATGCCTTCCGAACTTCCACTATTGCACATCACTGAGAACTCCCAGAAAAAATAAAACCCCTTTCTTAACATAACGATGGTTACAACGCGAAGCTTTTTCCCATGAAATTTCTCTAACTTTTTTCGCCGAGGACAAAGAAGTGACCTTCGATAGTAGAAGAGGACGATGAGGAACGATGGCGGTGATCGGACATGTTCTGTGTGCATTCTAATGTAAATACAGTTCTTTTCCCCTGACCGAAGGCGTTGTTGTCGCGACAAAGTGGTGCCGAAACCCGGGCTGAACGAACGACGGTATGTTCGCAACGGTTGCAACCAAAGCCTGAAAGGAACTAACACCGACTTGATCATGACGAACCACGAACGAAGCCTACTACTGAAGATCAGCTATACCGCAACGAAGTGTTCAGTGCTCTGCTATAACGACGCTCATATCCCAAGGAAGTCCAAGTCCAAAATCCAAACTGGTCGACAGTGTCGAAAGGCGTAAAAAGGGAAAAATCTCCCAAATCCCATCGCGGGAACCCCTTGTAGATGCGACGCATAGGGTTCACGTTGCAGCTTGGACAGCGGAGGACGGCGCTAGAACTATGGGCGGAGCCGCAGGCACCGCGTTTTATGCGCGCATAACGGTGAGGGGCGCGCCGGCGCCAGGCGTCTGCGCGGCTATGACGCAACCAATCCAACACAATCCACTTTAACAATCCAACAATTCAAGCGAGCAAATCAATACACCAATGCCCCTCGGGAGAGAGTGTTCGCTATCGGAGATAGGAGGTGAAGCGCAAGCGCAGCTCCGCGCGAGGAAAAGGGGAGGGGGACGCCCAACAACCCGACACCGGATGCAGAGACAAGGCCAGTGAATAAATGCAGCTGCATCTGACCGCGTCGCAAGGGGTCATCGGATAGACGTCGGCTACATAACGCGAGGGGCCCAGTATCGATTCCGATCACTTGAAGCGGTTTTTTTTTTTTTATGTAGGTGCTTGATGGGCCTTTGTGGAAACCCATTGTGTAAGCTGGCTTTCCTGTAGTGCGTTTCATCCTAAGTTGGCGTTTAACAATCATCATCACCCCCACATCATCATAATGTCCCCTCCCTTTATGTAAAGTTAGCTTTCTCTAGTGTGTTTCTGCGTTCAACGCTACCAGTGAGGCCTAGAAAGCTTCGTCTTAAAAGCTACCGCTTAAATTGGGAAACCACGCACTTGATGGCACTTACTTGAAGCACTGGAGGCCGGAGCAGGGATCCCATGACCACGGCGCTGTTGTAGGCGTCCAAATATCGCACGAGATTGGCCGCGGGAGACGTCCACGTGATGGTTTCGGGAGAGGTGTTTCCGCTCGCTGCGATGCTCAGCACGTGCATCCAGCTGCATCGCCGGGCCGCCAGGAGGGACGTCAGGAAGGGCGCCTCTCGGCTCTCCGGAACGCAGCTGCCATGTGGGGCGTGCACAGACAACAGTCAGAAGGAATACAAGGGACGGACGAATGAAACCACGAAGACCGGCAGCTGTAGATGGTATTCACTGAAAAGTTTAGCTGTCAATTTCTTCGCTTGGCAACACTGGAAACGGCCATGGACATGGCCGAAGCGCCACGAACATGGCGCTGCTTGTGCCACTACACCCACAGGCCGAAGCAAAAAAACACCGGCGTGCGTCGTCTGCTCCGTTTGAACTCGACTCTCAACGGTGTTGTCAACAGAGTTGTTATTAATCGCATTCACATTGGAGTCGAGACAATACTTTGCGTTCGGTGGGGGAGTTTGGAACGTCCAACATATAACATGTGCTTAGCACGGACAAGTACCGCCATCCCGCGGATCCCAACGTAGCTGCAGTGACGGTGCACTTCACATGGTTGCCTGCATGCGTGCCTCGCGAGTGAATACAAGCTATAAGAGGTTATACTTGTAGACGCAGCGTAAAGTAAGACAAAAGACAAGCAGACAACTATGCGTCACCAACAAATCCAACTTCTCCCTCTTGTCATGTGATCATAGTTTCTTGTAAATACATCGCTTTGATAGCGTTCAAACGTGACGGCATTTACAGCTACCGTATCATCTATTTACACATGCCTTTGTTACCTAGCATATGATTGTGTAAATGTAGTGGCATTCAGACGGGCAGCATTCACTGATCATCTATTGAGAAAACTTTCAAGTTGACTTTTAATCAAGTGTCGTTGATTGTAAAGGGAATTTCGGCAGTTTCGAACATGAACTACGTGCTGACACAACTCATGAAGACCGAGGAGAAATGCAACGTAGAGCCTATACGTGTTCCGCTGACTGCGACGAGTGTGTGCGTGTGCGTGTACGCCTGTACGTGTGTGTGCGTGCGTGTAAACAAACACACTCCAAAAATCACACAAGAATGAAATAAGTAAAAAAAAAACGGACGCACGTAGAAACAACAACGGCAAATCTTGCTTCCGTATCGGCAAGGGGACCGACTCCAGCGGGGTGTCTCAGTTTGTAGCTCACTCCAGTTAAGGGCAGTCCCCTAGCGGTAAGGCAGAACACATTGTCCTCTCTGTTTCAAGGTACGCTCGACGTTTTACTCATCTAGCGACGCGCCGGCGCACGATGCGCGTTTAGGCAAACCCAGCCCATGTGGTCTCTTTTCCAGTTTTAACACGAAAGTGTTTTATTCCGGGATCCTAAACAGCGCTTAACAAAACAACGACGAGAGAAGAGGGGACACAAGATGGCGCCGTCTTGTGTCCCCTCTTCCACATCGTTGTGTTGTTAAGCGCTGTTAGGATGGACGGATACCAACTAACCCAGCTGTCGATTTCTGTTTATTCCGGGATTCACGAAGATTTCGCTTACGTCATATCCGTCACGGAAGGGACGCCAGTACAACGAAGCAAGCGACCTGTAAAGGGTGCACCCCTGCCCACAGGGTCTTCTTGCGGGAAGCAAGCTTTATATTAGAGAGTACGTTATACTTCGCGGTTGTTCGTTTTCGGCTTTTATATTTAACACGAAAGTGTTTTATCGCTCGGGATACACCAAGATTTAACTAACGTCATATCCGTCACGGAAATGACGTCAGTACAACTTTTCCGATGTTACCCGCCAGCCGGACGTCGCTCGCCAAGCACACCCACAAGACAGCCGCCGACCCGCAAATCATGCTCAGCTGCAGATTTCGCGGCACAGTTCACTTTCGTGTTTTACCGATTCCTACGACAGAGGAATCAACCACGTTTTTTTATTACGACAACAGATAGTCTTAAGAACGCACCCGTAGATGATCCCCAGAGCAGTCTCATTTTGAATGATTGCTGGAGCGAAGAACACACCGCGCACGGAACGGATCTTGTGGTCCGCTGAGCGACGGGTGGCGTCGTCCATCCACGCGCTGCGAGCTATACGTCCCTGGTACTCGCTCTTGATTGCCTCGAAGAGCTCCTCGACAGTACCACGCTCCGAGCTCACCGAGTCGAACAGTGGCTTCCCCGCTGCGAGCGGTATTGGGCGTGGACCTGCATAAGCGGCGGAAGACTTGAAACGACACTGCGAAGTCAAAAGTCAGTTTAAGAGATGTGCGATAGTCAGTCCAAACAAAGCGCGTTTAGTTTATGTTAAAATAGTACGCTCCGTTGCCCCAGTTTGGGTGCCGCGCAGTTCGAGTGCAACTTTTACCAGTGCGACCTTTAGATGAAACGCGAAGGTGTTTATGGTTATGACAACATGTAATTCTGTGGAGGTCTTCGGGTATACATTTCCCCAATTAAGGCTGTCACATGTCACGCGAGTGCCATTCCAAGGAGATTACACCGCACGAAGCCTGGTACCGCTCGAAGACGACAGTCTCGCCTATGGTGAAAGACGTATGTATGTATGTATGTATGTATGTATGTATGTATGTATGTATGTATGTATGTATGTATGTATGTATGTATGTATGTATGTATGTATGTATGTATGTATGTATGTATGTATGTATGTATGTATGTATGTATGTATGTATGTATGTGTGTATGTTGTATGTATGTATGTATGTATGTATGTATGTATGTATGTATGTATGTATGTATGTATAAATCATTATTGGGAAAGGGGTTGGCCAGCGGAAGAAGTAAACACCAAAGAGGGTCGGTGGTTAGTGCCCGAAACGCAAGAAAACCCTCCACTGCGTGATTGGCCCCCGTGACCCCGGAGGCCGAAGCCAGTCAGAAACTCTGGCGTCCTTTAATGCACTTTCAGGTGATCTTCAGACAGAAATAAAGCAAGGGCCTTTCGTCCTGTCAGTGGTACATGATTTCATCAAGAAGCCTTCAAACACCTCCTAGATTCTTACTAACCTTTTTATAGTTAGAATGGCCCCAATTAAAAAAAGATATTGTTCTCTTAATTATGGTACAAACGTTGTTTAGTTAACAATACACATTGGTTGATTTTTGACGGTAAAAATTAAACAAAAATTAAGCAGTGTGGAAAAGAGTCGATATAGAAGCAAATACTAAAACACACGATGCCGCCTCGAGCTGCTCCAAACACAATAACAACAGATGGCGCACCGGGCGAAAAGAGAGGCTGCTACGTGGCGGGGGAACCAGAAGACTATAGGTTGCATTCACTGGCGAGGCGCGCATGCAGGCAACCATGTGAGTGCGCCGTCACTGGTTACGTGGGGATCCGTGGGATGGCGGTACTTGTCCGTGCAAAGCACATGATGTGTGGTGGTCGTTCCAATCTCTACCCCACCGAACGCAAAGTAATGCCTCGACTCCAACGCGAATGCGATTAATAACATTTCTATTGACACCACCGTTGAGAATCGGGTTGAAACGGAGCAGACGACGTACTCCGATGTCTTTTTTTTTCTGTGCCGTGCGGGCGCAGTGGTACAAGCCGCGCCATGTCCATGGCGCTTCGGCCATTTCCATGACCGTTTTCCAGTGCTGCCAAGCGTAGAAATTGACAGCTAAACTTTTCAATTATACCATCTATAGTTCTCTGACGACATATGCGACGAAGCAAGCAGATACGCCTCCAATCTTTTTTTACTTCTCGGCTGGCCGGAACATGTACAGCCTTTTCGAATGCTAAATGAATAGAGGAGGCCCCAAATATCCTCCCGAGAGGGTACCAGCTTACCGCGCGAAAGCACCATTCCTCCAGGTCTCCTTCGCTGGTGACCTCGTGGGGCACCACCGTCCAGGCCAAGGTTCGCAGCAGGTGCCAGGTCAGGTAAAGAGGAATGGCGGGAGGATTGCGCGCATTCAGCTCCCCGAAGAGGCGCCTCAGGGCCACCAGGAACCGCACGTTGGACACCTCGACGAGGTCGGCTTCGAGCACTTCCAGGTAGCCGCGAGTCTGCTGGTTTATCGCCTCCAGCCACATCGCCGTCTGCAAGGGTGGAGACTCTCTTATCCTGTCTCTTATCCTACCAACGCGTTTTGTTCTCCTTTATGTTCGCACTGTATACGAGAAACGATGCGCCTGGATGATGAGCTACAATTTCGGTCTATCGCTCTCTTAACTCTAATCTCTCGGTCTATGTGCAGTCATGGACAAAAATATGAACCGGAACGAAAAATAGGAACCGGAAAAAATATGAACCGGAATACGCAATAATGAAAAATACTGTTCGCTGAGGTCAAATAATGGCGCGCGATGGGTATATTCGTAAGCCCCATTTCCAGCTTTGTTTTTATAACTAAGCCACGCGCCAACTTCACTTGGACGGGAAGAAATGCGCTATTTGTGTGTTCCGCTCCATATTTACGTGTGCGTCTTTACCCCAAAGTATGAACCGCAACACGCAATATTGAAAGACACTGTACGTTGAGGTCACACAGTTGCGCGCAATGGGTACATCTCGAAAGCCACATTTCCAGCTTTGTTTTTATAACTAAACAACGCGCCAATTTCACTTGGACGGGAAGAAAACGCGCTACTTGTGTGCTCCGGTTCGTGTTTTCGCGTGCGCGTTTCGTTTTCCCATTATTGTACGCGTACTGTGCAAAAATCCTCGCTTGCTTCATTTGAATTTTACCATCCACTGATGCGACTTCAGAGCAAACGTTTCTTTTCAATGGTGGTCCAATTTCTCCTCACGAATCCTTCGTCTTATCTAAGGATTTCATTTCACGTTTCACGTTGCAGCGTCGTCGGCCCTTGTGAAAGCATTAAAGCCTATATTTCCCATACAAATCTGTTTCTCTCCCTCACACGCGCTCTTGCACACAGAATGGTGCGCTCTTCGCTATCTTGCCTGGAATCCGGGCGCTGCCTTCTTGAAGTCTGCAATGGCCATGGTCTCTCCGCCACTCTTGTACACGTTGGTGATGCGGAGTACCTCGTCGTCGGCTTCGAACACGTCGTCCAGCAGTCGCCGCGTCACCTTTACGCTCGAGAAGCTTTCGACGTGCTCCCGGATTGATATCAGGTACATGATGCCCAGGTTCCGTCTCCCTTCTCGCCACGACTCCAGGTCCGGACTCGGCGAGAGTCTCCAGCGCGGCCGGTCGCCAGCTTTCTTGGGCGTCGGCAGAAGATCCAATTTGAACACCGCGCTGATGTCCCAGCTGCGTATAGGACAACACCGCAGCACCGTCTGCATGGAGTTTTACCGTGTGGCATCTCGTGTGGATTTTTAGTTTGTAAGGTAGGGACACCTTCAAAGTACCGCATTTTCCCGCGTTTAACCCGCAACAAAAATGCGAAAATTTCAGCGGCAAAGTAGGGGTGCGAATAATACGCGGGCTTTTTTTTTTTTTTAGTGCACCTTCACTGCAAAGTGCGTTGTGCCGTGAAGAGGACCTTGAGTACAACAGCGAGGACTTGGAGTGACACTGAGTGAATTGTGACTTATACTGCTCGCTAAATATACGCTTTTTCTGTCTACATAGTATGTGATGTGTTGCTTGAGCAGTAGCTTTGGCGCAGCCTTTCCTGTAACAAATGTGTGGACAATACGGAAGGATTTTTTTTCCGGCGGGCTGAAAGTGGGATGCGGATTATATGCAGGCGCTTGTTATACGCGCGAATATACGGTATAACACAGATTGTAGGCGGGCCAGTTGGTACATAACTGAGTTACAAACAGCGCAGGAAAAGGACGATAGAAAGATCACAGAAACGCGGCTATTGCAGATTTAGCAGTAGTGCAGATTACTGTGCCATAAAACGTTTTTAGTTTTTTTAGCTTTTTTAGTCTTTATTTGTTTTATTATTGCTTTTGTATATGTCATTCCTAGATTAGTGGGCCCCGTATCTTCCGTCTTTTCATATTTATTGCCTGTTCGGGACAATAAACACAGCGCCGTGTATGTGGGATCTTCCTATACTATTGTTCCTACGCTGTTTGTAACGCATTTTAAGTACACACACCAGCATTGAACTGCTGGGTCGTGAAGCCGTATCTTCTCACGAGTGACAAGGCGGCTAACGCCGTCTTCCAAGAACCTGACGCTGCCGAGCTATATCATGCCCACGAGAACATCAAGCTCTAATTTAGATCATAGAGAATGTTACTTTGCTTTACATTATTGATATCGGGCTTCCTAAAAGACGAATAGAATATTTTTATTTCACACGAAAGTGTCTTATTCCCGGATACACAAAGATTTCAGTGACGTCATAACCGTCACGGAAATGACGCCAGTACAACGAAGCAAGGCGGCCCGAAAAGGGTGCACCCCTGCACGCAAGGTCTTCTTGCGGTGAAGCAACCTTTAGTACTAAAGAGTATGTTATATTTAGGGTTGTTTGTTTTCGGTTTTTATTTTTTAACACAAAAGTGTTTTATGCCTGCATTACACTCAAGATTTTGCTGGCGTCATATCCGTCACAAAATGACGCCAGTACACCCTTTGCCGAAGCGATCCGCCCCCAGGACGTGGACTCGCCAAGCAGACCCACAGCAGCCGCCGACCCAGCAAATCATGCTCAGCTTCAGATTTTCGCCTGGCACATTTTCACTATTCGCGTTTTACCAATTCCTATGACAGAGAATTCAATCACAGTTTCTTTTAGAGGAGTTTGGCATCAAGAGCGTAGAAGATCCACGTGGAAAGCCCTGTCAAGTAGGAGAAGAACGCTTCCGGCTGTTATAGCCGCGCCAGCGGCGGCACATGTGCACTCTAAGGTCATGGCTCCGAAGTGGTCAACAGGCGCAAGTAATCACCTCAAGGAGAGATGAACCATGAGGCTTATTAACTCCTTCATGCCCATGGCGGGTGCCCGGGGCCAGTCGAGGCCCAAGCTAGCGACGAACTGCAGCAGCACTTCCGGGCTGGGCGGTCGTAGGGGAATCAGCAAGCACTTCTGGAACAAGAGTGCCGCTTTCTGGGTTGCCCCGTTCAGGGGTCCCACCGCTGGCACACGGACTTGTCGCAGGAGGCTCATCACGTTGCGATGGGCAACCTGCACAATCTGTACGGTAAAGGTCTCATTGGAATCATCACAGATACGTATAGCCTAGTATTCTGGCGCTTTATACGGGCGGCTGACAGAATTATCCGAAACAAGCAGACAGGCACGATTGTCTTGGGACTATCGAGTGTGTAAGGAACTACTTTCTGGGTCTTGAACGGACGCGCAGCGTGCCCACAAGGCATTAAAGGTGGTGCTGGCATTTCTACGAAGAAGCGCCATGGCAGCGAGGCTTGTAGTTGAGGCCCGTCTTCATCAACTGTAACACGTGAACTGTATAAGTATGTGCATGTTTATTATATGGCCGTTTTTGTGGCGTGAGCTACACTGGCTGAGGTTGAGCAGTTTCGCGTGGCTGGTGGGGAGCCGTGCTGCGCATGCGCGAGGAGCAGTTACCGCACACGGCGCACAGAACGTTGCTCGCTGCCCGGCGTCTCTCACGCACCTCACGCGCCCAGCATCTTCGCCCACCTCCGTTCCGCACGTGGCGGCCCGGTCCACTTGACAATCATGCGAGCGGTGGCCGGCTGTGGAACCGATGGCTCGTGCGTCGGAGCAACGCCTGCGTGCTCCTGTGGAACCAGCTTAGCTCTGGGGCGACTGGTGACGCTGCGCTGGAACCGCTTGATCAATATATATGCGTCACGTAATGCGTATACTGTGTTTGTGTCATTTAATCAGCAGTAATCATGATAATGAACCTAATCCGAGAAAACCAGGAAAGCTAAGAATAACCAGCTGAACCTTAGCTCACGCTACGTATATCCTGGCATAGCCGAGCTAAGCCACTGCTATTTTTTTCTCTTCCTCTTATCAGCCCTTTTGATGCGTGTGTGAACGTTTTCAGTTTCAGACCTTTTCATTTTTTCAACAATGATAAGTACTTGAAAATTTCTGGACGGGACTTCGCATGCGGAGTCACATAATCCCGTCGTCTGCACCAATTAAATTCATGCTAGCAGTGCCCATCGAATAACGAACAAGTCTGCGCATGTACATTAAAGGGACACTGAAGTGAATTTGTCAAGCTCCCGTTTTTGCTTGCACTGCGTAGACTGGCTCAAATTAGCACACTTTTCATCGTTTATCCGGTTGACAAATCGGTAATTATTTTACAAAGCGCGAAAGAAGAAAAACTACCATGCGCGGTTTGCGGCGGCCGCACCAACTAAGGCTGTGACGTTGGGAGGAGGGGCGCCATGATTGGACGATGCCCAAGGTTAGCAATCACACAAGTTTCGGTTTCGGTTTTGGTTCTGTAAAACATAACCAATGGCGTTGTAAGATGGGCATTCTCAATATCTCAGTAATCATCGTACCGCGCTTCTGCCATGTTGTCGGCTGTAAAATGCACAAGATAAGCCTCCCAGGACGGCTTGTAGTCGTAGCATTCACTAGCCGAGACCTACGCAGTGCATGAACGCCCTCCGCGTACCCGCAGACGCCCAAATGTCATGCGCTTTTCCCCCATATTTGGAGCTTGCCTCCCTCATGCCTGTATCGTAAAAAGCGTGTTCGCACCAGGCCAAGGGTCTGTTCATTCTGGCCTGTGCCCACTGCCTGCAAGCAGTCGGTGCTTATGGCAACAGCACGCCAACGAGAACTCGCTAGCGCGCCAGTGCCAGCCTGAGCGCGTTTTGTGAACTAGTTCGTGTAGCCATCAACGTTGCGGCCCAAAAAAAGGTGAACTCAATATAGAAAACATCGGCGGAAAACAAAAAAGTTAACTTACAAAAAAAAAAAAAGCACGTACCCACGGAGATTCGAACTCGTGACTTGCAAAACATATGCGGCAACCTACCCAGCGCCTTAGACAACTGAGCCACGGAGCGCGATGCGGAGGCGTAGTTAATATAGAATATATATTGTACAACCGGTTTACACTTTTATTTAGTTTTGGCATTTCAAGCAGCTTAGGTGACTATTTGTTGTACTGCGATCGTGCAGTAAACGTCGCCCAAGTTTCCACAGTAGCTCACGTCTAGCAATTGCATTTCGTAGACGGAAAAGCGTTCGCAGATGCGTAGTCGTGCTGCTGACCGCTATGTTCGCCCAGCGCAAAAAAGTGCTTCCCGCGCCCTAGTTTTACGCTGTACGGTAAAAATATCAGTTGATTTTATTTCCTTCGTACCTATATTGACTTCGCTGACTCTTCTCCCGCCTTCGAGAGGCCTTATATTTTCCTACTGGCGTACCAGTCAGCGAAGCGTCGCATGTGCACTTGTGCCGCGCTTGTGTGAAGCGACCTTGACTTGGAGCTAGATACAGTGTACAAACAAACCAAGTAAAGAAAGGCACATTCTTCCATTCACAAACGGTGTCTGGCTTCGTTTCACTAAGCGAACGAATTGCGACCAAGCAATTTTTTTTAACCTCCTTGATTGCGACGACCCGCCGGCGGCCGGCGGGCGAAACGCTGGGCCGACTGACTCTGTCGGCCGGGGAGCCGTGCAGTAGCGCAGCCGTGGCGCAGCAATTGCCCAGCTCATCCCCTCCTGACGTCCACCGAAAACGCCACAGAAAATGGGCGAGCGTAAAGAGAGGAGGACAGCATTTTCGAATTAGTTTTTCTACTAAATATAAATCGCGTAAACGCGCCTGAGTGGTCGAAACATGGCCTGGGGACTCCGGACTACAATTTGCGCTAGTAATCCCGCAACTGTTACATATCACTTCAGTGTCCCTTAACAAAGGTCCAGCCAGTGCGCGATGTTCAGCATATCTGAACTTGGCTGCGCACATGTAACACATAAACCAGACTGTCCAATGCGCCAATTAAATTGACATTCACATATGTGAAAGTCCAGCTGCGCACATGTGTGGCACATCTGGGGCGGTATTCTCGTAACGTCCCTTTTGAAAACGTCCCTTTGCGTCCCTTTCATCGTGACTACTTCCGGTTAAGCAGTGGGCCTTTGATTCAAATACCGTAAACTGTCTTGCAAATGCATTTTAAAGAACTGAAACCGTATCAGAGTATCTTTATGTGTTTATTGTTCCTCGAGCCAGCCAACAATAAGGCGACGAAAAATCGTCTGCTCCAAATCGTCTGCTCCGAGTAGCCACGGCTCATAGCTCCGCCGTGCTTGCATGGCGTCACATCCGGGTGTACGCTTTTAGCCAATTAGGGCTCGCTCAAAAGGGACACTTTTGAAAGGGACACAAAAGGGACAAAACACGGGAATACCGCCCCAGGACTGTTCAACGCATGCGCAGTTTGGTCATCCCGTCGACTGTGCCAATTAAATCGACGCTAGTACATCCCTGTGATATAGGCCCAGAAGCGTTGCAAGCTGGGCTAGTTGGAAAGACGATCCAACGGATGTCCTTGTGTTCAACTTCCTCTTCCTCTGTTTTAGTTTACGCAGGATATTTGCCATGTGCAATGGCAAATATCCTGCCCTGCGCATGTGCAGAACCTCTGGACTGTGCCGGATAAACGCAGTTGGATCATTGCGTTGACTTCGCCAACTAAATCGACGCTGGCCGAGTGCAATGATAAAGGTCTCGCTGTGCGCATGCGCAGTGGCAATAGTCAAACTCTGCGCATGCGCAGTGAGACTATCCTGTCGACTGCGCCAGATGAATCGCCGCTAGCACTTCGCAGTGATAAAATGGATGCTTCCAGAACGAAGTCTGAGAAATAATCCATGACTTCGTATATTACAAAAGGCAGGCAGACAGCATAGAGACGAGCCAGCACAAACCAGCGCTTGTGGCCGTTCGTCTCTCATAATCTATAGCACGCAAACAAACGAGCAAATGCGCACACACGAATCTGTGGAACTCCTCGTGCCTCAAAGACACGTGGACAAAGTTGTCGTTGCTGCAGGGCGTTTTGATGTGAGGCCATCGAAGAATGTCCTTCTTTAACCTACCCTAATACAGCTTCGGTGGAAAAGACGGGATGAGGACGGCGTTTGGCCGCCCAAGTTTGGCCGCCATGTAAGAGAAAAGCGATAGGCGTGCACCAACACCGGCGTCTGCCACTAACATTCGTTCGGCTACCCAGCATTTCAATCGCGTGTCGCGGAGTTCAGCAGAGACATTCGTCCGAGCGAATCACGTTCGAATGGCGGCTCGCAGCGCCAAGGCGTACCTCCTCCACGCGAGACACGGGGTTTGTCGCCAGGCGACGCCAACCGTCACACACGAAGCTGTAGAAGTCCTGGCAGGGGTCCACCGATCGGTTCAGCGATCTCAGCAGCTCGGGCATCTCGGTGGAGATGTCGATCAGCCTGCGCCGGCGTCCGCCCCCGGTCACTAGGGCTACGACCATGCCTCCCACAAGAAAAGGAAAGACGACGCAGCAGCACGAGGCAACGCAGCAGCAGAAGCCAGAGCAGCGCTTGAGCGATCGTGGGTAGCCCACGCTGGAAGCGCCGCTAGAGAGAGAGAGAGAGAGAGAGAGAGAGAGAGAGAGAGAGAGAGAGAGAGAGAGAGAGACTTTTGCACACCTCCGACTAAGGCAAGAGGGGTGGGGGAGGCTCAGAGAACAGATCTAGTAACGTTGGCTTAGAGGGAATCCACGACCACCAGGGCTCGTATTAAACGTACTTAAACGTATTTCAACCCATTCTAGAAGACCTGTGCGTGGATCTCTTGACATAGCAAAAACCAGAGCAAAAAAAAAGCATTAAAAAATTATGATGAGCAAAAAATTAAAAAAACATCGCAATGTCGGACTCGAACCTGAGCCTTTTCGTTTAAAACCACGTACTATACCACAGCGCTACAGGGGCAGCAGCAAACACGGCTTTTTAGGGAATATTTATCCCATAAAATCTCCGAATAGCGTTCTTAGCCAATGAGAGGCGACTTCCGTGAGAAATTTCTGACGTTGATTCTCACGATTGCCGTGATAATAGACACTACCATATTTCCACGCCCTACGATGCACTGGAACATGCCAGCAGCCTAGACGGGAACTAAACGCTACATCTAGTCCGTATTGTTTAGCAACCTTCTCCATACAACGAGGGGTTGTACGTATATAGGTTGCTCCTTAACACCCATTTGGCTCTTAAATTTCACTTCCTTGCTTTCATCCTTCTTCGACGAGGTCTCTGATACTGCTTACAAATGTGAGAATCCCGCAGCCTTCAGCCATGACAGCGACGCATCAAAGCTTGAAAGAACTGCAGCCACTCCGTAAGATGTTCGCGCTAACATTACCCTCTCCTGTAGCAATGCACGGAAGATGTTGATTGGGTTACCAGGCGGTTACTGATCCGTTGACGGTGAAGGTACTTTCGCAGGTTTTTAATGATTTTTCTGGCGATTACCTGTCGTCAGAAGTGGGATGATTGCTGTCACGTTCGCTTTCTCCGTCGGACATTCTTCGGCCTTATGCTTTCCGTCCCCCTTCAAATCCAGGTAACATTTACGTCGTGGTATGCCCTTTCTTTCTTTTCTTCCTACATGTCAATGTCGTTGTTGTTGTTGTTGGTCCTTAACTGATGCACCTACCCAAGTGGGGGATTGGCCAAGAAACGGGGTGGCTTTTCGGGGCTAACACGCCCATCTTATAGCACTATAAATTAAGCATGTGAGTTGAAATGGGGAAACGGTTACAGAATTAGTTCACAGAGCTGGAAACGAATCAGAGGTTGATGCCATGTTTAGGAGAATAGGTGAAAAACCAACTTTTGAACGGGTTAGCAGGACAAGCGTCTAGTGTTTGAAATATACGCATGAATGGCCGCGACCACCCCCCTGTGACAAACCCCCAGGGATGCGGCCCCGAACGAAAGGAGCACAGGCATCGACAGAGGATGGCCAAGGCGTTGAACTGGTGCGGCTAGATAATGTCTCCTAATGAAAGAAAAACCGCGGTAATACAAGAAAAATTGATCAATTATTTCGCTTTCACCGCAAGCAGCCCAAAGGCTGAAGGGGGTGTGACTAGTGCGATGCAAATAAAAACTAAGCTGCGGTATTCTACATCTGATGCTGATTAAGGTAACCTCACACTGGCGGGACTCGTAAAATCGCGCATCCCAATTGTGAGCTAGATGGGCATAGTCATCCAAGCATGGGATAGCACCTTCTTGTGGTATCCCTACCCGTTGATATCTGCGGAATTTTGCTCGCGCAAGGAGAAATGGAGTGGGACTGAGGTCCACAGGAGGGCCATTTAAAGATGATTTCACCAAAGAATCAGCCGTTTCATTGAGCCATGGTCCCCTGTGACCTGGACCCCAAATGAGGCGGATATTGTGCAAATGGAGAGGCACGAGACAATTGAAGGTACGAAGGAGTAATGAATATTTTGGAGACGTTGACGTGGTACAACCCGATAGGGAATCTGAAAAAACATCAAAATTTAAATATCGTGGAAGTAGCCTTTTTAAGGCCAAAACTATTGTGAAAAACTCAGCTTCGAGTGTAGGAGTAAAGTCAGGTAAACGATAAGAAAATGACCAATTAAGTTGTGGGCTGAAAATTCCCACGCCCGCCCTCTACGCACGTTGCGATGCATCCGTTGCCACTACAGTTGAACCTCATTTTAACGAACACTGATATAACAAATTATCGGCCATAACGAAGTAAATACGAAATTTGGATGGCCATGCTTCATTTCAGTGACATTTATTCTGTTTATCATCATCATCATCATCAGCCTATCTACGCCCACTGCAGGGCAAAGGCCTCTCCCATTATTCTCCAATTATCTCGGTCCTGTGCCAACTGTGACCAATTTATCCCCGCAAACTTCTTGATCTCATCTGCCCATCTAACTTTCGGCCACCCCCTGCCACGCTTGCTTTCTCTAGGGATCCACTCTGTTACCCTTAATGACCAGCGGTTATCTTGTCTTCGCATTACATGCCCTGCCCACGTCCATTTCTTCTTCTTAATTTCTACTAAAATATCTTTAACACCAGTTTGCTCCCTGACCCACTCAGCTCTCTTCTTGTCCCTTAAAGGGACACTGAAGTGAATTTGTCAAGCTCCCGTTTTTGCTTGCACTGCGTAGACTGGCTCAAATTAGCACACTTTTCATCGTTTATCCGGTTGACAAATCGGTAATTATTTTACAAAGCGCGAAATAAGAAAAACTACCATGCGCGGTTTGCGGCGGCCGCACCAACTAAGGCTGTGACGTTGGGAGGAGGGGCGCCTTGATTGGACGATGCCCAAGGTTAGCAATCAAACAAGTTTCGGTTTCGGTTCTGTAAAACATAACCAATGGCGTTGTTGGATGGGCATTCTCAATATCTCAGTAATCATCGTACCGCGCTTCTGCCATGTTGTCGGCTGTAAAATGCACAAGATAAGCCTCCCAGGACGGCTTGTAGTCGTAGCATTCACTAGCCGAGACCTACGCAGTGCATGAACGCCCTCCGCGTACCCGCAGACGCCCAAATGTCGTGCGCTATTCCCCCATATTTGGAGCTTGCCTCCCTCATGCCTGTATCGTAAAAAGCGTGTTCGCACCAGGCCAAGGGTCTGTTCATTCTGGCATGTGCCCACTGCCTGCAAGCAGTCGGTGCTTATGGCAACAGCACGCCAACGAGAACTCGCCAGCGCGCCAGTGCCAGCCTGCGCGCGTTTTGTGAACTAGTTCGTGTAGCCATGAACGTTGCGGCCCCAAAAAAGGTGAACTCAATATAAAAAACATCGGCGGAAAACAAAAAAAGTTAACTTCAAAAAAAAAAGCACGTACCCGCGGGGATTTGAACTCGTGACTTGCAAAACACTTACGGTGACATGCATACCTAGAACCTCAGACAACTAAGCTACGGAGCGGGACGCGTAGGCCTGGCTAATATAGGGTTTATATTGTACAACCGGTTTACACTTTTATTTAGTTTTGGCATTTCAAGCAGCTTAGGTGACTATTTGTTGTACTGCGCTCGTGCAGTAAGCGTCGCCCGAGTTTCCACAGTAGCTCACGTCTAGCAATTGCATTTCGTAGACGGAAAAGCGTTCGCAGATGCGTAGTCGTGCTGCTGACCGCTGTGCTTGTTCGCCCAGCGCAAAAAAGTGCTTCCCGCGCCCTAGTTTTACGCTGTACGGTAAAAATATCAGTTGATTTAATTTCCTTAGTACCTATATTGACTTCGCTGACTCTTCTCCCGCCTTCAAGAGGCCTTATATTTTCCTACTGGCGTACCAGTCAGCGAAGCGTCGCATGTGCGCTTGTGCAGCGCTTGTGTGATTGACTTGGAGCTAGATACAGTGTACAAACAAACCAAGTAAAGAAAGGCACATTCTTCCATTCACAAACGTGTCCTGGCTTCGTTTCAACTAAGCGAACGAATTGCGACCAAGCAATTTTTTTAACCTCCTGGACTGCGACGACCCGCCGGCGGCCGGCAAGACGAAACGCTGGGCCGACTGACTTTGTTGGCCGGGGAGCCGTGCAGTAGCGCCGCAGCCAATTGCCAGCTCATCCCCTCCTGACGTCACACGAAAACGCCACAGAAAATGGGCGAGCGTAAAGAGAGGAGGACAGCATTTTCGAACTAGTTTTTCTACTAAATAAAATCGCGTAAACGCGTCTAGAGTGGTCGAAACATGGCCTGGGGACTCCGGACTACAATTTGCGCTAGTAATCCGGCAATGTTTACATATCACTTCAGTGTCCCCTTTAATGTTACACCTATCATTTTCCGCTCCATTGCCCGCTGAGTCGTTCTCAATTTAAGTTGAACCCTCTTAGTGAGCCTCCAAGTTTCTGCCCCGTAGGTGAGTACCGGTAAGATGCAGCTGTCATACACTTTCTTCTTCAGCGACAATGGTAGGCTGCTATTCATTATCTGAGAATGTCTGCCATATGCACCCCACCATATGCACCCCACCCCCAGATTCTGTTTATAACGAAACCGAAACCACGAGAACGCACCCGATATCGGCTATAACAATGAAATATTTGAGGAAGACTGATAGGCTACTTGGACAAACTCCCGACGTCCGAAACTGCGGAAGTAGAAAAGGCCGTTTTGTAGAGACGGCGAACATTTAGACGTCACGCCGCGAACGAGTCGCCAATCCCCACCTGAAAAGAGGATGAACGCGGTAATCGTGTCACTGCGAAACGAAAACGCGCAACTGCGACAGCAATTAGCCGACATCAACGAGAAGCTGCAACGTCTCCTGGCCGCACAGCAGCAACAGCCGCAAGCACCGGCCCACCCAAAGGGGGAGCAGGGACGGGTCCCACTTCCCCCGTCGCTTACGCCGCGACACCGACCCCAACCGACGCCGCCAACACCGGCAAGCCCACAACCAACGGAGACGACCGTAAGCCTACCACCATCCTCCGAGACCGCCATGGAGGCCCAAGAAGACGAGGAATCTCCGCGAACAAGAGACGACGAGCAAGAGGCACGAACCAAGGTGGAATAAGTGTTGCCGTCCGGTTACGACGCTGCACCGAAAGAATAGACCGCTTAGAGAAGAGAGTCGACGCTCTCGAGCATCGCATGAACGCCCGGTTCGTGGCAGTAGAGCGCCGCCTCGATGCGCTACAAGAGTTCCTATACAGGAAGCTAGGCCGCGATGACGACGTGGCAGTAGAAGACCGCAGCCCAACCGTCAACCCAAGGACATCGCCATGACCAGACAACCCGGACCAACTCGACGCTCACAATTTGGCAATGGAACTCCAACGGCTTCCAGTGCCGGAAAGCAACGCTACTACAAATCATCCAGGGCGCCGAGAGGCCCCCCGACATCATAATGGTGCAAGAGACGCACACGGAGGACGCCCCGTCGCTCACGGGTTGCAGAGCACACGCAAGCCCCTCGAGTGCACGAGACTGCGGGAAGGGGGTGGCGCAGGGCGTCTGCACCTTCGTGAAGAAAGGGATCCCGTTTGTGAAGCACGAGGGCCTCCTCGGCCGCAGCGCACTGGAATACTGCGCAACCGAAGTGGTTCTAGGGAAGAAGAAGAAAAAGTCCATCCTCTTGGTGAATGTGTACAGCAATCCCGCGCATCGCCAACAGAAATTCCGCACCATTCTGCACACGGCGCTTGCGACGGCGCCGAGGAACACGATCGCGATTTGCGGAGACTTTAACGTCCCCCACAAAGAGCTCGGGTACACCCGCACGACGCTGAAGGGCAAGGAGTTGCTAGACGAGGCGGCCGACGCGGGGTTCACCTTGCACACAGACCCCTCGTCCCCCACTCGCATCGGCACGTCGGTCACCAGAGACACGAACCCGGACCTCGCGTTCGTCCGCGTCGCCAACTCGGTCAGAGGCGGAGCAAAGTGGCGAAACACGGGCGAGAACATGTGTAGCGACCACTTCGTAATAGAGATCGAGCTGCCGACGACCGCGCGACCCCGGGACGAGCGTCGCCGCCAGCAAAAGATCACAGACTGGAGCCTCTTCCGCGCGCGCGCCGAGGAGGAGTCCACGCAAGACATCGCGGACATCGAGAGCTGGACCGAAGACATCGTCCGCCTCATAACGGACGCAACGACGGAGCTCGAAACGGACGAGGAACACCCCGGCATAGACAGCCGCCTGGCAAACATGTTGGAAGCCCGGCAGTCGCTGCAGAAGAGATGGAGGGGAAGGAGAAACAATCACCGTCTCCGCAAGGCGGATAGCCACGCTGGGACGCGAGATCGAGAAGTGCAGCAGAGAACTCTGCACCCAGCGCTGACACGCGGTGTGTAACGAAGCGGACGGCCAGCTCCACAAGGGGAGAACGTGGCGGTTGCTGCGTCACCTCCTGGACGAGACCGGCACCAAGGGCTACCAGCAGCATCGCCTCGCGCAAGTCGTGCACACGGCCACCAAAGCGCTGGGAAGGGAAGAGACATGCAGGCGCATCGACGCGAAGTACCGTCCCGAGCACCCCCAGCGAACGCCACGGAGAGTACGCGGGCGCAGACAATCCCGTTCTCGACCGCGACATCGAGGAGTGGGAGGGTCAGGGCCGTGCTGCAGACCATCAACTGCAAGGTCGGTGGCCGGGCCGGACCGGGTGACGAACAAGGCCCTGCGGAACCTCGGCGACGGGGCCATCGCGTCCCTGACGAGGTACTTCAACCGCTGCTGGCGAGCGGGAGCGCTGCCGCGCCAGTGGAAGACGGCGAGAACGGTGCTGATACCGAAGCCGGGCAAGCCGCCCAACATCGAGAATCTGCGCCCGATATCCCTAACGTCGTGCGTGGGGAAGATTCTCGAAACACGTGCTGAACAACAGATGGCAACGCTACCTCGAGACTGAAGGGCTATACCCCGACACCATGTTGGGTTTCCGGGAGAGGCTCAGCACTCAAGACGCCATGATCCAGCTACAAACACGACATCCTGGACACGTCCGTCGGCAACCCAAGACTACAGGGCCGTGCTCGGGCTGGACTTGCAGAGCGCGTTCGACGAAGTCAAGCATTCCGCCATCCTGGAACAGGTCGGCAGGCTCGGCCTGGGCAGAAGATCCTACAACTACATCCGAGACTTTCTCTCGGAGCGGACCGTCGAAATACACGCGGGGAGACCTCCAGCTGCCGCCGAAGAAGCTCGGGAGCACGGGAACCCCTCAGGGCTCGGTGATATCGCCGCTGCTCTTCAACCTCGTGATGATCGGGGTGGCGCGCAGACTCTCGGGGGATCCCACAGGTCTGCCACACCATCTACGCGGACGACATCACGCTGTGGGTCCCCGGGGGTAGCAACGGCCACATCGAAGACGCGCTGCAGACGGCGGTGGACGCCAATCGAAGACCACCTCGACGGTAAGGGCCTGCGGTGCTCGCCGCAAAAGTCGGAGCTGCTGATCGTCCCGCCGCCGGGCAAGTACCGCAAGAGGGAGGCCGAGGACTCGGCGAACATCAGAATCAGAACGAGGGACGGCGCCGTCATCCCAGGGTAGACACGCTCCGGGTCCTCGGCATGTACCTCGAGGCCAGCAGAAGTAACAAGACCACGGTCGACCGCCTCGTCACCAAGATCGGCGCGGCGGCCAGACTCGTCCGACGTGTGGCGACACGGCACAGCGGAATGAAGGAGGCCAGCCTCCTCCGACTGCTCCAATCTTTTGCGATGAGCCACGTCGCCTACGTCGGCGCGTTCCACTACTGGCTACGGCAGGAGCGGGACCGCATCAACGCAGCCATCCGCAAGGCTTACAAGACGGCCCTGGGCTTGATATGCAGCACCAGCACGGCCAGGCTACTCGAGCTGGGGGTGCACAACACCCTCGAGGAAATCAGCGAGGCCCAAACGACAGCGCAGCTCGAGCGCCTCGCCTCCACAAGAACGGGCAGGGCGCATTCTGGAGCGCCTCGGGATGGGACCGAAGACCACGGACTCGCATCGGCACGAGACGACGCAGCTCCAGCCGGAGGTGATGCAGCGGCTCCGGATCCTCCCGCTACCCCACGACGTCCACCCCGACCGCAACCGCGGCCGCCGAGAAGCGAGGGCGCGCGCCCTCGCCGCGACGCACGCAAACGACACGGGCGCCCTGTACGTGGACGCCGCCCGGTACCCCGACAGACCCGACGCCTACGTCGCGGTGGCGGTCCGCGCCACCACGGGTGAAGTGTACAGCGCCTGCAGCGTCCGCACCCCGTCCGCCCGCCAGGCGGAGGAGACGGCGATCGCAGTGGCGCTGACGGACCCGCGATGCACCACGGTGATCAGTGACTCGCGCTCGGCCATCGCGAACTACGCCAAGAACAACGTGTGTGAAAGTGCTGTGCGCGTTGTGAGGTGTCGTGCAGTGATCAGTGAAGCGGTGCCGGCCACCCACCCTTCGGTGGTTTCCGGCGCACACGGAGATCAGAGACGTGGGCGGCGGTCTCCCCAACCGCAACGAGACGGCGGACGCCGCCGCGCGAGGACTGACCAAACCGCGCGGCGGCGGCGACGGCGAGTCCGGCCGGCGGCCACCGAGCTACCGGCGGGGCCCCCCCTCCTCCTCCGAGCTCCGCGGCGAAAGACCACCGAGAATACGACGACGACGGGTGGGACCCGGAGCCCCTCCTCACGTACGGGGAGGTGCTGGAGTGGTACCGGCTCGGCCGCCGCACCGCGCCACCGCCCCACCCGGGACTCACGCGTTCGCAGGCAGTGCTGTTACGCCAGTTACAGACACTATCGGTAATCACACCGGCACTCGCACGCCACGTGTGCCCGGACGTCTATGTCAGTGATGTGTGCAGTGTATGTGAGCGTGAACGCGCAACTTTGGCCCACATCCTGTGGGACTGTGCAGTGCATCCTGTAAAGGAGCCGACCTCTACGGCCGGTTGCCGGACACCATCGTCAGTGCCGCGAACTCACCGGACCTGACACAACAAACCTTCGCCGTCCAGCAGCTCGAGGCTGCTCTCGCCAGGCAGAGGCGGAGAGAGGCACCGACGGGGGGGAAAGGGACGAGTTCCCGAGTACCTTTCGCGCGCAGCTCTCGCCGACGCCGGCGGGGCCTAGTCCCGAGGGCGACGTAAACGCGTCGGGGGGAGGGAGCGGCTCTGTGTAGCCCGGACTTCCCCTCTGCTGGCATTAAATAAAGTCTTTCTCTCTCTCTCTCTCTAGGCTTTTGATGAGGCTTGACCAGGCTTTGTTACTGAACTAGCTAAAAGAAGCCGCAAGTGAGTTGGAGCGGCCGTCACTAGATGGCTATCCGTCGAAAATTCTATCACCATCATCACTGTGGTTACAACAGAAGTTTCAGTTCGGAACGCTGGTAGTGCGGGATGTTAGCGCCGCCGCGCTGTTGTAATGATGCCGTGCTGTGTTTGTAGATTAGGCCAGTTGGCAAAGAGCGCGGCCTTCCAGTATTGCGGCGCGGGTCGGCGCTACCACCGACCAGGCGGTGGCGCTGCGGGTAGCCTTGAGGTTTAGGGGCCTTAGTTGAGATCGGTCTCGGCGCGTCGTATGCTGCTCCTTCTTTGCTACTCTCGGTGCTTTACACCACTCATACCGTCACTTGCGCCAGCTTTGTCGCACAAGGGCCCATTATTTAAAATGGCAGGACGCAACACTCACTTTGGGTGATTTTCTGCATCACTTTGGCGTCTTTGTTTCGACAGGTGTACGGGCATGTTAGGGGGGAACGGGGCACCGCGCTTTCCCTCAGGGTCCACCTGGCTCGCGGAATCCTTAGTTTGACCGTTCACGATGTGTTCGCAACAGTTGACGATCTCTGAAGAAGACTCACACTGAATGTCACAGCCGTAAGTTTGCGACGTAACCTTGAAGTTTTCCCGCGGAATCGCGCTTTCCCACGCCTTCAATCCGCCAGGATCCTACGGCGCCTTGAAGAAATGCCGTGGCACATACTTTGCCGCTGCCGAAGTGACCCCGAACGTCAGCCCGGCGGGCAGCACCTCAACAAACCGCACCGACACTTCACAGATCCACTAAAATATGCATGCACGATGACAGCCAGAGTTAATGCGTTAATACAGACGTGATTTCAACTATGGAGCTCTAGATAAGGGGTGATTTAACAACGCCAGTTAGACGCCGGCCGATTTTCGTGGCTTTCCTCACTCTTACGCTTTCCCGGCTGTTACGTTTTGTTTTCCTGGTCCGGTGAAAAACGTATTAACAGGGTTCCACTGTAATTTACTGCTCCCATGCCACTCCGTTATAATGAAGTTAAACTGTACCACATGATAGCGCAAGTTACGCAGATGTTTGTCCAGCAAACCCGTTAGTATAAATGTGGATAGCAGTTTGTCGTTATTGGGAAAACGTTGTCGAGGGAATAGGAGCAGATGGGGCTTCAGAGAGCATCGGAAGGATTTCCGGAAGACTGACGTTAAGCGGTGAAAGCAAGCTTTGGGCATAAACACATTGAGGACGATTTTATCTAGACCATGGAAAGTTACAAAGCGATGCAGGCTTAGCCAACATCAATGACAAAGGTTTGATCACGTGAGACTCGAGGGTCCTCATAATATTCTGTGTGGAATCCGTCGACCCCCAAGGATGAGACTCGAGCGTCAAGGGGGGAGAGAAGTGACCATCGAGGTCTGCATTTAATGGGACGTCGAAGGGAACTAAGTGAAGAGGAACAAACAGTGCGTGCGCGCATGCGGCTCGAGACATGACGATGATGCCAGCAGAGGGAGATTGACCTCTGTCCCTTCAAGACAATGGCTGCCCACACCAGGCCTATGGCGGTCGATGACGATGCGGCTGTAACCCCTTCAAAGAGATTCTACATTCTGCACTGTTAGAAGTTTAAATGGAGACTCTAGTCACGGTAAGCGGGCCTCCAAATACAGAATATTATTTCCCACGTATCTCGTAAGGCCGAGGCACAATCTCAGTGTTCGTCGCTCCTAAAGAACAAGAGGACGGAGTGTGTGCGCTGCTGAACCCGAAAAGAGAGCACACCCAAATTCTAAAATGGGCCTCACATAGCCCCCGTAAATAAAAAGTAGGGTGTCTCTCCTCATGTCAATTTTTTCTGTTGCTACTTCTATGCAACAATGCGAGAGCACGATCACCTTTTGTCGAAATGTCGTTTATGTGCAGGCGCCAATCAAGCGTATTGTCATAGATAATACGCAAGTATTTCAAAGCTGTTACCTGAGGAATGATCTCGTCCCGATAAGTCACACAAAGGTTAACAGGATTGGATACTGGAAACAACAGGACCGCGCATTTAGCTACATTGATGGACGAATTGAAGTCTTCAATCCACCTCTAGATGGAACCCAGATATGCTTGTAATTATGATAATGAGGGTGACGCTGATCTCCCTGCGCACCACAACTCAGAGGTATTGCTCTGGGCTGGCCAGTTATGACCAATCAGAGCAGAAGGCTGTTCACCATCGTAACCATCGTCATAATCATCATCAGCAGCTGATTTATGCTCCCTGCAAGACGAAGGCCTCTATTGTAGACTTCCACGTGCGACTTCCTAGCGATTCGCAAATGCGTTTTTTTGTTCTTGGATTTTCCCATTTAATCCCCTCACCAAGGCTTCTCTGCTTGCCGGCTTCCAGTCCTGCCTCTCAGTAGCCACTTTGTTTACCGGACGGTCCGCCTGTTATCGAACCACAGCGATGGCTCAGAGGTACAGCACTCGCCTCGTATGCGGGAGGTACTGGGTTTGAATCCTGGTACCGCCGGGCACCCACCAGTTTCTTTAAAAGGTACAGGCGTCCCTGGTCGAGTGCGGACCCTTGAAAGGGGAATCCACGCCTGGAAAGCTGCCTTTACTCTTGCGAGGGGCCCCTGACCCTTGTCCATCTGGCGGGGCCCCCGGCCATCATGCCGCGTTGCGCCATTGCCGGAGGTGAAAGAGTCTGGCGGCATGTCCTGCCACAGGCGGTTGCGAGTTGAGCGTCCGCCATGGCTGTGGAAGGCACCATGTGCACTCGTGTGCCTTGGTGGCGCCGGGCACCTACCGGTAAAAAAGGTACAAGCGACTCCCCGGCCTGGCGCTCGGCCCTTGTGTGGGACTACAACTCTTGGGAAGTTCACCCGGCTTGTACGGGAAATCGTCCGTATGGAAAGGGGCGGCTTCAAAAACGAAGGATTTTTTTTTGCCTTGCATGCACGGCTTAAGTAAGCCTCTTTCTCTTATTTTGAGCTATGGATTTGCCACCCTAGTTGATTGATTATGTGGTTTTAACGCGTTAATACTACACCGGCGATGAGGCTCGCCGTAGTGGAGGGCTCTGCCACCTCCTGGGAATCTTTAACGTGCGCCGAAATTTCTAAAACGGGTGTTTTCACTTTCATGGCGTTTTCAGAAAAGCGGCCCCCGCGTCCTGGAATCTTTACAGCCGAGCTGAAGGCATAACCAGCAAAGTATACGCAAACGTACATACATATGCAGTGGAACCCCGATAATACGACTTTCAAGGAACCGCGAGAAAGCGTCGTATGACCGGGGTGTCGTACGACAGGGGTGCGGGTAAATGCCGGCCTATTAGACGGTCTCACACGATACGTGGGCTAAGAACTTATTTAAGCTGCTGTATTTAGCGCGTTCTCGCACAATTTGCGAACCTGTAGCTCGAATACCAAGTTAAAAAAGCAACGCCTATGTTGTGCCCCCCTCCCCTTTAGGGCGTCCAGCTAGCCCGCCAGCCAGGCGCCGCGCGCTACGCGTATGAACGAATTGAGAGGAGAAAATGCGAGTGTGAAACTACCAAGGCCAAGCGAAACGAACGATAGTACAAGGCCGAGATGAACAAAAAACGACATCGTCGTATATGGTGGAGACACCCTTTGAACGGTCGCGTTCCGTCTATTGGGTCATAGTGCTCAACACGTAGCTGTTAGCGTTTCCCACAAGACCCAGCAACGCGAAATAGGTAAGATAATTCAACCTTCGCGAGTAAACCGTTGCAGCGAAAATTATAGCGCGGTCTTGCTACAGTGACTTGCTGTGGCGGCCAGCGAGTCGCCCAAAATGGGCTGCTAAAGGGTACATGTCCCCACCCATCGCCTCCTGTATTTTGTTCCGCCTTTGCGGCGGACGCACGTGAATTGTGACACTCTAGCAAACAAAAGAGCGCAGTGACAACGCGGTTTTGAAAGACGCTGATAAGCAGACAGCAGAGAAATAGGGAGAAAGAGCGCCGAGAAAGGAAGAATCTTGAATCGAGCGGGCGTGGAAATCGGCTGCTCGGTCAGCGCCGTGGCGTTCCGTCGTATGTGTTTTCGTGATTAATCGGCGGCGGCTCGACGGGAGCTTCAAATTCACTGTCCACCCGCCACCTGAACTTCGACTTCTCGCGGTTGGCGCTTTGGCGTACTGCTGCCGCATGGCGCCGTCGCAGGTTAACTCCCACTCACGAGAACCCGCCCGCTTGCTTTCGTCTCTTCAGTTAGTGGTCTGGTTCACCTACTGACCTTTGCATATCAGCAGCGTCAAACGGGGGTTAAGCATAAAGAAGGTCAGTAAGAGGCGACGAAGCCATGTAAAATATGGGAAAAGCGCCGGTTTATGCGCGCCAGGGTCCGTCGTATGAAGCGGACTGCGTGCACCCGAGCGTCATATCATCGGGGTTTTTAATGCATTATTTGTATGGCGAGTTCGCCGGGACCGCGGTGTTCCGTCGTAAGAAGCGGGTCGTCGTAAGTCAGGGGGACGTATCAGCGAGGTTCCACTGTACATACCCACATTGCTAAAAAAGACATACAAACATACATACATACATACATACATGCATACATACATACATACATACATACATACATACATACATACATACATACATACATACATACATACAAAGGCAAGTTCTTTTGCCGAAACGTTGGCAACACTCTTAGGTCGCTACCTTGTTCAAAGTTTTCTTTTTCTTGTGTTTCCCACAATCTTAAGTTTCCTTGCTCTCTTTACACGCAAATACATGCATATATGCATCCATAACCTCAACTTCCTACTACTCATAGTTATGGCGTTATGCATGCATAACGTGTGCGTTTTCTCCTCTATGTATGCACCTCGGTACGTCGTCTTCTCTTACCTACCCCATCAGATGAGGCATTATTATTGACAGGATTTTGCTGCCGGTGCTCAGATTAATGTTTCTTCAGCAGGTGAAAAGCCACGCACTTAATGGTGCAATGACGCGTGTGCGATGGGCTACCGCCGAAAGAAGGCAGCGTAGAAGAAAAGTCGGCATAACGGGCCATCATCATCATCAACAACAAAATTTCAGCACGCCCCACGCGGCGACGAGAAAGAAGGACAATCTTGCTGCTGCCGGTGTTGTTCCAGGCCTCCGCAGTTCGATACCTACAGGACACCAAGACTGTCATTTCGTCGAAGACACCGTCCTGCTGCCCCTCCACAGTGATCATTGACGAAGACCTTGGCGTGGACAGAGTGATCTACGTTGACCATCCACCGCCAATTTGGCCCAGCACTGCAAACGACCCGACTCCTCTACATCTCGACAATCCTGTCAACGAAGAGGAAGAAAACTCGGCCAACCCGACCTCCACGCTGGAACTGAGCTTGAAGACTTCCTGTTGACCAACGAACGCCTCCATGGCTGAAAACGACGACGACAGTTCTGCCAGCGTGACGGAGACTCAGTTCGTGACCGCCGATTACACTGAGCTCTGCTTGGTCACCTTCGGATGCCTTTGTCTCGTGGGTCTTGCGGCGGGTCTGGCCTGGTACTTCATCTTCTACGACCCCACAGACAAAGACAGCGACCGACACAGGGCCAACTACACTCAGCTGCCTCGAAGAGTCCCTGACGCGATCCATCTCCCCCTTGCAGTAATTTCTATCGCTTCGTCTGCACAGGGTGGATCCGGAACCACGGGCAACGGGACCTCAGCATCGCCGAAAGGGTACAGGCAGAAACGATGCTGGACGCTCAAGAGGCTCCTCGAAAATGCAGCCAACAAGTTTAGTCGAGAAGACTACGCTAGGAGCTTACATTTCGTACCATCCGACGCCAATTCGTCGCACTTTGAGATTGGTAACGCATCGTCCAGCTTCGTGATACAACCCCCCGTGACTCGGAACAGACGTTCCAGACGTCAATCGCTGGAAGCGTCAGCCATTGGCAAAGCCGCGGCGATGTTCGCCTTGTGCAAGGACGTCGTCGACAAGAAGCAGTCCGAGATTAATAAGCTTTCCGATTTTACGCGAATCTTCACTCCTTTTCCGAACGTTGAAACCATGGATGCAGCCAAAGCCTTAAAGTTAATGGTTGAACTCTCTCTAGCCTGGAAGATAAACATCATGTTCGCAGTCGACGTCTTCGCTGATCACGACGAAGGCGGACGGCCTACCGTGAGCATCAGCGAGAACAGGGAAGAGCTCTCCGACTGGCTGAGGTACCGGAACGTACTTAAAGAAACGGGCAAACTAGAAAAGTTTTACGTTGCCTACCTCAAGAGCTTCCGGGCTTTCGCCGTTCCGTCGCTGAGGAGCTCTCGACGACAATAACCGAGGCCGACACAGAAATAATAACGTCTCTCATCACCACTGACGTGGAACAGTGGGCGGGGACGTATGGGGAACTGCACACGCTGATCCCGAACGACCAGGCCCAACTTTGGGTCGAAGCAATCAATCGGAACACGCAGCCGTATTTCAGGGTGCAGCTCGACCATTATCTCAAGGTTGGCAACAAGCACGCGCTGGTCTTGGTGGCGGATTTGCTGGTGTTCTCTCAAAATTCCTCGCTCATATCGACCTTCATCGGGTGGCAGTTACACCGCCAGTTGCCCCGCGGGCTTCCTATAAGGCGGCACCTTCCTGTACAAGGACCGCAAGAGCTACGTTAGAGACTGCTTTCGACGTGTGGCCCACCTAATGCCCCTAGCGGCGAGTTACCCTTACTTCAGCGGAACGCCAAAACCGGACGCTAAGGTGAGGACATAATTAACTTACGCGTTAGCGAACTGTCGGTGACTAGACAACCTGGAATTTCAATTAATGATCGTATTATTAATGGCTATCTCAAGGCAGCCATAGGTGAGATAGAGCGGACATGGACAGGTGGAGGGCACGCTTAAGCTACGCTCACGCTTCTCGTCATCCTCGTTAGCCCTCCATACCGCGCACGGCAGATGGTGGAGAATTCACCAAACGCAGAATCAAGTAATTTTGACCACCCAGCACCGCAAGAGCATAGGGAAGGGTAGGGTGGGTGTATTCTAAATTTTATATACGTCCTTCTTTCAGGCATTCCAGAAGGCGTAATCCATAGGACAAAGGGTACAGTGGGTTACAAGGAACTGGGCGTCCTTAAGGGCCAAGCCTCTTCAAACTGCGACCAATGCTGGGCGACTAAAGCATGGGTCACATAGAGGTCATGTCCCGCGGAGTGAAGGTCGTGGATCCTTAGCAGCTGATCCCTATGACAGCGCAGGTTAGCAGGGCCCATGGTCTGAAGTGCGTTTGTCTAAGCCTGTAGGGACAGCGGCTGCACAGTGCGCGGTGCACCCAGGTCAGCTTATCTGGATTGGTCCAAAAGCTGGGCAAGACCATAAAACGTGCTCACCCGAGCCCTTTGCTAAGCAGGTGGTGGAGGTCACTGAGCTATAGCGCTCGGAGTCAAAACGCTACAGCATGGACAGGTGAAAGTAATGTGTTGGTTTTAGCCCTTCGAATGAGTACTGTTGCAGTGTTTCGTATGCTGTGGGTATAATCTGCTTGTCTAAGTATATCTCTGCTATGCTAAGCGAGGTCGTTGTCAAATATTTGCCAGCGTCGAAGGGGATACAAACATTTTATACGGGCTCATACATCGATTACCGTCGATGGGTTAGCCATCGGTCATGGGGAATTTGGGGGAATTTTCTATCTTGACGTGTGATTCTTTAGGTGTCAGGATTTCGGCGTGCTTCTGGCTGTTATTCGTGAACAATGCAGCACCGAAGGCATGTCGCGAAACTTCAAGTCCACCATGGTGAATTCTTGCAGCTTTTTCCCCAACCTCCCACATCACGAATGGTAAAAAATATTAAAAATTATAACTATACCTACTTTTAATATCAATGTTATTAGTATTAGTAAGCTTATAATTATTAATACCTGATCAATATTCTTCAAGCTTGTGCATTCCGTGGCGCAGTACTGGAAGTCTTATCAGAAGTATTGGTCGCGCTATACCCTTTATAACTTTTACAACTGTCGGCGGTCCCTAGCGATTTCATTTCCCTCACTACATTTCTCGGTTGCACACTATTTTTTTCTTGTATAGTCTCGTTCTTACAGCAATTTACTGCGTTATTAAATTCCCAGGAAGATCCCATACTATTTAAAGCATTTTAGTCTGTGGGTCGGCGCAAATTCGCTTGTTTTGGGCGACACTGAAGTTGTGGTAAGGAAGATGCTGCGTATTGGCACGGTTAATGTATAGCTTCCTCCTTGCGGGGTATCGCCCCCTTTTTGTGGCCCTGGCTGTAGCCTTCTCTTCATTCACGTCCATACTCGCCTCGTCACTCAGGTCTTGGCGAAGAAGCTGACCAAGGACATAAGGAAGGAGTTCAAGGCCATCTTTAGAAAAACCCCGTGGATGGACGCTTCAACGAGGACGGCTGCCCTGGACAAGATGGAAGACATGGGCGAAGTGCTAGTCAAGCCAGAGTTCCTCGACGACGAGGAGGCGCTCGATGAGCGCTACGCCAACTTCTCCGTGCACGAGGACTACCTGACCACGTCGCTCCACGCTGCCAGCGCGTCCACCCATCGGGCTATGAACGCGTTGGTTGCTGGCGAGAGCGTGGCGCGGCGGAGCTTCTCTCCGCTCGAGGTGAACGCCTTCTACGAGCGGGAGCTGAACGCCATGTTCGTCTCGGCGGCCATCATGCAGCCCCCGTACCTGGCAGAGAAGGCCTGGACGGCCTTCAACTACGCCGGCCTCGGAGCGGTCGTTGGTCACGAGGTGATGCACGGATTCGACGACCGCGGGAAGGACCGAAACGCCCGGGGCGAGCTGGACGACTGGTGGACGCCTGACGTGCTGAGAGCGTACCAGGAGAAGGTGGCCTGTTTCCAGAGGTCCTACGGTGACGCCGCGGACGGACTCATGGAGGAGAACGTCGCGGACTTTCGCCTCTCTTCCCGCCGTCCTCGGCGCGTACAGGCTTCGCTCGTACATCCAGGACCGCGAGCGAACGCCCACGTTCCTGGAATTCACGCGAGAGCAGCTGTTTTACATAAACTACTGCTTCAAGCTTTGCTCGCAGCAGTCGGCGGGAAACGGAGCGCAGCTGTACGCGACCGACGAACAGCGATGCAACGTACCGCTGGCTCACCTCCGGGAGTTCGCCGAGGCGTTCGGGTGCGCGCCGTCGGACAACATGGCGATCGAGGACACGTGCTCCTTTTGGACGTGCTAATTCCGCAGCCTAGTATCGACGAAGAACCTCTGAACAATCAGCCCGACAGCTATTTGCTTAGAGCCGCAACCGGCTGAAGATTTGGGCGTGTGATTCCACGCTTTCTTGTTCAACTTTTCAAGAACGGGGATTCTGAACTAGAATGGTTTAATCGCTTCCTCGCGCACTTTTCGGCAATAAAGGCTCTGGCGTAACCTGTTAATACAAACACGCGCTCCCATAGCACTGATTTTGTCTTCGGCTGCTTGAAGCATTTAGAGCGAAAGCTTCATTCCTACAAGTACGAAGCCCAGACAACGGCTCGTAGCGTCAATATGACCTTTAAGCTCAGCCAAGGTCAAGGCAGCACCTCTTGTGGTTGCGCAGTGAAATCGTTTAATCACCCATTCGCTACAATAAGAGTGCTGAGAAAAGGAGGGTAAGGGAATAGTAGGGGAAGCTCAGCCAATGTGAAGCCAGCGCCTCATGCGCTTCCGCAGTGTAAGCGTCTAATCGCTCGTTGTTGCAAGGGGACGGATGTGGAAGAGACCACAAGAGGGAAGAGTAAGGGTGCGGGCCTCCCGGAAGTGGTTAAAGGAGGCGCTGGCTGCATCCGTGTTCACTGCGCTTTCATGCCCTAGACCGGCGACTAAGCACCGAGTAGCCTTTGTGATTTGCCTTTCGGTTCGGTGGGTACGCGTTCAGTGCGCGCTCGCGGCGCGAAAACCGGGTCGAGAAACTTGGTTCTACCACGTTCAACAACAGCAAAAGATTTGTCCACTCTTTTTACCGTACTTTCGTTGGAATTGTCATTCGTAATTTATCACGTACAAAGAGCCGCTACCCACTAATGACGTGCCCTTTTGTTTCGAGTCCTAATTTTACACCCTTTGTCTTAAGAGCGCGGAACTGCCATCCGCGGAATTCCCGCTTGTCCGAACCTGCATGTGCATTCGAGACCTCGTTTCCGATGTATGCGTGCTATCACGCCAGCCTTCTTTTTCCGGTGCAAACTGAATGACACGCTCGAGGTGGCCCCTCGATCAATGTCGGCGCACCTAAGTTTCTTTCTTTTCTTTACCACGCTTCCTGCGAGAGACAGCCTGTACTGTCCTCTTGCGAAGTCGTATGTGGGTCGATGAATCGAATTTCGTCGGTTTGGCCGGTTTCCTGACCGGCGAACCACAGGAATGTTGGCCTTTCCGCGCTGACTACCGCTTGCTTGCGAGCACAAATGGATTTGTCGGAAATAGAAAGAAAAAATGATGGGAGGCCTTATTTTTATTTCCACGTATGACGTCTGTTCTTTGCAAGAAAGAGTGCACGTTCGGGCACCGCCCCTCATTTATTAAAGCGAAAGCTTTCTTGGTGGGACAGATGGCGTCCTCTCATAAAACTAACGTTCCCTATAGACCGGTTGGTGACCGAAAAGCTCTTGATAATCTCTCTGGGCACCACGGCGGCATGCGTTGAAACCGGGCTTTGATACTGTCGAAACGGTTAATTGAAAATCGCGAAAAAGGAAGGTTATTCTGTAGATAAGACAAGCGCGCATCGATTATGAAGGAGGAGTACAATAGTGTACCTTTATCTCATTAACGACGTGTTGGTATGCATTTAGATCGTTCGCAGATGCGCTTACTTATTGCGCGAAAATCGTCGTATGGGTTCGTTCTTCGTTTGCGGTCTGAATCCTGAAGGTTTGGCTGATCGCTTGGACGCGCTTTCAGTGAAGGTTCGACGCGCTTCTCGAGCATCGAGTTTGCGAAAAGACGCCCTTTAGCATAAGTTTGGTCCTTGAAACGCGTTAAGGCACCGAAAAGTGTCAAGCATGTGCAGCTTTCCCGCTCATGGCAGTCCTTTCAACAGTGATTACTCTGCAATTTTTTAGCGAAATGAAAAGTTCTTTTGCGCAGCTAATATTTGGGGTAAATACTTGCTTTGTGCACAGTTTCAAGTAGCGCACGTTGCGCGGCTGGGTTCCTGAGCCATGGGAGCTATCCCATAGAAATGGATGGGGAGTTAGATTTGACAGCAAATTACACAAAAAAAATGTTCAGAAACCTTAAATATTCTTTTAGCGTTTTAATTGTCACGTTGACTTCTAGCTTTATGCCAAATATCATTTTCCTAAAGCTGATTTTTCTAGGTTCCCGAGAGGTTGTAATTTTGAGCAAGAAAGCTGGGGTATGAGGCAAAGTGGTGTATAAGTTACGTTTGTGAATACAGGGGTAAGTGACCTTGCTTCTTTGTAATGCCGTGTAGTGACTAAGCCATACAAAAGCACCAGGCGCAAACCACGCAGTTTTTTTTCTACGAAATTAATCCTTGAAGGGTGAGTTCACCGTCACTGATGTCCAGCATTCTGGTTTCGTCTCTTATTCATTCACGCGAGCCTTAATTCGAAACCTGCATGTAAAGAAAAATTGCGAATTTTTATCGACGTCGTTACATCCAGGTTTTATTGTAATTGATTTAAGGGAACATTTTACAATAAGAAGAATTGCAAGTCTTGGAAAAAAAGCGTTTTTATCACTGGGTATCGAAACAGGGTCGATCTTTCCTAAAACCCAAATATACTGCTAGGCTACTGACTAGAAAAGCGGAGCTTTTTAGTAGTTACATAAAGGGATAGAAGGAATGTTCCAAGCGAAGTAGTAGATTGCGCTGAGTGTGCACAGGAAATGCCTGGCTGTGCCCACTAGCGAACGGAATCTCGCGTCCCCAAAGCGTTTTCCCGTGGATTGACAATCGCTACTAGTAACGCGCTTACAGCGTTACTAGAGCTACAATGATGTTGCAATGATGTCTCCATTTAAAGGCGGAAGGCCACTGCAGCAAAATTCTCCAAACAAAGTTCTCAAAATTTAGACAGTAGTCTACCATGTATGTGTGAACAATGTTCAACATGGCACCCGTATGATTGCGAGTGCTCATGGAGGGAACATAAAAGGTTAGTAAATTGGCCGAACTACTCCGCAGGAGATGAGGAGGAAGAACTTGCTGAGAAAAAAATTATCTTACTAGAGTGGCCGTAATTAACTGAGAATCTTTTTTTTTATTCAACCAGTGACGATTGGCCTGTCTTTTGCGTGATTATTACTTACGGAGAGAAGAAGGTTGCAAATATGGCATTCAACGAGAGTCAGTGCTTCAGCCCAGGCCAATCACCTTGTGGGTACACGAATGGACGCGACGACAGCTAGCCACTACGGGAGGCGAAGTGATGCCGCTGTATAAGTAGCCTCGTTCTTTCCGGTAATAAATTAGTATTTTGAGGTCCTCGCAAATTTCAGCAATTGAGTTAGCCCTGGACCAATCTCCCCTTGTGGGCACGTGCGAAAACTTCGAGGGTATCATCATCATCATCATCATAAGCAGCCTCGCTAAAATTACAGCTACTGAGCAACTTTGGCTTAGACGTCCCGGGCGTAGCCGCAGCTCGTATAAGCATCGTACTAGCGCGTTGTTTCGGCAGTAAATTTTCGCCGCGTGCTGCATTAGCTAGCCGGAGAGGGAAATAAGCACACTGTGACATTGGTACGTGAATTTCATACACGTCGGGCTGTGTGCCGTTCGGAAAAAATACGGACCGAAAACTTGTGAACGAAGAGGGTCAGAGCCGCAAGCGGGTGCTTCGTACACGTATCTGTCGTCAGCCCGTAGTTTTCCTTCCGACAAGTTCCGGCATGAATCCGACCGAAACGGTTGTTTCCGGCGTTGCTTACTGTTTTTGTTTACCGCGTCGTATCGCGATTGCCCTGCGGAGTTATGCTCATGGAACTAGGCGTAAATTATTCAGTCAGCTGTCGGCTGCGTGCCAGCTTATTAAACGCTCTTTCCCCCACCGTCACATCCACGTCTACCCACCGAACGCATGTCACGCAGACGCCGGTCGCTGCATGATTTCAGAAATGAAGCGGTCACTCCGAGACGCCACAGGATCGCGTAACTTCAAAAACACGGAAGAGGAAGCGCTATCAGTTGGACTGGCTGTGTCCTCGATGATGTTCACAGAGGAGTGCTGGTCAGCGCCCTCACACAATGAATGAAGGCCTGTCATGCACCCGTCTCTTCTGGAGAACGGTGGTTGAGTATACGGTAATTTATATCTAGTTTGCTGAGCATTTAGATGCGAGAAAGGGAACTACATGAATAACGAATGACAACCACTTGGTACAACCGGCGGATGACGTGCTTGAGCCTGCATTTGCATCGTAGCGCTGTTACGGCGGACTCAAATAGTCGAGCAATACCGCAAGGCCCGGGAAGTGATGGGCCAGTGGTCACTCCTGTCGTCCCATCTTCGACGTCGACCGCTGCATTATTGACTTGACACAGAAGCGGAACGCGACAAGGCAGCGGCCGTTCTCTTTCAACGCATGCCAGCAACAAAAGCCGGCGAGTCCAGTCACCGACGCAGCCGTCTGTGCCCCTACGTGACTCGTGTTCTTCCAGGAACTGTGCGCGACCAACGTGCACTGCTCGGCTTCCACTTTTGCTCCCGTAATTTCTGCGGTGGCGTCATTTTATTTGCTTCCTGATTTCTGTGCCTGACCATGGATCCTTTTTTTTTTCTTTTTCTCGTATGTTTTGTTTCCTTCTGTTACGGCGGCTTCCATCGGATTCGCCTGAACGGACTGCGACGTATCCCGCTCGTATATTCCACGCACGAGCGCTTTGACACGGTATCAGCCGAAGTATATATTGGGGCGCCGACCTCCCCCCTCTGGCCCCAACTCTCTGGGGCGACCATCCCTGAATTACGTAACGACGGGGATATGAGGACCCCCAAAACTCAATACCGATTCCACGTCATTTTCCATTTCAGATCCCTTCGTTGCCGTCTTCTCTAGCTTAGCGGGTACATGGTTTGGTTTTACTTTTTGCCTGCTAGGCAGGCCACTAAAGTACACCTTAATTTTCTTGTTTTCCGCGCATCTCCTTGAAAGGAACGTATACGTAGTTTTTGTCAGCCCCCGCACTGCAAACAAAAGCCTTTTTAGAAGTCTAATCCACAACCCCATACATTAATTTTTTTATGCAGAGTTCAAGCAGTTCATTATGTCGGCATTTAGGTTTCTGTTAAATGCCTTACTTTCGAGGGTAACGAGGTGGTTTCTATCTTTACCGTTGCCTGTAGCATAACCTACTGGCATTTAAGCATTTAAAATAGTTTCAGCCCTGCTACTCTTCTATGTGCACTTTTCCTTACTTATTTTCTTTAATGCGCCTTGTGCTGCCAATTTAAGGTTCTGACTCCCTACCCAATGACTTTTTTTAACATCTCACCACCACGAAGTAACAAATAAAGACGCTTTGGCTATACACATCCCCGTCATCTTGGTAGTCATATACGGGTAAGAGAATAGTGACTGATCCTTCTTGGGTGGGAGAGGGTGTGGTGGTAAAGCGTGCACGCAAACGGCGTCGAAACATCCTCGGACGTTGTTTCCTCGCACAGACGGTGCTGTTGGTGGACCCGCAGAGTTCTCAGTCGGCCGAGAAAGAACCAGCAACGCAGCAGCCAGAGGGAAGGTCATCAGCCACCGGTACACCTTCGAGTGGACCTTCGACGAGAGGAGCTCGCAGGTATAATATGCACGCATATAGAGACCTAGGGGCTTCCACCCTCTTAGGGCCAGGACTGCCCGACAATGTCGTGATCGTTGCATGACCGGACAGGCAATGGGGCAAAGGCCTCGCTGTCGCAAAGGCCCCCCCTCCTCATGGTGTATTCCGCGCTTCTGCCTATTAGTGCAAATCGTGCGCAATCGCGGTGATGATGATGACGACGATAGTGATTATATTATTGTTATTGATTGATTGATTGATTGATTGATTGATTGATTGATGTGATGATTGATTGATTGATTGATGATTGATTGATTGATTGATTGATTGATTGATTGATTGATTGATTGATTGATAGTATATCCTTTGAGTGGTGATGACGCGTCATCTTACCAAAAACCTGAAAGAAACAAATATACCTATGTTTTACACTCTTCGTTTAATACTAGCGCTGCCCTTAGGGCAGACACAAAAAACTTATTAGGCACAAAATACCTATTTTTTCTGTTACAGGTGGTAGCTGTCCTAGGCAATATTCCCCTCCCTGCTTTTCGTCCACCAGCATTCTAATCTTCTTTTCGTCGCCTCGACAGGCTTGAAGTTAACTCTTTCTGTGCTACCCTTAAATCGAGGGCTTCTGAAGCTCGAATATTTCCCTCATGTAGATTTGGATGGACACCCTCGCATTCTAACACTATGTGCCGCAAAGTTTCTGTTTCTTTCCCGCAGACCACGCATACCCCCATAATTTTGCGTATACTTCTCCACAAATCACTTAGTCACAAGGGCAAGGGCGCGTCCAGCGCCACGAGTAGCGCCGCAGCTGTCAGGCGATGAATGACGTGCGTGGTTGCGTGGCTATGCACGCGGTGCCGCCGCAAAAGCGCGGGTGAGCGGGAAAGTTTTCTTCGGTGGGTAGTGCGGGAGGTTTTGGCAGCCCTGGTTGGGGTCGTGGCTTCGTCTGATTGGGTGCCGTAGCACGCACAGAGCGACCAACAGGCTAACGTAATCCCCTTGTACATACATGCTTACTATATAAAATATGTAAATACAGAACTTTTCATTCCCATCTCAACGGGTCGTCATCGTCATCAAAGCCGCAGCGCTGCATCAGAACGGAGCGCAGGGCAAGCAAGAACCCCTCCAAGAATCATCACCATTTGCCTTGAACGCAACGGAACGAAAACCCACCCCTTCCCCATTAGGAAAAAATTAGCAGTGGCTTAGCTCGGCTATGCCAGGATATACGTAGCGTGAGCTAAGGTCAGCTGGTTATTCTTAGCTTTCCTGCTTGTCTAGGATTAGCTGATTATCATGCTTACTGCTGCTTCAATGACACACACACGGTATACGCATTACGTGACACATGCATACAGTCTAGTCCACTTAAAACAATATCCAAGTGCCAAGGAAATCCCATCGTTATAACCGATAATTGTTATAAGCGGGTTGCGAAATAAAAAGACGGAACAGAGCTCAAAACATTTTATTCGCGTTCCAGCAAAGTAGTACTGCTACTAATTTGCCGAAAAGAAGCCACAGTCGGTCACTTTGTTGCCGCGTGTGAAGCTAGCGCAAATGTTTTCCAAGAGCATCTATAGGTGCTTCACCTAGCTGAGGTAAATGTCCTTGGCGGAAACAAAGTCCCCGAGGGACTGTGTCACGCATTGGGCCTCCTACGAAGCCAATATTGAATAGGCTGCGCAACCGCGTCATTAGAGTCATCACTGTTGCACTTTTGGTGCACAATATAACCGGATTAATCGTTATATCCAATATCGTGGCCCTGGAGCATTGTAATAAGCGGTTTATTTTACCATAGAAAGAATACAAAAGTTGACGGTGCCATAGCTGTTCATCGTTATATCCGATATATTGTTAACAACGGTATCGTTATAAGTGGACTCGACTGTATTTATCAAGCGGCTCCGGCGCAGCGTCACCAATCGCCCCAGAGCTAAGCTGGTTCCACAGGCGCACGCCGGTGTTGCTGCGACGACGCACGAGCCATCGGTTCCACACCCGGCCACCCCTCGCGTGATCATCAAGTGGACCGGTCCGCCACGTGCGGAACGGAGGTCGGCGAAGACGCTGGGCGCGTGGGGTGTGTGAGAGACGCCTGGAAACGAGCAACGTTCTGTGCGCCGTGTGACGTCCCTGCTCTTCGCGCCATGCGCAGCACGGCCTCCAGGAGCCACGCGAAACTGCTCAACCTCGGCCAGTGTAGCTCACGCTACAAAAAACTGAACCAAGTTCTACCCGGTGTGAAATCTGCCGAAAACAGCGGAGCTGTGGTTCTCTTGCGTCGGCTGGAATGTCGCTCGTCCGAGAACGGCAGCGCCGTCGCCGCACAAAGTCTATGGTTCGCGCAAAAGAATCGGCAAGTAAACGTTCCTCTGCCTACCCTTGCGGGAGGAAGGGGAACGTGCTCGGCGAGACTACTGCGCCCTATATCGGTGGGTCCGAGAACCTGCTCCTACCCCTACGTGACGCCCGACCTACAGTAGACGGACAAAAAGGCTCGACCCTACCAGAGCTCCGCTGTTAAAACGGTTGCCCTGTGTTGGCTTTGAACGCTCTTATAAAATTATTTATCGTGCTATTTAGGACTGTCTGTTTTATCTATTTCACCCTCTGGCGCATCATTTGAGCTTTTCGTATGGAACGTCCGGCGTAAAGAAGGATCTGACTCCACTACGGGAAAAAATGTCCACGGTACTCCCTCTGCACAGCGGTCGCCTTCCGTACGACTTTGCCCCACTTGCTATCACGGGTTGAAAGGAGTCCTGAGTAAGATAAGCTCAGATTACGGTCACAGTTAGTGCACGAGAATGAGCGAAACTGCGATTCGGTGCAAACACCGACTTAGCTGCCTTCAGCATTCCTTGACTTATAGTACACGACAAGAGGTAAAGAGCCTCCAGTCTTTTATTTTTTGCAGTGATAGCTGGCAGGGGGAGGCTTCTTTTGCGGCTTCTGTGTAACGCGAGAACTACTGGCGAAATTTGGATACATTGGTGCGCCCGAAACGAAATAGCAAGTGTATGGCGGTCGTTTGACCTTTTGCAACTGGGCGGCAGCAGCCTTTCACTACATATACGGTGCGCAGCTGGCGTGAAAGGCTTGAAGCCAATAAAATCAATTCATTCAAGCCTTTCAGCCAGCACAACTTGCGCACCGTATATGTAGCCTTCGGTGTATGGTTCGAAGAAAGAGAACTCCTAGCGCACCTACAAGCAAAACTGCCTCACCGGATCGCCTGGCTAGAATCGACCGGTAGACACCGCGTTTTACAAGCAAGCACGTTACTGTGTAGCCATCCCAGCGGCAAAGAATTGCGTGTTTAGGGTGCATTTCTTTTGCAACTTTTTCTTTTTGGTTTTTTTGTTTCGCAAGAAACGTAGCTGCATTCAGTTACGTTTCTGGCTGTGCGTGTGCTTTTCATGGGCCGGTAGGAACTATAGCAACGAAAGTTCATTATTTCCCAATTTTGAAGCAACAGAAAGCTAAAATTTGTTCCCGACATTTTGTCCCCTTTTTTCATACAATGAACAACTTTACTAAAGCGCTCCAAAATTTGGGTGAGTTGTAGCTTTTGAAGTTTCTCTTGTGACGACGCTAACAGAGCGGGTGCTCAGTTGACGCTCGCGAATCAAGCGGACTCGATGGGGCTGAACATCAAGCGGTTCGGTTGCTCGAATACGTGCCACCGATTATTAAAGACGATAGTCTTTCTTGGGCTACTTGAACATGAAAATTTTAGTATGTCTGCATGTCCTGTTCTTCTGCCTCCCTAACTCGATTCAGCCGCCCGGCAAAAGTGAAACAGGAGCTGCACAATAGTTCATATAGCCCACAGCGAAATCTAAACGTCCTAAGTCCGGTGGCCAATGTTCATAGTTGTCAACATTGTTGAACAACAACAGGACATCACGCAAATATGAGGCAGAAAAATCAATAAATAGTGGGTATTTGCAGTGCTCCTTCATAACAAATTCATGGATGCTTGATTTTCGCGATAGCAAATGAAATACCTACGTCCGCAGCAGAAAAAAAGTTCACTCCGTCGCTGCTGTCGCCCGCGCCACTAATGCTCCTGGAGGCATTTAAGAAATAAACGGCAACAGTGACGAAGGGTTCCACTAGATTGGTTCCACGCTTCCGCTTGGAACGCACGTGGAGTAGGGCAACGTGGTTCTATAAACGTTAGAGTAGGGTGCCTCGGTTCATGCGCGTCTCTGCCGTACGGCAGCGCTGGCATCGAGGCAACAGCGTGGAGCAGTGGAACGCGGTATATTTAAATTGACTTGAGCAAACCTCTAGCGTGTTTATCTTGAGATGAGCGAGACGGGAGAGGAACAGCACGAGAGGTGAGCGGGAAAGAGAAGGGAGGGCTTTTACTTGGCAGGGGCGCCAGACGACTATCGTCTTTCAGTCGACATTTGCAAAAGGAGCAGATACGCGGGCAACTTCTATGATCAGAGCGGCTGCAAGTTTGTTTTAACAGCAGAGCTGCTTAGGCCTACCTTCGCGCAGTGGCTTTAGGAAAAAGGTATGGCTGTGCTGTATGGCTGGGCCATACTGTTCGAGTATGGCTGTGCGGCTGTTCTGCGACGTTAGCCGTGCAACCTGTCTCCACACTGGGACGGGTTGGTTGCTCGCAGGAGGAAGTGTACCGGAACGTGGGAAGCCCCTGGTCGAGAAGTGTTGCAGGGGTTCAACGGCACCGTCTTCGCCTACGGAGCCACCGGTAAGAGCCCACGTGCGAAAACATTCACGTCTCGCAAGAAGTTTTAAATACGATAGTCTTTCTTGCGCTGTATACCCAAACGAAAATATCGTCTGTATGTCTGTCTGTCTGTCGTCTTCTGTATGTCTGTCTTCTGTCTGTCTGTCTGTCTGTCTGTCTGTCTGTCTGTCTGTCGTCGTCTGTCGGTCTGTCTTTCTGTGCAGAAAAGCATGTCTGCGGCGAAGCAAAGGAGACACGCGGGGCAATTTTTTTCTCCTTTTCGGCATTTCGTTCATATTTAAAGTACCCCAAACGTCGTTTTCCCCATGCCGTCGGAGTAGAGTGGTGGTTAAGTAGCGCTTGCCTGTCCCCTCGGTCTCTGGGTTTGGTTTCCGTCTTTGCCACATTTTAGTTAGATGAAGTAATTGGTGTGCGTCATGTGTTGCCGCCGGCGTCAGTTTGCGGTGGGAGAGGTCACGGACTTTCCTGGCACAGCTTTTCGCTGGCAACAGCTAGGTAGGCGCTCATGCCAACCTAGCCACTAACGTTTTCGCATTACAGGGATTCACTAACTGAATCACGGTAGCAGGAAAAAGTGTACCAGCAGCTAGGACAAAATGCAAAACGATGGTTATTGCCTATCGCCGCTATGAAAACAAAAAAGGCGGGTGGAAAGCTTGCACCTGTTTTAAGCGGCTTCCGTTTCGATCATCGTTTAGATAACGGTCGCTGCGTGCTTGGTTCTACACTGGCTAAGCCAAGTAATTACGGAATTATTGCGTTCTTTTCTGCGTTTTGCCACCACTCTTGTAAGTGTGTTTTACGATTACGCAATGACATCCTTTAAATTTTCATCTCCTGGGGGCAGCCGTTCTGCCTTTGGGCTGGTCGCACTGTCATTTTGCAGGCAGGTTGTATTTTGTCTATCGAGTTAACATTTTAGGGAGGCAAAACGCTCGATCGAGGAGGATACCGTATTTATTCAAATATAAAGCGAGGTGTTTTCCCAAAATCCGTATTCTGAAAGTCATACCCCGCCTTATATTCGAAGCTCTGTAATATATATGGCGATTTTTTTTACTGTCCAACTGCACCCTCGCCTATAATCCGTGACCGCCTTATAACCGAATAAATACGGTAATCGTTGGGGGTGGCCCTTGCAGGCGCGGGCAGAACGTACACCATGGTGGGCAACGACAAGGGCCCCGGCCCTGATGGTGCGGGTGTTTCGACGACCTCTTCCGCTTTGCCAAGCACAACGACTCCACCACGCACACAAGCGTCCTCATATCCTACATGGAGGTACGTATTACATCGCCCCTCCGCTGTAAGTCCCGCGCCAAAAGTTCCGTCCAGGAGAGAATGCACTCAAAAGCCGCGCTATTCCTGAATGCGTTATCCGTGGCGCGCTTTCTTTTCCCGCCAGATCTACAACGAGAACATCCGAGACCTGCTCAACACCTCCAACAACTTCTTGGAGCTGAGGGAGGACCCGCTGGGGGGAAACCAAGTGCTGGGCCTGTCCGAGGTTGAAGTCACCAATTCCTCCGAGGTGGGGGACCAGGCTCGAACTGGCTGGAATGACCTGTTCTTGCATGTAGATGACTTGACACCAGATGGTGCATTCCGTATACAGACGTAAATTAAAGGGCCATAGATTTCAGTTGCGAAGTAAGCGCACATTTTAGGACTATACTTCTTTGCTACGCGGATTATTTTCCGCAGGCTATTCACTAATTTTCGTCGCCCTTTCCAACGGAGTGCCGAAAGAAGTTGTATACTTGGGGTCGCCGACGAAAAGCCATGGTTCCACGACTTTCGTCGCCTCTTCAACGTCAACCATTTCCAATAAACTCGTGATATCTCCGATCACCTCGCATTCTGAGGAGATGTCAGGCATTATTAGGTACCTATACTTGAAAAGCGGGGCCAAGTAGCTCGCTGCCAAGTACTCGCTACCCTCCAAGTACTCGCTACCAAGTACTCACTGCAAAGTACTCCCTACCTCTCCTGCGGTATATATAGGGCAAAAGCAGTGGTAATACAGCGCGTTCCTGTATGGCTTCACAGCTACGTTGGATATACTCATACAAGACATTTTCTTCATATCTGCGATTTAAAAGCGGCTCTGCCATGCCGAAAAATCATACGCGGTTAAAAATTCATGTGTGAGTGTCGAGACAAAAAAAAACATTGCACGTGCATTGGGAATCGCCGGTCGCTCTACAGGAATGATGAATAGGCTTTATTAACAAAGAAGCCCGAAGCCATGTAAGAGGGAGAGGTGGCACAAAGGGGAAGGAAAAGGAATATCGCTAAAGTTCTTTGTGGAAACATTGGCCTTCCATGGGCATCTTCATTCTTCTGTGCCGCCTGAAAGACATAGTCAGTCCCGCTATATACTGCTTTATAGAGACCACTCTTTGTAGTTGACCAGCACCTTTCAGGAAGGTCACTGCAGAGATCACCACATGTCTGTCATCACGAAGACCTTGACGGAAGGAAGGTAAAAGAAAGGTAATAAAGGTAAAGGTAAAGATAAAGGTAAAATAAAGGTAAAAGAAAGGCAGGAATGTCAACCAGGCTGTGGCCTAGTTTGCCTTCCTACACGTGGGGACGGGGAACAATGCGAAAAAAAGATGAAAACAGTAAAAGAAGGGGAAGGTAAAGACAGTGCGTAAAGAGGTGTGGCCAGCGTTACTACACTATAGGCGATAGAGTTCATTGACTTCATAGAGAGTAGTCTTTTGTGCTACAGTCTGCTGTGCAAGTTCGTTGATTTTAGGAGTTACGCAGACTCCCATAGGGGAACCACTGAGTGAGTGCTCCAAGAGGGAGGTGGAGGGGGTTGATCCAGTGGTGTGCGTACTGTGTGATCCTCATTGGCGCAGGTTCTGCGGCTGCTCCAGAAGGGCAACAAGCGTCGCTCCGTGGAGCCGACGGCGGCCAACCAGACCTCGTCCCGCTCCCACGCCCTCCTGAGGGTGTTCATACGCCAGTCGTACAAGGACCTCAACGGCCCGGGCTCGGCTCGGCAGCGTGTGGGAAAGCTCTTCATGGTCGACCTGGCTGGCTCCGAGAGGGCCTCCAACACCAAGGGTTAGTCGCGGCATCCTACGGGGGGGAATCATGCCAGAGCCAAGTCACGTAAATGCTGTAGTAACTACTGTATTTGCGTGATTCTAACGCGCCTTGAATCGCTAGAAGCAGCTTTCAAATTTCTGTGCGCGGTATAATCGGGCGTAAAACTGAAATTGGCTTCAAAGCGCCAAGCGGCATCGTTATTGACACTAACTCCTCCCACAATCCAACTCAATCCAACTCAAGACAATCCGTCAACATCACGCGAGTATATTTTGGCATGCCCATTCTTCGGTGGGCCTACATTAGCCAGCTGTTGCAAACGTTTCCTTTCAAACTTTTTTTCAGAATGAATTGTTTTTCCAGATATTCATGATCGAATTACATGCTCGTACCAATCGGGGGGCGCGTAGAATCGAGCGAACAGCTTAATAGCCTGACCACCGTAACTTGACGCAAGACGCAAGCTGTGCCGCCGTCGGTGGAATAGCAAACACCTGCCTTATTACTGCTGTTTTATACACATTTCTATTCTGTATGTCGAAATTCTAGAGGTGTAGGTTTGTTGAACTGGATTTAACATCCATAAGTTATGGGAGATAGGCTTGCTTGCACACGCAATCTTTTGTAGCAAACTTTTGTTTCACGCTCAAATGTGACGAGCCACACGCTAGGTGGTAAAACCTACTCACCTTGTTTAGACAGAGTAGAGATAATTAACAAGCAGAAGATTCACGAGAATAATAAAATTGATGTCAGAAGTTTTTACACGCCCCGAACCGGTGAGCTGAAACTTGTCGTGCCATGGTTATCCTCACAGATCGGGCCTATCTAAAATTTCCTGTCGGTCTTTTTTTTATCAAACAGCCGGAAGTTGTACGCATATTGGGAAGGAGAACTGGTGTATTTTTGTCTAGAGCTCATTACACTACTCTGGGCATTTTAATTTATGGAAAACACCGGTTCTTTACGTACATGCTTCTATAAAAGTGCATAAGGAAAGACAGACCTGGCTCAAACGCTCTGGCCCATGTCTACACGAGTTTGCTTTGTCATGTACTATTTTATTGTTGTTTTCTATTAACTGATAAATGCAAGCATTGCCGCTTTTGTGTTTTTCCTACTCCTGCTCGAACACTTTTTTGCGCCTTTTTCCCAACTTTCAGAATACGGGACTGCGGCTCAAGGAAGGAGCGCACATTAATAAGTCCCTCCTCGCCCTCGGCAACGTCATCAATGCTTTGGGTAAGTCGTACCAGTTTTGTCCTTTTTGAAGCATAAAAACGACTGCGGAGTAAATGTTCCTGCTTCTTGTGCCTTATCAAAGGTGAATCAAAAATCCTAAACAATGAAGAAAGGAACAGGCTGGTCAGTTCACAAGTGGGCAATGAAGTTGAATTAACTTACATGTTCCTGTTTTGTTTTGCCTTATCTTATGCGCAATGGGCTGTTGCGGTTCCTTCGCCCTCTCCGGCGGGTTGAATGTTTTAAAGGAGCCATGAAGACAAAATCAAGTTTGTTTTATTCGAAAGATTTCGTGTTTTATAGTGTCCCCAGCGCTTGTCCGGATGCAAACGATGTTTTATTCACTGAGAAATTATCAATTTACGTTTAAATTTTAATTTTCCCGCTAAATCGTGTGTTTTCATGGTCTGCAACGACATCACAGGAACCGACCGCTCTGTAGCCGATTGGAAGCCTTGTTTGCCGCTAGTAAACCTAGATGGCGCCACCATTCCGTGGGAAGCCGTTTTCTGCCTCTGGTTTGTTTTTGACCGTATTTGAACCTGGCTTGTTTTTGTTCAGGGAGAAAGTAATCGTTTCGTGAAACAAGTGCACGCTCGACAAATATGGTCACGTAAGACACCTTGCTTGCGTCAATCGGCCAGTGTCGTCTAAAACTACCCCAAAGCCCCGCAGTCCTGTGCAGCTTAACCAAGCATAGTTCGCGCAGTACCAACAGCAGTACGCATCGGTACTTCTATGTTTACGTGTGCTTTCGTAACTTCCACTGTCGGTCCCACCATTCTTACTGCTTTAAAAAGAATTTGGCCTAAATTTAAGCGCAAATAGCCCGTTCGGCAAGCTTATAAGGTCTGCCTAATTTGCGTTTGCTTTTGCCGGCCTCCGCCAATCGCAGAGCTGGCTGGTATGACCTCATAGGTTCTGTTGCGGGAAATGAGCGAGTGGGTCGCATGGCATTTCCCTTTTTTACTAATTATACAGCTTATTTGAGCGAAGTTTGCGTTAAAAGTGGTGTCAGTATGATTCTAACGAGGCAACCTTTTGAATGAACCAAACTTGTGTTTTGTCTTCATGGCTCCTTTAAAGACGGTTGCCTTTCTTGTGCTACTTCAACGCGAACGTCTTGGTCTGTCTGTCTGTCTGTCTGTCTGTCTGTCTGCCGAGCCGGCCGGCCAAAATTTGAAATAGTTCTTGGAAGAGATGTTCATATCAGGAAAACTTATCAAAACTACTTAATCCGGTGGTAGCATACTCCATACTTGCCAACATTGTTGACCAAAAAGAAAACATTAGCATATTTGATGCAAAACTCAACACATTAGTGCTGTTTGCATTGTTGTTTTAATTAAATGTGCAAGGCTGCTTGATTTTTGCGATAGGAAATAAGGAATACACGTTAACAAAATGTTTTGACCTCAGAATACACAAAGCGCTCGCGGTGCCCCTGGTGGCAGTGTTCAAAGTTCACAAGTAACATAAAGTTTTAGTAGACGGCGCGAGCAGTGGAACGCGGCAAAATTGAATTGTTTCGAACAAACCTCCACCGTGTTTATCGTGGGAGGAGCCAGACGGGAGGGGAACAGCGCGAGATGTTGGCGGGAAAGAGAAGAGAGCCGTTTACGTGGCAGGGGCGACGCAACACGATCGTCTTTCGGCTACAGTAGCCGCGAAGTGAGCAGATACGCGGACGATTTTTATGGGAACGATAAACCAACTACCCCAGGGCTCAAAATTAGCCTGCTGCCATTTTTTGGTGACCCGGCGAGTCTTTTTAATGAACACGTGGCCTTGTAGTGGTGAAATGCACATGCTACATAAAGTAACCGTAGCTACATTTTCAGCTTCTTGGCCAATCCCATGCTATAGTTTAATTATAGTTTAATGTGTATATTTTAATGTGTAATATATTTTATAGTATAATATAGTTTATAGCATAGTTTAGACATATAGTTTAACGTGTAATGCTGATAGTTTCAGCTATGAGACCGATACTAGGATGATAACCTGTGGTTCCATATGTTTCGACGATACCTCTCCTGTCTGCAAAGTTATCTGGTTCTCTTTGGTGTCTGAATGATCTCTTTACGAGTACAAATGCTATAAATGATGTTGCAGATAGTTATAAATTCCTCCTAAAACAAAGTTAAATAAAAAGTGGCCGGCTTGGAAGTGTTTTACCAAATCATTGAACATAAATCGTAGGCCCGTAATGCTGTCGAATTGGTTTCCGGATTTGAAAATTTCCCACAAAATGTACATGAAATACTTAAGATTTTGTTGTGCGTAAAATCGTAACGTTTTCCTATACGCCGCCTAGTATTGCTCTACGACGTCTACAGTATGTATGCCATACGCAGACGACACAAACGCGCAAACGTAACGCCACAGTCGTTTTTCAGAGCAGGCTTCCAGCGTACGGTATGCATGTAGCGTCTGTGTTTCTGTAAGTGCGGGCATCTGTCGACCGCGCTGACATTCAGCGGCGGTCGAGTTAGCCACGCACGAACCCACCAGGAAGGCGGTCAGGCGTGGTATACTTTTTTGCCTTAATTTTATTCGGTGGACCTCCGTCTGTCGCGTGTATAGGTGTTGCGGCGCCGCACCAAGGACGCACGTGGATACGTCACGGTGGTGCCTAATTAACGCAACCCGCTTCCCACCACGTGGCCTAATGACTGCGCAGCCTGAGCGCGCGAGCTGTGGCTCATGCGATATATAAGCTGAGTCTTGCGCGGTAGCTGTAGGCCACGATGAAGGCGATACCGCTACTGTCACAGCTAATTCATTCAAGAAAAAATGGGAGTCCAGGAGAATTTAAATTTTAAAAAATCCCGGGCCATCTCCACAAGCGTGAACCCTGGTGAGGGACGAAGCATGCAGTGTATAAGTGTATTCTTGGCGCCTTGGCGTTTTTGCCACTGTAGATGAAACCATTGCGGGGGGGTACAGGTATACAGCTTTGCTGTAAAAGTTATCTTGTCTTTGAAGCACGAATCTCTCTTGCACGCGGCGTAAAGGAGTGTCCCGGTGTTTCTTTAGTTCGGGTCACGAAGCGCTCCAGCGCGAGGCGTAAACGAATGTCCGGGTGTTTTTTTTTGTTTTTTTTTAGTACGCGTTGTGCTCTAGCGTGAGGCGTAAACGAGTTTTCCGGTGTTTTAGTAGCGTGACTACATGAGACGACGATCATTGCGACGACGGCAGAGGCAGCCCCAGCCCCTATCGGGGCTTCGACCCTAAAAAAAGAAACTTTAGCATTCCTTCCTAAAGAAAGTTCAGACAAGACAGAAAGCTTTGCGAAATCACAATTACGCCAGAAGTGCGTCGAAACTTTCGCTATAGAAGTGCGTCCAGCCTTCGCTGAAAGTACGTGCAATCGATCGTCAAACCTTCCAAGACCCAAATCGCAAACGAAGAACGAACCCACGCTACGATTGTCGCGGTCTGAGCAAACGCGTAAGAAGCGTTCTAGCGCGAGGCGTAAACGAGTGTTTCGGTGTTTCAGTACCGTGACTACATGAGACGATGGTTACGACACGACATTAGCCGCCGACAGCCCGAACCCCTGAAGGGCTTCACCCCTAAACGAAAGACAAAATTTACGCTCCCTTTCTGAAGAAAGTTGAGAGAAGCGCGAAAGCTAAAAGTGTGTCCAACCATCGCTGAAAATGCGTCCAATCGATCTTCACACCTTCAAAGAACCGAATCGCAAACGAAGAACGAACCCATGCGACCATTTTTGGCCCACTAAGTAAACGCGTCCACGAACGGTGTAAATGTTACCGACATGTAGTTTATGAGATAAAAGTCTACTGTACTCCTCCTTCATGACCGATGCGTGTACCCTCTTATCTAGAACCGTCCCTTTTTCGCGATTTTCACGCAACTCCATTTTCACGCAATGGGAGCCCGGCTTCTGGCACGTGCCGTGTGTCCAGAGGCCTTATAGCGTGTATTCAATATCCAGACACGCATGCAGGCAACCATGTGAGTGCCCCGTCACTGGTTACGTCGGGCTCCGCGGAATGGCGGTACTTGTCCGTGCTACGCGCATGATACAGGTTGAAATTCCAAGCTGTAACCCGCTAAACGCAAAGTAATGCCTCGACTCGACTCGACTCGAGTGCGATTAACAACTCTGTTGACACCACCATTGAGAATCGGGTTGAAACGGAGCAGACGACGCACGCCGGTGTTATTTTTTTTTTCTTTTGCGGGCGGCCGCAGTGGAACAAGCCGCGCCATGTCCGTGGCGCTTCCGGCATGTCCGTGGCCATTTCATTGTTGCCAAGCAAAGAAATTGACAGCGAAAATTTTCACTGAATACCGCCTATAAGTGCTTTTCGGTCCACCAACTGGTACATGGGAAAAAGCAATAATTTTTTGACGGGACGCCATAGTCCCAATAAGAAAGCCTTCGCTTTAAAAGAGTGCTGATGAACAATTTTTGGGACCTTTCCGGGAACATTGGGAACTGTACTTCAGCTGAAGCGTGATACAAATTTTACTAAGTCTGTTCGTTGATAAAAAATATATCCTGTTTAGACTCCAGGCATAATGCAGCCAAAATGTCACTGGGAATAAATTAAGGCTACAAACGTGGAAGCTACCATGAACATACAGTCACGGACAAATGAAGTACGAACACAAAAATATCAACAAGAACCTGCGAAATTAAAAAATACTGTTCCTGGAGGCTAATTGGTATGTTTGGTATGCTTGTAAAGCCTCATTTCCCAGCTGAGCTACTTTAATTAAGTCATGCGTCAATTTGACTTGCATGGAAAAAGCTCGCGCTACTTAAGTGTTCATAGTTGGTTTCATACTTTCGTGATCGCGTTTCATTTGTTTGTAGTCCCCGTCGTAATACAGCCTGGGTAATTTGAAATAAATAACCCACAATCAAGATAACCTTAAATCATCTGGCTACCATCTTAGGCATACAATACGGCACACTCCAAAAGTAAGAACGAACATGGTAAGCAATCTTTCCTTTACCAGTCAACCGAAATAATAAATAAATTTGGAGAAACAATTAAACTTCGACGCCAGTGAACACACGTTTAAAAACAGGTTAAAGGACGCCACTTAAGAAAAACGACTCCAATACAGATATATAAATAAGTGCTTTCAGTATATGTCGATATGCTCAACTAAAGGAAGAAGTTAAGAGCATTTACAAATTAAAATACATTATTACGTACTTGTGACGTAGTTGTGTAATTTCTGAAATTTAATGCGTACGAATTTCTGCTTTTGTATGTGCACTTTGATACTTCTGTTGCATTTTAGACCTATGCTTTGTATAATACATAGGAAATGTAGCAATGAGTTTGCTTTGTGCTATTTTTCCATAACGATTGTGCTATCATGTTTAAATTTGTGAACAGTACTGTCATTACGTACACTGTGAATCGGTGACTCAGGCCTCTGTCAGAGCACATCCGCCTTTAGTCGCAGCCTCCGCTTGGTCTGCCAAGAAATAATAAAAAAGAATTGGCTTTACTAACACAAGCAACTTCATTCCGGCCACGAATACATTTTTTTTTACCATATGCGAATTTTGAAATAAACTGCAAAAGGGTGAACTGAAGGGCTTGTTGGTATATCATATCGTTTGAAAACAGCGCGGAAGACGGGACTGAGCAAGTAATAGACAACACAAGCGCTGACTTTCAACCACAGGAACTCGGCCAGTTGGGTAGTGATCCGCAGGTCTCGGTGAAACCGCTGGTGTCCCCCTCCAGGTGGGGCTTCACGGAAACATGCAGCACGGAGGCAGTCCCTGAAGAAATTCATTTGGTTCCACGCCTCAGAACGTAAGATGCGGCACAACCGCATTCCGTGCCCTTTGGAAGGGGCCATGGGTCCGACGAGAGAGGAGACTTCAGGCGGAATTATGCATTTCTTGATCGAGTAGGTGCTCAAACAAGATACACCACCACAATCCCGCAGTGATGCTTCTTGGTGGTGGCTTTGGTCGACGTCCGTAAATCGCGCAAGCGGGCCCTGTAACGCGACAGTCAGGCGTCACGTGATTGCCACAGTCATGTGACAGAGAAACAGTCGAGAAGTGCCTGCGTAGTCACCACTGCCTCACATATTTTCTTTAACACATCGAGTATACATTCGATATTTGTGATAAATTTATCATTGTTATCGCGACCAAGCAGTCTTTTGAATTAACCGAACTTGTCTTTTGTCCTCAGGACCCCATTAATTTAACTAATTTCGGCATCACACTTTCCTGCTAACGCTGATACAAAATATTAGAAGGACATTTCATTATAGAAAGATGGTAAAGACGTGAAGCATCCTCCCGTGCAACTTGAGCTAAAGCCAAAGTCCAAGATACCCTCTCTCAAAGTCAAAAATGCAAACTGCCAAAGCCCAAAGCCAACGTCCAATCCCACGCCAACAAATTCAAGAGCCAAGTCCAACTTTGCTTAGGGAGTGTATTTCATCACCATCATCATCGCTAACCCCTCTGTACTACCAAACTATATTTTGCGTATTACGAGAGATCCGTTAGGTGTGCAAAGACACCAGGAGCGCCCGGCGTCGGCCAGCTCGACCTTAGAGAACTCGCTGCCAGCGCTCGTGGCGTGATCTCTCGCGTATTTTTTTCTTCGCCAGTTCACATGCGTTGAATGATTAATGTACCCTTTCTAATTCTGTAATGCCCAATGTATCATATATGATACGTCATCTTTCATTTTTTCACTCGCACTTGGCCTTGTCTACTGCCAAGAAACGCCCACTGTAGCATTTCTGATACCTCGTAAACGTTTTTCAAAAACTATAGTTCCATAACTGGCCGCATGGAGTCCCACATATAGTTTGAAAGATGGCTTCCTCCATCGTAAGCACTCCCGGCGGGTGTACGCTGGTTTTTATGGGTGTATGATACACTGTTTCATGGCTTTATGATTCATTACATACTTTTTTTATATATCTAGATGAAGATATACCAACAAGTGGGTGAATGATACATTATAAGCGTACCTTATATATGTAAATAGTCATATACCTACTTTTTAGGGGTATATGATACATTATGTAATTTGATAACCTCGGGAGAAAAAAAAATCTTCGCGTTGTTTTATTGTTTGGGCATGACAGTGTTAAACCAATTGTGTAAGGTTGGCTTTCCTGCATTGTGTTTTTCTCGAACGTCAATGCGATCAGTGGCGCATGGAAAGCTTCGCTTTGAAAATGCCCTGGCGTTGCGCCACGCAGCGACGCGGAACCCCAAGTACGTGAACTTCCGGGACAGCAAGCTGACGCGTCTGCTGAAGGAGGCGCTGGGCGGGAACTGCCGCACCGTCATGGTGGCCCACATCTCGCCGGCCTCGGCGCACTACGACGAGTCCCGCAACACGCTCGTGTTCGCCGAGAGGGCGCGAAACATCACCAACAAGGTATATCCTACCCTGCTGCTTCACCATTGTACCGTATTTTCGTGCGTATAACCCACTCCTGCATATAATCGGCACCCCCGCTTTCAGCCCGCCACAAAAGAAAAAAAATATCCTGGCGTATTGCCCGCACATTTGATACAGGAAAGGCTGCGCCAAAGCTACTGCTCAAGCAACACGTCAAATACTATGTAGACAGAAAAAGCGTATATTTAGCAAGTGGAATATTGCCCGCACATTTGATACAGGAAAGGCTGCGCCAAAGCTACTGCTCAAGCAACACGTCAAATACTATGTAGACAGAAAAAGCGTATATTTAGCAAGTGGAATATTGCGCGCACATTTGATACAGGAAAGGCTGCACCAAAGCTACTGCTCAAGCAAAACATCACGTGCTATGCAGACAGAAAAAGCGTATGTTTAGCAAGTAGAATACACTGACTGCAAGGCCAAAGTCGCAATTCACTAATAATATTCAGTTATTAGGGTGCGCCCATCCTTGTTTTTTTCTTCCTTGTCCTTGTATGTTTAGCGCAATCGCTGCCATGGAAGGCGTAGTCAGTGTTGCTGCGTAGGAGCTTCACGGCATTGCCGTGAAGCTGCACCAAAGGAAGAAAACCGTGGTCTATCCTTACCTTAACCTCGCCACTGATATTTTTGCTTTTTTGCTGCGGGTTATACGCGCGAAAATACGGTATACCCGTTTTATACAGTGTATAACGCTCATACACAATGATGTATTTTTTAAGAATTATTCAAAAAGTCGAGGGCAAAACCTGCACCAGCGTAACTATCTCCCTTACTTAAGAGAAAGATGGCTTAAACGCGGAGCTTTTTCCCGTGCAACCTGAGTCAAAAACCAAATTCCAAACTGCTTCGACCGTGTCAGTACAGCGCAATCGCATAGACGTCGACTTCGTAACTCAAGGAGCTGAACTGGACTGGACTGGAAAGGACTTGTTACTCAGGTTTGATTACGACAACGGGAAGCGCTTTTTACTTGAGGCGCGTGTGTAAAGTTGGTTTTCCTGTAGTGAGTTTTGTGCAACGAATGACGCCATCAGGGCGGCATACAGAGCTTCGCCTTAATAAAGCCGGGAGGTGGCGCGAAAGTAGTTTTCAGAAAGAAAAAAAAACAATTTGTTGTGGATATGGTAAGGAATGGATGACTTTACTCTAGCCAGGGGGCCCACAGGCCCTGTTGTGTGAACGTGGAGCGAGGGCATGGGAAGATGGTTCCAGCAGAGCTTGTTTACGAAGCTTAGAGCGTTCGCTTGAGCCCGCCAGGTCTTGTTACGCCAACAGGAGCACCTCACGCAAGCTAGTAAAAGTAACGAAGACACTCTGAGAAAATAATGAGTCATCCGCGAAGCAGAAAGGGTGCGGTCCATAAGGACTCGTTCGGGGGCCACAAAGGGGTCATTTAGAGAGGGTGTGACGACCCGCCATCAAGACCAGTTTTTAGGCCGAATTCCTTGATTTTCTGTAATACTTGAGGGTTGTCGCTGACACAATGTACGTGTTCTGCAGAAGCTGGTAAGCGTAATAGGGTTGTATTTTAAGCCATTTAGCAGGCCTAGCTTGCTAGACGGCGTGCCCACTTGCCGGCGACCAGCATATCTGGGGCCTGTAACGGTTCTTCAGGTTCTCAACACGTCTCCTTAGTATATTAAAAGGGATCGAGTACTTTGAAAACGGCAACGCGACAGCTTTGGCAGGGCTTGAGCTACCAGAAGAGTGAAACAACTTGTGCCCTCAACCTTTGCTCACGTTTCATGAAGGGAACTTGCCTTTACCAGGCTACTTATCTTCATCAGGTAGGCCCCCTCTGGCGTGAAGAATGAACGTTGTGGAAGTTCATTCTTGGAACCATTTTTGTCGCCGTTTCTTCACAGTAGGTTGTCATCGCGCATATATTTGCGCGATGGCAACCCTAAGTACTAGGGCAAATGTTTGTACAAGTGTCCTTCGCTGCGAGCGTACACAGGTGTGCCCACTTACTACCGCGGCAGTGTTTCAGCCTGCCAGGGGCTTGTAACGTGTTTTTAGTTTTGTAGTTAGTCTTCACGAAGAATCTGGAAGGTCTGAACAGTGTGTGAGAGGGGTTTGTCTGCTTGAATTATCGCTACTCGTTACTGTAATTCTGTACGCACCGTATTTTCGCGCGTATAAGCCACACCAAATATGCGAAAATTTCAGGGGCAAAGTAGGGGTGCGGATAATACGCGGGGTTTTTTCTTTAGTGCATCTTCACGGCAATACGCGTTGTGCCGTGAAGCTCCTACGCAGTAACACTGACTAAGCCTTCCATAGCCGCGATTGCGCAAAACATATAAGGACAAGGATGAAAAAACAGGGATGAGCGCACTCTAACAACTGAATTTTATTAGTTTTCCAGCCATGCTATTCCAAAAATGACACAGTTTTACTGCATATGGCAATGTTTTACTTTATCACCCATGAAAGGGATGTATCGGTACACGTACACGTACACGTTGTGCCTTACCGACCGTTGGATACACCTCCACGAGGCTTAGCACACCCGACCTTGTCTTCCGCATGCCGGCAGGTGCGCATCAACCTGGTGGACGTGACGCACCACGTGAAGCAGTACCAGAGCATCATTACCGAGCTCCGCCAGGAGATCCAGAAACTGCAGGACCGCATAGAGCTCAACGACGCACGGGAGAGGTCGCCTTCCCCCACTACGCATGCGTCCCCGGGTGAAGGCGCCAACCAGGGCGGCAAGGCGACGGCCAATGGTCACGGCGACGATAACAGTAAGGGCGGCTACCATGGCACACAAAAGTTTTATGCCCCTCTGGGCTACTGAGATGCAAGCAGAGTTCTTCAATGTACACCAGCTAAGTACGCTTCAACATCCGGGGTGTGCGAATTTTGTTGTACGTGAAAAGTAAGTGCATTGGCGCATCACCCAGAAGACAGAAAACGGATCTTCGATAAACATTGACTTTTAGTAACGAAACTCAGAATAAGCGAAGGAAGTTCACACTAACGCTCAAGACTTGAAGATAGCGAAGCTGTACTAAACCTTTATGACCATCCCGGACGTTTCAAGTCCACGATTGCAGCTTATTTGCTTCGCTGCCGCAACGGCCTTTACTCCATCATTGTTGCTATGAGTGTGAGCTTCCTTCATTTTTGTGGGGGAGAGATAATAATTGGACATCGCCTTTGAGGGGCGTATGCTATGATTGGTCTTTCTCGTACCGAGCAATTGTTGCCACAATTACGGCAAACAATGGAGATTTTTTAGCCAATCTTGGCAAATATTCATAAGTGGGTATACTTGGCTTGACGAACGTGCGCCGGGCACGCTAGGCGGTCGCCGTGAGGTACGCACACACGAGCGCTACACATTTTCTTGGTTTTGCTAACTGCCGGGCGGTCGCCGAGAGGCCCGCGTTTCCGGGCGGGCGCTCGGCAATTTCTTGGTATTTTTAACTGCGGTCACGAAAAATTACGACTTGCTAAACAGCTTCACCATTAAAAAATAAAACTTGCTTTTGAGTTAGTAAAGATCTAGAAAGGTAGTGAGGACATTTTCTTAATGACCAGTGGCAGCAGCCGCAAGAAGCTTAGTATTACTTCGTCCTTCCGTCGGCAGGCTAACCGACTTGCCCCGCACGGATGAAAGAAAATGAAATCCTTGGGGAATTGCAGAATGGATTTAGACAGGACCGGCGACTGGATGATAATTTGTTCGTGATAACGCAATGCATTGAAATTGCGAAAGCGCAAATAGACCACTATGGATTACGTTCTTGGATATTAAAGGGGCATATGACAACGTAAACAGAGAACTGCTGTGGGGAATGCTGAATCTCCAGGGATTAGATGATGAGTTAATACAGTTCCTTATAGCACTCTGTAAAGATAATAGAGTGCACCTTACACGAGGAGGACAGAAATGCGCCCAGCCGGTCAACATCCATCGGTTTCTGAAACAGGGATGCCCTTTGAGCCCAATACTGTTTATGCTTTACATGGCAAGGTTAGAAAAGAAACTCGAAGAAATCCATTTAGGGTTCGACCTAATGCAGATGTTGCAAAGCGAAGTGATACAACAGCGTATTCTGGGAATGTTATACGCAGTCGACATTGTTCTTTTAGATGATAAGCAGACCGATATGCAACGACTCATAAATATTAGCAGTCAGGAAGCCACTGACATCGGGTTAAATTTTAGCGCAGAAAAATCGGGAATGATGGTTTTCAATGACGCTACCACTGACGCAGTGTTAATCCAGCATGACGAATTACCTAGACTGAATGAATATAAATGTTTGGGAGCGTGGATAAACGAAGAGGATAACTACTTACAACTCACGAGGAGCAACTTAAGGGTACTGAAAGCGAAACGCAGCTATATTGAAGCATAGAGCTCTGTGGAAGTATAACAAATGAGAAGTAGTGAGAGGAATGTGGAAAAGAGTAACGGTTTCGGGTCTCACATTTGCGAATGAAGCGCTCTGCTTAAAATCAGACGTTCTAACAGGCCTTGAAGTGAACCAGAGAACGGTAGGCCGTTTGGCCTTAGGGGCGCATGGAAAAACAACTAACGAAACAGTGCACGGAGATTTGGGCTGGGCGTCGTTTGAAGTTCGAGAACACTCTAAGAAATCGGGGGAGTAGTTGAAGAGTCCAACAGTCATTGTACTCCTGCAAGCGTTGGCGCGCTCCCCTCGAAAGCTGCGGGGAGTTGGATGTAATGTTCGCTCCCATGAGGAGGAAGAGCAAAACTGACAGCGTACTCTTCTCGTGCGCGGCGGAGTGCAGCCCCAGTTCCGCTCCCGCACCAGTGAAGAGTAAAGCTGCACATCGTCTCCTCTCTCCAGTACGAAGAGCAAAATTGCAATTTCATTCTTGTCAAGTGCGGGAGTAAGCATGGAGAGGCACTCCTACCATTTACGCACACCAGCTCATCAGCGATGTTTTATTTGCATACGTATATATTATATAAAGCAGTTGTGTAAAAAGCGCCCGAGTACTTCCGCCGCGCATTCTAAACGTGCAAGAATATGAATTCATGTAACGATTGCTCGCAGCGTTCAGTGACATGAATGGAGCAAGCTTAACAAAACTAAAAAAAACGCATGTCTCGATTTGGTTTTGTTTCTTTGTTTTGTTTTTTCCTCTGTAATGGCTTAGTTATCGACATTTAAAAAGTTGTCAGACTATGCATCATAAAAGGTGCGCACCACGGAGGAAAGAATACTGCGCGCCGATTTCAGCGATTACGCCGATTACACTGAGGGCATCCCAGCGGCGGCGGCGCGGCGGTGGACGCCGCGTCTCCGTAGCTCAGCCCGACGAAGATACGGCGTACTACCACGGCGGATTTTCCGCCACGCGATCTCGCGTCTACGGTGAAAACCCACACAGGCGGTGCACCCGCAAGAACCGGGCGAGCGAGCGACGACTGATCGCGCCAGACCGTGATGTCCCGCCAGCGCGGAACACAGGGCTGCGCTTTGTAAACCATGTGCTACGCACGAAGTGGACTTTCAAACAGACGCTTCATCCAACATGGGAAGTTCGACCTGCCCTTATCGTCATGCTTGCTTGAACACAGTACGACGCGTGCTCGCATCGAATAGGAGAAACTAGGTTTTGAGAATTAAAGGTATCATTATTGAGAAAACTGAGGTTACAGTGGATCAGGACAGAAGAGCACGGAGCGAAAACGTCTCACGCGGTGCGCAGGCGTGGGCGACTCTCCTCGGCGAACAGCACACACACGTGACACGCCCCAGCAAGACTCCAAAGCTCTCACTCGTTGGTATAAACATCCGGCCGCGTTCGCTGCGACGGTGGCGGTTTCAGGTGTTTCGTGCTCCGGGCTTGGCCCCTCGGTGTCTGTTTTCGTTTTCGCCTTCTCGGCGCCAGCATTCTCGCACGAGAATTATCCGAAGCTTCGGGGACGGCTTGCTCAACATGCGAAGTTTGACCTGCCCTTATCGTCATACTTGCTTGAACGCAGTGTGACGCCAGGCCTCTCAAGCTTGGACGTTCCCTGTCTTCCCTATAGGCGGCGTAAAAATCGACGCCCAACGTGACCAACCTAAAGCGCTGTTTTCGACCATCAGCCCACCAGACGGCGCAGGCAAATGTTACTTTTGGTATAGAATACAAAACATTCATTCCGTGACTCAAAGAGCCCACACAGTTCGCTTACAATGTGTTTATTAAAAATACTATTAACAAGTTCCGCATCAAACATCCGTTGAGCAAAAATGTACGCAACTTTTTACGAACAGCCGACTGGTGCACCACCTCGTTTCTGAATTCGCAACCACAAAGCCGCCAATTCAAATTGAAACCGCTGCAACGGCCGACCGTTTCAATGTGCGCGGAGCACCGGTTTCGTGACTGTTATTTGCTGTTATGTGCTTTTGCGTCCATCAGTTGTATGAGAGGACTGGCAAAACACGGGAATTGAGTGCTTGTGGAATGACAAATGTGGGAAATTCCGCATCGGAAGGCAGCTGTCGAGGCCAGAATATTCGATTCTTCCAACAGAAGGTGAGTGTTATGCACTCCGCTAGAAAGACGGTGCAAAGGAAACCGTTGTCGCCGTCAATACTTCATTTGTGCCCTTCGTTCGAAATCTTAGCGCAAGTGAACGAGTTGTTATGGCAAAAAAAAAAAATGTTGTCACGAAAGCGACGTACAATTGCAGCGATCGAAATGAAATGATGGTCCTGGCCTCTGTAAACTTGCGGATGTCAATAAACGATTTCTTCTCACTTGCTGCTCACTGTGGTCTGTGCCAGTCGAGGCCATCTGGTCACCTGGCGTAACATCACTTCACTAGCGCGGCGCAAGTAAACACGCGACCAGCGTGCCAGCCAGGAGCCAGCAGGAGCAGCCACGGCCGGACTCGACGCCCCTTTCGCGCGCGGGAGGAGGAGAGTCGAGTCCGGCCGTGGAGCAGCGAGCCGGCGGCCGCCGTGCGAGGGCAGCCATGTTATTAAGGAGCTCAAGCGGCCTGTGCAAAAAGCATCCGCCATGTTTACAAAGTCGTGTTTACAGCGCCATCAAGCGGGCGTACTGGGTAGTTCACGACGCCGCCACTACGCTTTTTCTGGCACTACAGGCAAAGCTAGACCTTTGCTTCTCTAAAATCCTCCCTGTTCTGTGGTGACGCGTGCTCGCTAACTGCTTGCATGCCTGTGCGTCAGCGTTAGATCACGAACACGTAAGCAAGCCGTATATTAGTTCGTTCGTGCGTGCGTGCATGCATGGAACTAGTTTTTATTTCGGACGGACATCACAGCTGCGGCGGCGCAGAGGCCGATACCGGAACTATATGCACTGTGTAGCAATGCGCGCGCAAGCCGCCGGGCCAGCCGGTGTGCAGTCGCTGCCTTTGCAGGCTTCGCGCCTTAAGCTTGGGATCTTGGGATGACGACCATGGATTTATCTACCGGACGAAGAAATGCTGGCGGGAAGTGGAGGTAAGCCATTAGTTAACCTGGTATTCTTATCTTGTGTATTTAGCGAAGGAGAGTTGCTGTCTAGCTTCGGTCCGCGGAAGCGGCTAACCCTAAAGTTTTCGTCACTCATTTTGACGGTTGCTTAGATTTGAAGGGCGGCTTTTGTACCCGTGTGCAAACAGCGTCGAGTCTTGCACCGTTTCAATCCCTTTGATTCGTGAAGTGTTGGTATCCTAGCTGAATGTTTTTCGCAGGTAGGAAGCACGGTCGCGCGAGTAGTCGCAGCGATACCCTGTATTCTTAACTCGGCGGCTAGGGTTAGAGTGGCTGCCGTGCAGTAGCTGTGGCTACCTGCGCGGCTCCAAAGAATTTCGTACAATAGGCTGAGTGATAGGAGCGCGTCTAGCGCGTAGAAGTCACTAAAGTTATAATGATTTTAGTTACCGCCGCGAGTACTGCAGCAGACTGAAATCCTGTCCAGACAGGTTTTTTGCGTTTTGATTTGTACTCTTAGCTCGGCGGCTAGGGTTAGAGTGGCTGCCGTGCAGTAGCTGTGGCTACCTGCGCGGCTCCAAAGAATTTCGTACAATAGGCTGAGTGATAGGAGCGCGTCTAGCGCGTGGCAGTCACTAAAATTACAATAATTTTAGTGACCGCCGCGCGTACAGGCAGCAGACTGAAATGCTGTCCTGACAGGGTTTAGGTTTTTTGCGTTTTGATTGAGGGCAGGATGGCCGGAGATGGGACTTTTCGGGGCGTACGCCCCGCACTGTTAAGGGGTAACTACATGCGTCTAAGCCGATGAGCGACGCGAGAAAACTCACTCATTGGGTACGGCAAACAGGTAATGTGGGCGACACAGACAAAATTTTTTTACACAGGCCGCTGACGGCGGCAACTGCGGCAGGCGACGGGCCGTCGCCGTCGCGGGCTTATACCGGCCAGAAGCAGCCTACGAGCGAGCGGCAGCAACGACGACGAATGGCATTGGCAGCATTGCATTATTTTTTTTTTTTCGTTTGTCGCTGTCGCCCATAGTGTTTGTTGTACCCATTACGGTACTTTTTTCGCGTCGGTTGTCGCCGTCGCTGCGTGTGGTTTAATGTTCGAGCGTTCTGATCGTTCAATAACGAGCCTATTGGTTCTCATCAGATGTTGCGATCTGCAGCGTGCATGCAACGAAGCCTACTCGAGAATGAAGAAAACAGTAGCTATATGACCCATAGCAACTTTTACACGCTGTACTTGTGAACGTATAATGGGCCGTACGTTGCAGTCGGCTGAGGGCAAAATCCTATGCAAATTAATCTGGGATTATAACGTTACAAAAAGAGTTCTCTTTACTTAAATTTTGTTAAATGTTTTTATACCGGGAACGATAGCGGGGTAAACAATAGAAGCTACGGACACGTAAGCACTAATGGGTTTGGGGCTCATTGCGTAGGCAGCAGCTGTAGGGCGCGCTGTCTGACATGACATTGGCCAAGTGGCACAATGAGCGTGGCTGCATCCAAGGTCACCGCACATTCGCATGTAGACTTGTGACTGCGCCAAGCAGTATTGCATTCCAATACGCATTCAATGCGTTCTCTCGGAACAAAAACTAATCTATCACGTCGTCAAACTCGTAATTTTTTTTTTTTCATTGTAGAACTTATCTTTGCTGTCCCCCTCCTTCTTCCTATGTAGGAACCACGGGAAGACGGTATTTGCCCGAAGATTTTTTTTTTTTCCTGAGAGAGAACGAGATCCCCGAGGCGTCAGCAGGAGTGGCCGTCGCATTCAAGACACTTCTCCTCACATCCTTGGACATCGTGGATGAGTTCCCATTGCTGCTGTCCTGTGTTTTCAAAGGGGAAGCGCACCTTCTTGCTTCTGTAGACGTTACTTCGGCTCAAGCACGGTGCCCTGGTCGGTACTGTTCTGAAGGCCGCCACCAACATTGTGAAGCATTCAGCTCGAACGTGTTTGTTTTTAATACCAAGTTATGCCTTTTTAAATCTTACTAGCGCATCCTCATTTGAGAACCACCCGCCTAAAAAACCCAGTGGGAATGTTTCCGGTGGTTTCCTATTGTCCCACCAACATATATCTGTTGCAAGTTCCCGTGTCAGTGGCTTTGTAGCTTTGTGTTGATTGCACCTTATAATGCGCTAATAGTAATCCACGCTGAATAGTTTTAGTCCAAGATTTTTGTTTCGCTAAAATTTATTTGTAGATGTTTTTGATGTGTCCTAAATAAGAGCTGGCTTTCCAGTCCATGTGAAGCACTCACTGATGTACTAAGGCCACTTTGTTTTATGTTAATACTGTTAACTATTTTCCCACTGCTGTATTTCTACTGACGTTTTCGTGCTAATGCCAGTACCTTTTTATTTGTGGGTGTTAATGTCATTTTTATTGTCTCAATTTTATTTTTTATTTCAGTGATATCAATTGCTTTGCTGCATTTTTATTTGTGAATTTTTCTTGGATGTATCCTCAATAGGCGTTACGTCTCCTGTGTGCATGTGGAGTAAGAACCGTTTTTATGCTGTGATATTTTAAATTTAAAATAAACTGCTTTTTGTGTGAAATTGCAGAATGAACCGATTGTTGTGGTATTTTTTTGAAAAATAAAGTCTGACCTTGTTTTTTTCTTCCCATGTTTCAAAATGGCTTGTCCTGTTTTGTTTGCTTGTATCTGCCTATAGTACCATCGTAGGGATGGAAGGGGGGGGGGGGCTAGTAGCAGGCTAGCAGGCGGAGCGAAAACACGCTGTCTCGCGGGGAATAGCAGAACGCTCTTGAGGCGTAACGAGATGCTTTACAAGAGAGAGTAGTAGTACCCGTCTGCAGTATCCGGGAACGCCGAAACCAATAGAGCTTATTCACGCCTAAAGGGAGTGACGGAACGCTGCCTTGTACATGGCATAGCAATTCCCACACAGGGTTCAAGTACTCCGCTTCGACAGCAGCAAGTAATCCCACGAGGAGTGTTCGCCTCTCGTTTGGCCGCCACGCGCTACTCCTCGGAAGAGTCGCCCAATGCTGCAAAGGGAGTGAAATATGGGACAAAAGTTTTTACTCCTAGACAGAGTGCCCAGCACTCCTCGTCTTCTTAGAGTGAAGCGCAGAGTAAAATGTATTTTGAGAGGAGGTTGAGAGCAATGGATCAACGTAGGTAGGCAGCTAAGGTTTTTAGGTACCGATACTTGAAAAGCGTGGACACGCACTGGTTAAGGAAGACTACAAGGCTAACGATGAAATACGGAAAGAACAGTGTAGAATCCAAAACAGCCAAGGTAACCAAAACAGAGGCACGGCAGATAGAAACGAATAAATGGAGAGAAAAACTGGATTCTAAAATCGTCGGTAGAGATGTACAGGGCTGAGAAATTGGACATCACAAAGGAAAATTGCTACGATAATTCCCAGGGCAGTGATTTGATTTTTGAGGCTACAGCAGGTCGCTTACGAACTAAGAGCTTTGTGGAGAAGTACTCACAAAATGATGGGGTATGTGCGGTTTGCGAAAAGAAACAGAAACTGTGCAGAACATAGTGTTAGAATGCGGGGGCATCCATCCAAATCTACACAAAGAAAATATTCGGCTTCCAGAAGCCCTAGGATTTAAGGGTAGCGCAGAGGAAGTTAACTTCGAGGCTGCCGAGGCGACGAAAACAAGTTCGGAGTGCTGGTGGACGAAAAGCAGAGAGGGGAATATTGCCTAGGACAGTTACCACCTGTAACAGGAAAAAAAAAGTATTCTGTGCCTAATAAGTTTTTGTGACTGCCCTAAGCAGCGCTAGAATTAAACCAAGAGTATACAACATAGGTGTATTAGTCTTTTTTGGTAAGATGACACATCTACACCCCGCTACAAAGGGGAAACCAATAGCAATCATCAATTATCATCATCATCATCATCATCATCATCGTGACCGTTCTTAAGCTGTACCTTGGTATAGACGGCTAGAGGCGCTAGAACACCCCAGCGACTCGCTTTGTGTGTGTTGTCGGAGCAGCAATCGCGGTAAACGAGTTCTAGAGTCACGGGAAGCCAGCATGTCAACGGTCCATGACGCCATCCATGTCACGCTAAGGGAGGAGCGCCTGTCGCTAAAAGCAGAATTTCGTTTCGCGTTAGCGTTCCGCGTTCACAGGCACACATTGGAAACTTTGCAGTCACGGCTACGAATGTTGAAAATAAACCTCTGATAACATCGTACGAAATGTATTGAGTTCTATATAAATAAGCCGTAAACTTGAGAAAAGAAAATTTCGGTACCTACTCCATCGCCCAGCCGCATGCACTGCAAAAGCGACAGAGTTCTGAGAATTTGAAATCAACTTAAGACAGAAGCTTCAACGTGTCAAAAAACGCAGAAATGGTGCTGGAATATATTTCAACACATTACAGATTCACAAGTACTGCGGTGTTGGTGCTTTCCGCTTTTCCGCACAAAAACACAAAAGTGCGGATGACGTCACAATCACTGAAACTGTCGTTCCGCTTTCAGCAGCAAAATTCAGTGTTCCCAATTCGTACGCTTGATAGCAATGAACACAATAAATTGCAAAATGTATCCCACTAAGGCCAAGGTAGCGGCAAAAAGATTACTTAGGAGTCCCTAAAATTCGCCCGTACTGGGGCAATAAAAGTGAGGATTTGGTAGCCCATCTTCTGAAGGTGGGCGCGCAAAAAGCTCGGCGTGTAATGTGAAGGGCTACAAACTTCAATCACAATGTGGCATGCGGCACTTTAGCCGTTGTGAACGATATGCCCATCCTCAACAAGGAGCCCGCTCATAGAATTAACAAGCGACGCTACTAAGCTCGTCCCGCATATATACCGCGCAATTTCAAAGACACTGCGATTTCGAAATCGCGAGCGTTGAGTATTTTCCTAGTACCAGCCGTAACCAGCTTTGACTGCAAAGGTCTACATACAAACTACCACGAGCGCGCACGGACACAAGTGAGCTCAACTTTCTGTTGCTTTGTAAACGGCGATAACGAGGATAACATGGCACAGCTCACAGGTAGCACCAACGCGTGCACACACCTCGCAGAGCAAACATGTTTTCCCTCACTTACTCACTCACTCACTCACTTACTCACTAACCATTTCCCTCCCTACCTCCCTCCCTCACTCCCTCGCTCACTCACTCACTAACTCACTCGCTCCCTCACTCACTCGTTCACTCCCTCACTCACTCACTCACTCACTCACACGCTCCCTCCCTCCCTCACTCACTCACTAACTCACTCCCTCACTCACTCACTCGTTCACTCACCCACTCCCTCCCTCCCTCACTCACTCACCCGCTCCCTCCCCCCCTCACTCACTCACTCACTAACTCACTAACTCACTCGCTCGATCGCTCGCTCACTCACTCACATCACTCACTCACTCACTCACTCACTCACTCACTCACTCACTCCACTCACTCACTCACTCACTCGCTCACTCACCCGCTCCCTCCCTCCCTCCCTCCCTCCCTCCCTCCCTCACTCACTCACTCACTCACTCACTCACTCACTCACTCACTCATTCAAACTACGCTATCCGACTGCCGCGAAAGCGAACCATTCGTCGTACCAAAGACGCAAATGGCGGGGTGCACTGACGCATACCAGCAGCGGTCTGTACCTCTCCGCTAGTCTGTACACTACCGGCATGCACACACCAATCTGTAGGGAACAAAATGAGAGGGCTGCTAGGCTGTCAATGTCTATTCAACAAGCTAGCGTAGCAAGCGTGACAGGGAATACAGTGTGCAAGCTAACAACAAATCGAAATACGAAAATAAAACATCGCAAGCAATTTCGCCTTCATAACTGATCGACGACCCTGCACGGACAGAGCTAAAAAGCAAAATGCGAGAGGCGGGGTCTGAATTTCAAGTATCGCACGCAATTTCCTAACCGTAATAGTATACGACCATCGATGACAGCAAAAAAAGCGCGAGAAGCGGGTTCTTACCTTTCGCGACCTAACATATAAAGTATATATTTATAAAGTATATAAAGCGATATTGCCGACCTATGTCCGCGCCACCACCTCCACGGGTAGGCAGGAGATTTTCCATAAGAATTCGGAGTGCCTGAAGTAGGACAGATGGAACCTCCGGATAAGTTTTGAAGCGTTGTTTGGGAATAGAGATGTTGATATGGGGGTGGGTGGTTGGCCATTGGGTTAGTGCTAACGCGATTGACGTTTCCTCCGCCGTTGCCGGATGACAGGTGATGAATTGGGGTTGGACATTGCCACCACAGCATACGTGGCGGCCACTCCTACGTAAAGCGCGCTCTGCTTAACGGTGTACTTCTCGGTCAAGGCCCAAGCTCGTTGTGCACTGGGTGCAATGCATATTGCGTGGGGAGGGCGGGTGAGGAGCTGTGCATGAACGCTTTGGAGAATGGGGACTTCGGGATGAGCTTTTAGCGGAGCTCGCCTATTCAATGTAGGCATAATCTGTCAGCCAGTGGGTCTTGTCAACAGACGATTTCGTTGATTCAGTCTATGTGCCTCGACTATTTCCTCTGCAGTGTCGTATATGCCCACCTGTTCCAATCTGGCAGTGGGAGTGCTGTTGAGTAATTGCGATGCCGTCTAAATTGAATGGCGGATGAGACAAATATTTTCTCACGAACTCTGTTTGGGTGGGATTGAGGTATACACGGCAGAGTGTGCTACTTGGCGAATGAGGCATATTGTCGTTGTTTGTTTAAACGTTTCTAGCGAGCTGCTATCCTGAGTATTAGGCCGATGGCTTGACTTACCTGGATGTTTAGCCAGATTATAAAGCAGGTGTTAGCGCTGTTGCGCTGGAGAGTAAGGCCCACTATGTTTATGCTAGAAACCTCGGACACTTCCGCGTTCCCAGCGTGGAGAGATAGAGAGAGGGACTCCTTATTACAGAGAAAGCAGAGAGGTTCGCCAGCATGAATTCGCCGACATGCTACTCTGCGGGGAAAGGGGGAGAAGGAAACAAAGGAAGTAGATGGAAGAAGAAGAGTAAGAGACAAGAAGAAAATAATAAAAATTAAAAAGAAAAGCATAAAAATTAAAAAAAAGATAGTGTCCTGTCCCAGCGTGGACTCATACTGTGAAGCATTCGCGTCCATGCACCTCAAACCAAAAAAATATGAACGGGCGAGCGCCGTTTCTCGTTCGGGGGATTAACTGCACTGCCACAGAAATGCTCCCTTACTGGAGCAAAGGCGAGAGGACGAACGGTTCCTCTCCCGACAAATTGTCCTCAGCAGACGAATGGTTGCTCCGTTCCGATACGTCCCGGGTACGGGCTAGGAGCGGCGGAAAAAAGGAAGTCCGCTTGGCGAGAATCAAACCACCGTCCCCTGTATCGCGAACCCGGTGCACAACAACTCGACCGCCATGCCAGACATCGATGCGGCCCGAACATTAGCAGCAAAATGTAAAGCGTTCGGTATATCGCACCCGGCTTCGTTTCATTTCTTGCTGGCGGCAAAATTTCTAACGATGCAAGTGTTTGCAGGTTCCGCTCTGCTTACCCTAGCTGTTTATTGCTCAGCTTCGATTGCGAGTAGAATCTTACAAGCACAGTTCTTCCTCGTAAAAGAGAATAAAAGCAATCGCCGTGGTCGCGACTGGAGGGTGGTCTAACGAATAACTTGCTTCGGCACAAAGAAACACCCACGAAGCAGTTTCTTAATGTTCGCCTCATATATTGAAGAAAGGGCCACGAACGCAAAAGACAAGTTTGGTGGGGACTGAATTGCAATGTGGCAAGATAAAATACAATTTTCCAAAACAGCCTATGGTTCGGGACAACTGCGGTATGCGGGGGAGGGTCGGATACTGTAAGGAAAGGAACGAGCAGGATTAAAGATGGCATGGCTCCTAAGACTGCGTACTTGCGTGGTGGTTAGAGATCCGTAGTGTTACTATGGGTGGGCTACTGGGTACCCGTACGCAACAACACTTCCCAGCAAAGCCAAACTCCATATTTTGCTTCTCTCCATCAGCATTCTCTTTCGCTTTCAGTGCGGAAGTCGTTCATGCGGCTAGAGATAGGGTCGTAACACCCGCTTGAAAAAAGCAAAAATAACGCCCGTACGCGTAAGAGCTCTCTAGCACTATCATAATACATGACGAGTGTAACGTGGGAACGGTTACACAATCGCGGGCTGTTATGAGCGGGTATCACGCAAAGGAATATGTACGCTTCTCTGATAGTGACAGCACGCTCTGAATAAAAATGTCCATCGTGGAAAAGCGCACGGCTCGCGTGGATTAATTTGATTGAACGCTAATGTTTTCCATCTCTGTCCACCAAATTTTTTTTGCCACTTTCATTTTGTATTGTCATTTCGTTCGGAACTTTTATTGGCACCCTCATTTTGTCTTGTGATGCGTATACCACGCCACCTGGCGTGACGCGATGCACGTATAATTTCGGTAACCTTCTCGGAAATGCAAACTGGTATATATGTATGCAAAGCAAATGTATCTACGCACGTCAGTAAGTGGTGTTTTTATTTTGAGTGCGATAGGTTTTAGAGAGCGGGAATGAGTGAACGCTAACAGGTGACGTGTGAAAAGTGAAAAAAAAAAGGTAAAACCAACGGGGGTCCTTTCGCAGGTTACATATTGAGTATGGTGAGGCTGCAACTGAAGTAAAAATAAATAGTTCTTGTTTTAACACCGAAGCTATTTAGCAAATCGTAATTTTTCGTGTCCGCAGTTCTAAATACCAAAAAATTGCCGAGCTCACGCACGTCAGGGCGTGTATGTGAACGCGGGCCTCGCTGCGACCGCCCGGCAGTTAGCAAAACCAGGAAAATGCCTAGAACTCGTGTGTGCGTGCCTCACGACGACCTCCCAGCGCCCCCTGCGCAGGTTTGTCAAGCCAGACATGCCCACTTAGAGAGATTGGCAAAGATTGGCCAAAACAAAACAACATTCCAGCGTTCGCCGTAACTCCCAAAAATATGAAGGAAGCTCACGCTCACAGCAACAAAGCTGGAGCAAAGGTCATTGCGGCATCAAAGAAGAAGCAAATCGGCTGCAATCGCGGACTTAAGCTCCGTGATGGCCTTACAGCTTCTCTAGCTTCAATTCTTAGGCGTTAGTGGGAGGTTCCTTTATTTTTTTTCCTTTCACGGAGCGTATGACTAGAGTCAAACAGCAATTCCATAGAACTAGGAGGAATAAACGTAGCAGTCAAGGCTGTTTGGTTGACCACGAGGTGGGGGGGTACCCTTAGTCCAAGAAGCCCTGGGTCTGGCGGCCTGTCTCGCCCGGTCTGTCCGATGTTGTTGGTGATCCGGGTTTGAGCTAGTCATCCGATTGTCGCAATGCACAATTGGTGCGTTGGTATTTGGGGCAAAGGCTGGTGTGTGTCGGCACTCCCACACCATGGGGTAAACATTTCAAGGCTCCGGGTAGCATCAACAGTTATATGAGCATAGAGTCCGGTGTTTGAAGTGCAATAACGCATCACGTGGGCATGCGTTCGTCTAAAGCTTTCGGTACATGACCGTGTCTTCGCAAGACATCATGAGACGCGCAGGCGGAAAGGTTCTTTGTTTGATGCGGCATAGGGCCAGGACCTCTGGGGGATAATCTCGCGTGTTGTGCTCGTGGAAATACTGGATGGAGTCCAACAAGGAGAAGCCCGGTGGGCACCACCTCGGGTTGCGGCGTTAGACGCCCCGTTCCCTTCCAGGGATGAATGAGCCTTGATTAAATATTGGTCAGCCTAAATTTAATTCAGGACACAAAGGCGAAAGACGAAGCACAAGTGCTGACACTACCAGCTGAATTTTATTACGCCTCGCCTTGTACATTCATACACTCCTCTAGCCAAGTGGTCCAGATATAACAGTGCGCAGAAATAGTTTATCTTTATCGGTTAGCGCAACCGACGCAGTGCTGACACAATCGTCGACGTCCTCTTCAATCTCCGTTGCTTCGATGATTTCAGCGCGCAAGCCTATCACTGTTAGGTATAGAAACCTTATTAGGTTTAGAAACATTAGTCTTTGTTCCACAGCCATCTCGTGAGTGACCTAATACTGTACTTCAGGCCCGATCTCACGTGCTGGGGATACGCACCGCGGGAAGGAAAGGGTTTTTTGCCCTTTCACTCTGCGCATTCGAAGAATGTCAAGCGCGGATTTCCGAACAGTGCCTTGAACTCGGCTTTAAGACGGTCATGCTGCCACGAGATGGAGAGGAGCTTCACAGACCAACTCTCGAAGCTTCGCAATGCTATTTAAAGGTGGTCCTGGTGTCGATCTTCGAGTCGTTGCTTCAAAGGATAAAAGGAAAAATCCCCAGGGGTCCGAGAGAGGCCATTGACAGGAGCAAGCTTGTGGTTGTGCCCTATCTGCACGGAATCACACGCAACATTAATAAGATAGCGGCCAGAGAGGGGTTGACAGTTGTGTGCTCAGCCCCAAGCAAAGGGTATGCCATGTGCCGCCGTGTCAATCAGCCAATGACAGCGAGCCATTGCACAACTAACCACCATACTAAGTACGCAGAATCTGTGCCAGGGGTTGTATACAAGCTACCATTATCGTGCGGGAAAAGCTACATTGGCCAGACCGGACGTTGTATCGACGGTAGAGTTCGAGAGCACAAGACCGCAACAAAGAATGTTCCGTCAGGACACTTCGCCACGCACCTTCGAGATTGCGCCATGTGTGAAGTGGACTTCCATGCCGTCTGACCATGCATAAAGCAGTGATAGGCTTGCGTGCGAAATCATCGAAGCGATGGAGATTGAAGAGGACGTCGACAATTGTGTCAGCACTTCGTCGGTTGCGCTAACCGATAAAGAGAAACTATTTCTGCGCACTATTGTATCTGGACCACTTGGCTAGAGGAGTGTACAAATGTACAAGGCGAGGCGTAATAAAATTCAGCTGGTAGTGTCAGCGCTTGTGCTTCGTCTTTCGCCTTTGTGTCCTGAGTTAAATTTAGGCTGACCAGTATTTAATCAATTATGATCCAACTAGCTCGGGTTCTGCCTATTCTAATGAATGAGCCGGTGTCCAAAGGATGAGAATGCCCGGTAGATGAGGTTCGGTAGATACGATGTTTAAGGCTGTGGTTAAATTTCGTTCAACTTAGAAGTTATAATACCCAGTGTTAGGGGTCTGACATGACTATGTAATGTTCTTTTCCCGTGGTGGCTGCAAAGGCAATGGCTACTTCTTCCAACTTTTGAGCAGGCCTAGGTTGTTCAATAATTTGACGGTAGAAGCAGGCGAGGGGGGGGGGGGGGGAGCTAAACCGAGAGAGAAAGCTTGTGAGACTTTTTGTTTAAGACATTAGTGGTTTTCTTTTTCGTTATTATTCACCTTGCTATTGAAGCTTGCACAATTTTGGTTGTGTCGAGGGTTCTTTGGGACCGTACCAGCGGTTAGTGATGCGGCAGACGAGATTATAACTTGAGGAACGGTTGTTTCCAGGTCATGGAACGTTGTCATCTCCACTTCGTTTCACTGTAGCGTAAGACCTACTGGGCAGACAGTTTTCACCTTTGGAACTGGAGTGTTGTCTACTTGCACTTCTATATCGGGAGTGTGCGCCGGTGGTCGACCTATGGTTCGTTTCTTCTGAAGGGTAATAACAGGTATTTTTCCGGGGAGCTGTGCAGACCCCGTGAGTGAACGTACTGTTCGGTATTTTGAATTGCTTCTTGCAAAGCGTCTTGCTGTGTGCCGGCAGAGCCTGTGCGGGTACATTTTTGTACATTTTGTGAGGTACTCTGTGGAAATACCATAAATAATGCCTGGGATATTGGCCAGCTGCGCTCGAAGGTTGCTAATGGCCACAGAGACAATCAGAGGGAATAGTTGCCCGACGCCGAAATCTTCGTACCCGGCCGACAAGTGCCAGCTCTGCTGCAGGGAGACTGCAAACCAGAAGCACCGCTGTGTCACGGACCCTGTGAAAGCGACGTCAATAGCCATCCCGCGACGGCTCGCAGAAGCCGCAAGGAGCTACACGTACGAGCATCAACACGGACCGTCCATCAGGTCCTGCGGGTGCTCGAAAGGCATGAGGCTCGCGAGTCGGCAACGGCGAGCTTACGTCTCGGCTAAGTAGTAGCAGTGGCGCCCCTCGCGGTAGCCTTTGTCCCCGCACGAAACTTGGCCGGGAGTTTCATGACCAGCGAAACATTGAAGGTCTCTGGTAGTAGCTAACCACAAGGACGACGCCAGGCAGCCGGTGCGTAAAAACGTCGTTTTGCCGGCTTAAACTTATTCAATCCAATCATAATCCAATCTATCCCACATAAGTATAACCCCAACGTTTCCGTTACGGCAAGAACGGTCTTTTTTTCCTTTAAACAGCTTGTTTCCAGTCGCAGCTACGCGTGATCATACTGGACGCGGCTAATATGAAGTCAAGCGGGGCTGAAGTCATCCGCAGGGTGAAAAGTTCACAGCGGAAGCGATGCAACGTGAGGTGAACAGCTCTACTGTCCCAGCTGCGTGTTTTGGCAAACATACGGATCACTGTTTCTATGTCTGCCCCTCCGACCTTTTATATTGTTGTTATTATGCTCGCTCCGTCATTCTTCTCAGTTTTGTTGGTGTACGCTTGTGCCCTTAATACGCTTTTAGTTGTTTATGCGTTTTCTCTACACAGAGCATTCTTTGTCTCTTGTTAGTCCGTGAATTTTATGTCATGTCACCGTTATGAGCGTTATCCTCACTGTGTCACTGAATTGTTCTTATAGTAATCTATGTGCTATGCATCACGTCAATGTAATTATTTTTCGTCTTTTTCATACTGTACCAGTACGCAGACGTCTTCCTTATTTGTCGGCACCGAAATGAATTTACTGACTGCCTGACTGATCAATGATCAATCGATGTGATTGATCGACTGGTCGATTAATTTATGACTTGATGTGATGATTGATTGATTGATTGATTGATTGATTGATTGATGATGATTTGATGATGATTGATTGATTGATTGATTGATTGATTGATTGATTGATTGATTGATTGATTGATTGATTGATTGATTGATTGATTGCCATTATGATTATATCAGACAGATATCGCCGTAAAACAAGCTTCAAAACAGTTCGTGTTCAGAGAGGTACAAGGAGACGGCCTGTGATCCCAGTAGGGACTCACTCGGCGCGCCGCTAATGCATTGACTCTCCACAGATTTTCTCTCCAGACAATGATGTCTACACTTTGCATCGCGTATAATCTGTGAATAGCGCACAGTTAGCAAGGCGTTCAGCCGCTACGACAAAAGTTAAGGTCTGTGGAGTTGTAAAAGGGTGCCTACCTCACGTTTGGGGAACTTGTCGTTGACTCTACCGCGCAGTATCTGCAAACGACGGCGGAGGTAGAAGGGGGGGAGCAGCCGTACGAGGTCGGTGGGGAGGAGCAAGATGACAACAGGACCGAAGAGCCGACGAAGGCCGACGTCAGGGAGCGCAACGTACAGAATGACAAGGGCGATCGGGAGGTACGGGAGCTCAGGGCGGCGCTCATCGACGCCTTCAATCGGCAAATGGAAGTCAGGTGAGATCTGCTTCCTCGCATATTTTCGTAGCGATTTCTGGCACCCTTGAGGCCAGAGATATAGAGAGATAAAGACACATAGACAGATACACGCACACGCACGCACGCACACACACACACACACACACACACACACACACACACACACACACAGCGAGAGAGAGAGAGGAGAGAGAGAGAGAGAAGAGAGAGAGAAGAGAGAGAGGGAGAGAGAGAGAGGAGAGAGAGAGAGAGGAGAGAGAGAGGAGGGAGGGAGATGATGATGATGAAAAACTGAAGAGGTCAGCCCTGTTACCGGAGGGGCTTGCAACTTCAGATGGGGGTGAACAAAGCGAGATGAAATGCAGGAAAAAAGTGGGGAGGGGAGGGAGCAAGTACTGTAAAGCGCCCATGACTTTTCTACCAGGCTCAAGGCTGCATGTAGTCTTGTGGACACTGTGGGCCTATGTTTTCCTTATTGTAATTTTAACCTGTCTATACAACCTCGCTATGGGCCTAGATTACCGGTTGCGTCATTTGTTGTGTAGCGATGTTTAGTTTGCTTCCTCATCGTGTTTACCTTGGGGTCTTAAAACAAGACAACGTGTTACTCATAAGAGTTGGGGGCGCGTTAGCACTCGAAATGCACGCAAGTTGTACCCATGTCTTATGGACTCAAACTCAACCACGAACGCTTTGTTGTCATACGAGATGCATACGAAAAGAAAATTGGGTCATGTTGGCTGTGTACCTGTGAACAAGAGTGTGGGCTTCGCTTGCCCGAATTTACTTTTTTGAAGCCCAGTTAAGCTTACCGGTTCTGTTCGGCAGAAGCCTTCAACACCCTTTCAGTAGCACCGATAGTTCCTGTATACTCAAGCTTCAAACTACCTTCCCCATTTACACTACACCCCAGTTATTCCGAATAAGCTATATTTAAAGTCTTGCTTTACTGAAAGTTCTTCGCGGTCGCCAAGGCAACTCATTGGGAGCAAATCCCCCCACTTGTAAGGAAAAGACGCTTATAACGAGGTAAGTTTTCTGTAGCGATGACTTCGTTGTCAAGAATGTTTACTGTGCTGTAAATAAACACACATTGCGTTTTGGAACGCCTGTTGTGAAAAAAGAACAACGGTCGCATCTTGATAACACATTTATGAAAAGTAAAAGGGCTTCCAAAACACAAGCGTTGCTGCCCCCGTGTTAACAAAATTTCGAAAGCTGTGTGAAGGATCGTTCGTAGAGCAATGATCTGAAGAAAGGAGGGGAACTTCGGGTGGTGCTTTTTCGAAGTACAGTAGACTCGCGACAAGTCAAGCTCAGACAATTCAAACTTTCGATTAATTCAAACGAATTTCAACACTTTGCTGGGCCTGCTATGCTTTCAATGTATTTTAAAGCCGCTTAATTCAAACTGCTTCATTGCGTAAATTCGCCTAATTTATACTTCTTACTTTTCCTTGCCGGAAAATATCTGCTGAATTTGCCGCTTCTAGCTGCAGGTTTGCATCTTTCATGAACAATGCTTGGGTTCGCCAGTTCTTGGCCCGTGCAGAAGGCTCTAGCAAAAACTGGCTGTTCATTCTTACATCGAAAGCTCTGTTTTGAACTCTAATGCAAAGACAAAGCAGTCATCCATTCGTGATATTTCTGTGGGAGAAGCACCTTCAATGCTCGGGCTGTCGGCGTCTCACGTAGCCACGGTGCTAAAACACCGGGACAATCGTTTTCAAAGGCCTCGTGCTAGAACGTTTCATCTCCGTGGGCAAAAACGCGTACTAGAAGAACACACCGGGACACTCGTTTTCTAACGCTTCGTGCTAGAACGTTTCATCTCCGTGGGCAAAAACGCGTACTAGAAGAACACACCGGGACACTCGTTTTCCAGCGTCTCGCGCAAGAACGTTTCATCTCCGTGGGCAAAAACGCGTACTAGATGAACATACCGAGACACTCGTTTTCCAACGTCTCGCGCTAGAACGCTTCGTGCTCCAAAGACACGAGACTTTTACAGCAAGGCTGTAAAATAAGGCTGTAAAAGTAAGGCTGTAAAACCCCCCAACAGTTTAATCTTCGAGTGCAAAAACGCCAAGGCACCAAGGCCTAAGTCACCGAGCACTCAGCATCGAAACCGCATTATACACTTCATTATAACTTCGAAACCGCATCATTATCGAAAATGCATCGTCGAAACCGCCTCGTACAATTCATGCTTGTATTGCTTACACGCTTATCCATCATACACTGCATGGTCCACCCCTTCCCAGGTTTCTCATTAGCAGAGATGCCCGGTTTTCTTTTTTTTTTCAAAACGTGAAAGCACTTCAGTATTGTGTGTGAATATCGTATTATAGAATATATGTGAACTTTTCATTACAACAAAAGTTGGTATGTCGTCCCGAATCATATTTATGAGAACTTCTGATTATTCAAACTTCTGAACATTCAAACAAAATCCTTGGGTTTCTTCGAGTTTGAATTATCGCGAATCGACTGTACTAGGTATTCTATTATTTTGTTAGAAGGTTGTGTGTACCGTCGCTGGTGCAGATATCACATGGACACGCCACATTTTATTATGCTACGTGCGCACGCTAAAAAAGTCGGCCTCTATTTAGGCAGAACACGGAATGTGGAATGAACGCGTGACATAGGCAGCTTTTAACCGAGTGCGTCTAACATTGTGCCCTTTTTTTTCTGACCGAAAAGGCGCAAGATGATGGAGATCGACAACTTCCTCCTGGCACTTAGCACCGACCTTGAGAAGCTCAGTATCGTCATCAACCAGTAAGTGCACTGCCTCGTGCTTTTCTTTGCTCGCTGCGTGCACTACCACGAAATGAACTGCGCCGGCGATGCTAAGCGACGTTACTAGCGTACGTGTGCCCAGTCGTTTATAGATCGGTCAGGGCTTGCCATCGAGTCCACTCGTGATGGCTCTGGAAGCCATCTCGGCCGTTCATTAAGCAATAGAAAACCAAATGTCACCCAGGAGGATTGATTTCTTTTAACTTCGTTCATTTTTTCCTTCTGTCCGTTCTTTTTTTCCAGGTGGGAACACAGAAAGTCAAGGCTGAGGCCACGGAAAGCGAAGGCAAGTGTAAAAAAAAAACTGTGGTTGATTCCTCTGTCATAGGAATCGGGAAAACACGAAAGTGAAATGTGCAGCGAAATCTGCAGCTGAGCATGATTTGCGGGTCGGTGTCTGTCTTGCGGGTGTGCTTGGCGAGCGACGTCCTGCTGGCGAGTCGCTTCGGCAAAGGTGTACTGGCGTCATTTCCGTGACGGATATGACGTCAGTGAAATCTTGGTGTGTTCCGTCATAAAACGCTTTCGTGTTAAAATATAAAACCCAAAAACGAACAACCCTAAGTATAACGTACTCTTTAGTACTAAAGGTGCTTCCCCGCAAGAAGACCCTGTATTGCAGGGGTGCACCCTTTACAGGCCACTTGCTTCGTTGTACTCGGCGTCACTTTCCGTGATGGATATGACGTAAGTGAAATCTTCGTGAATCCGGAATAAAACACTTTCTTGTTAGAAAAATCACGTCTAAATTTCATTCCTCTGCTCATTACACGGCCCCCTTGAAGCGCTACTTGAAGCCTTATGTTGTGTTCGATGCAGGAATAACGACAGCCATTCGGGCTGTGACGTCATCGATGTATTATTCCTTACTTACATAACGAAATAGAAGCCATCAGGTCGTCGAAGCACCAGTCAAAACCTGTCTGCCTAAAGAAACGAACTGACATATTTCCAGCAGGTGAGATAATACAGTAAAAGCTCGTTAATTCGAACTCGGTTAATTCGAACTTCCGGCTAATTCGAACTCATGTCCTGGTGCCGGCACAGCCCTGTATATTTCAATGGGGGAAAACTCTCGATAATTCAAACACGTCGGTATCCAGAACGGTTAATTCGAGCTGGGATTCCCCTGGTTTCCATCTCTCCTCGCAGGAGAATTCGGCCCAGAGTGATTACAATGTGTTGCAAATCCAAACCAAACCAAATTTACGAGAGGTACAAACAAGCGAACAGAAAAACAACAGCGTTACGCGCGCTCTACGCTCCTGCAATTCAGCTTATTCCGCTTCTACAGAGGGCCGCCGCGGCACCGGCGCCACTGCTCCGCGCATGCCATTAATATTTATGAAACATTATTTACAAAATCACCTGCCACAAACGTGTAGTAGCGCCTAATTTGCGGTAACGAGTACAGAAGTGGCTTCTTTGTGTTCTGGCCGCGCTGTGTGGCGCGATGTCCATTCATTCTAGCGCGCGCCCGCTAATTCGAACTCCGCTTAATTCGAACAATTTTATGCTCCCCTTCGAGTTCGAATTAACGAGCTTTTACTAAACTACTTACGCAGGTGAAGTTCAAAATAAATACTCGATTCCTCCAATCCATGTTGCCTTTTTGCTCGCCGCCCCCAAAATCGTTGCTCTACCTCTTTTCTGATTCTTATCTCTGCAAACGGCATAACTTCGATGTCTTCAACTCAGATACCGACTACTAGAGACTGTGAAGTCCGTATTTCATTAAAGGGACAGACAACCGAATTTTGTCGCGTGTATGTTCTCTAGCTCATATGAAAGCCAGCGTTTTATATAGCCCAGTAACCACAAGCAATTTCTCAACAAATTGGCGGAAATAATTTTAATGTGGCAGAAAACTTCCTGAAATCGGAAGGGTGGCGGTTCGCAGTGTTGAAACTTGACACTACAATATGTGTCCCTGTCACGTGACCTGCAAACCTAGCTGTAAATGCTGAAACGTTTATTTCGTTATTGCAACAACCTTTTCACCACAAGTATTTGTACAGGGTTTAATTGTCTATGTATTCATAAAACATTATTTTGAAAAGTTCTAAGACACGCCGCCCGCCGCCGCCGGGGTTGCTTCTCAAGTGTGTCTAACTGAGCCCACCATGCGAGAATCAACGGCAGCGCTCAGGTAAACAGACCCAGTGAAGAGCTTTGACGATTCCTGCCTGAGGCATAGGCGTTTGTTCTGCCAAAATGTTTGATTTCAGTTTCCAAATCGCCAACGGCAGCCTAAAAAAACGTCGCGCCCGGGGAGAATCGAACTTCCCACCTCCACAACGTGAAGCCAGATTCAACCTATCGTCTATCCCAACAGATGGCCCATTCGTGCACAATAGACCGTTTCAATAAAAAACACATAACGGAACAGGAAAGCTAGCTATTCAAACTTTTTTCGCTGGGCACAAGTTTTTGAATATCGTTTTTTTCATTTTGCATACAGACAAAAGTATGTTGCCGAGCTACTCTATGTCATGGTTGCCAGCATCATTTTTGGGAGGGACACATACGGCTCGCAGATCTAAAAATTTCGATTTAAAAAGTTCTAGGGCGTTATCAGCAAAACCGTTTCTCGTAAAGGTGCTTTTAAGTAATGCCCTTTCATTTTGGATAGAGAATATATACTCGACAAAAATTGGTTGTCTGTTCTTTTAAAATATTTTGCCCTGCCGTTCATTGCAGTGGCAAGGAAAAGATGCAATAAAAAATTACACCATCTTCCCGTAGGGCAACCTTAAGTAGTATGCGAAGCAGCCGTGGGGTCGACTGAAGTTTCCATTAGTTTTCAGTTCGTCGTTTCCGTTGACGTTCAGCTTCGCGTGCCTTCGTTGTATCAGTATCTTCTTCACGTATTTTGAATGAGTGAAGGACATGAGGCGCGTTCGTAGCACATGCTCCAGTCTCGGTTTGTAGCGCAGTGGGAAGAGCGCCACGTACCTCCCGTTGCGGCCAGAGAGTCGTGGGATCGAAACCGGGCGCCGCCTAATTATAGTGGACTGCGCTGACGTCAGCCCGAACGCTGACAGTGCTGAAGAGACGCGCATGCGCAGTAGAGTGCGGACGACGGACAACGACAACGAGGGAGGGAGGGACAAGCCCCGAGCATGAGATGCTTCGCATCTGAAATCATTCAGGTCTGCAAAGTGCTAAAAGGCGAAAGGCTTCAGCGTGACAGAACAATAAACACCCTGAAGCCAACGTCAACATCTTCTGAAGGGAGCTGGACATAAAAGACTTTGTTTTCTGGCTAGTTCCCTGAAGGTCCTTGAAAAAAAAAAAGCAATCACTACGCGACGAAACGAGGACGCAGAGAGAGAGAGAGGAGGGGACCAGGACAAGCGCATGGTCTGTGACTTTCTCTGACTTTCCGACACTGTGGCTTTACTGCGATTTTGCCGCCATTTCTGATTTTTTTAAGAGCGTTTATTTAGCCACTGTGCATAGACAAGGAGGTATCAGTGGATGATGACGAAATGTGATTAACTGAACATGCAAATGTTCACTTCGCGTATGAAATCTAGCAGGGAACGGTGATAGGGCCCGTGTTTTACGCGGATGCACCGTCTACGCGAAGGCCGTCGCCGCAAGATGCCGCAGTCTCGTAGGACGTAAGGCGAGGCAGGACCTCAACAAGTGGTTGAGGCGATCCCGTCGCTGCGGTGGCGAATTTCTGACTTCATGCTAGAGATTGTACTTTCAATTTCATGACACTGTTGTTCGTCCGCTTGCTACGTTGAAATGCGTTCGCTTCCGTGCTCTAAGCTGTCCAACGTTGAATTCGCGTTCCAGGCAACAAAACACAGCCGATGGCGTCCTGTAGCTACGTGAATATCTGCATATGCAGTGAATCTGTATAATCACTGTATATGCAGAGGGTGTACCTGTATAGGCCGTGAAGCAGAGCCAATGTACGGCTATATAAACACGTGGTCCCGTCTACGACGCAGCCTCCCAGGAGGAGGAGCCGGGGTACATCCGGCAGGCGTGGGAAGACGTGGAGTACATCCAGGGCGAGCAACAGAAGTTCCTCGCCATGCGCGAGGACGTCGAGAAAGAGTTTGAGGATGCCAGGGAGCACACGTACAAGCTCACCGAGGTAAGTGCACCGATTCTTTGATTGACACTTATTGATGGTGTTCACTGAAAAGTTTAGGTGTCAGTTTCTTCACTTGGCAACACTGGAAACGGCCACGGACATGGACGAAGCGCCACGGACATGACGCGGCTTGCGCCACTGCCCACCGTCCCGCCGCAGAGAAAAAAAACACCGGCGTGCATCGTCTGTTCCGTTTCAACGTCGATTCTCAGCGGTGGTGTCAACAGAGATGTTATTAATCGCATTCACATTGGCGTCGAGGCGTTACTTTGCGTTCGGTGGTGTAGAGTTGTGAACGTCCAACACACATCATGTGCTTCGCCCAGACAAGTACCGCCATCCTGCGGAGCCCGGACGTAACCTGTGACAGCGCACTCACATGGTTGCCTGCATGCGTGCCTCAACAGTGGATACACCCTATAAATTGAAAACGAGTGTCTTTGACTAGGGAGCACACTCGGGAGGAGGATTTACTAGCTCCTATTAAGAGAAAAAAATATTAAACCCAGTTCCACCTACTGTGAAATCTTCTGAAACAACGTAGCTGTAGTTCTGCTTGTGTCGGCTCGAACGTCAACAGGCGCTCGCCTAAGAACGGCAGCGCCGCCGCCGCGCAAATGAATCGGCACCGAACATCAGCTGGCGGAAGGCTCCCTCCCCTCACCCTCCCGTACCCTGAGGGAGAGGAACCCGCTCTTGCGGGACCACTGCTCCCTCTGTCGATGCGTCTAGGAACCTTCTCCTACCCCTGCGTGACGCAGGACCTACAGCTGACGGATAAAAAGGCTAGACCTACAACAGCTCCACTGTAAAGAACTGAGTTGGCCTAGACATGTAATGTGGAGAGCTGACAACCGAGGACCCCACGACCAACGGAGTGGCTATCCAGAAGCGGGACCGGAACTAGGAGAAAGATGATGACGGGATAGAGGTTTAAAATAAAGTTGAGCGGCAAAGAACGGCTACGAACAGCGCAGGACAGAAGCAGTTGGAAGTAAATAAAAGAGCCTAGGCCTAGAAAATAAGAGCCTAGTAAATAAGAGCCTAGGCCTAGAAAAAAAAGCCTAGTAAATAAGAGCCTCCGCCCTGCAGTAGACATTAATAGGCTGCTGCTGTCGCTGATGATTGATGATTGATGATTGATTGATTGATTGATTGATTGATTGATTGATTGATTGATTGATTGATTGATTGATTGATTGATTGATTGATTGATTTTTTTTCAGAATCTGCCCAACGTCGCAAGTTCTGAAGAGCAGCGTGAGCTCTTGAGGCTGCTCACGCAAGTTCACAAGCTTGAGGTGGAAAGTATCCTTTATCCAAGAGCAATTATCGAATTGTACTTTGCTGGTGCTTTGGAAATACAGACCAAAAATTTTGTTCCCGTTTGTTAGTGTAGCAAAAAACCACCAGCGCCGTCGATGTGCATTCCGGAAAGCCAGCCCGAAGACGAAGAGACGAAGTATATGCGGGAAAAACTTTCATTTCGTTTCGTTGAACTTATTCCACCCTAAAGGCCCGAAGGCATAACATAGGGGGGGGGGGGCGTACAAGCTATGATCTACAATTCAACAAAACTCAAACAGCACAAAAGAAGTAAAACACAGTACTGGCAAAAAACAGGGCTGAGCAGAGTAATCTAAAATAACACGAGCATACTCAATTTTCGGTTGCTACAAAAGTTTGATAAGCTCACATTTTAATCTCTGGTGAGGCTAATTTTAGGCTGCGCCGCAACTGTCCTAGTGTGCACGATGCTCCCGAACATAGTTTGTGTATAGGGTTGCCCACAATAGTGACGATGACATACGCACTCCGAGGTATTTATATGATGATGTAGGGCTGATCGGAACTGTATCAGTGCTGTAGAAGTAATGTGCTGTGCTGGTTTTGCGGGCAAGCTTTGTTGCTTTACATTCTGTTAGGTTTAATGGCATGAGTGATTAATCACACCAGGTTGCAATTAGTTTTAGGTCATGTTGAATAGCAGTACTGTTGTCTGGATTACGGATGGGCGAGTATAAAACGCATGCAAGGACTGAGGCTTGGGCATGTTGGTTCATGACTAAAAGGAGGGGGAACAGCGCAAATTTGACAAACACGAGAAGGAGACGACACGCACAGCGCTGTGCGTGTCGTCTCCTTCTCGTGTTTGTCAAATTTGCGCTGTTCCCCCTCCTTTTAGTTATAAAACGCAACCATCGGCAGAAAGCCTTAATCGGTCGATGTTAGGTACCAAGCTACTATCGCTAGGGGTGCAATTCCCACATGTCAACATTGCTGAACGCACAATTAGCATAGGGCAGGTTTAAAGCACAACACCGGTAAAACCAAGCCTTGGAGTGATTCATTTCATCTCATTTCATTTTATCACCTTAAAGGTCCTCGGAGGGGCATTACATAAGGGGTGGGGTTACAAAAACAGACAAAAACGCTAGAGTCAGACTGAAAAATGGCTTGTGATGCTCTGCATAAGTGTTGGTGGACAGACGATTGCTGCAATGTGGTGTGGAAGGTCATTCCATTCTCTTGCAGCACGAAGAAAAAATTAGACAGCAAAAGTAGCGGTGCGGGAACGTTAACGGGCAACTTGAAAAATATGACCAGTGCGATAGCATCTGCGAATACAAAATACAAATCGAGTTGGTTGTCGCGAAAATCGGCTAGAAAAAAGCGATGCCGTAAGTGGACGGAGTAAACGAAATTTCTCGGGCCCCGAACCATGCTTACGAGCTTCTCAGGCAAAAAAAGCACGGCGATTATCAAGGAATTCTTTGCAGCCACATCGTGCGAAGGAAATTTGACATCCACCTCAATGCAGCCGTACGGCTACAAAGGAAAGCTGTACTCGTACGGCTGCATTCAGGTGGATGTCAAATTTTCCTTCGCAGAAACTTACTCCACCTTGGGGATTTTCCCTAAATCTGGTAGAGCTACATCGTGTTTGCGTCTCTTTCTTCACTTCAGTTTCTCGTCTTCTGCCGCGAACAACTCCGACAGGCAAAGTAGCCGGAATTCGCACAGCAGCTTCCTCGCTGTCCGAGCTCCCCTCCGCGAGCACCTGTTCTGCTCACGCGCCATCACGTTCACCTGCTGCGGGGCATGCATCATGCTTATTCTTGTTTCATTCTGGCAGTGGGGCCAGGTGAACGCAGTGGTCAGCGCACATGGATCCTGCTCTCTCGGATCCTACGCCTACCCGGATGCGTTTTGTTTGTTGGTTTGTTTATTTATTTATTTATTTATTTATTTATTTATTTATTTATTTATTTATTTATTTATTTCGTTTTTAACAGCGGCGGCCACTTTTGATACAATGTCTGTTTATTTATTTATTTTATTTATTTATTCAGGTTACCCCTAAAGGCCCTCTAGAAGAGGGTATTACATAGGGGGGGGGGGGAGGGCAATACCACATGGTGTGTAAACTACAACAATAAAAAAAGGAAAAAAAACAGAAAAAAAACAGTACAACAAGATACAATGCACCCGTAAACAACTGCCAACAAAACGCAAACCATGAATACGGGCAGCAGTTCCATGGCGTTATACAATAGTTAAAAAAAGAGAACAAAGACAGAACAACAAAAGCAAAAAAAATAATTAGTTGGTCAGCGCTTAGCCGAGTCTTTCTCGGTGGCAATGTGTGCGGGTAAACTGTTCCACTCAATAATAGTGCGCGGGATGAATGACTGAGCGAAGCGAAAGTGTGCGAGTGATAGCGGGCGCTTAACTTCGTTAGGATGATCACGGGCGTGGAAGATGGAACAGGGGGGTTCAAGAAACTGTCATGTAATGACGGGTGATTGTTAAGTTTGTGGAAAAGTGATAAGCGCGCATATTTCCGACGAAGGGCCAAATCCTCTAGCTCAGCACGGTTTTTTAAGTTAGTGACGCTGGAATAAGAAGAATAATCTGAGTAAATGAAACGAGCAGCACGGTTTTGCAAGGATTCAATATTTGATACGATGTAGGCTTGATGAGGATGACGGACGATGACGACGGACGATGACGACGGTCACTCTTCTCGTTTGATGAGCCCTCAACGCTTCGGCCCTCACAAAAAGACTAAAAGATGACGATGTGATATCAATTTGCAATCAGTACATCCCAGGGAGTGCTTAGATGTCATAGTTTTACTTTGCTTTCTGTTCTAGAGTTCTGTATTTGGTTGCTTTTCCTTGACTGACGGCGCTCTCTTAGAGATTGAAATGCAGACTGACCAACTCATCCGGGAGCACGAACTGAGGCAGCGAGACTTGATGATCGTTCGCTACGACCGGCAGCGACTGCTTTGCGACGAGATCATTGGGAAGCAGAAAGTGCTCATCGACGGTACGTTCGAGTTGGGGAAGAAAATACAGCTGATGTTCGTATCATTAACGCCACTTTGCAAATAACTGCACCTACACTATTTTGTTTTGTTACGACAGTCCTACCTGCGTGTTTGCCATATACCCTATGCCCTGGTCATCAAATCATTTTCTCGCATAGTAGCGTATTCAAAACTAAATAGAAACTGATGCAGGGATGCAGGGTTAGTTCTTTTTTGTGGTGATTGTAAAGATTATAGAATATAACAGGCGAAGGATGTATTCATATACACACACTCACATTTATTTATTTATTTTACCGATAAACCAAAACCTTGGCTCATACAGGAGCGGTACGATGAAGCTTGAGAACAATTTTCATTTTGCAAAACAAACGCATTGTATCCCGGTTTGAGACAGTACAGTGTTAGAAGACAACGATAATGTGGTTAACAAAAACTTCGAAGAGCCGCCCTGCATTCCTTTTTTAACGACATACCATTTCCAAAAGGACCCTAGATCGCAAGGCGGGACATATTACACCTTTTCTTGAACCTTTTGAAGGACACAAACCTCTATGACTTTTAATGATTGTCCGTGCTTCTCAGGCAGACCGGCTGGGACCGCCTGTTTACTAACAATTCACTCACTCACTCACTCCCCGTCATTTCACTAATGCACGCAAGTGCAGTAACGGTCACAATAATACAAGGTCACATAGTCAACAGACATATTTCTGACGGATTGGTCGCAAGAGATTGATACCAGTGACCCACCAACTGCATGCCCCTAAGCCCCTGACCTTACCCCCTCGCTGTGCACAAGCATGGTAAATAGGGGGGCGAAGGTTTGAAACGTACGCGATCCCGACATTTCACGTACCGTACGCCACACCATCACCTGACAATCTGACAAATATTTCTACTCTCCATATTATTGTTTCCTAATATTCCAAAACTTTGATTTTCGCAGAACTGTCGTCCGGGATGCGACGGCGGAAAGCGAGAAACGGTAAGAGCATTATCTAAACCTGCAAATTCTGTTCTAACCATGATTCATGTTCCGTTTGGTCTTGCTCCGTCGTTTTTCCATCGGTACCACGAGCTCAGTGCGGTACTCTTGTCGTTACCGTCCCCAGCCCAGGCAGCCCGCGAGTTGAACGAGCTGTACCGAATCTACCAGCAGGAGATACAGGACCTCAGCACGGGCCGCGACTCCGTCATGAAGCACCTCAACGTAAACCCTTACCGAGTAAGCCCCCGTCATTGTCGTACTCTAACTGCGGCAACCATATATCCTCTTTCCCGTTCCCTCCGAGAATTAGTGCGAATACTCTGGTTGCGCTTAGTTACTATTCACACTTGCAGCTAAGACACTTTTCCTCTGCATAATTTTTAACAGCGGAGCTTCTGTAGGTCGAGCTTTTTTGTCCGCCTGCTGAAAGCAGTGATGTTCCGTACTGGGGGAAAAAAATCCCATTTCTCGTTTCAGAAATTCTCTATTTTTAGCATATTTTCCCCGCAGGTGTCTGAAGAATTCCCTGCAAAATTCCCTGCCTTCTCTCTCTGCGGCTGATAGATCTTCACGTGGTTTCCTGTTCGGTTGATGATGATGATGGTGATGATGATGATCGTTGTGGCCAGAAACCCTTTGTATCGGGTGGACACCGAAATGTCCAAGCCGGGTAAAAAAATTTACAAAATACATTTCCAAAATACAAAAAAAAGAAAAATTTTGTCCTTAGCCAGCGCCACCTACGTCTACTTCACGTAGCCTACCGGAAGCATACGCCGTTCAAAGAATCAGAGTTTCAGCGTGAACTCAATTCCACTACATAAGCCGCTCAGCAGCATTTCACTATGCTTTTCACGTTTTAGATGCAGAGCATCTGATTCACTCGCCTTGTCCCTCCGGCGTCGTCGGCGTTGTCCCCCCCTCCCCCATTCTCCTCACCGCGCCAGCTGCGCTCTCCGCCGCTCACCCCCTCTCCTCTCCGATAGCGAACACTCTCTCGCGAAGGGCATTGGATTAGATTCGATTGGATTGGCTTGGATTGGATTGGATCTGGATTGCATTAAAGTGGATTGTGTTTAATTGTGTTGCGTCATAGCCGCGGCAGACGCGCTGGGGCCGGCACATGTGCAGTACTCTCTCTTCCGTTGTTTCCTCTCCTTCGGGCGCGCTGCGCATATAACCGGTGTGCCGTTCTCCGGCGAAGCAACATCCACGCTTGGCTCAAACACCTAGAGTCCACGCCGCTTTACAAGTACGCCAACGTCGTCATCGACTGGGACCGGCTTACGCAGTCCCCTCAACGTTATGCGCGCTATAAAACGCGGTCCCTTCGCCGCTCCGCCTATGCGTCGCATCTACACAGGGGTTCCCGCGAGGGGAGGTGGGAGTTTTTATACCATACAGCACGCTTACTTTGCATGATAATGATCGAAGTTCAAAGAACCCGTACGAAAAAGAGCAACACATGGTTGGGAAATCGAGGTAATTTTTGCTCAGCGCCGGGACTGCTGGCGCCATCGCTTGTTGACTGCTAGCACGCGGACTAAGTCACACCCTAAATACTTTTGTGTATATTGCGCAGGAATACATGCGTACAGCCTTCAGCCCTTCAGCCGTAGCCACTTCACGCTTTGCTTGCTCGTTCTCACAGGGTATTCTTTTTTCTACGCTCCCTCGTGTTTTATGAACTGGATTGGAAGCGGACTTGGATGTTTGTGGCCTTCGTTAACACGACTGCAGAAATCCGAACAAAAGTCCGGGATTTGTTAAGGGAAATTAAAAAAAAGTAATAAATGACACGTGGTCCAGTTTACTGACATTATTTTTCTTTTCTACTCCACGACTCCTAAAATTCCCAGAATCTGTTAGAGATTCCCTTTTTCCCTTTTGGCCAAAATTACAACCGAAAATTCCCCGAGAAAGGGAAAATTCCCCGCACGAAACATCACTGGCTGAAGGACGTGCGTCACGGAGTGGTAGGAGCAGGTTCCCAGACCCACCGATACAGGGTGCAGTGGTCTCGCAGGGGCGGGTTCCTCTCCCTCCGCTGGGGGAGGGAGCGTCCCGCTGCTGACTTTTAGCTGCAGATTCCTTCGCGCGAACCGTAGAATTCGCGCTGCGTCAGCGCTGCCGTTCTCGGGTGAGCACCCGTCGACGTTCGAGCCGACACAAGGGAACCACATTTCCGCGTTTTTCCCAGATTTCCGATCGGGTGGAACTGTGTTTATTTTTTTTTTCTGCGCTTTAAGTAACAGGATAGACGAAGTTAAGAAAGACACGCGTAACAAACAGGTCATCACGAGCGTTCTGGCGTCTTTGTGTCATGTACTTGTGGTGTCCTCTACGTGACGTGGCGTTTTATACGTAACCTTGTGTAACCTGTAACGTAAAGCCCAAAGCAATTATAAAACCAACCAGCCCGATTCCTTACATTGCTCCCTCTTTTAGGCGTAAGGTCTCCCGTTCATATCCCGGTTGATGAAGGATATTCCTGTTGTATGCTGGAGATTTTCTTCAGGGCGACTTCGTACATGCCAAAACAAAAAAGCGCAAGTAAAACCGGACACACCTAAAAAACGACGCACACAATCGCTGAGCCGTCACGCTTCAGCAAAATCCGTAACAAAATATAGCGAAAACTCTCAGCTCTTGTGTACGTGGTTTTCTTACTCTGTCTCCTTGTTTGCTCTGTTCCGTTGCGGTTAGGAAGCGTCAAGAAAATATCCCTCACGGATACATTAAAAATGTGGTAATCACAACGCAACGCAATCCCTCCTTGTGTGCTCATGTAACTCTTCCCTGCCTCTCCCTGACCGTAGCCAAACTCCGTCCTGGGGCTGCGTCCTCTGGGTTCAAGCGAGAGCATGTGGGACCTGAGCCACATGGAGCCGCTTCGGGAGGAAGACGTGGACCAGCAGGGGGCGCCAGTGTCCAGGTTAGCAACTTTGCCGTTGCCCGGTTGTAAAAACTTTGAAGACCCGCAAGCTTAGACGGATTCCTCCTTCCGCAACGTTTGCGCGGCTTGCCGCGTACCACAGGCTACACCTGATGTCCCCTAACATTACGGCTGCCTCATCTTTTACCACGTAACCCAAAGTGAATGAGGGCGGCTTCCTGCTAAAGCACGCCTGTAATGAGAGTGAAGTTAATTGAGTAGACGTAACAAGAGGTGTTCCCTGTCACCTTTTAACGGCGTTTTTATAGTTCATTTCACAAGGATGGATGCTACACAGCTCTCAACAAAGTCTTCCAATGAGTGCGCCTATCTCACCCTGATATTCACCTGTGGCTGGCTGAAAAAAGCGACAATAGGCGTTTGAGCCTTGCGGGTCCATCTGCTCATAGCGGAGTGCCGGAACTGTCCTTCCAGGTAGCCTTAATGCCTACTGTCGCTGTTCTTCAGCCAGCCACCGTAGAATGTCACGGTCAGTTAGGTGCGCTCATCAGGCGTCGTTGGTGAGAACCGTATTGCAAGCAGCCTGTGAAACGGACTGTAGCGTAGCGCCGGCGTGGATTCCCGTGGCTGATGGCGTACCCTTCTTGCCGGCCCAGTCAGAGCGACAACGTGGCGGTCCGGAGACACGCAGCTATCCGCGCTCACGGAGACGCCGGAGGAGGACGAAGTACCCGGCACGGCCACCACCACCAACACAATGGCGGCGGCGGTGGCGGAAGCAGCAGCAGCGACAGCCTCTCGGACTCGGCGACGCCCGGAGGTCGTCTGCTGTCACAGCTGCCTCCCGTGGAGGTGGGTGACGGCTTCACTGCGTCGTCTCTTATCGGAAAGCTCCCGTGACTGCCACGTCCTCCGTCGCCAAAAACCCAGCATGCCTGCCAGAAGCTGTTCCAGCGACCGCGATACAACAGCTAGGGGCAGCTTAACGAAGTTTAACACAGATATTGCACATTGTGTAAAGAGACGTAGTAGCCCGCCGGTACTACCTAAGTACAGCTGGTAAGAAAATAAAGGTAAAAAAAGAGTTAAGAAACGTAGAGGATTAAAAAAGAGGAAAATAAATGAGAACGACCAATAAATAAATATACTGAACAAGAAAGGGAAAAAGGAGTACTAAGGCAAACAAAAACTATTAAAAAAATGAACAAAACAGAAAATAGTGTAAAAAACAAGAGGATGAAAAGAAAAAACGGCCGAAAATGGAGGAGTGTTTAGTAGGAAGGGGAAGAGAAGGAGGGTATGGGGAAATAAATGAGGAGGAAGCATCTACACCCAGGCGAAAGCTTCGAGTTCCCCATTGTGCGAAAAGGTGAAAAGGTGACGTCGCTGTTCGGTACGGACAATGGCCGCCGCTGTAAAGGGTAAATAATTTGAAACCCATATTAGTTTGCATGGGAACTGAACACAGGGCATCCAGAGTAAGAACCCAGTGTGTTAACGGAGTCATCACGTTGCCAGCGGCGGACCACGACTTAGCCTAGTGCGTACCACTGACGTCATGTCGCGTGCCAGGTGAACGTGAGGGCACGTGAGTATAACAGGTGCACCGTAGCCACACCTAACTCTTAATTTGGGGAAGCTGTGGTTCGAAGGGCCCCAGTGTGCCTGCCAAGGTTCTCCTTAGCCCGAAATGACGAAACAGAAGCGAAGAAAGGGGTGCTAACACGAAGTAGCAGCAAAGAAATCTTAGACAAGCATGGCCAGGGAAGACATAACGCTTTCGCCTTCAAAACGTGTAAGAAGCCTTAAGTGTCCCCAGGAATGTTTTGTGCTAAGCTGGTGTTGCTGCTTCAAAGTAAAGAATAATAGAAACTTCCTGACTAGGTAGATGGGGCAGTCCGATCACTGCGAAACAGTTGGTGCAAGGCGCGCCGAACATGGCAAGCTAAAAAACTCGAGCGCTGAGATCGCTGCGATTTCAATCAATCATCAATCAATCAATCAATCAATCAATCAATCAATCAATCAATCAATCAATCAATCAATCAATCAATCAATCAATCTTTTTATTTCAACAACATCTGTGTTGGGGACCGTGAACAAAAAGCCACCAAACGGGCCTGACAGGGTCCACGGCCCCGTTTAAAAGGCAAGCGGCAGCAGCGGCTTGCTGCCAACATAAGCATGTACTATCGGCGACAAATGAAACGCGAACACGAAAATATGAACCTGAACACACAAACAGCGCGATTTCTTTCCAGGCAAGCCAAAATGACGCGTGGCTTAGTTACAAAAACAAAGTTGGCAAAAGTGGATTTCCAAACATATCAATAGCAAGCCATTATATGAACTCTACGAACAGTATTTTTCAATTTTGCACGTTCTGGTACATATTTTCGTGTTCGCGTTTCATTTGACGCCGATAGCACATACTTGAACACATACGAAGTTACAATACATGTATATTAAAACACAAATCCCATCGCAAGAAGATTTGCGTACGCATAGCAACAAACTATAACAACTTAAACTAGAGAAGAAGCAAAACGTAGCACCAGTTATCTAAGGTAAAAGCGGAAAAAAGATAAACTACACCAACCAGTCCCCCGAGGATGAGGCACAACGTTGTGAGAAATGATCTCGCTGAGTACTAACAGATTTTTGTGAACGGTTGCATCACATTGAAGGGCCCTCAGTGAATTTTCTGTTCGGAGTAAATCTTTGACCTCCTTTCTGGGGAGGCTACGGAGGTTTAGGGAAAAACTGCCTAATTACAGAATCCTTCTGACCTTATCTACGCATATGTGGCATTTGTTCGTAACTTCGGTCGGTTCAGGGCGTCATGACAAGGAAATTTAAAACATGGCATTAGATACAACGTGTTTCTACTAAATGCAAAGGAGTAAAAATCATTTAGATCCTCTCTAAGTGGCAATGGTTGAAAACTTTTCGAGGCATTTTTCTTGGCATTGAACATTTTTCTTGAAATTCCAAGAACGACAACGGAAGTCGCCCCGGCGTCTCATCTCCTCCGCGTGGTTCGAAGAACGCGTTCCTGCGAGTATTTTGAACGTGACACGAGTCGTTTGCTTAATTTTTTCGGGCTTAATCTGCTGCGGCGAGAAACTAGGTGAGAATGGCATACGCCGACACGCATTCGCAGTCCCCTTTCAAAACCCACCCGCCCGTTTACGTCACAAGTCCGTCGCTTCGGCGGAGTGATGCCCGGCGTGAGCTATTGCCGTACGCGAGTATAGTGACTATCACTGAGTGCCCTACTCTCGCCTATCCTGTGCCTGCGCAGTTGACCAACTACGTCAGCCACCGCGGCGACATCGAAGCGAGTACGCGCAGGATTTCCAGCCTGGCCGCCCAGCGGAGGTTCCTGCGCACGGCTGAACGCCGCCAGTGGAACGAGAGCGCTGCGGCGCCCGGCACGCCGCAGGTCCGCCGCTACGTGGGCTCCGTCAGCTCGTCGCTCTCGTCCTCTGCACTGGCCAACGGGACGTCGTCTGCCCTGGAGCAGCGCATGGTGCACCCGGGTTACCGGTACGTCAAGCACGCCTCAAGGCAGAATTTTAGAGCGAGAGCTCTTCTACACCGTGTCTCGCAAGGTTATCGGATCAGTCATAGCGTCGCAATGACCTTGAGACGCCGGAGTGCAAGCGTGGCGTCTGTTACGTCACCCCACGTGACTCGCAGCTGAGAGACGTCGCCGCTGCGTTCGCTCGGAGCCTTGCCGCTGGGGCATCACGTGACTAGACATGGGTTTAACGGCTGCTTCGTCCGCGCGTGATCGTTCAGTTTCGCCATGAATGGCTCGCCGGTTCGACCGTGAGTACGTGCGCTGCAACGCAAGCTAAAGGCTAAATCTAATAATCAAGTAGCCTAATTAGCGTGAAAAACTCTGCGCATAGCCTTTGCAAAACCAAGGCAAACGGACATTTCGCTCGTGATACCGAGGTTTACAAGCGTTAAACCTCACCCATTTCTTTCTGTTGTAAAAACTCCAAAATTACATTTTGTGTAACTTGAAGGGCATAGCCCATCTGGGGTGTTGATGAGCATGTTGATGACTGTTTAGTGATGCACAAGGTGCTTATACGAACCTTTCCGTGAAAATACTGATAGCGGCACGTTCAAGGGATACAGGTTTTTGGCCACTATATATCCGCCCTATGTGATGAGGTGGAGCAAACAATGGAGCAACTGGCCTTCTTTCTTCATTACCATAAAGGGCGCAGACTCTTCCAATCCAGTCCGTGTTTCCTGCACCAGCCGGTGCCAACGTTCCCAACGGCTCAGCAAGGTTTTGCCTGCATCAGAGGCTAGTGCTGTGGGCCAAACTGAAGGCTCTGCGGCTTCGCTATAGCTTATTCGAGGCGGAACATTTTATGAAACATACATAAATCGACATAAATCTGCAACCTTAGATTACAGTCAACCTAAAGAACAATCAGGGTACCGTAAAGGCTATTCAACAATGGACCATATTCACACGACCAATCAGGTGATATAGAAGTGCGCTGAGTATACTGAACCCCTATATATAGCCTTCATAGATTATGAGAAAGCATTTGACTCGGTTGAAACCTCAGCAGTCGTTCAGGCATAACGGAACCAGGGTGTAGATGAGCATTATTTAAGAATACTAGAGGATATCCACAATGGGTCCATAGCTACCATCATCCTCCAAAAGTAGAGCAGTAAAATACCTATAAGGAAGGGCGTCAGACAAGCAGACACAATCTCCCCAATGTTATTCACAGCGTGTTTACAAGAAGTATCCAGAACATTGTATTGGGAACAGGTGGGAGTAAGGGTTAATGGAGAATACCTGAGTAACCTCAGATTTGCTGATGACGTTGCCTTGTTAAGTAACTCGGGGGAGGAATTGCAAAGCATGCTTACCGCACTGGACAAACAGAGTAGAACCATGGGCCTGAAAATAAATATGCAGAAAACTAAAGTAATGATAAATAACGTTGGGACAGCACAGCAGTTTGAGATTGGTGGCGAGGCCTTGGAAGTAGTAAGCGAATATATCTACTTAGGCCAAGTTGTGACCCCGGATCCCAACCATGAGGCAGATAATTCGAAGGATAAGAATGGGGTGGAGTGCATTCGGCAGGCGTTCTCAGATAATGAATGGCAGCCTACCATTGTCCCTTAAGAAGAAAGTGTATGACAGCTGCATCTTACCGGTACTCACCTACGGGGCAAAAACTTGGAGGCTCACTAAAAGGGTTCAACTTAAATTGAGGACTACTCAGCGCGCAATGGAACGGAAGATGATAGGTGTAACATTACGGGACAAGAAGAGAGCGGAGTGGGTCAGGGAACAAACGCGTGTTAAGGACATATTAGTAGAAATTAAGAAGAAGAAATGGACGTGGGCAGGGCATGTAATGTCAGGGCAAGATAACCGTTGGTCATTGAGGGTAACAGAGTGGATCCCTAGAGAAGGCAAGCGTTGCAGGGGGCGGCAGAAAGTTAGATGGTCAGATGAGATCAAGAAGTTTGCGGGGATAAATTGGTCGCAGTTAGCACAGGGCCGGGGTAATTGGAGAATAATGGGAGAGGCCTTTGCCCTGCAGTGAGCGTAGATAGGCTGGTGATGATGATGATGACATAAATCGAATCCAGGGATCCGCTTGTGACCCACATGATCCTTTCACCGGCGTCCAGGATATGCCCCTGAGCTTTTCAGTAGTTTGTGATAGCCAAGTTGAAAAGTAGAACGAATAGCATAAAGCCCGGTAGAGCGCCCTTCGGTCCGTAGGCTACCAGTACCACCGTTACTGTTGGCGTACAAACGTGGCGTACGTGCGTTCTCTGGCTGCAGTTCGTGCGCACGAGGTTGCTCAAAGAGCCTCGTAAGACGCGTTGTGATAAGCTCCCTTCACATCCTAGGCCAGGATCGTGTTCTTCTGCCTCGTACTCAGTCGGTCGATGGCGTCTTCTTTCACGTGGACGATAATGTGGCGCGCCGGTCGGGGCGAACGAAATAAACACGTGGTGTCTGGTATCATGGCGTTGTCTATGGGTTACGGAGGAAGCCTGTTGTGCTCCATGTGTTAGTAGATACGGCAGCGCACTAGTTCAGTATATCGGATGTAGGTTCGCCGGGCTTATCGACTTGTTCAGATCAAAAGTCATGGTAATGTATGCGTGCTTTAAGGTCACCGGTATAATCCGGATAACCCACATCTTTCTTCCATTCTGCGTGCCAAATTAGTTCTCTCTACTTCTTTTGTTGGTTTTTAACTGCTCTGTATACTTCTACGTGCCAAATTAGTTGTCTCTACTTTTTTTATTTGTTTGTAACTGCTCTGCATACTGCATTTTCACCTGCCGTCTTCCAAGAACTTGTGGTCAGCGGTCTGTTCAGAGCCTCCACGGGGTACCCATGCCCTTCATTGACAAACTCAGTGGATGTCATGAGTACCCTCGCGCGTCAGCTGAACGTTAACGTGGTTAGCGTTGTCAGTCTCCATCGGTTATTTGCCGTAATGGTGGCTAGGTAATGACTGAAGACGGTGTATTCACTGTGTATGACTGTGTATTCTCTCATACCCCACAAGCGGTGGAAAGAGAAAAATGAAGGCCTCACGTGTAACTTGCTCCATTAGGTGTGCGCTAAGATGAGGTCGAGATATTGGAACCCTGAATTTTTGGTGAAATTAATTTTCCATGCCACAGATCAGTTAGGTTTAAATATCCGAATTCCATCGTCAAGCATATAACATAGTAAATGGGTCAAGTCAAAAGTTTTGCGGGAGCAGACATCACAGTGTCAAGGCACTGCCACGCTAGTGTCTCGACAGCGTCTTAGGTTTATGTTTGTTTACAGAATGCTTATTTGCTCTTTTTCAGAAGGGAATCTCTTGACTCTCTGCCTCACTTAGACGACAGCTACCCAAGATCACAAAGAAAGAAAGGTGATTGAAATTTTTACCATGTAACCCCCAGGTTTTTAACCACCATAGTTCAATGGATGACAAATGCCGGCGCCTTGCACAAACTGCTAGATGACTTCGTAAACGTTTCCTTTATTTTTTGCACAATGATGCGAGCACGTGAAACACGTCACACGAGCACACCTTTTATTTCGAGGCACTGCAGCGCTTGGTATGCACAAAACATTTTTTCATCTTTCTTGTTGGTTGCAAGCACTCGTTTAATTTATTGATCATCTCTAAGTGCTTTTATAGATGAGGTTGTCTCCAGAGAAGTTCGGGCAAGGAAAGATTTAAACCATGTTGTTAAACATTAAAACTTGCCTAAAGTTTGCGAAAAAACCAATGGCAGTAGGGTGCCCAACGAACCCGCACAAATTACCAGGAGTTGCATTTCATCAGGATGACACCTGGGTTTGATTACACCGTCTTACACGACAGCAACGAGGGACGCTGACACAAAAACGTCAGGATGAAACTAAAAAGAAGTGGGGTATAGGCTGTTCACCTTTGTTCTTGGTGCATGCAGGGTGCGCTTCCTTCTACGTGGTGACCAAGACACGAGCTTTCCTAAGCGCGGAGTGTCAGAGTCATTAAATGTTAAGCTCAGGAGGATATGCGCAGTTAGTTTCAGCTTAATCCTCCCTTAGAGTAGGCTCCCCGAAGATCCTGCATACAGCATTCCCGCAGCACTCATTCAACGAGCGCTAGCGGGCTTGGCGACGAAGGTGACAGCAAAAATATGTTGGTGGCATTCGCAGCATCTAGAGAGAATGGCGGCTTTTGAGCAGAATTCCGCCAGCCAAATACCAAAGCTACCTGATGTAATTACGAAGTGGGAGGCATGGTGGTGATATCACCGCAGAAGCTACCGTTGGAAGCCCCTTAGGGCTTTCAATGGGGCGCGTAGATTTTTTTCTTTACGTTTAATTTTAATTTAACACAAAATGCATTGGCTCAAAAATAGGCACCTGCAATTGCAGTAGGTGAAGTTTTATACCTACCCTTACACCAGACACACTTAGTCATCAGAGAGCCCAACTTCTACGGTGACGGGTTCCACCACAGGTACCACCACACGGAAAGTTTAGCATTCGTAGTTGACCAGGGCGGCGTTGCACGTAGCCAGCCGAGTGCTCGCAACCGTCCGACAAGAAAGATGAGCAAATGTTCTTGGGGCAGGTGCTGACCAGTGTTCTCTGTCTTGTTTCTCTCTCTCTCCCGGTGGGCCTCTTTCAGAGCAAGAGTCGTGTAGCATTCAGTAGAGAGACACACACAGGGGAACCGCCCTCTCTGTCCTCGAGGCCCCGAGGCGCCAATACCCGCCGTCCCGCTGGCTGTCTGTGCATCTGTTTCCAGCTCTAGATACGGTGCTGCGTTCCCGTGTCCTGAGAACCGTCGGCAGCTCCAGGTCACTGCCCTGTCGGACGGCCACCGTCAGGCACGGCGCCCCCACGGGCCGGCACGGCGGCACCACGCTTCAAGACGTGCTGCGCTTCTACGTCGAACGATGACCTGTGAAATGGGCCACATGCTTCGCATCCCAGGCGATTACGGTTGCCCTTTGTTTATTCCTGTGTGCAAAGCCGTAATGAGTGGACCATGTGTGGTGATACCCGCTGCACCGGCATTCGTCCGGGACAGACCCCATACCATGTGCGGTGGTCCTGGTGCTTTTAAAGACGCGCCGTCTAGCCAGGATTGAATCCCATGGACGTGACGGCTGGTAGTTTACGACACTGAAGAAACGTTCCGTGAAGAGAGGGGCCAAGGCGGTGATAACTGTGAAGCATTGACACTTGTGCTTGATGAATGTCGGCCCACTGCGGGCTAGAATTACCAGATTAAGTACCCGGAAGAAGTGTTTGCGTAGTATAGCAAATGCTTGAAAAACCTGTGCTGTATATAAATTCTCCCAATGTATTTGTACACTTCAGTATCGCCCACTACTCTCTGTCTTTAAATGTCACATGGCAAGGCGAAAGCACTCTACTGAAATTGCCGAATGTACTAAAGATAATGCGGTTGAACGAGCTTTTAAAAGATGTCTGTTGTTGCCGGATGCCTGAAACTGTTTGCCAGACTGGGGAAAAGCTTGAACGTGCCTATACTTTAGGGCTCGCTACACCTTTTTTTGATTCCGGAGAATGAGAGGTCGATAACAGTCACGATTGAAAGGCATCTAAGCCCGACATTTTCCATTGCTTTGTGTCCAATGCAGTAGGTCATGGTGTAACATCATAGGTATAAAGTTAATGCGTCGTGATTAACCTCCTTGCCCTCGGCTGTTCGGGCTGCCGTGTGTAGCTGTTGATGACGGCAGGAGAAAATTTGTGGACCTATTGTTCTGGCAACATTGCTGTAATGTGTAGATAAGCAAGTAACGCCGGGGCTCCATCAAACTTAATTTAGCGCATTGCATAAACGTCTTTCCGGCGTTAGAAAGAATTTGTTGGTGAATTGGTTGACACTCAAAAACCGGTGAACAAATGTTATGCACTCGAGAGGGGGGGGGAGGGAAAAACGCAGTTTGTAGAACTCTAGGTGGTCGCAAAGTAATCTAGAATTCTACACACTGCGGCATGCTCGGGGCGCAGTTTACTCCGAAGGGCAAATTGTGCTCCGACAATTCCGCATTGTGTAGAATTCTAGATTACTTAGCGACCATCTGGCCTTCATTACGTGCACTGAATTACTGTGTACAATATTTTCTGATTTGGTGCTGGCTGCTGCTGCTGGTGAATATATGGTTTGTAAGAATAATTTTTAATCGTGGACATTGCACTCGCTACCACAATAGCCCTGCTAAGTAAAGATGTAGCTTTTGTAACTGTCAGTGTGCCTATCTCTTGATAGCGGCATATAAAAACTGTCGCCAAGCCTCTGTCAATGTTTGTACCACTACCACCGAATTCCTTCGCGTGTAACCGCAGGTGGTTGCCGTGTAGATTTAGATGACTCCGCCTCCTTCGGGACAGTCACTGTAGAGCATTCTGAAATTCCCAGTTTCCAGATAAGTACGTTGAATTGGGGGTAGTTATACCTGGTACAAGACGCGGTAGAAGGTGGGCGATTTGAGGGGTTCTCAATGAGGTTCAAAGTCAGGTTGATCCCTCTCTCGAAGGACTTGGACCTAACGTAAAAGAAGCGCGAACTGTACGAAATCCAATAATTTTTGCCTATGTACAAATACAACTCCATAAATGCCGAGTCTTTATTTTGCAAATGGACGTCTGACGTGCGAGAAACGTGACACATGAAGACGTTCACCAAAAATGTCACAACCCTGAAGTGGCAGACGTGCCCCGGCAAGCAACCGAAGCAGTGCTTACCGAAGTTATGGAAACGACCATCAAGTCACCAACCACGTCTTCTACCCAAGAGCGGACCGCACGTACGCGAAATGTTTCACGGACAATACGTTCAGCCACTCTTGCATGGTGCGCGGTCGCCTGTGGTTCCTAGCCGGCTTACGCGTCTGCCCTTGTTGGGCGCGGCCAGGTCCTTGAGCTTTCTGGCGTCGACGTCATTGCCGTCCTAGCTGTCAGCGCTATTTCTACAAGGCACTGCACTGCGGCAGTACGCGCCAACCAACGAAATTGCATGTAGACGGGGGGTGATGTAATGACGCATATGATGGTTGCAGGCGTCTCTTTTTTATTGAGATCATAGTAATTGCAAGTTATGTTGCCGCCAAAGAGGAGCAACATGGCGTGTGGAGCTTTCGTTTGCGTCTCTTAGGTAACATACGGCGTCAAAGAAACTCGTTCAGTGAAGCCCGGTGTAAAACACGTTCTTGTTAATTCCCACTCATTGTGCGAAGGCAAAGAGTTTGGGGTTTTCATTACCGTCGTTTTTCGTTCGCTTTAGGATTCCAAATTATGAAATGTCCTGCGGGAAATTCCTTGGTAAAACCGTGACAGGGCCATGTAGAAATGTCATGTCAGATGTCGAATTGTGTTTTCATTATTAATCGAACCGACCGCGCATGTAGTAACAGGGAAAGATTATACGCTGTCATGCAGCGCGGTTAAAGGCTGTGTTGGAAAACCCTCTACTGTTTTTGCATCATTCAAGAAAAATCGCACACAAAATTCCTAAATACACCTGTTAACACAGAAATATCATACCGAAACGTGCGTATGTACGTATTTGTGCCACGTCGTTTCCTGTAAAGCAATCCGCCATGGTATCATTCAACCAGTGTACTTGTTACTCTCTCTGCCCACCTGGACATTTGCACCATACAGTGACGAACAATGATCTCTGGTTCTATTCTTGTGCATAACGTCGTTGTGTGGCAGAGATCTTTGGCTAAAAGAATATGTGACAAAACTTGTTCGAGATCTTTGGCTAAAAGAAGATGTGACAAAACTTGTTCGAGTGCTTGGTGATAAAGCAGCGCTTTTTCTACTGACATGTTAAAATAAAAACGTCTTTCGTGTTCGTGGTAAATATCTGTGTCACTGTCTGTCTCCTTAGGGCGCTGTTTGTTAGCGGACAATAGACAGCGAATGTTGTTCTTGTACACAATATGGAAGAGGGCGAATTAATGCTAGCACTGATACTGGCGCATAACGGCTACCGTTGTAGATCACTTGTGATCCAAGTGCTGTTCTGTTCCTGATAAATCATTCCTGATTTCGTGATTTTGTTCCTGGTTTTCGCAATTTATTTATGTGCATTTGGAACGCCTTTTACGGGATTTTTTAAAGCGTTCGTCCCCTCCGCGTGCAACTCCTAGTCACGGTATAAAAAGTTTTTGAACTCGGGGTCCGAGGCGTCGTAACCCACCTAGCACCGAGATTTCTCAAGGTGCCCCCTGCGGCCGCCATTCGTGCGTTCTCCCCTTCCGTTTGCAACCCTTCGCCACGGTGGAACAGCTTGAGTATGGCTGGGCTTGGAGTTTGTCGCCATTGTGGGTACGGTGCCTATTTGACAAGATGGTAGAATAGCCACCGCTTTGCCCAGTTGGGCAGCACGCCCATATCGTGCGCACGAAGATCGGCGGCAGAGCCGCAGAGGTTGTCGAGAGCGCATCATCGATCTGGCGACATGCATCAGCAGCCGTCTTCGTCACGCGTGAAGTCGACACTGGCATGTCGACTCCACGTCGCTTTCGGCACCATTCGGGGGCTGCTTCGAGCCTTGGCCGCAGGCCCTTCCTGCACCATACTGGGGCAATGGATGGTCTCCCGCCCTAGGGGCGGCACGTCAATCGCTTGGACGCTGTTCTGTGCCGTTGGGTGTTTTCCCTCCCACGCACGGGTCAGTGACCAATTGCTGGGCTCCGAGTAAAGCGCAGCGGACTGGCCTCCAAGGACTGACGAGACAGGTGCAACCCGTGAACCCCGAAGGGCAGCCTTACACGGCTGTTAGAACCTTATATAGTTAGAAAGATTGTTGGTGGAGGAGGGACGATAGGTTTTTAGAAATTATTACTGGATCAAAAAGGGCCCATCTCCCCGCGAGGGGGACTCGAGTAAATGCGTCGCATAGGGGGTGGGTGTATTGCGTTAACGTTTAGTGTTTGGGGAGTTGGTGGTAGTGAATGCGTTGTATCAGCAGCTTCTTGACGTAGTTTGAATGAGTCAAGGATATAGGCGCGTTCGTAGCCTTCCATTCTGTGTCGGCTTTGTGGCGCAGTGGTAGAGCACCATGTACCTTGCGTTCCGCCCGCAGGGTCGTGGGATCGAAACCAGGCTCCGGTAAGTATTATTTTTTTATATAGTGTAGGGGGAGGGGTGCGGACCTGTTGTTGAGATGTTGAGAGCGAGGAGTGGGGGAGAGGGCGCGCCTGCGCGCTGAGCTGTTGCGGACGCACGGCGGACGCTACATGTGAGTTAAAGAAATGCTCTGCATTTAAAAGCGTACAGTGGTAAAGAAATCTGTGTGATGGGTTCGGTAGCTCGGGTTGAGGACAAGTTACGACAAATCCGCACGACCGGTTATGCGCGTCACGTGGCGTGGGGCGGCCATCCACTTGATCACTAATTGGGGGGGGGGCGGGGGGGAGGGGGGCTTTTGGCATCCAGACACCCCCCCCCCCCACCCCCATTACCAAATTTTCTCCGTACTGCGTCCCCCTCCTTTGTGCCTTTTTTGCCCACCTATTAGGCTCCGCGTCCGTGTGATCAACTGTAAGAGAGAACAAGAAAAAATGCACTGACGATTACTGTACTCCCTAATGCGAAATTTCTGTGTAACCCGGACTTTAGTTTTCTTGGTCACGGCGCATATATATCTGCTGTGTCTCAGGCAGTGGCGGATCCAAGGTGGCGAGCGGTTGGGCGATCGCGCCCCCTTCCCCAAAGCAACTAACGAATCCACTCCCTACTCCCCCCCCCCCCCCTTCTCAACCCTGACACTTATTTTTCGTCACGTGTAATTTTCTTTTAACCGTGGCGTGGACTATCTCTGTTCGCGGCGAGACCAGCTAACGCAACATTTGCCTTAGTGGAAGCGTGCTTATCGCTTTTGTGGCAAGGTATGCTGCAGCCGCGTCGGCATTGGCGAACGAGAACACGATGCGGGTGCGGACTCGAAACACGATCCTCGGAGCGAGCACGAGAAAGATACGTTGAAAGGATTGAAAGGCTGGCTAGAGAGCGAAATTCGCACCGACGAAAAGGTGGGATTGTGCACGGGCACTGCAAGGGGCCAGTCAGGGGCAGTCACTTCTTTGGTACGGATGCTTGTTGAGGGATTAGCAGCTGAAATTTGTTCATGAACATCTTCAGACCACCCGTTGCAACAAGTGTCAAGCGTAATCATTACCGAAGTGGCCAAGCTTTGCGCGCACACGTGCGTGAGTAGTGCAAGGTATACGCCCGCCGGCATCTACTATACCATCATCTGCAAGGGCGACCTGCAACGTCTTACGTTAACTTCACCAAGCTGCATAAGTACGCGTCCCGCCACTGTCCGCTACACTCGGCAGTAGCACCGAACGCGTGAATCGTCGCCGCTGGGTTGTGTGCCTTCAACGCAGGTTATAGGCACCGGGCAGCGCCCAGAGGGCGACACCGAGCCCGCGACAACCAGGTAGAGTGAACTAGAATACTTGGTATTCTTCTAGTTCACTCTAACCCAGGTGCGTAATACAGCCATATTGGATGGGGAGAACACCGCCGTTTATTACACTACTACGCAGCCATCTTGAGTGTGGGTCTCCCCGATCACGGTTACCAACCTATTGGCGATGAGACTGTTTGAGTGGCGCCCCCTGGCTCTGACGTCGGCTTAGGGACGCGCGCCGCTGTCGTCTGCTACACTCCGCTGGTGAAGGGCAGCAGCGCCTGCGCTAGAAAACGCCCGCTTTGATGCTTTAGTGCATTAAAAAGTGTATTTCTAGTAATTCATTATTTTTGCCAGCTTCTGACTCATCTGAATTATTTGAAACTGTATCCCCCACAAGTTTGAAACAGACGAAGAGAGCGAGAACAACTTTGTTCGAAGCATCGGTCAGAAGATCGTGTGTAACTCGTCCTTTCTAGCTTATTCGCGAGGTTCAGCGCTCAGAGCTCCTCGATAAGTATTCAAAATGCGTAGGCTTCCCTACAGTATTTTTGAGATGCTCTTATGAAGACTCAACAGTATAACGCTACGTACCAAGCAGCGGGCCCCTACACGCGCATCACACAGCAGGGAAATAAAGCGGCTGGCCTCTATTTATGTCCTTGTTGTTGACTTGCATCAGATGAATGTTTCTTTCTGTGCAAAACGCTTTAATTTTTCTTCGCCGTCATGAACGTTTTGTTAGGAGACTTGGGAATGTTTGGGAGGCTCACAAATTTTGTGTGGACAATTTCTTGAGGTTGTGTGGCAAACATTCCCTGCTTCATAAATCAGCTTTCGTTATGGCTGCGCGCAAGAAGGTGCATATCCGCAGCGTGAGCTGTTTTTTCGCATGCAAATACAATGAGAAGGTTTGAGCTACGGCACCGCAATCGCGCCCCAGATAAACGTTGTCCAGAGTACTCAAAGTCGGCTTTCTGGCTCCAAATTTTAATCGGAACCATCGTTATCATACCGAACTGACTCTCAACCCGAAAAATTATGACATGATTACGGTGTTTCGGGCTTGATATACTCACTAATATACGCATATCACTTGATATACGCATATCTGAATATTTGGAAGATATGGCTGTGGAAAATGTACTGATATATCCCTCCAGGTCTGAACAAACATAGTGTTACTGTATCTTTACCGTAGACGTGAATCGTTTTGCTCAATAAATCTCCACACTGGTTAGAAGCCTGGTATAAGCCCAGCACGCGCCTATACATACAGTGGGTTATTTGGAACTCAACCTACAGTATTTGCAGCCCATAGGGCATGTCGGCATGCTTTCATACCATGACAACGTAAAGTGATGTGATACAATACTTTGGAGCGTTCGGCAAGGTTGAAAAAACTGTTTCACCTTACGTATCATTACGGGGAATCGTAATGCCGTCTGCCAAAGCCGACAGCCCCGAAGGCCTTGAATTTGTTTTGGTCTTTATTTTCGCTGTTGTCGGTTACTAGCAGCTGGCTGTTCCCTTTGTTCGAAAGATTGCTCACTACAGAAGCTGACGCCTAGCTCCGACTCTTCACGCTCCGCACAGGCCGGCTTTCCAAGGAATGGGGCGACGCCGGCAATGTGTCTTTTGTGGGGGCATCCAAAACTATACTTTAACTCACGCCTTGATCTAAACATGCGAGTTTAAAGGGGCACTGACGAGATAACTTCGGAGATAGATTGGTGGGAACACATATACATCATCTGCAAAATATCAGCGGCGAATACAGCCTAGAACATATTTAAAATCAATTTTAAAGTGTGCGAAACGCAACCGAGCTGCCAGCAGAGGACCACGTGCAATCGACATCCCGAGGATATCGTGTAAATAAACAACATCCAAACACGTCACGAGTTTGTGTTTGCCGCTTCCGCACTGCCGGCGTTTTTCGCCGGCTCGCCCGGCTCGCCGCTCCAATCAGAGGGCCGGAGGGCGGAGCTTCCGCTCTCGAGAACGAACAACCCCATGGTTGGCGGCGGAGGCGCCGTGATTTCGTCAGCTCATGGGGCAGCTGTTCGCGACCAAAGTTCTACAGCGATTCCAGGCACTCTGTTTCTATTACTGTTTATTACTATTGGATGCGAAAAACGCGCCGGAGGCACGAAAAGCCCACTGAGCTAGCCGCACGGTCGCTGTGCAGGCGGCGGCCACGGCCGCGAAGTGGCCCAGGCCGGCGCAGGTAGCTCGATTGATAGCTTGTTACCGCTGCACGAAATTGTCCCCAAGTCCCGACCATGGTGGCTTACATGAGAAAGAAGTTAATGATGCGATGGCGGGTTGCATTAAAAATTGTCATCTGCACCGCTTACGAGAGCGGCACTCGAATATCCGCCGCAGTGCTAAGCCGAACACATCTGTAGGCGGACCTGTAGGCAGACCGGCCGGCTGCTCCCAGCGCGCGTCTTGCCACCCACCGTCTCGAGCGTCGCGCGTCGTTCTTTAGCCGCGGTAGCATTTGGCACTCGCAGCGCCTGCGTCACATCCACGGTCGCTTTTAATTAAGCGCCTCACGAGATCAGTACGTGGGGCATTCGCAGAAACTGTCCGTCGATGCGGATTCGACAGTGCTACGGCGGCTCTGCTCTGTGATATCCCTCCGACGGTCACGTGGTCAGCTTTGTTCACACAAAATCCACGAAATCCATCGTTTCGCGGCACTCGCTGAAACCGAAACTGCGACTGGCCGCATTTAAAATGCCTCTAATTAAACAACCGTCGCACGCTGAAGCAAACGAGGTTTCTACAGGTTATAAGTAGGTCACTAGCTACTTATCGCAACAAAAAAAAAACAAGATGCAAAATTTTTGTGTCAGTGCCCCTTTAAGTCAATTATTCTGATAAAAATGTACGAACACGCAAAATCTGGCCGGACAAGCATCAGACATGAACCGAGCGCAAAGAAACACCAGGGACAGCGAACCCGAGTGAAGCAGACGACAAATGCGAGAATCCCTAAGCCGACGTCACGGAGGCGCGCTTCGCAGCGCCACCCGTGGTCGCGCTCACCACCTAATATTTTAACATTAGCTGTGTATGGACACTACATAATCCCCTCAGGGATCGAATCCGTTACACAAAATCTTTCAAGTGCGCAGGTCATTGCCTGTTTCCTTGAGAGTATCGTCGTTTGACAGCCTTGGGAGTTTGCGAAAGGGCTTGACGAGGAGCACCTGCACTGCGGCCTAAAAGGTCCAGATCATCCAGATCTGGCATGCCGACCTGGTTTTCATGTTGTTCCATCTAAACAATGCTTGCATCTTTGAAGAAGCTCGAGTTGCGACCAATCGACACTCCATTCCTGGACACTGTGGTTCTGGAGCCATTTACCTTGGTAACCGTGTATGGACGCGGGTCATAGTAAGAAGAAAACTTATTTGATCTGTCTTGTCTCCAGTGGACTTTTTGTCCAACAAGCAGCTAGTTGGGGCTAGTGTGTCTCCGGGTGTCGGCGTACGGTTTGTTGTACACCTTCCTTTGGATGTCGTTCTGTCTATCTTCGGAGTAGGCTGAGTTGCTAGCATAAATCGCAAGTCTAGGGAAAATATTCTTCATGGTTCTCCCAAACAGGAGTTCAAACGGAGATTTTCCTGTGAAACCATGGGGTGTTGACCGATAGGCAAACAGAAACGACTGAAGCTCAATGGTCCAATCCAAATGGCTGACACGTCTTGAGAGTACAGACTTCTTGAGAGTGCACATAAATTGTTCGGCTTCTCCATTAGCCTCCGGCCGCCGTGGAGTGATGCGATGATGCTTGAACCCGAGCTCATTAGCGAGCCCATCTTCCCCTCTTAGCCTACCCTTCTACAACCGCTGGACAGGCTTGACTATGCGTCCACTCCGCGTCTTGTAGCCTTGTGGGGCGGATGAGCTTTCCTGGGGTTTATTTTTTTTCTGGCGGCGTTCGGTCGTCTTGAACCGGCGCTTCTCCCACCTCACGTCTCCTTGCATCTTGAGAAGCTGGCGGGTTTCTCCCAGGCGTTGATTCATGCGACGAGTGTGGAACCTCAACTTCAGGGACTGGGGCTAAGTGGATTCTGTTCCTTCTCAGTTGGTCTGTGTCTGTCTCCACAATGTAAGACCTCGGAGACCCTGCCGATGAAAGCACCGTTTCAGTCTTGTTCTGGTTCCTTATCCACACCGTTTCTCCCGGCTCTAAATCACGGAGGATCCGAGCCCCGTGCCTTCTGTCATGGTATCTCTTCTGCTGGGCTGCTCGGCGCAGTTCCCACGCCTGGAGCGCCGTCTTGTCGACCACAGCGGGATCTAGCGGGATCTGCCGGAACAGACGTTCTCAGATGCCGTCCCATTAACAACTCCGGAGGGCTAAAGCCATTTGCAGGTGGCGTGGCTCTGTACGCCTGAAGAGCAACATAACTGTCCCCCGTTTTCTGTAGGCTCTTCTTTATAATCCGCACGGCTGCCTCAACGAAGCCATTGCTTTGCGGAAACCTGGGGCTTGATGTTACGTGTTCGAAGCCCCATTCTTCCGCGAACTGGCGGAAAGCAGAGCCATCAAGTTTTTTGAACTGAGGTCCATTGACGCTGAAAACTGTTTCAGGCGTGAAATGCCTTGCTAAAATAGACTTCACGTGCTTGATGACTTCCTGCGCTGTCATTCTCGGAAGCAGGGCGATCTCGGGATACCTTGAATAATAATCGGTCACAAGCAAGTAGTTCTTCCCTCCACAGTGAAACATGTCCATGGCAACTTTCTGCCATGGTCGATCGGGAAAATCAGATGGCATCAACGGCTCATGTCTGTATCCCTGTTCTTTAACGCACTGTGTACATCGGCGAACAAGCTCTTCGGTTTCTGTCGATACACCCGGCCACCATACCGACTCTCGGGCTCTTGCTCGACACTTAGCAATTCCTTGATGTCCCTGGTGTATCTTCGCGAGTATTTCTTTGTGCATGGGCCCAGAAATTATAATCCTTGATCCTTTCTTGAGAAGGCCATCTTGAACAGCAATGTCTGACCTGTGCTGCCAATAATCTTTACATTCGAAAGGGAGCTCTTTGCGGACTGGCCATCCATCATTGCAGTAGCTGCTCAACGTGCTGCAAATTGGATCTGCCGCTTGCTCTCGTCGAATTTCCGCAAATCTCTTGTCAGTTGACGGAAGATTGGCAATTACGCTTCTAACGTAGCATGCAACTTCTTCAAGCTCAGTGCTATCTCGGTGAGGTAGCGGCCGTCGAGACAGAGCGTCAGCAGCAACAAGGTCCTTCCCCGGCACATGCCATTTTATAGAAAAAAACGCATCATGCGCATTTTTAGCCTTTGTAGCCTGGGAGTGATATCCGACAAATGTTTTGACATGAAAATCGAAACTAACGGCTTATGGACAGTTTCAATTGTAAGCTGTAAGCCAGTGACATACTCCTGAAACTTCTCACATGCCCAAGTCATGGCAAGGCCTTCTTTCTCAATCTGAGCGTACCTCCTTTCTGTCTCTGGCAGGCTACGGGATGCTTACGCTACAGGTCGATAGACTCCATCTTTCTGCTTCTGTCGCAGAACTGCACCTAACCCGAACGATGAGGCATCTGCTGAAACTACAGTCATGTTCTCTGGGTCGAATACCTGGACTTTCAGACAGCTTTTTCTTCAGCAGTTCGAAGCTTTTCTGTTGGGCTGAGGTCCATACCCATTCGCTTTTCGTGTTTAGAAGAGCGCTCATGGGGTGAGCTATTTCTGACAAGTTCGGGACAAACTTCATCAGGTAGTTTGCCATTCCGAGAAACCTTCTCAGCTCCTGAGTGTTTGATGGTGGTCTCATGTCAATGATAGCCTGCACGTTTGACGGGTCGGCATGAATTCCTTGGTTATCAACGATGTGTCCCAAGAACTTTACCCTTTGAACATTGAACTCGCACTTTTCACGGTTCAACGTGATGCCATGTTTCTGTAACCTTTCCAGAACCGCTCTGAGACGGGCGTTATGCTATGCTTGTGTCCTGCCGTAGATCAGGATATCATCCATGTTACACACGACGCCTTCCAGGTTATCCAAAAACTGTGACATCTTCCTTTGGAAGAATTCAGGCGCTGAACTGATTCCGAAGATCTCTTGAACCGGTACCTGCCAAATGGCGTTATGAACGTGGTCATGCTTCGAGACTCTTCCGCAAGCTCAAACTGCCAAAATCCTGAATCCGCCTCTTTCATTGCGGTGTGCTGCCACCTAGCATGCCTAGCGGAAGTTGAAGCGGCAGGGTTCGCCGGCATTTCCTCCGGCTGCGTTCTCGTTGTATGCACGGCAATCCCACATTACGGCGAGGAGCAGCCGAAGTTTTTCCTCTGTGTTGGTGTTATAACGCCTTAAGATGACAGCCCCTGGTCATCACATATTACCAGGCGGCTTCTTATCACTGAATGAGGGCTGGCAGAGAAATCTCGGACAGATCCGTGTGCCGTCCGAGCAGCAGAGCGAGCAGTACTTGGAGTCGTCTTGCATGAGCTGCGATCGCCAGCTCAACAAAGGCCGGCAGTTCGCACACGGACACATGTACGATTGGTACACGCGATTCGCATGCGACTGATCGTTACGACTGTCGCCACGACTAGTCGTACGCGTGAATTTGAGACACATGGCCCGATGCGCGCATGCGATGCGTCGTCGGCGTCGCTCCGCCCACTGTTTTTGCTCCATGATCAACTACGACGATCGCTGAGCTGAATTTGTAGATTCTGCGCGTTTGTTCGCAAGAAATGGATAAAGCAAGCAATCGTGAAGCGTTTTCTGCCTTCGGAAACAGTCCGCGCACACGCCGGCCGCGCCTGCCACTCGGCACACTCAGCGGCTCGAACCGGCGGCTCGAACGGTAGCAACCGCGCTTGTCGCTGCTCTTCTTAATTAATCTGATCGCTAAAAAGAAGTTCCACAAGCGGGAAATTAGGTGTTAGTTTGGTGGAAAATTGACGCTGCTGTTTGGGTCTGATGCTCCCACTGCATGTGCCAATCGATAGGGGTATTGGGCAGCGTCTGTGTAGTGAGCGTCAGGCTTGTTGAAATATTTTGAGTTCAGTAGACAGACAGACCTGGGCTTCCTTGTACGTGCAGTGAGAACGCAGTGGTGGACAGGTACCACTGATTACGGGCCAGGAATGGGCGGGGACCCATTCGGTTGCAACAAGAAGCATGGTCACATCAGTCCCCACTAGAGCGGCAGGACGAGTGATGACTGCAGGCAGGCTAGGGGCACCATGACTGCTGCCAGGAGATGCTGCAAGAGAAAGACATGGAGCATGACTAATCAACACAACGTTCACACAGCAGCAAATAAAAAATGCGTGCCTTGTGAAACGAAAGGGAAGACCACACAAGCAGGGCTCCCGCTCGGTTCGTAGCCCGGTTATTCCTAGTCTCATTTCCGCCGATTATAAAACACCGATCAGCTTCACTGTTCCGTATGATGAAAATACAACGAACCACGCATTCTTTGGTAGGTATGCCTGGAAAGCGCAAGTACCGGATGCAGTAAGGGGTGCAGTAACAGGCCACTTACAGCATGTTCTAACGCACTCACGAAACACAGGCTCCCACAAAAGGCCTTGCCAAGAGCGTTCTCTCGCGCTCTAGCTTTACGCAAGGATCGCGCAGCGTTACATGATGGAATGTGACAATATGATTGCTACGCACTAATGAGCCACGTTGCCCAGAAAAGCTGTAGAGGGCACCAAGGGGTGTTAAAAGCGCCACATTGAAAAATAAACAAAGAAACGCCATAGGCGAGGTTGGGTTACGAGCCAACGGGAGAGAGATTTTGTCAGAATGCTCCGTGCAGCAAACTGTCAAGAGCTGGCGAACGCTGACAGACGCGAGAGCAGAGCAGCATAAACAGCGACAATTCAAGACGGCAAGAGTGTGCCATCATGAATTTTGTAAACATCGGAATTAGAGATAGAACAGCGACAGTAGCAAGTATGCGAACCGTTCCGCACACTTTCTCAGTGGCAAGCAAGGCGTTGTGCTGCTGAGCACGAGGTCGCGGGTTCGATTCCCGGCCGCGGCGGCCGCTCTTCTGATGGAGGCGAAAAGCAAAAAGACCCGTGTGTACGAGATTTGGGCGCACGTTAAAGATCCCCAGGTGGTCAAAATTAATCCGGAGTCCTCCACTACGGCGCGCCTCATCGCCCGCGTTGAGTCGGCGCGTTAAAACCCTACAATCAATCAATCGATCTCAGTGGCAAGCCCGGAAGCCCGCCAACAAAGAGCGCTCACCTGAGCATGGCTGATACTGAACAGTTGAACGTGCACAGCTGACAGCAAAGCCGCAATGCTGAGCTCTTGAACGATGCTTGACTGGGCGACAACCATAGCGACTACCCAAAACGTTGGCCGTGCGTTCGCCGTGTAGGCGGCCGCAGCACTCTGAAAATGTAAACAAATGGCGCGAGAAAGCCGGGAGGGACTAACCGTGACGTCATATCCGCCAAGGGTCCACCGAAATGGCGGTAAATTCGTCTAATGTAGGGCAGGTAACTTGTGGTGCTTTTGGCTGTGTATTTTACATTCTTAAAACAAACAATAAGAAATCTTCCCAGAGTTCAACTTAAGAAATTATCTAATTTTAAACAAATGATATTGCAGTAGACATAAATAAACCAACATGACTAAACCAAATACACACCTAAAATAAGCCGTAACATTTGCTTAAAATCATTAAATGATTAAGACCAACAACTGCATCAATGAAAGCAAAATATTTTGGAGAAGCCCGCGTCAGCCATCCGGTAGCAGTCACTTATGGGTCTCCTGACCTCATCCACTCTTGGTAGCAGGTCCTGATGTAGTCTTTGAAAGGCTTGTTGATGAAAGTGTCTAGCGGTTGTAGCTGGGATGTCATTCCTCCTGGAATGCAATGACTTCGATGCGGGGTTCGCGCAACAACTTCTTCACGGAATCGGCCAGGTGGCAGCGAAAGGCGTCCAACACGAGCACTAACGGGAACCCCAAACAGTGCTCCAGGCCGCCGACACCACACAGACTTTATCCAGCCAAGCACCAGTTGCTTTCTCCACCCGCGAAGACTGCCTTCGGTGACGCCGAACTGCCGTCCTGCGGCGCAATTACTGATGGTCTGGGCACATAAAATAACTTTTCGTTTAATTGCCGCTGAATACTGCCTTCGTGCACCCGACATCGTGATAGACTTGCGGTGAACGTGCCGATATTTCGCGTGGTCAAAACAATCAAAATGGCGCCGGCTGAAATGCCAGCAGTTACAGAACTACAGAACATATACTGTTCTGCAGTTCCAGTTCAACGCAGAGAGGGCATACACGCATGGAAGGCATACTATGAATCTGTATGCATTCTGGGGATGAAGGCAGGCCAGATTTCTGTTGATAAAAATTTAATGGGGGTGTTATAGGACTAGGAGTTGTCACTGCAGTGTTGTGTTGGCCATTCATTTTTAGATGCAAAGCATCTTTTGAGCTCGCCTTGTCCCTCCGTTGTCTGGCGTCCGCACCTCTCCTTCTCGTCCCCTCTCCTAGCCAGCTGTGATAACGCCGCTCTCCTCCTCGCCGCTCGGCTCGTCTCGTGCCGGCTCAGGAAGACACCGGCCACCCTGTCGCTCCAGTAGCCCTTAAAGGGGAATCGTGCTCGTCTCGTGCCGGCCCAGGAAGACACCGGCGACACTGTCGCTCCAGGAGCCATCTCATGGTCGATGCTATGTCCCTCCCTTGTTGTTGCGCCGTCCACACCCCCACTGCGCATGCGCGTCTCTCCTCCATTCTCCTCTCCTCCAGCTGTATAAAAGCAGGTGCGCGCGCTGCGCGGCGTTCAGTCTGCTCCGAGACACCGCCAGGGGAGTGAAACTTCCTATACCTTGCATGGGACGCGAAATTCGCTCTCAGCGCCGGACAAACCCCTAGTATTTGGGGGCGGTACTAAAAACATGGCGGCGCGTTGCAGACATGCACTGGGAGACGCCATCTTAATGAGGACTGAAAAGCCGAGCGGTGGGGGAGGGGGAGGCAATTGAGCGCCAAATTCAATTGGGACGCACATGCAAGGTAAATTGAGCGAGTGGAAGATATTCAGATGGCCAGCGCACGACCTTGTTCCTGTTGCGCAACCCACCACAGAGTCAAAAGGGCAATTGTTTTGTCCTGATTGATGAAGTTTTGCGCGTCCACATCTTTTTGCACCACTTATTATAAGTACGACGTTGTTTTGGTTTATTAGTAAACACAATCTAGACAAGAATAAAGAGTACAGTTATTTTAATTTTTACTGCCTAAATGTACCATCCATACAGTAAAAACACAACTTGGATATTTTGCGCTTTTAGTCGCAAACAAAAGTGTATGGCACATGGCCGCGTGCTAATAACTAGGCATCCAGCCAGTGCATATGTGTCCCGTGCCTTGTCTGTCCAAGGTCCACGTAGTCTCTGCTGGTGAAATTGGCAGGACACAGCCGGTAGCTGCTGTAGATCTGGCAAGGTGGTAAATGAGCCAGGTCCTGCCTTCTCAACACTGGAGCCAAACGCGAGATCTGGAACATCAACAAGCACGCGTGTATATTTGGGTTAGAATGAATACTAGCTTTAATGCCGCTTTCAGGCGAACATAGTTTTGAGTGAAAACTGGCATCTGTATTCGAAATAAATGTTATCTGATGTATTAGGAATCTTTCTTTCTTAAATTGATTTTGGCTACGAAGACGACTTGTGAAAACACCAATCGTAAAGGCAAATTTTAAATTACAATCATCCTTTATTATTAAGAGACGCGGATACGTTTTTCTGTTCGTGCGATCATAATGCTCGGTGGCAACGATTCACCTTTCCTCTTAATCCAAAATACATTTCCGCAGACAAAAGCAGCCATCCCACACCAGAATCGCTAGCAATTATTCATGCATATATACTTTCACGCACTATGTATTCCTCAGGTATTTCTCGGGCCCTGCAGTAAACCGGTCATAAAAACCTTATTTAAAAACCTCTAATAAATTACTAGCAAAGGTTAAGCCTGCATTGTCTAATTATTTATCGGCTTATAGCTGTAACTTCGTTTTTGTGAATATATCGTTCTTGTACTTCAAGCTGAAACTCGAAGCACGGAACTGAAGCCTTAAATTATAAATTATAAGTGGCGGAATGTGTGGTTATGGTTTTATTATAAACATATACAGTAATTGCTTTTGTGTATTTATTGCTACAAATTCATTCTGCTATGTTTCGTTGATTCACGTGAAGAGAAAGTGCAGAACACACAAATGAAACGCAATTTATTATTTATGTAGTCACTACTTAGTTAACATAGTGCTAACAACACGATATGAACCTACGGACCCACCATTTGAGCCAGAAGTGTATGGGAGATGCCTTCCTCCAGCTGTAGACATAAATAGGCTGATAATAATGACGATAACAATAATACTGATAATTCTAATAATCACAATATTATATTAATATAATAACAACAGCAACGCATGCTACGAAAACAAACTAAACGCAGGCAATCAAAAGCTAATAAAAAAAGTGCAGATAGGCTCACACTGTTCCATTTGTTTTTGTGTATGTTGCCTCATATACATTTTGCTGCACACCAGTGCATTCACTTGCGCTAAAATGCAAAACACACGATCGAAACGCATTAAATTAATAACGCACGTATAAACAAACGTGTGTAGCTAATGTAGACATTGGATAAATTACCAAATGCTCTGCCGCGCATTTCATGCGTAATTCAAGAGTCAAAGAAGACAATCAGAATGTAATAAATAAATAGTGCACGTGTATGCTCACTTAAACTATAAAGCTACTGCTGCAACCGCATCCTACTATCTCGTGCAAGCGTAGAAAAGCAAAACGAGCAGCACGCAAATCGTACCTTTCGTCCGCCGGGATCCAAAAGAATTTTATGCGGCCTGGCGTGAAGAATTTCGACACCACTCAGTGCAGCACAATCTGTGATGACGGCGCGAATCCATTCATGCGTCTGTTTCGATGAAAGGAACTTTACGGTGAAAAAAACGGCCCTCGGAACACCGTGGATCGTAGCATACCTGTGGGCGCGACAAGAAACGCCCCTTTTCAGCGGTGCGAAGTAGAAAGGCGCGGTTCTCGTTTTCCACTCCTGGTGGCGCTCGTATTTTCGCAATCTCGAACTGCAACATTTAAGTTCACTAGCATATTAAAAACTCCGTAATTTATAAGTAACCTGGTAATAAATATAAAATGCAACAACAACTTTCATTTATGCTCGTATGTAGTACAGCCCGCAAACGTTAGGATCGCTGCAGTCACGGGCAGAAACGGTCGAAGTGCATCCCCTGACACCGCTTTCGCGCCGGTTCTCTGTTGGACCTACACGGACAATGCTTGCATAACCCATAGTTTCCCTTCGGGGAAAGGTGGGGTAATTTTTCAAGCACCTCAAGCATCTCTTGTCGGCCCCTGTACCGGCGCGTGCGTCACGTTGTTGTCCTCGTACTCCGGTTGTCCGCAGCACTCTCCACTCTATTCCGAGCTCCGCGACTGATTTTCGATGGCTTGCTTGGATGGATTAAAGTGGATTTTTGTCCTGTTGCGTCAAGCCGGGAATGCTCCCGGTTCTCAGCCTGGCCGCTGCCTAACCGTTTCCCTCCCGGGTTGTGCGTGTTTGGCCGGCGCTTGAACCCCCTCAGAGTCGCTCACAACCATGTTCATGAGGGGATGAGTTTTGTTGCGGAAATGGACACGTGGTCGCTGAGTCCGCACATTCTTTTTTTCTGTTCTGTCATATTAGCTTTAGCCGCTGATGTCAAATCAGATACATAAACTTCATTAACGATTCTAATAGGCACTTCGAAAAAACCATATCCAGCTTCATATTCTTTCCCAGTCTTGCAATTCGGTTCTATTTTGTTTTTTCCTTATGCATATCAGTGAGTTTTCGTGTCTCGAGCTTATTTGCTCGGGTGGACAGCGCTGTCCTGTTCCAAGCTTTGATTGATTGTTGGGTTTAACGCACTGACGCAACGCAGGCGATGAGGTGCGCCGTAGTGGAGGGTTCCGGATTAATTTTGACCACCTGGGGATCTTTAACGTGCGCCGAAATCTCGTACACATAGGCATTTTTGCTTTTCGCCTCCATCACAAAAGCGGCCGCCGCGGCCGGGAATCGAACCCGCGACCTCGTGTTCAGCAGCGCAACGCCTTACCCACTGAGCCACCGCGGCGGCTCCTATTCCAAGCAGTAACTGCATCGGGAACCATTATTTTCTCTAAAATACACGTATCAGTGCGAGCGATACGTAGGCACAACATGCAACGTGTGGCCTCTCTACCTCACAATATGCATAACCCTAGCATTGCACAAGGTAGGCACTCATGCACACTGCGAGGAACCACCGTAGGTTCGAGCTAGTTGAGCACGCTCGAGATACTGAAACGCCGTCGCGTCAACTCAACACCGCCTCTGTTGGGCAGGTGGAGTAGGGGGCGACAAAGGAAAATGCCCAGGGTGCGGATGGAAGACGTTTATTTTACATCAACGTCCCAATTACATAATTTACAGTACAGGTACATACTTCTCTTTAGGTGATAGGGGCGATGGGGCACCACGCGCAAGTGTGCGCGCGTCGTCAGCGCAGAGCCAGTGGGCTCCTCAGTCAGGGAAAAATCCGGGGCGCGGCGCAACTGTTGTGCGTCCGCATCGCCGTGCTGGCCAGATCGGCTCGCAGCAGCGAGGAAGAATGCGGCCCATTCGCTCACAGGCGCGTACCACACGGCGTGTTCGTCGAGTGGTAGGAAGGCCCGGTAGCGATGTGCTTACGAGGGTTAAAAGAATGCAGATTCAACCAGGGGTCAAATCCTTTATGTTTAGGTTACATACAGGAACATTATTAGTACGAACATTTATGGAAAAAAGGGGGTTATTCGTACCATAGGGGACAGATTGTTTTAGTTGTAAATCCCCCGAGACAATAGATCATGTATTTTTGCATTGTTGGAAGGGAGTATATTTTTGGGATGTGCTACAGAGGACATTACACAAAGATTTTCCACTAGATCCTCACGGTATACCTTTCCTTGCAATAGACAATAAGGATGGAGTGCCTTACGATTTAGTCATGGCACTGGGTCTCCATAGTATATGGCGCTCTCGTACAGCAAGGTTGTACGATGATGTTGATGCGCGATGTGCAAGGGAGTATTTCAAATAGAGCATTGGGCGATTTGTTGAAGTTATTCCACCAGGAACTACCTGACTGGCTGCCGCAAATAGAGCAACTAATCAATATGAGGGCATTTTAAAGGGACAAAGTCAGCCCTGTAGTGGCTGGCAACTCCACCTCTAGTATGTGTACATATTTGCAATGTTGAGATGTAATCTGTTGTGAATTGTCGAAGACAGGCAATAAATACAAAAAAAGTCGAGTGGTAGGTACGGCCTTACTATATGCAAGCGTAGGGACAACAGGAACAGAGGCACGGGCCGGCAGCCAGGAGGGCTGGTGGGCTTTCGCCGGCGCCCCAGAGTTGCAGCCGGCTGGTAAAGAAAGCGTCACCTACCTTCGGCCAACGCCTTCGGCGTCCTCGAAGCGTTTCCTTCAAATGGACCACCGCGCCGGGAGCGCGTTCGCGTCCCGGCGAGAGTGAGGTTCGGGCATCGTTCAAACGGACCAATGAGGCGAGGTTAGCTCCGCTACCAGGGCGGAGCGCCCGCTGCGTGACAGTGTTTTATAGCCGCAACGGTCGCTGCAGCCTTCACCTCAGGCAGGAGTTTGAGAAGACGGTTCGGCTCTACACGGTGGCGCCGAGACGAGCCGGCATTGCGGGGAGAGAGGGGAAAAGTGCCGCGCAACGGCACAAACCTAGCGATCGCGCATGGCTCGGGCGCTAGGATCCCCACAAACGGCAGTAGTAGACGTATGGTGTAGTGCCAGCTTTACTGAGCACTTCTTATCGGAAGGTTAGGTTTTTCTGTTAACAACATTCCATACCGCATGATACACTGAGCTTGCATCAGTTACACACATCCGCATCCCACAAGAGCACCAAGAAATGCAACACATAGGTAAGCACCCACCCCAGCAAGCTTGACACCATTGGTACAACTATCTCACTGTACTGGCTACTTGGCAGAAACAATCCTCTACAAATATGTCAATGCAGCTATATATCAGTCTTTGGGACCTTGAAGCTGTGGCAGGGCATGGATATAACACTTGGCCTGCATGCCATTTACTCTGATAGCATTGTCTTTAAGGTGAGCCTGCAGCTTTTATCAACCTGGAGCAATGTCTGTTCGCAAGGGAGGCCCCTCCCACCAAACAAGAAAAAAATTCACCGTTGAATAACTCTTTTCTAGCCCGAGCATTGCCAGAAACCCGAGTTTCTCCCCCCAAATTCTGCTGGTAGTTTCAGACTGGGCTGTGGTTTTAAGGCCCCCCTGATCAGGTTTTGGGCTAGAAAATTTGCTTGTCTTTAAAGGTATCACAGTTAACGTGTGGCTCTGCATGCAGGCACATTTACCATATCCGCTAGCTGTGGCCTAGCCAGTTCTTTGGAATCAGGACTTAGCTCTACGGCGCACCAACTCACACGCACAATTAAAACGATGGGCATGCTCAATTTACGTCCTGGACAATCCGCAAAAAGTTTCCTGTGGAATACAGGGGAAAATAAATGCCGGATCTTGTCCCAGCCAGCCCACGGATGATCCGGGACTGATAATTGTGAAGGCCCAATGAAACAGGCCTTGGAAAGAAGCAATGATGGCACCAGGAGCAAGAGTGCCTGCTGCGAGAAACATCTCATAGCTTTATTCGTGGGTGCTTATTTAGTACAGACACCCAGAGATTTCAGCTCCATGAGTATGATGACAGTGCTCCGGCCTAGTCCTTCAGATTGGACAGCTTCAGGTCCTGCACCACTCGTTCAGGGCGCCCAACCACACGTGCGGACGCTTGCATGCGCGACACATGAGCTGTTCTTCCGCAACACCAGGGGTTACACGAAGTCAGCCATGTTGGCCATGGTCTGGAAGCCTTCTTGGACCATGGAAGCCGCCCGTGCCTCATCAACAGACTCCAGCCTGGCCACCTCTTCCACCAGCTCTGGATGGTGATAGACTTGCTCCAGGGCCAGGGCACAGTGCCTGCATGCACGGAAAGGGAAAAGGAGGGAGAGAGGTTCAACTTGACAGTATTGGGAAGCTGATTGAGAGATTTTTCATAGGTGCTAGAAGTGCACCATCAGCCGTGCCTATTAGGTGTCCGCGGAACCACGTGATTTCCACCAAAGGAAACTACCACCGCTCGGCTAAAGCTGGAATTGGGCACAGCGACTACAGCAGTGTGGGAAGGGAGACTATGATACCACGGCTATGGCCGAGACGAAAGAGAAAGAATGGGCGATTTCAGCGAGCGCTGTGCCTGCACAGTGAGGTTTGTTCAACCCACCTATCGGTTTTCACACGTTGCTCACCGACACAGTCACCAGCCGTGCCCACAACTGACGTCACTGAACCAGTATGCCGGCACCAACATCGTGTTACCTAAGCAGTGACCAAATGTAATGCTAGGCTCTCAAAAACCAATGGCAAGGCCTCTGATATGTATAGAAATGAACTACAATATCATCATTGTTACAAATTATGCCCGAGAAGTAGCGGCGATTAACACAAACTTGAAAATTACTGTCCTCTTCTCTCGTGGTCCGCTCACCACTGCCACCTCTATCTGCGAAACAATGCACGGTGTGTCGAAACACTGAAACTGCTGCATCCTGGCATTGCCTCTGCAACACACACACATACTACATTCTCATGGCTACATCTTAAGCCACTCAAGTATAGATGTCCTCGGTTTTTTGTGCTGCCACACTGGGATCTTTGGAGATGATAATACAGGTAAGAACGCAAGAGGAAAAAATTTGAATAAAAAAATTTCTACCGACAAATCTCCCCGAATGATAACAGCCCACTGCCAAACATAACCAAGCTCTGCCTTTACATGCTCAAAATAGCAAAACCAAAATGGCGTCGCGCACATCGCAGTCTATCAGAGCACGTGAGGGGACCAGCAAAACTGGCCTACGGTTGCAAATAAGCTCAACGGCCTTCCAGCACCATCCGCCTATGCTGCTCAGATGGACGAACAAGAATGCCATAATTAAATGGAAACTTGCAAGCTCACTAAGAGGGGTCAACTTAAATTGAGGACGACTCAGCGAGCAATGGAATGGAAGATGATAGGTGTAACATTCAGGGACAAGAAGAGAGCGGAGTGGGTCAGGAAATAAACGCGTGCTAAGGACATATTACTAGAAATTAAAAAGAAATGGGTGTGGGCAGGGCATGTAATGGAAAGTCAAGACAACCGTTGGTCGTTAAAGGAGCCATGAAGAGAAAATGCAAGTTGCTTTTATTCGAAAGATTTCGTGTTTTATGGTGCCCCCAGCGCTTGTCCGGATACAAACGGTGCTTTATTCACTGAGAAATTAAACAAATTAGGTTAAAATTTTGATTTTCCCGCTCAATCGTGCGTTTTCGTGGTCCCAAATGACATCACAGGAACCGACCGCTCTGCAGCCTAGAGTACCTTCATTCACGCATCCGCCGTACAGGGTAGAGACACGTATACGCTGGCACCGCCATTTTCGGTTGCTCGCTCGCCGCCGAAGCAAGTCATTGTGTCAAAACCGCGCTAAAATTATCGCCGCAACGCGGTTTACTGAAGAAGTTTGAATCATATTGTCTGTTTCGCGTTGCTAGGTCTCGTGGGAAACGAAAAGAATAACGCGTTGAGCCCGCTGGCCCAATTGCGGCGGCACGGGACCGTTCAAAGGTTGTCTCCACCCTGTACAGCGGTGTTGGTTTGTTCCCGCGTTTTTTTACGTTCCGTAACCTAGATGGCGCCACCATACCGTGGCAAGCGTTTGGTTTGTTTTTCCCGCATTTAAACCTGGCTTGTTTTTGTTCTGGGAGAAAATATTCGTTCCCTGAAACAGTGCTCGCTCGACAAATGGGGTCACGTAAGACACCGTTGCTTGCGTCAATCGGCCAGTGTCGTCTGAGACAACCCCAAGCCCCGTAGCGCTGTGCAGCTAAACCAAGCATGCTGTGCGCAGTACGAACAGCAGAACGCATCAGTACTTCTATGTTTACATGTGCTTTCGTAACTTCCACTGTTTGTCCCATCATTCTTATTGCTTTGTAAAGAATGTGCCCTAAATTTAAGCGCAAATCGCTCGTTCGTCTAGTTTGTAAGCTCTACCTAATTTGCGTCTGCTTCTGCCAGCCTCCGCCAATCGCAGAGCTTAGCTCATGTGACATCATAGGTTCTGTTGCGGGAAATGAGCTGGTGGGTCGCATGACCATTCCCGTTTTTCCTAATTATGTAGCTTATTTGAGCGAAGTTTACATTAAAAGGGGTGTCAGTATGATTCTAACGAGACAATCTTTTGAACGAACCAAACTTGTGTTTTCTCTTCATGGCTCCTTTAAGGGTAACATCCCTAGAGAAGGCAAGCGTGGCAGGGGGCGGCAGAAAGTTACATGGGCAGATGAGATCAAGTTTGCGGGGATGGGATACATTGGTCGCAGTTAGCGCAGGACCGGGGTAATTGGGGATCCATGGGAGACGCCTTTGCCCTGCAGTGGGCGCAGATAAGCTGATGATGATGAATTAAATGGATCAGACAATCCCAAGATGCCCCACAAAGAAAGGAGGTCACGTACCTGTCACGCCGGACACCCCTCGCGAAGTCTGCAGCAGCCGTCACCAACCCACGGTTGCGGCGCAACACGTCGTCGACTTGGAACCAGTAGACCTCTGCCTCCTTGCCCAGTGGCTCAAACATGATGACACTCACACTGAGGAGAGTGTAGTTGTTGGTGATTCCCAGGGACAGATTTTGAACAAAGCTATGCACCGCGTCCTGGTTTTCCGCAACATTGATCTTGACCCTGCTGATGGTCTTGCTGCTGTTGATTGCTTCGGTCAGGGGCTTGGAAAATTCGGAGAGGTCCGAAAGCACCCGATCCACCCGAATGCAGACTTCTCTCAGGCTGGTGTTAATAGCCACACCTTTCACTATGGCCTCTTCTAAGCGCCACAGGTCCTCATTGATGCCAATCCTCAGCGTCTTGAGTGTTCTAGTCTCTCTTAAGAAGGTGGTGAAAGTCGCGGAAAATTCATCATTCCCATCAACATAGCCAAGCTCAAGCTCCAGCGATTTTATGTGGCCGAGTGATGGCAGACACTCCAAAAATTCACAGGCTGTGGGGGTATTATGATCACTGGCATACACAAAAGCTTCTGAAGACGCCCTGCTGGAAAAGCTGTCAGTCCAGATATGAAATAATGACACTTTGAGGGAAACTTTGTCTTCTGCGCCAGCTCCCTCCAAGGCCGCACTAACGTCCAGCAAATGACAACTCCCATCACGTTTTATGAAAGTCAACCTCTTCGGCACTTCAATTGTCAACATATTAGGGCTGTCCTTCATTGTCAATGCCTCAAATAGTGCCTTCCACTGCTTGGAATCCCAGAACTCAATGGGCAGAGACACTTGCTCCAATGTGTCATTCCGCACAAGAGACTTGTGCAAGCGATCAAAGTCGGACTCAGTCGGTTGACCCCGCACAGAACTGTCAAGACCCAAAGTCTCTCCGTCAGATCCGTACGACACAGTGAAACTCCGTAAGACCTCATTTTTGGCAAAAACCTCGGCCATCACTTGGATGGCGGCTCGATCAACTAGTAGACCCTTAAAGCTCACGCTGACAACACTCTTGTTCCCGACCAGGCCTTCAAGGATCCACTGTAGACAAAAGTACTTTTCGAAAGCTGCCACAAAGCTCAGAGTCTTCAACGAAGTGCTGTTCTTTAGGAACCTTGCAAATAGTGCCTGTGCGGCAGGTGTGGCTTCACCAATGATGGATTCGGGCAATGCGAGCTCTTCCAACAAGCGGTTTTCTCCTAGCGCTGTGAAAAAGTCCTTGACACTTGGACCTTGGAGGGTCATGTCTGAAATCCGGAGGGTCGTCAGTGACCTCGAAGTGCGCAGCAAGCTGGACAGCTGGCACAACAGTGTTTCTGTACCCTCCAGGTACCCTGCGCATCGTAGCTCTCGCAAGTTGGTCATAGAGAGTATGTCAGGCACTTGGTCTTCGCGGGTACCGTAACCACCAAACCAGAGCCTCAAACTTCTGACGTTTGGATTTTCTTGAAGGGCATCACAAAGCAGATGAGCAATCCGCTTGAAGTGAGGAACATCTATCTGAACGCGCACTATACAGTGGTGTATCTTGAGCAACCAATACACAAGAGTGTAGATTTGGTGCCACTGCTTTTCCGAGGGACGCGCTGCCAAGTCTGGCCCAGCCTGACACACCAGAGCAAGGTTTCCGGAGGTTCCCGTCGTCTCTTGCAGCTGCAGTGAAGCCAGCCACAGGAACTCGTTCCAGGCCGACAGGTGGTTGAAGATCTGACAAAGCTTGTCCTCAGCAGCAGTGCAAGGAAGCTGACAGTCAAGGGTGGCGCCAGTAAAGGTACCCTTTAGACGCTTGAGGACGGCCAGTGAAACCAGTTCTGCAGGCGTGCCACTCTTCGGTGTTTTGGAAGCTTCGTCCATAGAGTTCTCGTTGTCCATGGGTTCCTCTTCAGCCCTCTTATTACCTCCCGAGTCCTCTTTGGGGCTCTGAAGATCTGCAGAGTTCGACAAGAGACTCTTAAAGTCACCAATGGACTTAGAGGTATTGCTGAAATCTTTGAAGTCCTCTTCGGGGTTCTTGGATTCCACAGACTGCTCTGTAAGAGAAGCGGGCACATTGCATTTGAAAGGACAAGAGAAGTCAGAAGAGGGTGTCAGTGACATCAGCCTTCCTGGTGAAAGCAACTGGCTCTCTAACGTCATTACACTACAACTGGGCCGTTGAAAGTGGACTGCAGCTAGTCCAAACCTGACCTGCTTGCTAGGAATATGCCATACATTCATAAAAAATGTATGCATAGTATATGTAGGTTGTAGGTGGTGCATGTACCTGATGAAATAAATCTTGATAACAGGTACTTGCAAAAATGGTGCTGCAGTCTATGAATGAGTGGTTGGCTTTGTAAGCTGCTCGCTTTATCCTTTATAAGCCCCGCCAATGAGACGTTGCATGGTTCCAAAGTGTGATCACCAACATGAATGCAAGCAGAACCTTGCAACAGTGAAACTTGCTAGTATCAGCAGGATGCTGAGACTCACACAACGTAAGTGCCAGAATTCCTCTAGCCCAATTTCACTCATGCACATTGCACATCCCACCACATGACCAAAGCCTACATGTCCACTGGCCCATTTACCTAGCAAGTGCTTGTGTGTGTGCATAACTGGCCACCATCTCCGACCATCTTGCAACCGTGCCACGTGCGAAGTTTCTCTACTCCGCGTTCCTTCACCGTGCAGAAGGATGGCAAGTTGGGCTAGTTGGTTCATAGTTACCATAATGAAATGCAGCGCGAAAAAGGACGGGACAAAAGAAGAATTAACGACGACACGGCGCTGACTCGCAACTGAATTTATTAGAAAAAACACACACATATATATACTCAATCCTCGTGGCTTCCTACATGTTTCTCGCGATTGCAGCAAAACTACAACGTTGTCAAACTATGCCTGCCAAATACCACACACTACGCACTGCACCAGACAGTAAAACAATAAATAACTCCATCACGTTGGCAAACGCGATAACACCACTGATACAAATCACGTGCCGAGGACTACCCTATTGTGCACTGCGACCATTCAAGAACACATATTCACTCTCGGCTAACGACATTGACGGAATGCTGACGCACTTTTCTCCCTTCTTTCTAATGTGATACGCTTCTATAATTTCCCGCACACGTTGGTCCTTATGTTTAGCAATTACAATAGTGTCTTCAAACACAGGAGCACACCCACACTTGGCACAATGCTGAGCAGCTTGAGAATGCTTGTCACCTTGCAGCGTGCGTTTGTGCTCCAACAGCCTCAGGTTAAGGCAGCGCCCCGTTTGCCCGATATACACTTTCTGGTAGCACGAAAACGGGATCATGTACACTACTGCCACGCTACAAGGAACGCATGGCGACACGTGTTTGACTTCGCAACGTGTATGCTTGGCGGCTCCTGATATCTTATCAACTGTGTTGCACAATCTACTTAATTTGTTTGGGGCAGAGAACAACACGTTTACTCCGTACCTTCCAGCTACATTTTTTAATCCATGTGATAATCTGTGTACGTACGGCAATGACAGAGAATTTTTTCTTTATGGATTCAAGCTCACGATTTTCTCGAGTCAGAGAGGTACGTCGATGATTTCCTTATTGTCACAGAACCTTGTCACATTGTTAGTAGGGTACCTGATGTCTTGAAAGTTTTCAAGGAGTGTGGCCATGGGCTCAAATTCACGTTCGAACTTCCAAAACACAACCAAATCCAGTTCCTGGATCTTAAGCTGGATCTTCAGGCTAGTCATGTATGCTGGGAATATAGCCCTAGGTCACAAAAGCCGGTACTGAACTTTAACTCTGGGCATTCTAAAATTGTGAAGGCTGGCATAGCTGTCTCTTATCTGCGCAACGTATTTGCAAAGTCTTGTGCGCATAAGTATCTTAACAGTTTTAGTGCGCAAATGAAAAGGTTGGGTAAGGCTGGTTACGATAGGCAAGTTTTGCGTCTCGCGGTAGAAAAAGTTCAAAAATGGGTGAAATGCGGATCTCTGACTCGAGAAAATCGTGAGCTTGAATCCAGAAAGAAAAAATTCTGTGTCATGCCGTACGTACACAGATTATCGCATGGATTAAAAAATGTAGCTGGAAGGTACGGAGTAAACGTGTTGTTCTCTGTCCCAAACAAATTAAGTAGGTTGTGCAACACAGTTGATAAGAAGATATCAGGAGCCGCCAAGCATACACGTTGCGAAGTCAAACACGTGTCGCCATGCGTTCCTTGTAGCGTGGCAGTAGTGTACATGATCCCGTTTTCGTGCTACCAGAAAGTGTATATCGGGTAAAACGGGGCGCTGCCTTAACCTGAGGCTCTTGGAGCACAAACGCACGTTGCAAGGTGACAAGCATTCTCAAGCTGCTCAGCATTGTGCCAAGTGTGGGTGTGCTCCTGTGTTTGAAGACACTATTGTAATTGCTAAACATAAGGACCAACGTGTGCGGGAAATTATAGAAGCGTATCACATTAGAAAGAAGGGAGAAAAGTGCGTCAGCATTCCGTCAATGTCGTTAGCCGAGAGTGAATATGTGTTCTTGAATGGTCGCAGTGCACAATAGGGTGGTCCTCGGCACGTGATTTGTATCAGTGGTGTTATCACGTTTGCCAACGTGATGGAGTGATTTATTGTTTTACTGTCTGGTGCAGTGCGTAGTGCGTGGTATTTGGCAGGCATAGTTTGACAACGTTGTAGTTTTGCTGCAATCGCGAGAAACATGATAGGAAGCCACGAGGATTGAGTATATATATGTGTGTGTTTTTTCTAATAAATTCAGTTGCGAGTCAGCGCCGTGTCGTCGTTAATTCTTTTGTCCCGTCCTTTTTCGCGCTGCATTTCATTATCCTTCACCGTCTTATATTGGGTGCAGCCCATGATGAGGGGTTTACTCGAGTCGCCAAATGTGACATGCGCATTGCAAAACACTTATTCCATGTGGTGTTACAACCAGTAAATATACGATCAAGGTTGGGTTAACCAGAACAGAGGAAAAAATCCTGTGTTTAGAGAAGGAATTCACTGTTACCCGTTTCACACCCAGGCTTTATCTAGCCATTACGCCTGTCATTCACACGGTACTCCTCGCAAGCTTGCACGCGGACCTTTAGTCCGTACCTTGTTTACAGGACCGTGCACAACTGAATGAATAAAAGAGAGAGTGAATACGAATCCTGCAACTGCACAGTACGGTGCCAGCTGGTGCACTGCTGCACGATTCCCTTGCTTGGTGCACGCCTGCTTTGATAACCATTTAACTGGCAGGTTCAAAGCAGGAGACAGACAGAGAAAGAGACGCACCTTCGTCGAGCGCCAGCTTCGCCAGCTGCTGAGCCAGCAGTTTGCTGACCGCCATTTCCTGGTTGGGACCAGGTGACTCCCTGGGCTGTGCCGCTGGCCGCTCCTCTGGGGCCAAGCTGCAGGACACAACACACGAAGCAAGGGGCATCAGGCCTCAACTCGTAGGTGCTTGGAAACACTGCAGGACCTACACAGGCGGGCAGGAAGCACCCACGACTAACTTCGCTGCAGCTGGGAGACAAAAAGGCGTCATCGTGACTGAGGCAATGACGAGATTGCTTCTAGCGTAGCAGGGCTCTTCTGGATAGGCAACACACATTTTTTTTGGATTAACCTGCGTAAAGGAAAAATAGGTTGGCTGCCTGTTTCCCCCGCAGCCTTCTGTCACTTCTCCTTTGCACGATTAAGGCTATATCATCAAACGTGAAAGGTGACCAGCACCGTTGTTGTCTGGCAGCACGAATGGTACCGAAATGAACCGTTGTAAAGATAAAATAAATAAATGTAAGCACATACGGGTTCGCGAGGGATTTGAACCTGGGTTTCCAGAGCAGGATCCCAGTCTATTAACTCCTGCCGTGCCAGAATGGAATAAAACATTAGCGTGAAGCATGCCCCCTGAGAAGTGCACAACAGGAGAGGTTAACTGTAACGTTAGTACCGGAATTAGCCCAGCGTCCGGACTAATTCCGGTACTAACGCCACATCCTCTCCTGGTGAGCCTGGGTAAACATTAAAGGGACCCTGCAACACTCTTTGAGCAGTGCAAGTAAACCGGCGCGGCGCTTAGCTTACACTACCAGAAATACCTGAGCCAAATATTACACGTGCACGTGAAGCGGTAAGCGCGCAAATCGCTCTGAAAGGCGCGGAAAAACAAACCACGCTCTCTTCAGTTCTCATTAGGCACCCCTGGCATGACCTACACGACGTCATTGAGGCCATGGCTGTCCGGTCGGCCGTCACTGGTCAACTTCGTGGCTAATTTCTCGCATTTCCTGTGACGATACGCCGTTGTCAGCGCTGTGTGCGAACCTCGTCTATGCCTGAACCTGTAGGCACAGTTTCGCCGTTCCTTTTGTGCTTGGAGTGCGCGCGGAGTTTGAGTGATGATCTCAATACTTCCCTTTCAACCAGCACCACTCGACAACAAACGTTTATTGCTTCAAAAACGCGTTACCCGCCAGAGCGCGTGCTTGCGAGCAGGCACCCATTCCTGCCTTTTTGTGGCACCAGACCGGAAATAGACCCCTCCACGTTGCGGAGAAAAGAAGAAACTCCCCGGCCTACGATATATCGAAGGCCGCGGAAGAGAGCGCCGCGAGCCGCCCCCCCTCTCCGGGAGAGAGCGCGCAGCTTTCGTCGCGTTGTCCGCGGTCGAGTTGAGAGGGAACGACTATGCGCGATTTCTCATCGCGCGTAGTTACGGTGATAGTGCACGAATTTCCATAATTCTTGCGGGAGGAGATTGCTGAGGCAATAGACTTTACCCCAAAATACATTCCTATAGTAGTCGATGGTTCATGTTGCAGGGTCCCTTTAATGCGTAGAATTTGCCATAACAACGATGCTGCCATGTTGTCCCTGGGAAGAGTTATAATAGTCATGACAACCACGTGAGGAGGCGCAGCGGATGGGGGGAGAGGTAATGTGCTCACCCTCTTGGGGCTGTTGATTCTGCCCCCATCCCCCTCCCACTGCCTGCATTGGGCCCGACCGAAGCGCAGCTAACGCAGCTAGGCCAGGCCAGTGTACGCCACTGAGCAGTAAAGACGACAGCTAAAATCTTACTTGAGCACTTTATTCACGCTAAGTACGCGAACGCTACGTGCGACGAGCACACATGCGCAATACATAGAGTTGTCGTCAAGCACAGCACACGCACAACACAAGTCCTATTCTTCTGCTCAGCTGAATGCCTTATGAACAAATTTTTCACCTTTTGCTACCACGATAAAAAAAAAGGAGGTTCCCCTGAGTCGATGTTTTCAGTTCAACCTCGCCGCGACGCCGCTTCCGGGACATCCTAGGGTCTGGTTTGACGTAAGCGTTGCTCAGTGCACCGATACGTGCTCTGGTTTCTGCTCCCATTCGACCCGTTTTCTTATTGTAAAAATGACAAGACGGAAAGACAAACGACTCTCAAGCAGAAAAAAATTTCACCATCTTCCCGCAGGGGAACCCTGAGTAGTATGCGAAGCAGCCATGGGGTCGACTCAAGTTCCCATTAGTTTTCAGTTCGATCGCGGCGTTGCGGGAGGAGAATGAGGGGAGCGGAGCGCGCGCGCGAGTGGCGTCCCCAAGTGAGTATGCAGCGGCTACCGTCGCGTCTCTAACCCTAAGCTACTTCGCATTATAGCGCGCGGAGCCGCAGGTGTTGCCATTCATTGCGCAATCCCGGAGAGGAGAGGAGCTTCGGAGAGGAGAGGAGTGTCGGAGAGGAGAGGAGGAATGCTTCGCATACTACTCAGGGTTCCCCTACGGGAAGATGACGACGGTGGTTGAACGCGAAGCTATCTCGTGATGGATTTTTTGGTTGGCCAATCCCTAGGGGCATCCTGCCACAATCATCATCAGCGGTGCCTGGCCAGGCATGCGCAGTGGGGGTGTGGTACTCAGGGTTCCCCTACGGGAAGATGACGACGGTGGTTGAACGCAAAGCCATCTCGTGATGGATTCTTTGGTTGGCCAATCCAAGTTATATTTCCTGTGGCCGAGTGGTTTGGAGCGCTAAGTACGTCATCGCAAGTGTTTTGCAAGTCACAGGTTCGAATCCCCGCGGGTACGTCCTTTTTTTTTTTTAAAGTTCACTTTTTCGTTTTCCGCCGATGTTTTCTATACTGAGTTCACCTTTTTTTGGACCGCAACGTTCATTGCTCCACGAACTAGTTCACAGAACGCGCGCAGGCTGGCACTGGCGCGCTAGCGAGTTCTCGTTGGCGTGCTGTTGCCATAAGCACCGACTGCTTGCGGACAGTGGGCACAGGCCAGAACCAACAGACCCTTGGCCTGGTGCGAACACGCTTTTTACGATACAGGCATGAGTGAGGGAAGCTCCAAATATGGGGGGGGGCGCATGGCATTTGAGCGTCTGCGGGGACGCGGAGGGCGTTCATGCACTGCGTAGGCCTCGGATAGTGAATGCTACGATTCCAAGCCGTCCTGGGAGGCTTATCTTATGCATTTCACAGCCGACATGGCAGAAGCGCGGTACGATGATTACTAAGATATTGAGAATGCCCATCCAACAACGCCATCGGTTGTCCGGAACCGAAACTTGTTTGATTGCTAACCTTGGGCATCGTCCAATCACGGTGCCCCCTCCTCCCAACGTCACAGCCTTAGTTGGTGCGGCCGCCGCAAACCGCGCATGGTAGTTTTTCTTCTTTCGCGCTTTGTAAAATAATTACCGATTTGTCAACCGGATAAACGATGAAAAGAGTGCTAATTTGAGCCAGTCTACGCAGTTCAAGCAAAAACGGGAGCTCGACAAATTCACTTCAGTGTCCCTTTCATTTACAATCTCTGGCCGTTATTAGCGCCTGCTATGAGCACGTCGCATCGTTGTCCGATGAATTCGAAAGCAATCCACCCTTGTCAGCAACAATCTACAGCCCATTCCGCCTTCACACGAGTGCGTCGGTGCGCCGTCGCTGCAGCAGACGGCGGAGCAAGCCGCTTCGGCCGGCGTCGTCCGCGATGCATCTCGGGATTGCACCCCGGCGCACCGTCGACTAGACCTGTGCGCCGCCGCCGCCGCCTGTTTTGGTCGCGCCGTCTGCGCCGCCGCCGAAGTCGCGGGAATGAGCCACGCCGCCGCCGGGCAAAAATTGCGGCGCGCCGCTGGCCCCGCGCCCCGCCGGCCCCGCGCCCCGCCGTATTAAGCGCTGGACACATGTACGACTAGTGCACGCCATTCGCATGCGACTGATCGTTACGATTGATCGTTAGGACCCGTTTTTGGCGTCGATCGCTGCTCAGAGGAGGCTCACGACGTGCGACTGGCAAGCCAGATGCAGTCGTGCCGTCGTTGAGATCGTCGTGAGGCACAGCCAATGAGAGCCCGCTGAGCCCGCAACCGGCTTGCGTTGCTCGGGCGCTCAGACGTTGGGCTCGGGCAACGTTGGGCTCGGGTGATGGGAACTTTAGGCTTAGCATCCTGGCGGATATTTGATCGCCACTATCTGTGCAACTGCGAATGACAATCCGTAACACAACTTTTCACCACACTATCATCCCCTTTCTCGCATGTAGAACTTATTAAGCTATAGCTGCCGTTTGAGCGATCGGTGACCAAGACATCTGAGTAGCCCTGTTTCGATGATGATGATTATTATGATTAAAGGCCTCCCCTTTGAATCGGGGTGACGGCGTGCGCCATCTAGCCTATCTTAGTTGTTTGAATTTAAATTTAGTCCCTCAACTCGGCTTTCTTTTTAATTCTGCCCTGCCGCTACCCCTGGCTGGGATGTTATTTTATCGACTTCCCCTGCTTTTTTTCCACCAATTCTCTAGCCGCTGCTTAGTATACCTACTGCTGACCAGTTAATGCTTCCATCGATTGCGAAGCCCAGTGCCTCAGGAAGTAGGACTTTCTCCCCAATTCTATCCGGCTGAATCTTTTGGCATCCTATTACTATGTGGTCGATTGTCTCTTTATCCCTGCCACATACAACACATGTCTCATCCTGTGACGAATATTTGCTCATGTAAGTTCGAGTTCTCAAGCAGCCAGCCCGCGCCTCAAAGAGCAACGCACTACCTTTATTGTTGTCATAAAAGTTCTCTTTCCGGATCTCTTTTTTGCTTGCTTTGTAGATTCCCAGCGATCCCTTCTTTTCCATCCTCTCTTTCCACATGAGCGTCTCTGTTTCCTTAACTTGCGTTTTAACTGCCCCCCCTTATTTATTTTGCGCGGGTCAAGGTATATTTAGTCGCCAGCTTTCGCGTCCTCTTCCGCCATTGGGTGTCCACTTTTAAGGTACACGTACCTGTGCACTCTGGCTGCCCAGTTCTTCTCATCTAAATGTCTAAGCCGCTCCTCAAAACGTATCTTACTTTGCGCTTCCCTCGCCTCAAATGAAGCCCAACCCATATCGCCTTGTACCGCCTCATTTGTAGTCTTACTGTGAGCTCCCAGTGCCAATCTGCCGACTGCCTTTTGGTTAACCTCCAGTCCCGACCGGATCTCGGACTTTAAGCATAATACGGCATTAGAGAACGTGAGCGCCGGCACGTTCCGCCGGCACCTTCCGCGTTAGTAATGCCATCTCTCGGCCGGTCGGCGCACCGCGCGCGAGCGGTCAGCGTAGGCTTGCACCGCGGAAGATATCTGATCGCCGCTTTTCAAATAAGCCCTGACAACAATCCCTAGCACAATTTTTCACCATACTAACACCTACTTTCTCGCATGTGGAACTTCATTTTAACGATCAGATTGATTCAGAAGAGCAGCCGACAAGCGGTTGCTACCGCGGTCTGCGCCGGTTCGAGCCGCTGAGTGTGCCAAGATGGCAGGCGCGGCCGGCCTGTGCGCGGACTGTTTCCGAAGGCAGAAAACGCTTCACGATTGCAATTTTTCAAACCACACTAACACCTACTTTCTCGCAATGGGTGAAGCTTCATTTAAAACGGATCACAGATTGATTCAGAAAGGAGCAAGCGACAAGCGGTTGCTTACCCATGGGGTGGGGGGGGGGGGGGGGGGGGGTCCTGCGCCGGTTCGAGTCCGCTGAGTGTGCCGAAGCTGGCCAGGCGCGGCCGGCCTGTGCGCCGGATGTATTCCGAAGGCGAAAAACGCATTCACGATTGCAATTTTTCAACACACACTAACACCAACTTTCCTCGCATGTGGAACGTCATTTAACGATCACATTGATTCAGAAAGAGCAGCGACAAGCGGTGCTACCATGGTCTGCGCCGGTTCGAGCCGCTGAGTGTGCCGAGCTGGCAGGCGCGGCCGGCCTGTGCGCGGACTGTTTCCGATGGCAGAAAAACGCTTCACGATTGCCTGCTATCAATTTCTTGCGAACAAACGCGCGGAATCTACCAATTCAGCTCAGCGATCGTCGTAGTTGACCATGGAGCAAAAACAGAAAGATTCCGAGTCACTAGATCCAACGCGTCAGTAGATCCAACGAGTCATTACATCCATTCGTGGATCTACTGACTCGGTGGATCTAGTGACTTGGTTGGATCTACTGACCCGTTGGATCTAGTGACGCCGTTGGATTAATGACTCGGATGGATGTACCGACCCTTTGGATCTTATGACTCTGTTGGATTCTAGTGACTCGGTGGGGCGGAAGGAGAGGAGGTAGTTAGGGCAAAAAACCTTTTTCCTGCCCCCACCGCCTACCCTTCCCGCTTTACAGAATGAACAAAAGGGCGCCCCTCAGCTTACTGCTTGGGTAGCGGGTATGCTCTCTAGCGCTGCACGTCTTTATTCTTTTTCCACCGCTCGTGGTGAGTTCGTAAGTGCACACAACACTTTAAAAAGAAAGGGGCAAAGTCTTTTCAGACTAACCACGCTGCGAGCACTCGGCTATCAGTCAGGGAGTAAGGAAAATAAAAAAATTAGGAAAAAGGGGCGCGGCGACCACTGCAGATTAGTCACGGGAAAGTGCGCCTGCTACTGTGACGTTCATATGAAAGGTACACGTGCCGGAGGTTGCGGGGGGACCGCGAGACGGGTATATTTTGTGCACAGGTTCCCCGAAAGCCTGACTTTGGGTGGGGGGGGGGGGGGGGGGGTTCTTTACTTTAATTTTAGTTCGCCGTGGCAGCCGCTAGGAGGACCGGTGCTGGAAAAATTTATTTAACTTTATAATGCAGGAGTCGTTGGTTTTCTCTTTTTTTTACATTTTCAGATATAATTATAATTTTCACAACTTAGGTTAGTTTTCGGTGTCCTAACTTTTTTCTGTTCGTTAGGTTGTGTTAGATTCGTTTACGTTAGGCTACTTTAGGGGAAGGCGAAGCAGTGCCAGACTACGGCGCCTAGTATATTCTAGGCACTACAGCCCTACGGGGCGGTTTTCATCAAAACGCCTGTGGGTGTCGCTTTAGTGGGGGGCTTATAATACCATGGGACGCCATATAGACACAGCCTCATATAAATGCACTCGACTTCCTTGAAACAATTTTTCGTGTAATTATTTGTTGAGAATCGTTCCTCGATGACGTTTTATTCTTTTTTTTTTCGGCATCTCCGATTGCACTGGAAAAAAAGTCTACATGCAGACTTCAGACGTGGCCTACGTCGTCTTCTTGACCTCAACCACGGCCGGAGCCCCGCTAGCCGAATTCCCGGTTCGCCGGACTCCTGATCTATTTCTCTGAAGCAGGGGCTTCATACGCGCGGCCCGCGGACCGCACGCGGACCGCACGCGGACCGCACGCGGCCCTCGGACCTTTTGATTCGAACCTATTTATTACAAATGTTCTTGTTCGCAATTCTGCATTATTTTAGGCCAGGGGATGGTTATGCGGCATTGCAAAAAACAACTTCAGCTGCCGTGCGCACAGTTGGTAGCAAAATGCGAAAGCTTCGTATAAAATTGACCATCAGTCCTCTGCTCGGCTAGACGGCGAGCTGTTAGATACTAATGAAAATGATGTTACGAAAGGAGTTACAAAAAGCGCTTTGAATTGCAATGCGCAATACAGTTGACTCGTATATACGACCTCCATGAGGACCTCAAAAAGCTTCGAACTAAACTGCTTTCAAATAAACAGAATCCCGCCATGGTGGCTTAGTGGCCAAGGCATTGTGCTGCTGGGCCCAAGGACGCGGGTTCGATTCCCAGCCGCGGGAACCGCTTTTCGATGGAAGCGAAAACCCCGGTCGAGATTTCGGTCGCGCACGTTAAAGATTTCATGTGGTCTAATTTATTCCGGAACCCTCCACTACGGCACGCCTCACCGCCTGCGAAGCGTCGGGCGTTAAACCTCATAATCAATCAATCGATCAATCAATCAATCAATGAAACAGGAAGTACCATGAAAGCATTGCCATAACTACGCTACACGTGTTCCTTCTTGGTTTTGGTCGGAACCTCGACTTTCCTCGCAAATTCAAGCGAACGACATTGTTTGTCCTGAGTGTTAGGACTCATCGCTATAGTTGGAGCTTGCAGCGTCCAGCACGCAATCTGCTTACACGGAGTTCTTGTGCAGCAAAGACGTACAAAGAACGTAGGGATGCGTGCGTTGGCACGAGTTTCAACGGAACTGGCTACGCGCGGCCGCAGTTGCCTAGGCGCCGACATAACACGGTGCACGATGGTGTTTTGGCGCCGAAAAATTTGAATTTCATCGAGAAATGACGGCCACACGTATGTTTTTATTCAAAATATCTTCCAGTTAACCGACATGATTGGTTTTGGCTTCGAATTATCGGCCAATTTTTTCATTGATTTGCACGTATAATTGCCGAGACCAGTTAGAACATCACTTCAAGTTAACCGAAAATTCTAATTAGGCTTCTTTTAACTATGGAGAGCAGATTTTATCTTGTATTGCGAGCGTATTGATCGGACGTAGTTCTAACGAGCCCCAAGGAACACATACGATTGTTATTTGCGATTTAAGCTATTTCTCAGTTCAATACAGTAATTAAATATGAAATGGCTGCAGTTTTATTCTAACAGACAAATCATGAGGTTGCCTGTGTTAGGTTGATATTCGAGCGCTAATGGAATGTCTTAGGAGCAGCGGCTTTATGTTCGTTCTATCAAGACTACGACTGGTAAATTACCCGTGATGTTGCCTAAGCTAAAACGCCCCACGATCACGTAGCCGCCTCAGAAGTCAGACTTCATTTATATGTTTCGGGGTCTGCTTACCAAAACAAGAGTTACAGCCATTTCTGTAACCATTCTCATCCCGTAGATGTTCACATGTTTACAACAAAAGAGATTCCTCAACGCTTACCATTTCACTGTGGCACACCTAATTTCGACAAGTAAATGAACTCGCCGTGGTGAAAGGATCTGTCGGGGGCGGCACCATAATTTTTCCCGAGATGTCTACGCTTGATTTAAAGCTACAGCAGTTTCCCGAATAAGTTGGGGGCTCTGTCGCAAAGCGTAATCTGCTGACGATCCTGCTGACATAACAGGGCAAAGTATAGAATGCAAGCTACGAGGAGGTGACTTACAGCTGCACTGTAAAAAACACTTTGTTGCCACCTACTCGCAAAAAAATGGGGTATAACAAATAGTTGAATAAAGGAAGACCAGGTGCAGCTTTCCGGCTTACTGCAATTTTTCCAGGTGTGATTACTATAAAGTTATTGAGCGCAGTGCAATGACTTCGCATCAGCCAATGATGGGGCAGAAGCTTGCTTTGTGCGCAGGTTTCAAGTTTATAACTTTGTTCTCCAAGGCTTCATGGCCTTTGAAATATCCCTTTGAAGTGTATGAGTAGTAATTTTTGATATTAAAGACACGCAAACTATTCGGACTTTCATATCCAAGTCCACTGCTTGGTCAGTGCGAAATATCTCTTTTTCTTGTGAATTAACTAGGTTCCCGTCCAGTTATATTTTTCAGCAGGAAAGCTGGGGAGGAATCAATAATAACAGAGTGATTGTTCGTTGATATTCCGTCTTGCACGCCAACTGGAGGTTGGGGTGGCTTTGCGCTTTCCGGGGGACTTCTCGTTGCCAAAGTAAAATGAGGGCCATGAAGACGAAGTTTGCAGTATGACAACGAAATTTATGCACGCATATTTTCATTTGTGCAAGACGGTAAAACAGGGGAAAGCATCCGTATTGACGACCTGGGAACAAATCCCTGTTCGGCAAATCCGATAGCGCAGAGCACCGTACACAAAAATACCGGAATCCTTCCCCCCCCTTCCACAAATCCTTCTCCGTCCACTCGCGGGGAAGGATTTTTCCCTTTCACCCTCGCGTCTCTTATCCCTCGGTCACCCACATCGCCCGCTTCGGCGCGTATCTTGGAAAACTGTGCAAATGAGCTCCTGAATGGTTGCCTTGGCTAGCGGACGCTGCAGCGCGCATTAATTTAAGCGACACGAATGGTAGCGGTGGCCCGATCCAAGTGCAACATGGCGCCAATCCGGCACCATGCACGCCCCTTCCCCCGTTCCCATGTGCCGAGAGAAATTCGGGGAGGGACAGGTGGCTGACCCGTAGGGCGAACGTCCATCGGGATCCAGAATCCAACATTTCAGGAATAAAAAAAAATAGAATAACACATTCGTTTTGGGGGCATTTTACAAGGCCTTTCGGTGCATGAACATACTATTACCACGCACAGTATAAGCACCCGCACGTTCCAGTGTTGGTCGATTTCGGTACAAACAGGTGTAGGTGATCCAGGAATTGATGATAGGAAAAAAAAGTGAAAAGTTGCAATCAATTACAGATTTTTCTATTTTATTAATATTTTCTTTATCCCCGGCATAATCATAGGTGCACTCAATTTTCTCTTATCTTCGGAACGATTTCTTCCCGTAATTTGTGGTATTAAAGAGGGGTCCTCAATCACGTTTATTTGATTTGTCTTTGGGCAGTGTTTCAAAGATTTATTTTTCTAAAAAACGTGTGGTCTGTTCTCTTATTGTAATATTTACGCAAAATTATGATCCGCATATTTTTTTAAACGATTGAAATTGTAGTTTTAAGGATCGTCCTCAATCCTTTCATTTATTTACCTTTCTTGTAAATGTTCTTTGAATATAAGTGCTAACGACTGAAACGAATTACTGAATTGTGAATTGTGACGACTTCGTTATGCCCTCTGTTTATTTTTTTTAATTGCGAAATTGTATGCATTATATATTCACGGTTCAGTGCAAGTAGTTCATACAACCGGTTATTCGTGGATGCTAGTAAACAAAAACAAACCGATGAACACAACGACCACCCAATCCCGAGGAAATACAAGCACGCGCTGGGTTCCTCCCTTTGGATGTAATGGCTCGTTGATTAGTGGGATCTGCCTCGATGAGCGTTGGTCTAGTGACTCGGATGGAACCTTGAAATCATTGGATCAATTGAGAACGGTTGGATCTAGTGACTCGGTTGGTCTCTTGAACTCGTTGGATTCTGACTCGGGCAATCACGTGGACCAGTGGATCTCCTGACTCGTTGGATCTAATGAACACACTTTGGATCTAGCTGACCATAAGCGTGCAAAAATGCCTCTCACGGGGCTGGGGGTCGTCGGAAATAATCGCGATCCCACCATACATGAACGGATGATTGGGGGGGGGGGGGGGGTAAACTTTCTGTCTTGAAATCAGTCATGTCTGGCCTCCTTCTACCTAATACCTTTCCTTCCCAGCCCGTCCGTCCCACCAGCCCTACCAGTGCTACAAACTTTCCATGCGTACCGCGACCTGTTAACAAAGGATAAATGTGTGATTACCGGCCCTTGAACAAATGGGCGTGATTGCCTAACCGTCTTTGACGGCCCTTGACTCGGAATCCTCTTGAAGCACCCCAGCTTCTCCCGCTGCACACAAGCGCGACATCTTTCTTGTTTTATCCGCTTTGCAGAAATTCTAAAATGACCAGGCATCCATGTTACTCCAGGCACCCGTGGTTACCTGGGCCCACCCTCTATGCGTCAATAGCCCAACCAACAACCTTGTTCCCCCTCTTCTCCAAAGGGAAGTGGGACGGAGGACAGGAGCAAACGAAAACTTCAGCCGCTCAAGCCATACTGGTTCAACTGCACAAACCTGACCAAAAGTGTTTGACCACCTTAATTTCCTTCGTGACAAAGGCCGGTCTCTTGGCGTATTAATAACATCGTCATCCAACGGGGATGAAAAGTATACACTGCAAGGAAAAGAAAACACTAACACAAAAGATGCGATCGCAGAGAGACTGAAAGAGAACGACCAGGGTACACGCCTCCAAAATCAGTGTACCAGCTCCTCCCACCACTCGTCGATTCTCTCAAGGGGACAAGCCGCTAATATCGAAGAATAAAACCCCATAATCAACAGGAACAGTGCCCAAGAAGCCACCGCAGTAGCGCGCAAGATTGAATGGTCAGCGTCATTACGGGAAGAGTGCACGGGAAGTATAGGGGCATCTATATAGGTTTCAATATATGAAATGTCCAGGTACGCAAGGAAGGGTCAATGAAATCGCAGCTAGGATCTCCGGAACTGTGAGCCTGTCTCAAGCATTCACAACTCATTAACGTCAACAATGCATTCGAATGTGAAACACAAAATTGGAAGGAAATTCTAATACTCGCATAACTTCAGATAACCAATGCCGTAGTTGAGCAGCTGTGATATAATAGCGTCCCTGAGGGCAGAGGAGCGTACGTCGTGCTGCTTTTTCTGCGCTGGAGGCCAGTTAACTAGAATATTTGGTCAAAATGGATACATAGCTAATGGTGAAAGGCACCATCAGAAAATCTACAGAAATTAACAGGGTTGTCTACCAATGCATTCTTAATCCTCTTGCCTTCATTGCGAGAATTCTTTAGAGCCGGATTTAGCTATGAGTGCCCAAACACGCTGTATTATATGGTTGTTTTAAAGCTCTATTCTGTTTCTGTTCGCCTTTGATGTACATTTGCACCATTACCGCAATTTGGCTTCGTCACTTCACCAATTATGTGTTTTTTCGCAGATGAAAGGCCTAGTGCGCGGCTGGCCCATTCTCGCAACTTTATGTGTTCGCCATTCTTTTCCGGCTTTTGTTGTCGTTGTTGTCCGGTCAAGACATTGGGCGTCGGTGTAAGAGCAAATCAAAAACACACGTGCGATCCGATGGTATTTGAACCCGCGTCTGCACGGTCTTCGCACGTGTTGCCAGCGTAGAGCAAAAATTGCCGTTTTTGCCTTCTTCGTGGTACGTATACACCCTTCGCGGATTTGGAGAGCAATGTGCACGCTTCGCAAGATTCACAAAAGCTATTATTTTGAAACGTAAAAGTTTTGTATTCGTGCTGCGTGACGTGAACATGACTGATTGTGGGGTTTAGCGCACCGAAGCTACACATGGGCTATGAGAGAGAGAGAGAGAAGAGAGAGAGAGAGAGAGAGAGAGAGAGAGAATAAACTTCGTTAGCACAAAAATTGCGGAGTAGTGTCCTCATTTCAGGAACCCATTCGTGGGGCCAGCGGCGACGGCCATATCCACCAACCGGGTCGTCCGCACTGGATCAAAATTAACCCGGAGCGCCTCATAGCCCATCGTTTTTTGACACCTGTGAGTAAAAAAAAAAAAACCATGGGCAAGAGGCGCGCTGTAGTGCGGGGCTCCGGATTAATTTTGATCCCCTGGGGATTTTTACCGTGCGCCAAAATCTCAACACACGGGGTTTTCGCTTTTCCACTCAACCTGAAAAGCAGCCACCGTGGCCACGATGGGCGAACCCGCGTCTTTGGGCTCAGCAGCACGACGTCCCAGCCACTGAGCCACCGCGGCGGGAAACGGAAAAATGGTCCCGAAAAAAAAAAAAAGATCCCAGTAGTTATCTAGGAAAAAATGGTCCCATGCTCCAGTCGACGTGTTTCCCTTCAAGTTAGTCAAATCCTAACTTTTTTGCGGTTTTGATTTTGTCTCTTCGCGTTTTAACTTTGCGTTTTAGAAGAGATGGAATGCTTTAATATTCCTATGAGGGGCACAAATTAACGCCTCCTGAGGCTAAAATCTAACCAAGCAAACTGGGTAGACCGACAGACAGACGGACGGACGGTTTGATGGATGGATGGATGGGAGGTGGTTTAGAGTTTGACCCCCACCCAATTTAAAGTTTAATCACGCTGCGAGGTTCTCAGTTGCTGGCGTTTGCGAAGCCGAGGCTCACAAGCGCGGGTTCGATCCCGGTCTGCGGGGGCCCGGGCTTTCTGATGTAGGCGCTGGGCCTTCCGTGGCCTATTTCGTCGACAATTAGAGTGCGTGCGTAGTGTTAAACTTTTTTTTTTTTTTTGGTTAGGGTGAGCCGTTTACTGCCTCTGCATAAAGGTACTAATTTTGCAAAAATCATCACAAATCCTTTTCATCAGCGAAAAGCAAATGTCCCTTTTTACAATTTACGACGACGTTAAATTTTCCCGGTGCAAAATTAAATTCCGGTGTTACTGCACTACAGGCATTCCTCATCAAGACATACTGCGTCACATAGGCGCTTTAAACCCTACAAATATTCAAAAACTTTTAATCCATGTAGGTTGGATTAAATTTGCAAACACGTTTGCGAGCCTACGCTTTAGTAGCTTAGTCACGCCGTCTCTGTCTGAAAGGTCATAGGAGCTCTACGCGCGAGTTTCATCAGTATCGGAATTCGCAGAAGCCGAGGCCTCCAGAAGCGCACGTTCCCGTCTAGGACATCGGTGCAGGACATTTCGGTGTACGGACATTTCGGTGCGCAAAATTTCGGCGACCGAATTATCGTGCAGCTTGTTTGAAACAGCCGTTTATTTTTATTTTCACTTAAGGACCATGAAAGAACACAGTTTGTTCATTAAGATTGCTCGTTAGAATACGCCCACTTTTAACGTAACTTCGCTCAAATAAGCTCAATTAAAAGATGGCGACCCACAGCTCATTCCGCACAGCCTGTGATGTCACATGGGCTAAGCTCGCGAGGCGGACGCAGAAGCAACGCAAATTAGTATTCAAACTAGACGACGCGATTTGCGCTTATTTAGGCACATTCTTTACAAAGCAATAGGAAATGACAAACTGAGTTACGAAGGCACATGTAAAAAAACTGATGCGTTATGCTGTTCGTACTCGCACAGCATGCTTTGGTTTAGCTGCACAGCAATGGGCTTGGTTCTCAAGACACTGGCCGATACCAAGCAACGGTGTTTACGTGACCCCATTTGTCGAGCGAGCACTGTTTCAGGAACGAATTTTCCAGAACAAAAAAAGCCAGTAAATGCGGGCAAAAACAAACCAAACGCTTGCCACGTATGGTGGCCCCTAGGTACGGAACGTAAGAAACGCGGAAACCAACACCGACAGGGTGGAGACACTTTGAACGGTCCGGCCGCCGCAATTGGGCCAACGGCTACCGTATTTTTTCGTTTCCGAGACCAGCGAACAGACATGATCAATTCTTCAGTACGCGTTCGGCGATATTTTAGCGCGGTTACAGACTTGCTTCGGGCGGCGAGCACGAACATGGCGGCGCCAGCGTACGTGTCTTACCCGTACGGGATGCGGAATGAAGGCTCTAGGCTGCAGAGCGGTCGTTCCCGTGATGTCACTTGACCACGAAAACGCACGATGGGGGAATCAATTTAACCTAAATTTTTATTCTCAGTGAATAAAGCACCGTTTTATCCGGACAAGCGCTGGGCAAAACCAACTTTCAAAACCACTTGCTTTTCCTTCATGCTCCTTTAACATGGGTTAATCTACGCAGTGATTGCGTTTATTGATACATTTTGATACGACTTTTTTTTTTTAAATTGAGCATTTCTAATTTTTGCTTGATAGTCGATACGAAATACCTGTTATTCAGCCAGCTGATAGAATTCTTTTGCAAATGTTTCTTTTTTTAATTTACGACAAGAAGTTAATTTATATTCGCTTTTTTGCGGCATGCAAATCAGTTGAGGCAATTAGCCGGTGTTTACGATGGTATAATGCATTCTATAGGTCATTTTCTCTCCATAAAAGACATAATTCTACTAACACAATAAGGGAGCTTTACAAACATTCAGAATGTTCAGAAAACCTTATAAGGAGTTCTATGTAGGCTGCGCTGCCACGCTAAATTAAATTTGCAAACAGCGGTTGTCGCTAGCTCTTTCTTTTTTTTTTTTTTTTTTTTTTACGGACGAGTCAAGGATATTGTCGTGGAGGAGGAACAGGCCTTTTTGAAAACAGCTGCAGCTTCTACATCTCCTCAGTGCTGATAAAGCGCGTACGGGTTGTGCTACAAATATTACTCATTCCCGTGTACGAGCAAGCCAACCTGTTTTATGCTTACTTTCATCTGCAGCAGTGCCCCCCATTTTCAAGTTTGAATCTCCCCCAGAACTCTTTTCAGTCATATTATTCTCGGTTTCCCCTGAAAATCTTACACGTCTAGCGGAGTTCACTGTCTCGGAAGCGTTACCGCAGTGAAGAAAAAGCTATACATTCACCATGCCTCTCTTAATCCGCAACAAAAGCCACCCGAAAAGCCTCTGAGAACACAATGACAGTATCACTGGCGCCTGTGGGAGCTCCCATCGAGGAACAAGAGCCCCGGATACCCGACGAGGGAGGGTCGAGTCGAAGCGAGGGGGCCGGGGGATTGCCGGAGAAGGAACTACCGTATTTTTACGATTCTAGCGCGCAGCTTCTTTTGCTAAAAGCTAGCCTTAAAATTGCGCGCGCGTTACAATCGGGCTCAAAACCGAAACAGGTTTTAAATCGGCCAGCAACATTGCCATAGGCACGAGGTCCTCCCAATCTCTAACTCAATCCAATTAAAAAATCCGTCAATATCACGTGAGTGAATTTCGGCGCACTCATTCCTGAATGACATACCTTGGTCAGCGGTTACACATTTTACTACTATTGCAATTAACCCGTCACACGTAGAATTATGAAGGTCAAGACACTTGAAATCGCAAACAGCTTCAATGTTCCCCGCCTATAGTTTTATTTACTGCAGGAGCTGGATAAGCAAGTTTACAAAGCACATTTATTTTTCGCTGCCACAGTTGCACGCGCAAAATAAAATCTCCTTCTTCTAGGTAAGTATTGTAATGTATTTTACACCTGCGCGGTAAAGCCAACGTCCAATTATTTTTTTGGAATTTCCTGCGCGAACCTACCCGCGCGGTACAATCGGTGGCGCGTTATAATCGTGCAAATACGGTATTCAGCTCCCCGCCGCCCGCCGACTCAGCCCGACGGGCGCGTGAACCGACCCCCTGCCTGCGAGTCGAACGGATTCGCCCCGACGGCTTTTCGACTCACCGCGTCCGCTTATACATGAGTGCGTCGAGTCCAAAAAACCTGTTTATTTCAACTCAACGCGCCCTCGTCGGGTCAATGTAAACGGGGCTAAGCTCCCTTCCGCGCGTCGCGGTCATCCCGACCAGAGCTTATCTGATGCCGGCGTGCCGCCGACGGCGCTATTTTTCCAAGAATCGCTCTTTCTTCGTCTTCCGTCGCCCCATCCGCTATTAACTCTTCAAGTGGCGCATTTCATGGACACCCCAGACATTCCTCGAGTTCTTCCATTAAAGAAGAAAAAAATTGAATAGGCCAGTTTTGCGAGAGCTGCGACAGTCGTCTTCAAGTTTCCGACGTCCAGTTTACTAAACATTGTAGCAGCACAAATGACACCCGCCTCTCTCTAGCAAGGGGGCTGGAACCCGGCAGTGCTTAGCCCTCCCCACCCCCACCCCTTTAGCGACTCCACTGTACGCGCGATCAATGGCTAGTTTTTCAGTAGAACCAACACCGAATGCAAGTCGAAATCGATGGAGAAAGTTCGTTTCCTTTCTTTTCGCGGCGGTTTGACGGACGGGGAAGAGGGGGAAAGAGATAGGGATGGACTAAAAGCAGCAGCGTCTTGCAGCGGTGGATGAAGTGAAATCAAAGCCCTTTGGTAACACTTGAATTAAAACATTAGAGTTGTTCACATGAATGCTAAAATGAAAAAAAAAAAAGGTGGAACGGAAGTAAATTAACAGCGTTAATTTTTAACATTTACTTTCGAAATTGGGTTTTACGCGCTGCTGCTGCGCTTCGGTTTAGCGTTCTTTTCCTCGCAGTGCGGCCCAAACAACTCTCGAACGTAAAATCATATCATCTGACGAAACCAAAGTATTAAAGCTAAAATGTTAGAAGAATTATGCCTGGGACATCCCGTGCACCGAAATGTCCGGATCCCCCACGGTTTTTGCATATTCTCTCTCTCTCTCCCCTCGCTAATCCGCGCCCGATCCGGTGACCCTCGCGCCGATCACACACCGCCGCCGAAGGTGGGAATACCAGCGCACAGGTCTGCCGTCGACCCTCACGGTGCGCGATGGGGCACCAAAAACTGCCCTGCGACGGTGCGCCCCGGTTTATCGAGGACAGATGGTGCGCACCGGTGCAGTTTATCGAGGATGAAAAGGCGCACCAGTGCGCCCTGGTGTGCACCGGTGCGGTCTATCGAGGATGCTATTAGTTTCCGTCGGACGTAACTTTAGACACTGCGGTGTTTCTAACCTTGCGGACATCTAGTGCATGCATGGATGCGCTGTAGGGAACAATCAATCAAGTAATCGCTCATTCGCTTGCCCAAAACATCCAAATGGCCGTTATCGCATACAGATAATTATAATAATAATAATCGCAATCATTATCATCATCTGGGGCGCGAAAATATATTTGCCATGGGCGCCGTCCTATCTAGTTACGCCACTGGCCCAACACCCGAGCCGACCCGAGCAACGCAAACCGGTTGCGGGCTGTTGGGGTCGCCCCTATTCTAAAACTCACCACGCGAGCTGGTTGCGTTCCCCAACTTGGAATTCTTGGGGGCCCGAAAACCACGCCGGGACTAAGATAGGCTTAGCACACCCACGGGCTGCGAAGAGATAGCGTTCGCGATATGACTACGCCTGAGTCAGCACTAGGGTGCGCATATATCTTAAGATAAGCAGAAAACAGAAAGAAAACATACAATAAAGTGGAGAAAAGCGTATTCGTTCTGTTATCACGACGCCGCGGCCGCATCGCGACTCCTTGTAGGAGGTTACTGTCTGTAGAAGAGCGTTTATATGATAAATGTTTGTGATATATGAGTAGATTAAATCAAAACTCTTGCATACTGGCAACAGCAGCTGTGGTCATGAGGCAAGCAAAGGCCACCGGCACGTCTACACAACAACACGGGAACAATGCCGCCTCACTACTGCACGTGGCCAATCTACTAAAGTGCACCAAACTGTCAAAACGAGAAATAATAATAAGCAGGGCGTAAAAGCTGCGCTCAGGTAACTGGGCGGGAAAAGTTATCGCATGTTTCGAATATTAAGATATCATATGTCTGATCGCACTGCTAGCACACTTGACAAAGGAAATTTGCTGGGTGCTTGCTGGCCTGACTGATCGACGTGCTGGGTCATGACGCAGCCTAGATTTGTGAGGTGGTCTTTTCACCCTGATTTGGCGCGCCAGATGATTTGCCAGAGCAGACAAACGCGTAGTGGGTAAACAGGCGAAAAGAAGGATCCCACATGTGGACGCACTTTTCGTACACATTTCCTCGCCGCTTCGACAGCGCGTGTCCAGATTGCATAAACTCGGAACGCTATAACAACTGTACGTGCCGGTTTGATGCGATATAACATCGTGAGACACGATAGTGCAAAGAGACTTACCTTTCTGTCACTTGTCGCTCCCGCGCAGCACGTGCGCAAACGCTCGGGGTGATGGACGAAATGCGACTGCGCTAAAATACTACGCAAAAAAACAAAAAACATAGTTTGAGCCCAGGGTTGCCGCTTTTGTAATTTTCTTAGTGAGACTTGCGTAATTTATTATTTATTTTATAAATAATAATAAAGTAGACTAACATGAGTTAAAAATCAAATAAAGCTTTAAAAAAACAAAATAATCTGGTTAAAACGACTGGAGATGGAGTATCAAGACTAAACGAAAACTGTCAAGGCAAAAAAAAAATATTTCTTGATATTAAAGCAGTCGCCTTAAAATGCATGCATTTAGTGGGCGCTTTTACGAGGTATGCACAAAACTTTGAAGAAATAATTTCTTCACTCATGCCTAAAAGTGAAGAGCCTCATCGAGGCTCCGTATGCAGAACCGGGTGCACGGTACAAAGTTCCGAAACTCCGCGAAACATCCGCTGCGCGGAGGCGTGAATTACACTTGGAACGGCGGCTGAAACGCGAATTTGTGGCACAGTTTGTTGCCGCATTATTTACGTAATGCATTGCAACAAATTGAGGACGACCGTGAGAGGTAAATACATCTACGCGTAGTACATAAAAAATTATGATGATGATGGTGTTGCGGCGCACACGCTTAATTGCGGTGCGGTTTGATCAGTTTAAATCGTTTGATCTTTCTGTTCTGTGGTTTGATGTCGTTGATGGGGCTTGCATGGCGCTGTGGTACTTTGGAAAGCTGTAAAATAAAAGTGAGCATTCTTCCTTCCATGGCAAGTGGTGTTTGCAGTGCACAAGGTTAGTTTTCAGCACGCGAGCAAGAAGAAATGCACGCGATCGTCACGGAGTGTGACCAACAACAGACACCAACAACGGCCAAAGTGCGGGCAAATACATCGTCAGGGCGCTGCGGCCAGGAAGGGACGGTTTGCTATGCAACGTCCCTTACGCCCCATAACGCGGGCGCGTTCAGCAGAGCTCGGCGCAGTTCGGCGGCCCATGCGCGCGCCCGCCCGCTCGCTCGCTCCACGGCCGTTTCGTGAAGTTTACCCGAGTTTACGACAGTCGGCGCACTAGTCGCGAAACCTTCTGCGCATGCGCCAGCTTGACTACCGTGCCACGAGTGCGCGCGCGCCCCTACGCTGTCGGATTTTTTTTTAATTGCGAATGTTTGCTCTGCAGCATAAAACGGTGGCGGCGAGTGAGTCTAAATGTACGCAAACAGGAAGTTTTCACTGAGGAAGTCTGAAAGCCCCGGTGTTGTGGCCCAAGGAGCCAGCATCTGTAGTCAGGTGGCCGGACTGGGTTGTCCCACACTACTTAGTACTTGCTGTCGGGAACGTTGGAGACCATGGCAAGTCCACAGAAGATGGTGAACTGTCTGCGGTCGATGCTGACGTGAAGCAAAGTGGACATGTCTGGCAAAATGGAGCCCATCGATCTGGGGGCCAGGTGTGGGTGATAGCTGGGGTGAGAGCAAACCCGACACGAATCCTTCGTAGCGCCACCTCGCTGAATTTCAGCGTCCAGTGATCTAACGCGTCCAATGTTTCAGTCTCTTCGTTCAGGGTTGCGTCAATACGGGTGCGTGAAGGGCGACTCTTACTACAAGTGATTTCACTGTAAGACGGTTTAAATTGTATGTCAGGTTTGTCAATTTCGTATGATTGTTCTTCTGTAAGGTCGGTCGACAGTGCTGCCTAACGATTTGATACTTCAATTGTGGTGACATTCTGTTGGTGATGTGAAGTAGCGAGTTCTAGAGACTGGCACTGTCGCATCTGCTCCGTAGCCTTCCACTTGGTGGGGCACAGTGGAGAGGTAATCTGATGATCGTTTGCCTTGCAAAGTCCACAAGTGAACTGCGATGTCGTCGTCTCTACCACTTCTGCAGCAGTATATGAGCATGAAGTCTTCATATGACCGCGGTGGAGGCATTTGTAACAGTACACAGCAGATGGCCGGTACTGGCGAAAGTGAAGGACGCATCCATAGTAGTACATGCGAGGAGGTGGGTCGGAGGGTCTACTTAGTGTTACGAGACAAGAGCACCCTTTTCCAAGGTAACGAGCAGCAACCACGCATGCGTAGGGCACTTCAGGTCTTGTGAAAAGGGTGGCTGGGTCTTCTCCAGCATCCACGCCAGAAACAACGTACCGTCAAAGATCTGTGCCTGAAGAGAGGTAGGCCTGCACCGGTACAGTCAGATCTTTAGAGGCCTCAATTGTTTGCAGAGATTGCAGAAGGCTGACATCTTCCATACCATGCACCCAGACGGAAATGGTGTTCGTGGGACGGTGTAACGCAAAGCCCCAGAATGATACGCTGAATGATGTGATTCGGGAACTTGGACATGTCGAAGTTGCACTTGGGCTTGATTATCATCTTGTATGGTGAGTGAACGACATGGACTCCAGCGGACGAGGATTGGTGCAAGGGGTTGTTCCCCCCCCCCCCAATGAGACAGCGATGTTTACAAACGTGCCTTGCGGGCTTGCTTCTTTGTCCGACAAGTCAGAACCAACATGCGGGAACCAACAAGAAAACGGTTGCCGTGTTGGGCAACCGTTTTCTTGTGCATTCAGGAGCAGGACCCCGACAGCAGTGTCGGGCCAAACACGTCACTTGAATAAAGTATTGTGATTGGTTCATCGGACCTTATCCTACTTTTTGTCTACGCTCAACCAGCTATTGTGATAATTTGAGAAAATTTGAGTTTATTTCCCTCAGCATACATGGATTTAGTGTACCGATGGCATGAATGTCAATCTCGCTATACGTAATCAGCTAGAAGCCGTAACGTTTATGTAGACGCAAGCGCATTGGAGCGCTTCCCATAAACCGGTGCATGCCCGGAGATGCTGCAGCTTGGCTCGGGCAGGGTCACTCTGGGTCGGGTTATGAAGCAGTTACGGCACATAATCTATCCTTCCCGATTTTCCGAATGTCATGCGGCAAGACTGTTCTTACTTTGAAGCATAAGCGCACTCCCAGCAGTGTAACGTGCATCCACGTAACAGCACCCTGTGATTATGCAGAAACAAGCCCAGCGCACCGCATTCTGATATGGTGCGCATGGGCTGTCTATTTGCGTTGTTGCGGAAAATGTTAGCGCTTCTTTCGCCAACTGCAATGAACGCTGGTATTTGAAATTCTGCGATGCGGGGTACAAAATCTGGTACGGAAATATCGGCAGCAGAGTTGTTTTGTTACAGTAACATAATGTCCACATTATTTCTTAAACACACATTCACGCACTCATTTTGCGATTATACACCTGTGCATTTGCGGAAGCCAGCGATTGTATGTAACGGGCAAAAAGAGGATTAGTTCCGCGAACGAGCGCCGCGGTGTTTTTTTTTATTATTAATTCAATGGGCGATGCCGGCTGTAATTGACGTTGTGTTCTCCAACGAGATCACCTTTTCTGGAAGACTGTACAACGACTCCCATCCAGGTCAATAGTTTTATTTAGTAAATAACTGTCACAGAAAACCCAACTAGGTGCATTTAACACTTTGCGGCATGTTTCCAGTACAGTTGTTCAAAGTGAATTATTCTGATTCCGACACTACAGATTTTGTTTACAAGTTAGCACAGGCAATGACTATTGAAAAAATTTTTGCCCAACTTCTGAACTATTGGACGAAAAACCACTACCGTTTGCTTCTAGAGCAAAGTCTATTACTTACAAGACCTCCTGGACTTCTTTTTTAAGTGGGCGGGTGGTTACAATTCTTGTTTCGGAAGCTGGCAGTTTGATCCCCGTACTATAGAACGATTTTGCCAGAGCTCATTTTCCATTTAAAATTTGTACTAAGACTCCACGCATGCATGCAGACACAACAATTTCAAGATGGATTGAGAAGTGTGAAAGGCAAGTTTTGAAGGGTGTGCCAATGGGCTAGTAATACAAATTGAACAGTGCAGAAAACAGAGGGTGTTGGTCTTTGTGTAACCTCATTTTGTCTTTCTGATGTCATGTGCAAAGCTAACCCAAACTCGTATCTCGCAGTGTAGTAAAAATGTACAGATGCTATTAAAAGTAGCTGGAACATAGTCTATTAACATTACAGGAATTTTTTCTTCTGAAAACTGCCTGGCTGCATTGGAGTGCATTTAAAGGAGTCCTCCGTAATAGAAAAAGCTTCCTGTAAACTGGTAATCATGGTCACAAAGCGAGTATAACAAATATTTTGTAATATTCACAAATCCTTGTTCCTGTGCTTACTTATGACGACACCTGTACCTGTTGGGCAGGTCAGCAGTTTTACTTGGTTTCATCAACAGTGCAAGTCCTGCACATTTTAAATTCCTGGCTGCTCAGCAACACGGCATTTCTTTTAGGAGAATGTTTCGACTTATGACCATAGTTTGTTCCAGCTATCAGGACAAAGAAGTATGCAATTCATTAGGACCTTGCAAATGCCTGTAAGGAAGTGTATACAGATTAGATGATAAAAAACAAGCAGCACAGAAAGTAATCATTTGCATATTACAGCACTGTGTGGTCCAAGCCAAAATGTACTAGCAGTACAAGTTATCTTGCACAACATACAAAATAGTCATAAAAAAATAACATTTAATTACGAAAAAACTTGAAAGTGACACACGCTGAAACGTCACAAATTGAGGCAGTTTGAGTACTCATTTGAACCATAGAGTTTTTTGTAGTTTTATGCCAGAAACCAGCAATTGCTTGTTTCGAAAGACGCCTGGCAGATCAATTTTACCGAGCTATCCTTAAAAGGCAAGCAAGGTTTTGCACAACTGTTCTGGTAAGACACACATCAACATCCCCGGAATTGCTCGATGCACTGACGGAGACCCTCGGGACAGTTCGCCACTGTGGTTTCGGGCAGTGACCTCAGCACCGCTGCCGGCGCCTTCCTGACCAGTGCATACAGTCTAGCAGACGCTGAAGATGGCGCCCCCTCAGCAGCCGCGTCCCAACTCTGGAAGTCTCCGTCGATTGTCTCAAGACGCGCCATGAGTGAAATAGCCGTACTCAAGCAGCAGCCACACTTCGAGTCCTGCCGACACACAACATCCACGATTAGGTTGAAGGAAGAAACTAGAAGCTCGAAGAAGTCCAGGGCAGGCATTAACGTGTTCATCAATGCAGCATCAAACAAGGCCAATGCAGAGCACAGACTTGGATTGTCCAAAATGAACTTGGAAATGCAGGCCTTCAGGTCGCTGCCCCAAGCCTTGCGCTGACACAAAACAGTGAGGAACTGCAGTGTCTTCTGCTGGACCGAAGCCGTGAGAGCATCATAGTGCGATGGCATCCGTCCATCCGCACTGATGCTACAGGCCAGCACAAGCGCTGGAAGCCAGGTCTTGCTTATCTTGGACAGCTTCCGGCCAGAGTCCACCGAGCCGGCCACGAATTCTTCGGCCAACGCGTACAACTTTCTAACGCCGGCCATCAGGTTCCCGAGCTCGTCGCATTTCACGGTTTCCTGGTCGAGAATCGGGGCGATGGTTTTCCAGTGAAGAGCGAGACGGTAGGCTAGTACGGGGCACTGTTCTAGAATGGAGCTCGCGTGAGCACGGGACAGGTTGCTCTGAAGCAGGCCCCGGAACAAGTGCAGTGTAACACTAGGTGTTGCTTCTGGGCTACACTGAAGTAGGTGCTTGTTGACCACTGTTATGAAGAGCTGAACCGACTCGCTTGTAGGGCAGTCTTCCGGTCGGTTGACCAGTAGGCAGTACGGGGGAAGGTGGACGTACAGCCTGAAAAAACGCGCCGCTTTTTCTTCCCCGTTCAACCCGCAGTAAGGTACATGATCTTCCATTTGCACCAGCGCCTGGGTTGCAAAAGGTACGCTTTCTCCACTCTCGTCCCGAGCTGGGTTCAACAGCAGGCTTTGCAGCAGGATCTGAAGTTGGCTGTAGTTGGGTGTCCTCGGGCCGCCAGAAACTAAAGCCTGTAGAAGGGCTGCACACAAGTGCCTGGCACTGCGGCCACTGGAAATAAACGAAAGAAGATCCTGCCTCAAGATTGCTGAAGCTGTGTCATCACAAATCCTGGACTCGAGGTCGACCCATTCTTGAACCGACAGGTCGTGCGACTCCAACCATTGCTTGGCGGGCGATTCCTTGAACCGCGTCCAGGTCACAGGATCAAGCTCTTTGCGTAAATGGCCGGCCCTGTGCGCAACGAACTTAAACTTTTTAATTAACACTTCAGGCACGCATGAAGGCAAGAGGGCCGTGGCTTTGGTCTGCTGGGCTGCCAGTGTCAGGTAGGTGGCGGACAGCTGCAAGAACCTCCTCCTGTCCTGGTGAGTGGCCAGCGGAAATGATGAAAACATAGCCTCGTGCACAGATGAGTAGGTTGTCCCTTGAAAAGAGACTTGCACGGGTCGATCCTCCCACATCACTGGCATGCAGAGCAAGAAGCGACTGAAGACCTCAGCTTCTTCCTTGTCCATCTGCTTCCCAGTCAGCAGCTCCCAGAGGAACTTGCCCAGCACACGAACGGTGCACAGTGAACGCGTCATGGACAGCTGAAAAGTTGTCACCCACGGCTTTTGCGGCTGCTGGCAGCAGGCCTTTCCAACAAAATAAAGAAGCTCAAACACATCCTTGCAGTCGGCTGATTCTACTCCAAGTTCCAGTGTCCTCTGCAGTTCTTCTGTTTCGCGCTTCTGAATTTCCTGACTTAGATCAGTGACAACTGCTGCGCAGTCTTCCTCTGTTAAGGGCTCGCATCTCATATGAGCTATGAGATGCTCGAGCAGAGAGGGTGCAGAACTCATTTCAACGTCTTGGTCACCACCTTCACGTTGCCTTTTCTCACCGTCACTGAGAAACTTTTCATATCGCTCCTTCGAGATCTTTCCATGCTGGAACAACCCTTGTACCAAGCTGCATACCACATCTTGCTGCTCAGGAAAGTTGCTACGATTCAAGAGGACTGGAAGGAACTGCCCAGAAAAGTACGGCTTCTTGAATATGCTTGCTTCGATGACACTCCTCGGTATTTTCCCCTTGGCCGCAAAGTCTTCCAGGCATTCCCTGACAAAGCCGTAAGCTTGAGCGAATTGTTCCTGGTCTTCGGAGGCGGGTTTGTCATCTGCTTCCTCAAGGTCCTGCAGACGGGTCTTCGCTAAAATGACATAGTCGTGATAGAGCGGGCGGCACTTTGGGGGTGCATGAGCAGGCTTCTGGATGTGTGCCCTAAGATACCTGGATCGTTCGAACGGCACCATATCACTCAACACTTTCACCAAAAACGCGAAAGTGTTCGAGCTGTTTGCATACGTCGTGTCGGAAAAGCCGAAGTACTTTTCAAACCACGAGGAATACGGAGGGAAAGTCAGAGGAGCTTCCTGAGCTGCCTGCCTGGCCAAAAGAAAGGCACTGACGAGGTGTTCCATACCTAAACATTCAAAGGCCGTCTTCAGCAGTGATTCAATGAGACCAGTGAGGAGTGTACAGTCCTGGTATGTGGCAACATACACAGACAGCGCTGTCAGCAACATATACCAGTTCACCTCTTTGCTGTTCAGCGTTTTCTGCAGCTGACCCGTCACTTCTGCCACCGTCAGCACCTGCATCACCTTCTGGAATGTTCCGAGGAGCCAAGGAGAACAGTTCTTGGACGTCCACTTGTGATGGCTAGAGATGGCCTGGGTCACCTTGTATACCGGGTTGTAGGCTAGAATACAGGCAAGAGCGTCGCCAGCGCAACTGCGAATAGCAGACTTGCGCGCAAAAGGGCTCTTCAGTAAAGGCCCCAGGAGATCACCGCACGCTTGGCCTTCTTCACAAGCCTTGAGGAGACGCAGCAGGAGAGTTTCCAGTACCGTACGGCAAACTTTTCGAACTGACGGTCCACCGTCGTTGAGGTCCGATCCGGAGTAGGCACAATTAACCACGGCACACGCAGATACCGAGAACGTCAGCGCCGCTGGTTCGCTCCGAACAGCGAGTTGACAAGAAGTGAGGAGACTTCTGCTGAGGTCCGCGATGACCCGGGGGTTCTGGACGTTGAGAGCGATGTAGTCTTCAATGCGCATGACGTTGCCGGCGTGCAGACGGCTGAGAAGTTCCAGCGGGCAGACAGCGCAGCTCGTGAGCACTTTGGCGAAGTCGACGTCCGGTGAATTCATTTCGCTGACGTGTGCAACTAACGCCAACGCAGCCTTCCTCCCCTGTTCGGTGAGCAGACAATTCTGGCCGTTCCGGATTCGGCGCAATGAATTGCGACCTGCGCGTATCCGAGGCTCGGGAAGCAGTCCCTGCCCAGGCGTAGGTCGTCCTTTCGTTTTGAACAGCAGAGCAGGGCTGCTTGCATGACGAGGAGATCGTCTGCGCTGAGGTGATCGAGGTCTTTGGCATCGCTTTTTAAAGTTATGCTGGGATCGCTAAGCTCACGCACGACATTACACAAACCGGCAGAGCTTACTGTTGCTTCTTCCAGCTCATCGATGAGACTTGAAATCGCTGCCATCACAGGACCTATTTCGAGATCGAAAGGTCTACTCGGACACTTCGTTCGTACTTTTCTACTCGAACTAAAAGCCGCGCCATGAGCAGGAATCGCGACTCGAGTGGCGCGAAAACTGCATACCTCCAGCGGCGACCACGAGAGGCGCTGCTGAAAGCAAGGGTTCTGGACACGCGCGGAATTCAAACTACGCAATTAAATCAGATTGAATTACTGCGAACCACACAACGTAAGAGGTGCTCCTTCCTCTTCACTGGCATGCGATCAACAGATATACCTTTGGTTTTTTGCGGACACACTGAAAGCAGCCAGTATTTCATTCCACCGTTACGTAATAATGACATAAATCTGAATATCGAACTCAGCGTAAACTACGGGTATTTACCCAACCTACATGCAAGAATAAGTAGCTAATATATGAATTGTTTGATGCAACCTAATTTTGAAGAGCAGGCTACTAAGACAAGAAAGATATTCATAAAACGCGCTCTTTATCGTTGACTTTGCAACATAAGGAAAAGTATGACCGTTGACTGCTTAGAAATTTGTCAATCGACCGCCGTGCGAATAAAACATGATTAACAGATTTTTCTTTACCAGTTGAAACATCATCTGCATGAACTAAAAAAGTCATAAAATTACATTTTAGTTACATCTGTATATAAGCAATTAATGTGTTTGGGCAGAATACCGTTTCGTCGCATTTGAGCATAACCCTAGGTCCCTAGCTGGCTAGCGAGGAAACAGTGAATCGCTAAATGCTATGTACTACTCATACTCACACTGTTCATGAATGACTTCAAGCGTCGTTTGCATCTTGATATTAGTGTTGCCTCTAGAAACTTCCCCATTTCCTAGAGAGTATGATTCTTCTATATTCACGACATGGTCTGCAACTAAATAAGTGGAGTTGCACGGTGGAGGTATATTTCTTCGGTACCGTGAGCTACGTGTAGGGTGTTTCCACGAGGCAAAAGAATTCGATCTAGCATTTTTAATCGTCCCCTGGCTTTTACGACTCTAGCATATAAACTATAACTACGTCATTTCCATTTTTTTTTCTCTACAGCATTTGTTCTAGTTCGACAGTTATCTCGATCCTACCCCAACTATTACCCTGAAATGTCCCTCCCACCTCCATCCAGGAGCGTGGGCAGGATTTCATTTCGGGCGGAAGGGGTAGGGCCGGGTTCTTAAAAAAAGTAGACAGCGTGAGCACATGAATTAAAGGAGGCAAAAAGTAAAAAGAACCAAACAGTAAATACAACACAAATACCAAACACGCAATTAGTCCAAGCTTGAAAAAAAAAAAAAAAGACACCAGTTGGGGGAGCCTTGGGTGTTATTTCATGACCTTCCGATTATGTTCCTCGTTTTTATTCGGGGGTATTGCAGAATGTCGTATTTCGGGGTGAGAACAGATCGATCGAAACTGTGCATGCCTGGAGCGTACAATGCCCCTATTATCGTACGTCCACGATCATTTCTTTGAGGCTTTTTTAAGGGGCAAAGCCCCTTGAGGGCTGGGGCTGTTGGCATCTCCTGTCGTCGGCGTAATCGTCGTCTCATGTAGTCGCGGTGCTAAACTACCGGGAAACTCGTTTATGCCTCGCGCTGGAGCGCTAAGTAACGCGCTAAAAAAAAACAAAAAACACGGGAACATTCGTTTACGCCTCGCGCTAGAGAGCTTCGTTCTTCAAAGACCAGAGACTTTTACAGCCAAGCTGTGTATACCTCTACCCCCAACGGTTTCATCTCCGTTGGCAAAAATGCCAAAGCGCCAAGAATATATATGCACTGCATGATTCGCCCCTCCCCAGGTTTCACGTCAGTGGAGATGGCCCGGATTTTCTTTTTTAGTGGGGGAGAGGGCACGGAGAGCGAGCACCCTAATACCAGCACCTTGACTCAAACCAATAGAGTTTATTCGTCATCATCGTCGTTACCTAAACTGGTGCAAAGAGTGCAATGTGGCAGGAATACTCTACGTCAAGTGGTGGAAGTGGAAGTAGAAGGTGGGGTGTTTGTGGCTCGGGACATCTTAAAGGTGAACAATTCGACCCAAAACAGGTCCATGGGCTTCTTGAGATGGCTGGAGAGGCCGCGTGGGGTGTCGTGCAGACAATAGGAAGGTTTGTAACTGGGCTAGTTGATTCATTGCATGAAGTTGAACAGCGCAGGGACGGGGGACTAAGAGCAGAGGCGACAAACACGGGCTCTGACTAACAACTGTTTATTTTTGGAAGGAAATAACATTTATACGGGTACAAAAATTAGCATGGTTATCAGAGAACGGATTAAGGCATGGCAAACAGGCAGGGAAGCTCTTATCCAGCATGCGCGCGAAGATATAGGCGAAACGTGGGCTCAGCTTTTATCCCGCCAGATATGCGAGTTCCTTATCCGGAAAAGCCACCGACGGTGTGCTGACGCATGAAGATCCTCTGCTGTGAATGAGGAATGCCTCGCATATTTCACGTGTGCGCTGACCTCTATACCTTTTCTGGACACGTCAGGCTTCAAAATCAGGCACGCACGAATTGCAATGCTGGACAAGCATGCTGCCTGTCCCGGTTTTCAGCGAGTTGGCGTGTTCGCGCAGCCTGTCATTGAGACATCGTCCCGTCTGGCCGATGTACGACTTTTTACAAGACAGAGGTATTTCGTAGACTACCCCTTCTTTGCATTGGACGAAGGGCGTGTTAGTGCAGTGCTGGCGTGCTTCCTCCTGGTTGACTCTCTTGCAAAGCCCGCCCAGTTTGTTGGGCGCTGAAAAAAGGAGATCCACACCAGAGCGGCCGACGATCTTCTTCAGGTTATGATCAAGTCAACCAGGAGGAAGCACGCCAGCACTGCACTAAGAGTCACGCCACGCCCTTCGTCCAATGCAAAGAAGCTAGGGGTAGTCTACGAAATACCTCTGTCTTGTAAAAAGTCGTACATCGGCAAGACGGGACGATGTCTCAATGACAGGCTGCGCGAAAATGCCAGCTCGCTGAAAACCGGGACAGGCAGCATATGCTTGTCCAGCATGTGAAAACTTGCAATTCGTGCGTGCCTGATTTTGAAGCCTGCCGTGTCCTGAAAAGGTATAGAGGCCAGCGCACACATGAAATATGCGAGGCATTCCTCATTCACAGCAGAGGATCTTCATGCGTCAGCACACCGTCGGTGGCTTTTCTGGATAAGGAACTCGCATATATCTGGCGGGATAAGAGCTGAGCCCACGTTTCGTTTATACCTTCGCGCGAATGCTGGATAAGAGCTTCCTGCCTGTTTGTCATGCCTTAATCCGTTCTCTGATAACCATGAAAATTTTTGTACCCGTATAAATGTTATTTCCTTCCAAAAATAAACAGTTGTTAGTCAGCGCCCGTGTTTGTCCGTCCCTGCGCTGTTCAACTTCATTCATGGTGCAGACCACTTCAGAGTGCGGCGAACTATATTCTAGTTAAAAAAAAAAGGATATGTGCTGCACTGCTTGCACCGGTGCAGCCAGTGCAAGTAAAAAATAGCCTTATTTTAAACAGCTGTGCACATGTAGACACCAACCGAGCCCCACAGTAAGCCTCGGCAACTGCGTCGTCTGCTACGGCAATGCTGCGCTCGAACAGCCGACGAGCGAATTGGCCAACGTTTTTTACTTTCGTTTCTGAAACAACTGCCCGCTTAAAATTTTACACAGCGCTCCGTTCTGCAAGGTCGCGGGAAAGCTTCACAAATGAGCCAGCTGCGCTAATTCGAAACAGTTCGAAAACACAGAAAACACGGCGATCGCTGCCAGGACGAACGAGACGCTTGCCAGGATAGAAACGCTGCGCGCGCGGAGCCATGCTGGCAACCACCGTCGACACTCACAAAAAATGGCGGCGCCTACGCGCTTGCTGTGATGTTTTCCTCGTTCGCGCGTGAGCCCGTACGAGGTCATCGGACGCCAAACCCTCGCTGCCGAAGCCCCGTAAAAACGCGTATTACCGGCCGCTCCTGAAGCAACAACGGTGGACCTCTAGAGCCGGCGCCCCGAAGCCCAGAATCGGATACAAGCGCATCGGCGCTCCGCCACAAGAACGTTTGACGTGCCCAAACCTGAAACGTTGCGCCGTGAGAGGACATCCCCCACTTTTCATTCCCTTCGCAGCATAACCCGAGTAGAGTGAACTACCCGAGGAAGAAATGTCATCGACACGGGGTTTTTCCCCGTGGCCCAAACCATCGTCGCAGCACCGTTGTTCGGACGTGCCCGCGACTTCTTGTTACTACGGCTCGGCGCTGGATAAACTCTCCGCACATCCGCTGCGTTGCTTCAGCTCCTAAATTGCTTCCCCCGACGAGCAGTCGAGTTACTTCCTGATAGCGCCAACGGCCCGGAAAACGACAGGCTTCGCGTTGTGCGGACCGTTGCTTCTTTGTTGGTGTTTTGTTTTGCGTTGACGTCGTCTTCGCCGGAGAAGACCCGACCCTGCTGGCAGCTTCACGAAGAAGACAGGCGAGGGTAGCAAAAAAAAAGTGTCGAAACGGGCATGTAGCGAACATCACGTCACCTTCGCAGTCGACGACTGCACAAAATAGCGGTGAGTCGTCGTCGCTGACTTTTTGTGTGCGTCTACATGTAAATACCGAGCCGTACGCGGGGTTGTTGTTTTTGGTTTCGTGCGCCGGTCGGGTTCACGCATACTTGCGCAAAACAAAACAGCCAACTTTGTTTCTTTGTTTTTTTCGCGGGAGTTGAGGTCACCGGCGCTTCGGAGGAGGTAGCTTCGGGCGCGCGCCTTTGACAGCTGACCGGGCCTGTTTCTTCGAACTCGGTCGGTGGTAGCGCCCTTTCGGGGGCATTCCAGCGAACCGCCGAAATGCACACCGCTCGCGCTGTCGTTAGCGGAGCGGTATCGGATATCTTATCCTGTCGACGGTGCGGCGTCTCTATCGTAGCTAGCGAATCCTGATAACTGCGGAAAGAAGAGAAGGGAGAGGGCTGCAGTAGCGGGACGGTTCCTGTGTGGATATGACGTGTTTAGCGAAGCTCCTCCGTCAATAACGTCAGGTGGGTGTTCTTGGACTATCGTGCCGGGGAGCTCAACCACGCCTGGCTGTTCGGGACGGTACGTTACGTCATTATTCACGAGCGCTGGCCTTGTGTCCCTTGATGGTCTCTGATCACGATTGTCGTATCATTTCGCTAATTCATTGATGACTTTGCGGACGGGTGCGGTTCGGTATCGAACGCCGGCTGTCTCTTAGCGCACGCTTGGGCATCGTGCACGACTTTGGGGTGCTCGTTATTTGGCGCAGTGTCAGCCAATGTTTCTGAGGGGTGTTTGAATCGAGAATTTTTCAGAAACGAGTAGGATAGAAACGTGTGATGAACAAACAAAACTCGCTTCGAATGTCGAATTGAAGATGGAACATTTTTGTCGCTATATTGTCGTGTTTTTTGAAACATGCGAAGTGTTTCTCTTAAGCCGCAGTAAACGCGAACGATCTTTAACAAGCGAATTTGCGTTTCCATGTTCGCTAATTTGTAACATTCACTATCAAACAGCGAGCTTTTTTAGCTTTCTTTTCCCTTCATAAGTGACCAGTTCAGAATGGTTTCAGAATACCGTCGTAAACTGAGTACTCAAACATGTCGAGTATACAGTTATGTAGTAAAATAGCAGGAGAATTCGGAGTTTCGAACATGTGGTCATACATTATGGTGCTATATTTGTAACTACATGGATTGATTTGATTTAACTGTTGGGACAATTACTGGCACTAAGATAATGGTGTTTCCGGTGCGAAACTTGCCAGCACCATTCTTTGTCGGTACATACTCTGACAGTGAACCTTTTCTCAGAAGAACCACATTTTAGATCATTGTTAGGTACTTCTGAGTACTCGTAGACTTTTGTGGTTGGATCACGGTACTCTCGATGGATGGGCGTGTGAATTATTACAATACATAGGCAGAGAAATAGTTTAGGACCATATTGTTCGCCAAGCTATCAACAAATCTAGCTCGTAGGAGAAATACCAACTGAAAAACGTTGTTTAGATATATGCTTTAAAAAATTGGCAGAAAAGATTTTCTCAAAGAATTGCTTCCTTTTTTCACTGTTTGGGCTCAAGAAAGCTGTCTCTTTGTTTTGTGGACCAAACAAAAACAAGCTTAAAAAGGTACATTTTTCTCTTTTTTTTTTCTTCAAATAAATTTACTTGCATTAAGTCGGTGGTTAGAATGGGTGGAAATGCCAAGTTTGGCTGTTAGCTATGTTCTTTGTCTGGCCTTTCTTTGTATTGCATTCCTCCCACTTTTTTTTTCTTTACATTCCGAAGAAATGCGTTCGCTAGACGTCATCACATCCTTGCGCAGAGGAAGGGGCGTGTGGGTTTCTGCCTTAAAGGAAATAGTTGCACTTCCTGCCTTCTTGGCACCTTATGCCTTCCTTTTATTATTTTTTTTTGTTCCTGGTGAATCATCACTTCCTTCAATTTGGCATCCCCACTGCCATTAGTTCTCAATGCGCATTTATAATGGGGGAGGGATTAAACGCACCTGTCTTTGGCACCTTGTCTCACGCACATACACATATGTGCGCAAAATACTTTTTTTTCCTAGTTTGTAGCTAAATACACCATAAGCAGCGGCAGAATCTTTCAATGCTTTAAAGTGGTGAGAGCTTGCAAGCAAGTAGCATAATTTATGTATTTACAGTGCTGCGAGTCTCCACTGACGCCATAACAGGTGGGCACGACAATCTGTAGATACAAGCAGCACTTTTAATGAATTAATGAGCGAACAATTTGTGAAGGCAAACCTGTGCTTTACACAACAGCAATTGTGTACCATATATTTATGTCCAAATTTGTGTTGGTTTGAACGATCAAATAATAAGGGCAATTTAAACGTTAAAGTTGTCATTTTCAATTCTTGGTGCAAAATGACATAGTGGCCAGGTGTTAGTGGTGAAAGGCATTTAAAAATTGTTTCTTATAAATATTATATAATTATAATAGATTTATATACATATTATATTATTTATAAATATTATAATTATATATATATATAATTAATTATATCATTATGTTTTTCAATAATAATAAATATTTATATAGTTTTTTTATATATAATAAAATATATATATAATAATAATTTTTTTCACGACCGTCCCCTTCAATCCCGAACCTTCGTTCTCCCTTCCTGCAAACATTGGACCCCACCAACCCAACTGGGATAAGTTCCTTGATATTTACATTAAGCAGTACAGCAGTATACAGAATCTTTCTAGTAATGAAACCGCAGCTATTGATAAACTGAGAGAGCGTTGTGATATTATTATTAAGCATGCCGATAAAGGAGGCGCCATTGTTATAATGAATACCAGGACTATGTCAATGAAGCCCACAGGCAACTTGCTGATAATTCTTTCTGCAGGCGCCTTGATTACGACCCCAACGCCAGAATTCAAAGCCACAATCGAAAATACTCTTAAGAGCCTCTTAGAGACAGGGAATATAACTTTGCATCTTGCTAAATCGCTCCTCCCACTCAGCCCTGTTGCTGGTCGTTTTTATCTGTTACCCAAAATTCATAAAAAAGACAACCCGGGGCGTCCCATTATTTCTGGAATAGGCACTGTGACAGAGAATCTTTCGCGCTTTGTTGATAACCTCGTTAACAAATACCTCCAACTCCGGCGTCTTTCATTAAAGACACGAATCACTTCCTATCTGATATAGCCGATCTTAAAATTCTGCATGGTTCGCTTCTTGTAACTCTTGATGTGGCATCGCTTTACACTAACATCCCGCACGCAGACGGTATAAAGGCTGTTCTTAACTTATATGAACGCTCAGATGATGACAAACCGATTGACAGGTCCGGGCTAGCAACCACGCTCAAATTAATACTTGAACTAAACAATTTTCAATTTTCCGATGAACATTACCTTCAAGTAAGTGGAACTTCTATGGGCACAAGAATAGGCTTTAATTATGCAAGTATCTTTATGGGTGTCCTGGAAGACAAATTTCTTGCCGACCGCTGCCTTCAACCCTTTTTCTACAGGCGTTTTATCGACGATATCTTCTTAATTTGGCAACATGGGGAATCTGAGCTTTATTCCTTTATAGCTGATTTTAATAACGCCCACCCGTCTATTAACTTCTCGCGCAATATCTCAGAATCTACAATTGACTTTCTCGACGTAACCGTGTCCCTAGTCAATGGAAAATTGTCGACTAAACTCTATAGAAAGCCCACTGACAGGTATCAGTATCTGCACTTCGAAATCTGCCATGTTAAACACAATAAAACTAGTATACCATACAGCCAAGCTCTTCGTTTCAAAAGAATATGCTCTGAGCAATCAGATTTTGTTGATAACTGCGGCAAAACTCCGGGAATCTCTAATCAAGCAAAACTACCCTCAAGAATTAATTGACGATGCTCTGAAGCGCGCGGATTCCCTGGACCGCAAAACGCTTCTCCAACCGCAGAATAACACAACGGCTGATTCACAACCCAATCTCGTTCTCACCCACTCTGCGTCTGCGCCGAAAGTCACAGGTATTTTAAAGAAGCATCGTAATATCCTTATGCAAAGTCAGCGACTAAGAAGCATTTTTAAAGAGCCACCGCGCGTAGTCTATCGCCGTTCAAAAAACCTACGGGACATGCTGACCTCTTCCACGATCGCATCGCCATCTTCGCATGGATGTTCTCCTTGCCAAAAAGCTCGTTGCAAAGTGTGCGCCCATATGACCACGTCACTAACGGTAAACAGCACAGCTTCTGACTATTCCTTAAAAATTAAAGGCGATTTTAACTGCGATACGTCGAATGTAGTATATCTCCTAGAGTGCTCAGTCTGCGCACTCCAGTATATCGGCCAAACCGAGACGTCTTTCAGGCTCCGTTTTAATAACCACCGGGCGCATGCACGTTTCCTCTCCTGGGCTTCCTTTGTCTAAGCATGTAAATATTCCCGGTCACTCTTTCGAAAAAATTAGGGCTACTATACTGGAATCAGGTTTCCGTTCGCATCACGAAAGGGAAGTGCGTGAGTCTTTTTTAATTCATAAATTTAACACAGTCAAACGCGGTATCAATGAAAGTGTAGGAACGTTAACGTGCCTCTTGCCCTGATATGCTGGCGTCATTGCATTATCCCTATTGGAACCGTAGAAGCAGAGCCACCATTTTCAATGCGGCTTTACCGATTCATTTGTTTGATTACGCGAACGGAAGCGATATGAAATGTTTCCAGAAACGATGACATCTTTCCTTTTTATGTCTACATACTGCTCCTGATGTGTTTGCGTATTAAGCGCTAAGCTGTAATCCCCGAACGTTATCATTTTCTTTCTAAAGGGTAGTTGTTGATCCTCCCTGATCCGTTCCGATATCCCGTACAAGTTCTGTATTTGAAAACGTCATGTTAATTCACATGTGTACAAACACCACGTGTGCTCTTCTTATTTTATTATTGCTGATTCGTATCTGCAAAGTGGCAAGACTATTCGTCAGCCTTTATCTTTTCGTGCTTATATATTCAGCTCGCTCAATTACAGAAGTTTACTCTGACGAAGACCAACGTTAGTTCAATCATCGTTTTCATACATGTGTCTACCCTCTCGTGTATTTTTGAAACCGAATCCCAGAACTTATTCATCACTATATATATATATATATATATATATATATATATATATATATATTATAAACATGTAAAATATATAAATCATAAGTCATTCCATTCTGTGAAGGTGGATGACCAGTGAAGAGTCTTTTTATCACACAACATAGAGGTGACGCAACATTAAGGTGAAAGGTATGGAAATTTTCTTTCTCTTGACCGTTGTCCGCAGTTATCCCTAAGGAAGACCCATATGCACTTTTTTTTTTACTCTACTGGTATCTAGAAATAGGTGCCTATTACAAACTAATCTTTTCAAAATGCATATCCAAGTGATGAGACGTGTTAGCTTGAAGTCCGAATCAGGATTTCAAAACCGCATGCAGTTTTGGTGGTGATTGCATGTCAATAGCACATGCAACAGGACGTCTGTTTTGCAACGCCTCACACTTCGAAGACATTTGGAGCCTTGGGAGTTTTCGTTCGCGGGCATGAGAAATACATGGCACCTCAGCCACATAAGCTCCGCTCAATATACGTGGGCTCCTTCGCCAAACAAAGCTTTACTGTAGCATAATTTTTTTTCTCCACCTCTGTCGCTATTGTGCTCTCAATCTCTCAGTCTTGTCTCTCTGGCCCAGTTACGCTCGAGCCAGCGATTGTATTCAGTACTTACAAAAGAGATAAAGTCCTTGTCATCCTGATGTCCTATATGTACCTATCCCCCTTCCCCAGTCGTACTTCCTGATGTTGTTGAATCCATGTTATCCGTACAAGAGTTAAGCTTTGTTGACATTGAATTGCTTTCTAGTCGGCGATTGTCCGCGTGCCTTGCTTTTCCTTGGTTCTCCCAGTGCCTTTTTTTTTTTTTTGCCTTTCAAGATTGCAATCCAGCTAGGCTCTCCCTCACAGCATCTCCTAATGTGTTCTTCAGTAAGGCGTCGACCTAAGCAGCTGACAGCAAGCTAAGCTAGCATGATAATGTAACGTTATCAGAAGCGCATGCGAGAAGCTGACCGAAGGCAAAGATTTTTTGCTGGATGGCTCTTAGATGCAGCGGAAAAGATGGCGGGAGATTCAAAAAAGGCCACCTGCTGTCTGAGCATTCTGTCCCTTTGCACTGGTTGAAGGCTGAATTTAGAAGTATTGGACAAATTGGTTGATATCAAACGCTTCAGTTACACGCTGCTCTACTGGACGTTTGGATGGGTGCGACCGGGAGTCGACCAGCAAAGAAGCTGTGTGCTAAGCAGACTACGCAGTTTCTTTTTGCGATGTGCTGTGGGACAGTTGCATGATAAGATGCCTTGCATTAACGAAATTAATGATGCATTACATTAATGAAACATTGGATCAATGAAGTGTCAACAGAGCCAGCAGGCAGTGTGGTGCAAGGACAGGGCTTGTGTATTTATTTATTTATTTATTTAAATACCTTAATAGCCCAGAAGGCATTACATAAGGTGGGGTACATACAGGAGGTTACTAAAGCATCAGTAAAACAACATGTCAGGGAGTAATACTAGTAATCAAACTGACCAATAGCACAAGCAACATTGCTAATAACACAGTAAGTAATAAACACAGTAAGCAGTCCGCCATAACAGGGAACATATTTCAAGAAATAGCAATAAACATTCTCTACGCATGCGTTACACATTAAATGTCAATGGTGGCTACAAATTATTGTCAACTTCTAAGTAAGTAAGTACTGAAGATTGGAAAAGGGCAGGGTTCAGTAATAGCGACGATGTTTGAGGGCAGCGCGTTCCACTCGTTTATGGAAGGTCGTGAAAAAAGATGACCAATTGCAGAGATGTTCACACCATGATGTGTGAACACGAGTTCAGAAAAGGCAGAAGAAAGGCACTGCGCACTCTGTCGTAATTATGAGCTTTTTTGCTGTCCGTAAAAGTGCAATACTCGGTTCGGATGTCTCCGACTACGTAGTACCACAATTCATCATCATCATCACCAGCCTATCCACTGCAGGGCAAAGGCCTCTCCCATGGATCTCCAATTATCCTTGTCCTGTTCTAACTGCGACCAACTTATCCCCGCAAACTTCTTGATCTCATCTGTCCATCTAACTTTCTGCCGCCTCCCCTGCCACGCTTGCCTTCTATAGGGATCCTGTTGCGTACCCTTAATGACCAACGGTTATCTTGCCTTTGCATTACATTCCCTGCCCACACCCCATTTCTTCTTAATTTCTACTATGTTCTTGACACACGTTTTTTCCCTGACCTACTTCGATCTCTTCTTGTCCCTTAACGTTACACCTATCCCCTTCCGTTCCATTGCTCGCTGAGTCATTCTCAATTTAAGATGAACCCTCTTAGTGAGCTTCCAAAGTGAGCGCCGCGATTGGGCAATTTTATTTGCCACATTCAGAGCTCCTTCCAGGAGCCCATTAAGCTTTGTAGGCAAGCCTTTGTGTTGAATGCAGCAAGTTTGGTGCGTAGAAGGGAACCATGAATTGGCACATATTGAATACATCAGGTTGCTACCTTCATCTTTAACTACATTTGCCTGTCTTTAGTTTACACCTTACCTGATTCTCGTGCATCGCTTTTTTCTTTCTTTTTTTTGGCTGCCCTGTTATGACTGCACAGAAAAGCGCAATATGCGATATCCTTTCCTTTTGAATTTACCCTGTAGCAGAGATCGTGCGTGGCTATAAGGCATGCAGAAAGAATTGCTGAGGAGCTTGTTTATTTTAACCGCTAATTTTAATGTGAACACTGCAAGCCTGTAACTATAACCTTTCAGTAACCTAAACAGACCTCTCAGCATAGTTAGATTTTGTGCGAGCTGAACACGTGAACAAGGCTCAAAGGGTGAATTATTTTCTGTCTGAATTGTTCCAGCTCAGTGCGTGTTTTGGTCCTTTTGTTTCTGGGCTTATTCATCAGTGTGAATCGCATCCTCTCCATTTCATCGTCTCCCCCTATGACAATGCCGGAAAGCACATAAATGGCATATATGGACTGTTTCACATACGTGCACTGCTTATCTGCAACTAGGCAGTTGCAGACAAAAGTGCTAGCTCAGCTTGCTTCTCCATGCAGAGCCCTCGTGTATGATTCTTCTTGCCGGACGTCATGAAAGGATGTTGCCGTTGGCCTTTTTGCGTGTGTGTTGCCTGCAACAGTGGAAATGCAGGTATATTGTACAACCACCGTACGACTGCATCACAGGTTCGATTGGCAACACGTGGCTTGTCGTTGCTGGGGCAATTTTTTTTTTTTTCGAAGGGATGCGGCTCGAAGCTTTTAAAGGGGACCTGCAACACTTTTCGGCAAGTGTTGCCCGCCCGCGAAGGCTAGGAAAAGTGTTGCAGGTCCCTTTTAAGAGCTTCGAGCTGCAGATTACAGGTCCAGGTTACAGGTCCACTGAAAAGCCTGTTTGCAGATAAGCAGGCCATTCGGAATGCCTTTGGTGGTGAAGCCCATAAAGGGGACCTGAAACCCGTTTCACTATACCATTCGGAATGCCTTTGGTGGTAAAGCCCATTGCCCTAAACTTTCAAATTAGTATCGAATCACTTTCGCTGTCCTTTCTGCTCAATCTTGCGCTGCCATCACAAAGGCTGGGACTGTCACCCACGGAGCTGAAGTAGGGTAATTGGAACAGCCTCCACCTTCAGCCACCTCCAGTATTCATCGGCTGTTCATTTTGTTTTATTTTTTGCAACACGTAGTCTTCTACTTCCGAAGTCCGGTATGTGGAGCGAGGAAGTGGGGGCCTTCGTGCTCACTTATATAGGCTGTCCAGCTCTTACCGTGTTATAGTAAAGCAAGCACCCACAGCTCTTGTACTAAGGACTACACAGCACGATGGACACACTGCAGGTGTAGCATAGTAGAAGTAGCAGTGGGCATTCACCTGGCTCTGTGAGCACAGCTGGAGGCAATGATTGTGCAAATAAATTGCCACCTGTGTGCGGATATGCCGTGCTGGAAAGTTGCCAAAAGAGGTGGAGAGTGCAAATAAAAGCGGGTGCAGATGCGTCACAGTGTATCACCGAAGTTACCAACACATCGGGCTCATACGTTCAGAACGCAGTGCACTCTAGTCATCGGCGTTTAGGTTTGTTGACAGTTCCGGTGACGGTCGATCATATCGGAAGGGCACGAGGAAGAGTTTTTTTTGTTTTTGTTGTCTATTCGAGAAGCGGTGATATTGCGCAGCTATAGCCAATAGTACGGCTAGGACTCGGATAATACCCTCGGGCCATGAATAGTACAGCAAATACAAAACAAGTAGGAAAAGTGTGTTCAGTTGTTGCTCATGTTTCGCAGCGATTTTGCAAGGTTCCCAGCTAAGCATAGGTGTGTAATATTTAGCTTGGTGTCCTGGCTTTGTAACCGAAAGGTTGCGTAGGTTTATTTACAGCGTTCAGGAAGCTTTGCAATGGACCTTCAAAGGCTGTCATACTCCACTAGTGTCTCAAAAAAAAAAAAAAAAAAAAAAGACTGTCAGGCTGATTTTGGTGTAGTGTTCAGGCACCTGCTTTCATAGGCTCTTCGAAATCATCGGGGAAGTTTTCTTTCACTGGAGCTCTCCACATGCTTACACCCTTGCCTATTCTACACAGCAAGTATGGCTTTCCTCACATAAAACAGCGAAACAGCGCTTAAATAAAGACAGAATAAAAAGACAACCCGGACATCTGTCGTGCCTGTCTTTTCATATCTTCTTTTACTTTCTTCATTTGAGAGGGCACATGGGTCTTTGATCAAAAACTTTATTTTTACAGTTGTGACGATAAAAATTGGGGGAAATATGTAGTTCTTCATTCTGATTGTAGATATAAAATTTAGTTTTGTGAAAAAAAAATGTATTCAAATTTATTTGGATTTTTATATTTGATTTCCTGACAGCTTTTGTAAAGGAACTGCCGGAGTGATGCAGCTGAACAAGGTACCATTGAACTCTGCACAAATGAAGGAGTGCAATAAGACAAATTATCATTCTATCTGGTCTGTAGCAGAAGTTACGATCGTTTGAAGTTTGGGCCTGGAGGGCAAAACCGGTTTTTCTAGTTCCGACGTTCCAGGCGCATACTTCAAAAGGTCGGAACTTCTACTACAAAGCCGCACCCGCACACCCACGCGTCAGAGACGTCCAACACACCCGGAGAGAATGATAATTTGTCTTATTGCACTCCTTCGTTTCGGCACAGTTCAATGGTACCTTGTTCAGCTGCATCACTCTGGCAGTTCTTTACAAAAGCTGTCAGAAAATCAAATATTAAAATCCAAATAAGTTCGGATGTAGTCATTTTACACCAAAACTAATTTTATATCTACAATCAGAATGAAAAACTACACATTTCTCCAAATTTTTGTCATTGTAACTGTAAAAATTAACATTTTTTTGTTAAGATCAGTGTTCCTTCTTAAAGGAGCCATGAAGACAAAATACAAGTTGGGTTTATTAGAAAGACTGCTTAGTCCCGATAAGTGATACCAATATCATCGCAATCTTCGAACAAATAACGTAGATATTAAAGAAAACGTGTGAAGCAGTCGCGACCCCCTAGCCAATTTCCCGCAACTTTTCTGTGACGTCATGGAACCTTGTTTTTGCGATTGTCGGCTGCCTAACTGATCTGTCGTGACGACACATGACTGGACATCTGTAATGGGGCCTCTAGTTCCATTTGACCGCACACTTGAATACTAACGTGCAGTTAACGCACTGAAAATTGTTTTATTGTTGGCCCATATGACGTCATTCTTGCTCATAACACGTCACTGTGGCGCAAAATTTGAAAGTTTTTAAATACTTCTTGCTTTTTTTTTCGTTAAAAAAAAACATCTTACTGAATCCTAGTTTTTTCAAATTAAACGAAGTTGTATTTTCTCTTCATGGCTCCTTTAAGCGGCGTTTCATTGTTTTATGATGAACCAAGTAGCCCAAGCCCAAACATTAGTTAGTTTTCTTTGCAACCGTACGATGTTTCCGAGTCTATACAGGTGGCCCCCATAACCTTGTCATCCTTACCTGCCTGCCCTCTGTCCTTATCAAAATGCGTCGTAAATGGTGATGTCACCAGGTACTGCGCAACACCTTATCGTACTCTTTCCAGTGCCCTTTGTACATCGTGCTCGCACCGCAGTTTGTCTCGATTTCAGTGCCTTGCACCGTCGTTTTATGCTTAAACGTCAAGAGGCTCCGGGAAATCCGGGATGCACCTTATCTTCGAGGCACACGTTTTTCCATCGGCCACGTCTGCCAATTTGCTGTTTTGTTTCCCAGTGGTCGGCAGGGTGGACATCTGTTGGCGCTATCGCCGCTGCCTCGAGTGGCACCCCTAATCTCGCTTGCTCTTGCTTCTTCGATGCCTTTTATATATCTGCGTTGCGCGGAGCCATTTCCAACTGTGCCTATCTCGGAGGCACTTGTCTGTTCCTGGCTGTGAGTGATTTCTTGCGCTTACCGACCATCTCGGGCCTCTTGCATTCCGTTCGTGTCGGGTAGTGTGCGTTTTCCTCTTTCAACAGTGCGTGGAATCTGCGGAGTGTTCCGGAAGCTTTCGCGGGCGGTGTGAAGTAGTCAAGGTTGATGAGGCGTGTGTTTAGGGGTTTCCCGCTGAGGTGCTCTGTTTCTCCGGATATACCATTTTCCAGGTTTGCTGGGCTGGCATTATTTGGTCTTGGGACGCGCTTGTGAGTCTTCTCTGTTTAAAGGGAATCAAAACCTTTTTCCCATCTTGTTGAATAGCCATGGCGGTAGTAACGGTATCTGGGAAACAATGTGAGTGTGGGTTTGGTTTGCCTTTCATTCTGGCTGATACAATTCATCATCAGCTTTACTTGATGATGTTGTGGTGAACTGTCTCTACTTGGAAGAAACATTTCAGGCTGGAAACAAGTCACTTTCTGCCAGAAGGAGAACTCTATCGCCTATTGCCGCTTGTATTCTCTTTTTTAACTCGGTGGCAACAGGCCTTTGAAGAACTGAAAATTGTGAGAACGGTCTTTTCCCTCCGTAATTTTGTGACATCGTGAACTTTGAACGTGAGCTTGCCAAGCTTGTTGGAGGTCTGTGATCAAGAAAATTCCATGCTTGCAGACGTGTGAACAATGTTAGCAGTTCCGTGATCGCAGCTGTGAGGTGGTGCTGCCTTGATCATCATTTGTAACGTCACACCGCGCATCATGAGGAAATTTAAGGCGAAGAAAAGGAAAAATTTCTGCTTTAGGTACTGTATTTTCCAGTCTATAAGTTGCACCATTGATAACCCCCCTCAAAACGGCAGTTTTTCCGGAAAAAAAAAACGTATACAAGTCTCACTGTTGTATAAAGCACCGGTGAACAAAACGCACTTATTAATCAGGTAAACTCATAGAGGTTCAATTCATTAGAAAGTGTGGCGAAGGTACATGGTTGCAAGAGCTGCCATTCTTCCGACTCGCTAACAAATCATTCATTCAGTTAGACCATAGAGCTGTGCCTCTTAACGTGCACTGACATCACGCAGCACACAGGCACCTTTTTGAGCGCGGACCACGCACGGCCGCCACGTACCGGATTTATTCCGTACATAAGTTGCACCAGTGGATAAGACGCACCAACGAAAATTTCAGAAAAAAACCGCAACTTATACACCGGAAAATACAGTAGTTTATTTTGCGTGAATGCAGTTTTTTTTTTATGCCGCCATATTAATGTAAAGAAAACAAGAAAGGACCAAGCAAGCAAGAACTTGACTAATCTGCCCTTTTTCTCCCTTTGAGCACTTTGATCGGAGCATGTAATATCTTTTATAAGCTTTTTATATTTTATATCTTTTATAAAATTATATCTGTTATTCAACGCGATACATATTTTGAGAATATTTTTGAATAAATATTACCTTTGAAAATCGGCTCCTTTTAAAATAGCTTTTGTGGACTGCCTGTGTGTTAGTGGAATCCTGTAAGGAATCGTGTAGGACACTTGACAGTGCCCAGGTAGTAATGTGCGTCGAGAAAAGACAATAACTTGGTGGCAAAAAATTGCACTTAAATGGATGAAATCCAGTAACCAACTTGTTACTGTGCCATTGCATGAAAGTATAAATCTTGAAATGTGGAGGGATTAATTTGGTTAATTAAGCACATTTTGCTTGGAATCGTTAGTAGGCAACACTAGATTTTTTTGGTACACATTATATCGCCTCCAAAATTTAGTAGATCCACTTGTTATTTCATGGTAGTTAAGTAAACGATGGAGTCAAAACCTTGGTAGCTTGACAGGCTTGTTGCTGGGGTTGTTAGTCTCACTTTCCTCTCAATGAGCATCGATCATATTTCTTTGAAATGATGAATACAACTTGCATTTTTGCATGAATTTTTTTCTTGGGGCTTCAGCGAGCTAGTACATCTGAAATCTTTATAAAAGTGGTTTTCTTTACGAGTGAGGGCGGTACCTAAAGCAATACATGTGACAGTTATTACAGTGCAATTGCCAGGGTTAGTCTCTAATTTTTGTGATGGCAAGACTCAAAACTACACTAGCATCTCGCCTAAACGCAAGTGGTCACAGCATAAAGAGAAAGTGAGTGGCTAGTTGAGGCGCGTATGTGAGAGAAAGTGCAGTTGGTCATGTATCCTGTGATGTCGCGTAGCATCGCCTGTCATTGGCACATTCTCTTTATTTGAATGGTCGAGCATGGAGTGGGAGAGAAGCATTTTTTCATCAGCAACTCAGATATTACACGTATTGCTTGTATTCACTGGCGAGGCACGCATGCAGGCAACCATGTGAGTGCGCCGTCACTGAGTACGTCGGGCTCCACGGGATGGCAGTGCTTGTCTGTGCTAGGCACATGACTGTGTTGCACGTTGCAAACTCTACCTCACTGAACGCAAAGTATTGCCGTGAGTACGATTAATAACATATCTCTGTTGACCCCACCGTTGAGAATCGGGTTGAAACGGAGCAGACGACGCACGGTGGTGTTTCTTTTTTTCTTTTGCATGCGGGCGCAGTGGCACAAGCCGCGACATGTCAGTGGCACATCCGCCATGTCTGTGACCGTTTCCAGTGTTTCCAAGCGAAAAAATTGACAGCTAAACTTTTCAATGAATACCACCTATATACTATATTTTCGACGCATATAACCTGCACCAAAAATGCGAAAATTTCAGCGGCAAAGTAGGGGTGCAGATAATACGCGGGGTTTTTCCCTTAGTGCAGCTTCACGGCAATGCACGTTGTGCCGTGCAGCTCCTACGCAGTAATACTGACTAAGCCTTCCATGGCAGCGATTGTGCAAGACATACGAGGACAAGGAAGAAAGAACAAGGACGAGCGCACTTCAACAACAGAATTTTATTACTGAAGTGTGACTTTCCCCTTGCGAGTCAGTGCATTCACCCTACTAAATATATGCTTTTTATGTCTTTATAGTGTGTGATGTGTTGCTTGAGCAGTAGCTGTGGTGCAGCCTTTCATGTATCAAATGTGTGGGCAATACGCGCGGATTATTTTTTTTTTCCCGGCAGGCTAAAAGTTAAGGGGCGTATTATATGGAAGGGCGGGTTATACGCATGACAATACGGTATGCAGGGGCAATTCCTGCAATGTGAACCCTGAGGATATGCAAAAAACATTTTAAAATGTTGAAAATATTGCAGTTGAACGCTGTGGGGTGAGGCTTGAGAAGTAGTTGGCGTTGATAAACGGGTCCAGAGCGTCACGAGGCAGTGTTGTGGGAATTGGGGCGGGATTATCGGTGGTGAGTTGCAGTTTCCTCCTCCTCTTCCGCAGGGGCTTCTAGACTGGCCAGTCGTGACGTGAGGAGGAACTTCGGCCATTGCACCCAGATCTTGGTGGCTCAGCCATGACGGGCTTCAAGATGCTTCTGGTGGCCTTCCTTGCCGCCTCCTTGCTGGCTGCCCCTGCTACATCCCAGGCTGCCACTGACAATGGTCGGTTGTTACATTTTGTCTGCCCTATGCGGAAATGCCTGGTGGGACATGAGGTGTTTCTTCCCTGCCTGTACTTTGTGCGATGGTACCATTTTGGGGTTGCATCTGTGGCATTTGTGTGAACATGGTACCATAGTTATTTGAATATAAGGCGAGGTTTATATTCAAAGCTCAGTATATATATAGTATATATAATCGGGATTTTTTTCACTCCTCGCCTTATAACCTTGACTGCCTTATAAGTGAATAAATACGGCACTTTCTGCGTCATTCCCACTACACATATCACATTCTCTTGCCTGGCATTATACGAGGCGTGGAGTGAAGGTGATTTGGTGTGTACTTCCCCATTTCCCTTTTTCGTGTGTTCTTAAACAGAGGAAGGAGGTTGTTGTGCATGTCTATTCATGTATGCCCACTTGCTTTGGTTTTACAAAGGGACTGGCTATTTGACTCACTATTTGAAATAAATGAATAAATAAACTATCAAGCAAGGAGCTTCCAAGTGTGGTAAAGGGGTGAGAAGACAAAGCAAAATGAAATGTCGTAGCCAGTGTGAGGCAGTATTTATGCAAGTCAGAAGACTGTCTGACACAGTTCTTTAAAGACTACAGGAGACGTTCACAGCACACGAGTGAAGGACCAAAGAACAGTGGAATTTATTGCTGTAAGGCTGCTACTTGTTGAGTGAGCGGGGGGGGGGGGGCAACCACTGTTGCCAGACGGTGAAGCAAAAAGAGCCGAATTCGGATGCTTTGACAGCTTAAACCGGCTCCTTTCCCCCTGCAGACAACGCAGGCTGCCTGGGCCCCGTGGAGATCAACTTCACGTCGGTGGACCCAAGCGGCTACAGCTTCCAGTCGGTGCAGCCCCCAGAGGCGAGCGGCATGGACCACCTGTACAGCATCGTCACCCACTTTGCCACCCTGGTGGTGGCTGAGCCGGGGGTGCCCGCGGGTGAGCTGCTCTGCCACCCGCCCTCATCTTTTAGAGACTTGGGCTACTTGAATGCGAAAATTTTGGCCTGTCTGTATGTCTGTCTGTCTGTCACTCGATTCAGCCACCCGTCCAAAGTGAATCAGAATCTGCACAATAGGTTTATATCATCATCATCACCAGCCTATCTATGCCCACTGCAGGGCAAAGGCCCCTCTCATAGATCTCCAATTATCCCAGTCCTGTGCTAACTGCGCCCAATTTATCCCCGCAAACTTCTTGATCTCATCTGCCCATCTAACTTTAAAAAAAAAAGGTTGATATACCCACCACCAAATCTAAACGTCCGAGTCCGGTGGCAATGTTCACACTTGTCAACATTGTTGAACAAGAACAAGACATTACGTGAATATGAGGTGAAAAATCAATACATAAGTGGTATTTGCAGTGTTCCTTTATTAAAAAATTCATGGATGCTTGATTTTTCAAATGCAATACTACATCCACTGCAGAAAAAAAATTCACTCCTTCTCCTGCTGTCGCCTGCACCACTATAGCTCCTGGCGGAATTTTAAGAAATCAAATGGCAACAGTAACAAAAGGTTCCACCAGATAGGTTCCACGTTCCGCTTGCAACACTTGTGGAGTAGGGCAACGTGGTTCTATAAACGTTTTAGTAGGGTGCCTCGATTCACGCGTGTCTCCGCCGTACTGCAGCGCTGGCATCCAGGCACCCGACTTGGAGCAGTGGAACGCGGTAAATTCAAATTGACGTGAGCAAACCTCTACCGTGTTCATCTGGGGGGAGGAGACGGGAGAGGAACAGCATGAGAGGTGAGCGGGAAAGAGAAGGGAGGCATTTACTTGGCAGGGGTGCCAGACGACTATCGTCTTTCGTCGACATTTGCAACAAAAAAAGCAGATACGCGGCCAATTTTTTTGCCAGGCATGCCGCAGCGCTGGAGTTATTACGTTCGCCCGGTGGTGTCACCTTGTTTAAAGACTCGGCTTGAAACATGATTTCGGGACAAAGAGAACTCGGCATGCAGGCAGTTGGTGCTTGAAAGTGAAAAAAAAAAAAAAAGCGACTGCGCGTCAGACAGGACGGGAACAAGAGTAGGCAAATGCTTGGGCTTATGTTTTTGTAAGCGCAAATGTTTCTCTCCTCTTCTTCCCATCCTGTCTAACATACTGCCATTCTTTCAAGTTGCATACCAACCAGCCCAAGTTTCAGCTTTTCTGAAATTTGAAGGTGATTCCAGTGGTCGCCTTGTATATCACTACTGGCTAATCTGTTTCACGAATGACATTGCGGGTGTATTTTTTTCTTATTTGAAATAGCTTTCAGCTGCCACTGTGAGTCAAAGCACTTTAGTAACCACTGAAGGATTCACGTTTAGAAGGAAAAGTTCAGGTACCATTAATGAAGAGGGGTTGTAGAATTTCTAGTTAAGCTGGCAACGTTTTAATGTGAAGTGAATGCTGAAAACTGCAACATCCTTTTAAATTTGAATACTAGGTTAATGTTGTGCCGTGTGAGCTGCAGCGACTATCAGGTTACTGTAAGGTCCTGCCTCCTGTGCCACTTCAGGAGGGTATCACTTCTTACACGGCACTGGAATTTTGTGAGTGAGAGTTTTGAAAGACTTCCGAACAAACGGTTTAATGCAAACTTTTGAAACTGGTAGTGCTGCCCAGCGTTTCGTTGCTCCGTTTGCCCGTCTCTGTAGTAAACGAGGCGCAGAAGGGACTGACAAGCCTTGCGCTCTCTGCTTCTAGCCATCCTGAGCGATGAACGGCTCTTCAAGGACCCCATCGCCATGTTCCACGATCGATGGAGAGAGGTGAGGGGCCCTCACTTTTCCTCTTGTGCTTCGCGCAAAGTATAAATTGGCTAGCCAAGTGATGCTACGCACCCTTTGTAAAAGCCCCCTTGAAAGGTGTGGGCATAGGGCCCCCCCCCCCCTTGCTAATTATTGCTTAACGGAGGAAAAGCTGCGATGAGGAGTTTCTTCTTCACGGGGAGGCAGCGTTCTTTAAAAGGTGAAGCACAGCTGTGCCCAGCGAGAACGTCCCGTCACCTTCCCTTCGACAGATTTTTTTCTCCTTGGGCAAAAAAAAAAAAAAAAAGGAGCTTAGGGTAAACAATAGACCCTCCAGCCCGGTTATGGCCCAAGCTTTCGTGGTATTCTGAAGAATGTTGCTTATGATCTCTCCTGCAAATCCAATGCGTTCAAAACCTTGTCATTACCAGATTTCAATTCTGTGCTTTTGGAAACTGTTGTCTTAAAACATTCTTGGTTATTAAGCCACTACAAAATTCCCTATGTGCCTGCTTGTTGCCCGAGACCAAAGAATCCTTCTGTTACACCCCGCTGTAATACAAGATACGGTCGAAGACTCCGTAACTACTATGTCCCTGCAATGTTTAATTCCCTCCCCCCATGCATACAAGTTAAAACGAAATGTAGTCTCAGAAAGGCCCTTAGACACATTAATGCATGATTGGAATCTTGTAATGTTTTCTAACTTTTATTTCACGTTTTTTTTTTAAGCTAATTACTTGATACTGATGGCTCTGTCGCTGTCTGCCAGGCACTGCCATTCAAGCCCACTGCGGCTTTGGCAGGCCTGTCTCTTGTATTGTATTGTGCTCATGCCATCAGTAAAGTATTATTATTATTATTTGAGCTAGCTGGTACAAGACCAATACCTGTGCTATTCAGAAATGTTTACTTCATAGTTGAGTACTTATTCACAAGTGCGCCCTATATGCAGACCATGTGCCACTTGATAGATGCTGCATTTAAAAGGCCTTCCCTTCGAAATCGCTGTACAGCAGACACATAAGAAGGGTCGGGGAGCTCAAACCTAACCCAACTAAACCGACCGTCCCGGAGAGAAGGGGACTTGCTTACAAGAGCCCACCGCGGTGTCCTGTCCCCCCTTGCCTCCCAGCTTCCGAGCCTGTTCCTGGGGCTGCTGGTGCTGCTGGTGGTGGGCCTGTCCCTGGCGCTGCTGGTGCCCCTGGTGGGCGTGGTGGCCCTGTGTTGCCGCTGCTGCTGCCGACGGTGTGGGGGTGCCCGCGGCCTGCCAGAGCGCAAAGGGGGACGCCGCCAAGCGCGGCTGGCGTGGCGTTTGCCTCTTCCTCCTGGCCCTGGGCCTCATGTGAGTACTACCCTCTCTCTCTCTCTGTCTCTCTCTCTCTCTTCGTGAGCCTAAACTGTTGCTCTTCCTCTTTGTCCCCCCCTCTCTCGTATTCTCTCCCCCTCTAAGTCTACTCTCCCGCTCTCCCTTGCACCCTCCCCACTTTCTAGGCTACTCTCTGTTCAATTCTGATTCAATTTAGGGGTCAAATTTCTAATGACCTTCAGAACCATGTATAACACTGTCGCCTCCGTTTAGTGGTAACTACCGTCTCACCAAATCTGATGCTTCTATTGCTACCCCGTCTGAAATTTCCGGCAATTTCACTTCATATTAAAACGTTGCCAGCTTAACTAGAAATTCTGCAACCACTCTTCAATGGTACCTGAACTTTTTCCTCTAAACGCTGCTCTGCCGATTATTGTTTCTGTATCATATCGCCCAGTCGACGCCCACCAAGCTGTGTTCTGTCAGTTTAGTTTGTAACAACCTTTTCATTGAGAGGCTGTTTCAATAGTAGCTGTGTTCTTGCACACTTCTTTAACTGCTTTTCACATCAGGATTTTCAAAAAAAAAATTACCTGAAGCAAAGGTGTGGAGACTGTGAAAAAGCAGGGTGCAATTTCGCAACGATTCATAGGCCGAGTCTGTTAAGGTCGGTGTCAAATTGGCATACCGTCGCGCTGGTTGGGCTCAGTAATTGTAATTTTATTAATTGTGGTTAAGGTTTGGATGCGTCGTGGTGGAAACAGCGTGTTTACACCCTTTCTAGTGTGCTCCCCGAATGTGGGGAATATTCGGGAAACGGAATAGTAGCAGTTACTCGACTCGTAAATGAAAATATTCCAAATTATTCCGATTAACCGTTCGACTTGTGTTCATATATTTGAGTACTCACAAAGCCTTACAAAAAAAAAAAGGATTTCGCAGTACAGGAGCATGCATCTAGGAGAGACTGAACAACATTCGGTAGCTAACGTTTCCGTCTTCCCTGTCTTGCCACAGGTTCTCGCTGGTGTGTGCGTTTGTGACGAACGCCTACGTTCCAGCGGCAGTGATGAGCCTTCCGGACAACCTGGGGAACTCTGCTCACGACACGCTTCTAGTGGTGAACAAGACCAAAGATGTGAGGCCCTTTAATGTAGTCCGAGAAAAACAAAGTGCCCCTTTTTTTCCCATATCCTTGTTTTTGTTAATTCCGGAACTTCAGATTCGTTTGTGTTCATTAAGCTCACAGATTTGAAGTCATTTTGCATTGTATAGACACGAAATATGATGGCAAGCCTGCCTGTGTAAATAAAGCATGCCTTCTAGCAAAAATTGGTTGATAGCCAGTAGCGTCCTCATCTTCCATCTTTCACGCCCTCTTGCAGATTTTATTTTTTCTTCCAGCCAAACCCTTGGTGAATGATCTCGTAAACAGAGTTGATAAACATAAGCAGTGGTTTATTACTTCAGAAACTGTACAAGGGACACTGTTGCCAGGAGCGCATGTGACGGGTGATGGGTAAATGTTGGGTACAGGTGCCGTCATAAGCAATTGGAACAAGGATAGGTGAATATCACAAAATATTTGTCTTACTGGCTTTATGACAGCCATTATTGGTGTACACTAAGCTTTTTCTATCAGCGAGGGCTTCTTTAAACGAACACACCAATGCAGCCTGGGGGTTCCCGGAAGAATAAATTCCTGCAAACTTACGAGACCGTGGTCCAATTACTTTTGACGGCACCTGTACAGTTTGTAGTGAAGCTTAAGTGCTCATTCAAAAAAAAAGTAGAAGACTCACCGGTGACTGTCATCTCACCAGAGGCCCATAGACTATCAAACGTGCTGTTTTTGTCCTGTTTGAGCTACTGTCCGTTTTCTTTCTAGACTTGCTTCTCTTGTACAGCACAAGTGGGAGAGGGAAAGTGCAATTTCGAGGCACGGGATCACCGAGATGGGAGTGTGTGTCTTAGTTTGGATAAAACGGGAAAAACTTCAAGTTCTCAGTTGTTTTTGTGGAGTGAGTGGGGCAGAGGTTGTTCACGTTCACGGTTTCACGAGTTCTCCCGTCCTTCTAGGAGGTGGACAATCTCCTGGTGAAGAACTACGGACAGTTCAAGTCCCACTTTGTGCAGAGGCTCAACGGTGAGTCACACGACGTCTCTGGCAGCCACACGTCGCCTTAGGTTATGTTGGACAGTGATGTAACATTGTGTCTTATCTCTGGCTTCTCATTGTTGTCTTGCTTCTTGTTTCTCATTGTTGTCCTGGCACCGCATCGCTGTTAGTCGTCGAAAGGGCCGAAGCTGGTCTCAGCATGCCTCGTGTGTTGCTTGCACGTATATAGTCATGGAGAAAACGTAGAAATGCTTGGCTCCTAAAGAGTAAGAAATAGAAAAAAAAAAAAATGAAGGAAGCTTGCACAAACGCGCAAGACTCGCGTAACGTGTAAATCCACGATTGCAACTGATTTGCTTCTTCTTTGCTGCCACAGCGACCTTTACTTTATATTTGTCGCTATAAATGTGAGCTTCTTTCATTTTTTTGGAGGTGATAATTGGACATTACCTTAGAAGGGCATACGCTATGACGTCTCTTTCTTGTTCCGAGCAGTGTTGCCACGATTACGGCGAACGCTGGAGTCTTTCTCTGTTCCGAGCAAGTGCTACCCCGTATTACGTCCAATGCTGGAAATTTTTTTTGGCCAATCTTAACCAATCTCCCTAAGTGGGCATGCTTGGCTTGACATACGTGCGCCGGGGACGCTGGGCGGTCGCTGCAAGGCACCCGCTCACGAGCGCTAAGCATATTCTTGGTTTTGTTAACTGCTGGGCAGTCGCTGCAATCTAGGCCAATCTTTCTAATTGGGCATGCTTGTGTTGACTAACGTGCACAGGGGACGCTGGGCAGTTGTTGCGAGGCATGCACGCACGAGCTTTAGGCGTTTTCTTGGTTTTGTTAACTGCCCGGCGGGTCGATGCGAGACCCGTGCTCACGTGCACGTGCTCGGCAATTTCTTGGTATTTTTAACTGCGGACACGAAAATTTATGGTTTGCTAAACAGCTTCGCTGTTAGAAATGCAAGGGAAAAATTGATTTTTCCCCCAGTTTTCTTCTTGAGCCTCCTGAAATCGTCGGAAATTTCAGAATGGGTAGCAACAGAAGCGTCAAATTTGTTGAGGTGGTAGTACGACGAAATGGAGGCGACAGTGTTATACTACGTGGTTTCGAGGATCATTAGAAATTTGCCCCCTAAATTGAATTAGAATTGAACGGCGCCAAGTAATAGCAGAAGACTTTGAATGTCTAATCAAATATCGTCAAACAGTGAAATTGTCGTTTTGAACAAATAGAAACTGAAGTGCAAACTTTAGGCATGTTGGTTTTTGCGAACACTGTTATTTAGTGTGAATTAAATTTGACCTAAAAATCTATGGAAGTCAAGCTAATTCACATTAATTCAAATTTTTTCAAATTATTTGTAGATTTGGACAATACTTGAACTTTGAACTGAATGTTTCATTCAGAATGTCTGGATGGGGAAACATCAGAGTTAGCCGTTTTAATGTTGCACTGGACTGTTGCAAGCGAGTAGAGACTTGCGGTTATAAGAGGCAGCAAGCACATTTATACTTCTTTCTTGTTCCAGTTTGCACAGACCAAGTGGGTGACGACGTCTCGCGGATCATCACACAGTCTCCAGCCTTCAAGCTCAAAGATGTGGTCATTCCAAGTAAGGCAATAGTACTATATACCTTTCACGCGAATTAGAGTAGGGGGAGGTAACGCGTGCTTTCTATCTGTAATGAGGTGCTTCCAATTGAGTGTCGGCTGTTGACAGGTGTTTTTGTGGGCACCCGTCCTGTTGCTTTGGACCCCGGAATAGTTGTTGTGCCTTTTGGTGTTTAGTTAGCTGGTTGATTGCTGAAAAATATTCAACCATCTTGGCCAGATGTGCTTTGTTACTCTATTGTTTTGTTTGTTTTTAATCTTTGGCAGAAGAAATATGGTACACGAGTTTCAGCATTCAGCGTTTTCTCGGCTGCAAAAACGTCTTCGGGGGCTGGAATGGAGCTGAGTGACTAACCAAAGACTAGTTCTTTCAAGCTGAGCAATATTGTATTTTGTCCCTTTAAAGAGATAGACAACCGATTTTGGTTGAGCACATGCTCTTCATCTGAAATGAAAGGTCATCACTTGGAAGCACCCTCAACCAAAGCGATTTCCCTGGCATGGCCCTAAAACGTTTGAAAGTGGAATTTTTAGGCCTACCAGAATTGACTATGCGGCCGAAAGGAATGCTGGCAAACACGTCAGTGAGCCGCGCGGAAACATACTTTTGACTGTACGCGAGGTGGAAAGAGGTGTTTAAAAACTTGTTCCCAGCTAAAACAATAATAAAGTGCAGTCTCTAGTGTTCCTGTATGTGGTTTTTGAATCGCATATTGAAACTGACTGAGCTGTTTGTAAGCATTGTATATGTACGGTGGTGTCATGTGTAGACACTAAAATTTCACCACCTTTGAGATTTCGTAAAGTTTAGTGCCAAATTAAAATAATTTCCACCAATTTATTTAGAGATTCCTTGTGGTTACCCTGCTATGAAAAAATTCTGTCTTTCTTATGAGCGAGGGGACATGCAGTCAACAAAAAGTGGTTGGCTGCCCCCTTAGCCCTTTAACTGCCGCTGCCGAGATAACTCGTGAAACCACCCACGCGCACCCCCTGCTACTCCCGAGTATATTTGTGTTGCTTTTTAAACTAACTCCCTGCCACTCCTGAGGCAACTCGTGCGAAAAAACAATTGCATTCGTGTCCCGCCATCTATGAAGAGGTCACCCAAACACATAGAAGAACTTGTAAATTAAATTTAAGACAACAGATATAGCGCACGTTTTTACACCTGCAAACCAACTTACACTGAACGAGCATAAAAAAAAATACCCGGCAGGGGGTGAGGAGCAGTCAGAAATAACCCGGCAGTGAAAGGGTTAAGGGAGAACACTGGTCTTAAACCAAAAATGTTTATTTTTACAGTTATGATGATAAAAATTGGAGGACATAAGTAGTTTTTCATTCTGGTTGCAGATATAAGATTTGTTTTTGTGTAAAACAGATGCAGTGAAGTTTATTCGGATGATTATATTTGATTTCTTGACAGCTTTTGTAAGAAGACCGCTGGAGTGATGCAGCTGAACAAAGAACCAGTGAAGTGTGCGCAAATCAAGGAGTGCAATAAGACTAACATCATCATTCCACCTGGTCTGTAGCAGAAGTTACGACCGTTTGAAGTTTGGGCTTGGAAGGTGGGAGCCAGAAAAACTAATTTTGCCTTCCAAGCCCAAACTTCAAACGGTCGTAACTTCTGCTACAGACCAGGTGGAATGATGATGTTAGTCTTGTTGCACTCCTTGATTTGTGCACAGTCCACTGGTTCCTTGTTCAGCTGCATCACTCCAGCGGTCTTCTTACAAAAGCTGTCAAGAAATCAAATATAATCATCCGAATAAATTTCACTGCATCCGTTTTACACAAAAACAAATCTTATATCTGCAACCAGAATGAAAAACTACTTATGTCCTCCAATTTTTATCATCATAACTGTAAACATAAAGTTTTTGGTCTTTGAAAGGACCATGTGCCCCTTAAACCTTGAGCAGATGGCACTGCTTAACATGTCGTTCTGGCTTGCAGACGTGGAGAACCTTACCGCAGAGGTGAACAAGATCGATGCATCGGCAAGGCTGGCCAAGGAAGCAGTCAAGAATGTCAGCGACGCGATTTCCAACATCAAGAAGCACATCGACGAGGCTGTGAAGAAATGCAACAGGCAGGGTGCAACTAAAGAAACGTGCAATCAGATCGACGACCAGAAGAAGAAGGTGGACGTGGAGCTACCAGACGTACGTTACGTTCCCTGAATATAATTAGCAGTAGTTAACGTGCAATGAGTCATCGTTGTCAGCAACAGCCTACTAGGTCCACTGCAGGACGAAGGCCTCTCCCATTGACCGCCACCTGCTGCTGTCCTGTCCATTCCCATTCCCTGCCTCGGAATTTCCATATTTTGTCCCTCTATCGAGTTAATGGCCTTCCCCTTCTTCAAGCCTTGTCTCTCGGTATACACTCTGTCACCCCGGTGGTCCACTGGTTGTCATTTTACCTAACTACGTGTGCAGCCCATGTCCATTTCTTTTTATTTATTTGAATTATATCTTCTACCAGTGTCCTTCAATGCCTTTCTGGTCATGAAACTTCGCCGTCACGCTATGGGAGAGCTTCGTATGCTGCCGCGCCGTGGCGCTGGTGTTGATCGGAGGGCAGCCAGGGGCGTGGTCAGAGCGCGTTTGGCAGAGAACGGACCATGGAGTAAGATAAAACAGACGCTCGCTGCCTTATCAGCAGTGCGCTTTCACTTTACGGGTCGTGGGCCGCTCAGATTGACTTATCATGTTGTGAGTGGCGAAAAAATTTGGTGCAGACAGGCGTGCTGCTGCTGCGTTCTTGCCTGCCGGTCGGGCTACAGAGCAGCAGCGGCCGCTGATGTCCTCCGATCTGCGGTGGCACCCCTCGCGGTAGCCTTTGTCCCCGTACGAAACTTGGCCGGGAGTTTCATGACCAGAGAAGCATTGAAGGACTCTGCTTCTACTCTTGTTTTGTCCCTGATCCAGGAAACTCATTTTTTATCTCTAAGCATTACTCATATCATCTCAAGTCCTGTTGAAGCGACTTGGGCGAGGTTTATGCAGCAGCCTCCTCTGATGGTTAATGTGTGGCAAGGAGATCGAGCAGGTATCGATGTGTGAGGGGCTTTCAATTGTTTTGCATGAGTGGTCGCGCAGTTAAATGCGTGCGAAGTTACACCAAGCTTCCCATTATTTTGTTTTTGTATTTTATATGTCTTTATCATGCCAGCAGGACAGACAAAAATCCCTAGTTTTAGGTCTGCTGCACCCTACGCTTGGTCTTGTGAACATGTTCAAGTCCTACATAATAACTACATGCATGATAAGATTGCACATAATCAGTAATATAGTCTCGCAAAAAGGCGCGAGATGCTTGTTGCTGGCCCAAACAGCAGTTGCCTTACTGCACCATTGAAGAAAAAAAAGAATTGCTTCCGTTTGCGTATCTCCGATGAAGTGCCAAGTGTTTACAGCAAGGCACGCATGCTACCGGCTCTGTTTACCACATTGTAAACATTTGGGCAACCTCGATGACGCCCGTACTCATCTTTATACCGGGGAGAGTAACCCTTGTCTCAGATGTTATTGTATTGCGCCTTCGTGGTTGTTGTACTGTGGCACTAAAGACATAGGTGCAGACATGGCTCGAAAAATTCCGCGGTTGCTGCAGTAGCCTTGTTTGTCTCTTCTTGTGGGTGGGGTCGTCATTTTGCGGGCATTGTAACATTCCGTATACCCTGTCTATTGCTCCGTATATATGGAGGCTAGTGGGGAAGAGTATGTCCCAAGATGCGTTCTTTCCTGCAATGTGCTTTCGTTTTATTCCTTTATCTGGGCCTGTTACAACATTTGAAGGCCTGTTACTTCATGGCCCCATAACTCTGCTACTGTATGCGCAGAGGTGTGTTTTAGCTGTTTTTAAAGGAGGGGTGAATGGCTTTATTGCGTTGTAGAGGATTGGACCCTGTAGGCTCCCACAAGGCACGGCGTATATGGACACTGACGTGTGCTGTTTCGTTCTGTCAACGTTGCAGGCTTATTGGGGCTATACTGTCTTGAGGCAAGAGTGCCGTTGGGAAAACATTGTGGCTTAAAAGTCCCCGGTAGGCAGTATCTTATCTCTGATTGTGCCAGCGTGGAATTTGTTTTCGCGTCTGAAGCCGGGTTTTTGTACAGCTGTCGTTGGCTTCGCAAATTCAAAAGAGGTTTGGCAATGTACTAAGTAAAAATATAGCAGAGGTTTTGCTACGGCCATCAGGGTTACCCTTGTAGAATTCTAAGCAAGCATCAGTGAAAAAAAAGTTACGAAAAATGCAACCAAAATTAGCGAGCCTTTGGGTTAGAAGCTTGTGGTCAAGACTGTTTTCAACCGGTAAAAAAAACTTTAAAATATCTTCTAGCTCAGCTGTCGAAAGCAAACATCTCCTTATGTACATATTTTTTGCAGTAACTGAAAGCTTTAAAAAAAGCTGTGATAGCTGTTAGGGATTTCAGAACTGCGTGAATTTAAAAACAGCACTGCACCAGGTTGAAAAATAACTTGCATATAATTCTAGTTGTATTTTTGCTAGGAGATGTGTATCTATGAGGGCTTGTAGTGGGTTTAAAAAATTTGCAATTTACCCTCTGCATGCAAGGAAATGACTGCGATAGCTGTATCAGCTTCGGGCAGTGTGGCAAAAATGTTACGGCAAACTTCAAAGATAGTGATGTAGCTGCATTTTTTGCTGCAGTTGTAACTTAGTGGAGTATATTTCTGATGACTATTATGGTGGTGACACACAGGAATGGGAACGCAGAATAGACGTACCGTATTTGCACGATTCTAACGCGCCCCTGTAATGCACAGGTAAGTTTTCTCATAGAAATCTTGAAAGGTATTTTAATCTGGAAATAATTTACAAAATAAATATGCGCAACAGCTGGCAAAGGAATGCCATTAGAGAAATGCGTATGCCAAAATTTACTCGCGTCATGTCGACGCATTGTTTTGTATAGGATTGAGTTGCATGTTTGTGTCCACTGCGATGCTGCTGGACATTTTGAAGTCGATTTCGATTTCGTGCCATATTGTAACGTACTCACAAATTTGAAAGTTGCTTTCAGTGAGAAAATATGTGCTTTAGAATCGCGCAAATACGGTACGCCTGGCTTTGGGCTGATATAGACCGCTGCCATGGTGACCATAGTAGTCATGATCATCAGATACTGAATTAAGATTGCCATCAGGTAGCAAAACTGGCGTACTTATGGTATAATTACAATAATGAAGCTAATTAATGATTGAAGCTAATGGAGGATTAGCCTAGTTCAGAAGCATGCTGCTGTTTGTGAGGACGTTCGCATTTACATCATGTCTTGAAGTCGTCTTTGTGAATGCCATGTAGCCACAGGAACTACTGCTGTAAAATGCTGTAGCATCACATTTGATTTAGAATGGCAGTTCCTGGTTTCTTGGTGAAATGTGCTTTTTATTGAGAAGAATAATTGAAATGTCATGCTAAGCGCCTATCTTTGATGAGTGGACCATTACTGACACTCCTTATGTGCTGTTTCTTTCAGTTGGACAAGAAGCTGGGTGCCATCGAGAAGGCAAAGAAGGACCTCGAAAGCCTCAACATTGACGACCTCAAGAACAAAATTAACGAGGTACGTTACAGCAGGTGGATTAGTTCCACTTCTTCTTTTTGGTATCTAATGTGTTGTTTCATGCAACATCCGATGAGGCTCTGAGCTAGCATTTAGAAATGGATGTTAAAGAGGCCATGAATATAAAATGCAAGTTTGGTTCATTCAAAAGATTGCCTCGTTAGAATAACACGGACACCACTTTAAACGTAAACTTCGCTCAAATAAGCTGTATAATTAGTAAAACAGGGAATGGTCATGCTGACCCACTAGCTTACTTCCCGCACTAGAATCTATGACGTAAAATGTGCAGCTGTGCGATTGGCTGAGGCCGGCAGAAGCAAACGCAAGTTAGGCAGGAATTGTGAGCTTGCAGAACGAGCTATTTGCGCTTAAATTTAATGCATACTCTTATAGCAGTTAAGAATCGGCGGGGCAAATAATGAAAGTTACGAACGAACGTGTAAACAGCAAACAACTTAGTGCGGCACTTTGCCAGCTGACACTGCCTAACACAGCCGGCGGACACGTTGGTGTTGTCTGGCACAACACTGACCAACTGACAACCGGTACGGCCACTTACGTGACCATATTTGTCTGTCATAGCTTACTATCATTATCAACCATAATAAAAATACGGCAGGTATACTGGTACTGTCAGAAGCAAAGTGCGAACACTGGACTTCAGCTGTATTGCAGCGCCATCTACGAAAGTGGTAGATAAAGAATATAACCAAAAAGCCGTCTGTGAGATGGTAGCTGGCCTGGTGAGCATACTATCTAAAGTTTTAAGGCTCTGCCCTGGATACGTCATTGCCGACGTCACGAAGCATGTGATTTAGCGGGAGAATCGAAATTTTAACTTAAATTGATTAATTTCTCGGTGAATAACGTATCGTTTGCTGCCGGACAAGCGCCGGGGGCGCTATTACAGTGGCTAGAATAGGAAAGTGTGATGACCGTGCCCTCTCTTCGGTGACGCTGTTGGAGAAATTCCAGGTGGCGCTGTCACACGCTTACATGTTCGCTGCGACGGCCGGCGAAAGGGGTACGAAAGTATTCGCGCGCAGCACCATTCAGAAAGCCTTTTTGATAGCTATTCTACGTGCTCGCGCAAATTGAGATACAATGAATGTCGTATCTTTTAAGAACTACTACAATCGAAGTTTACAACCGACTGGGCGCGCTTTGACAGCCGATATAGCCGGCTGGCTCTGACACTTATGAACGCAAATCAGAGAATTGCGGACTGGCAACTGGTAAATGCATTTTATTTTTGACGTGCTCGTTACAAACAAACAAAAATTGCTCACTTTTGGTGAATTTCTCATGATTCGTTCAATTACAAAGGCTCGGAGCCATCAACTTTCTTTGCTCAATGGGCCTTGCCTTTCGCTGCTAGTTCTTATTAATGTGTGAACAAATCCAAGAATTTTTTCTCCATTGTCTTCGTAAAAGCGTTTTAGACCTTCGATTCTGCGTTACGTGAGGCAATTGATCTTTAAAGTGCTTCTTCCTTTCACGATGGGTGTCATGCCTTCTCCTTTTTCAATGCCTCGTGTAAAAGTGCAGCTAGAGGACCAAAACGAATTTGATAGTCATGGACAGGGAGAGTGGCAGACTTCTTCAGTATGTCAGATGCTTGTAAATGCTTCCAATGTCCGGAAGGGTACATGTACGGGCTTTGGCTTTATCCTGCGCAGTGCGACACACGCTGTAAGCCACTGTGAAGGGCGACACTCAGGTGAGTTTCCCCCATGTTTCCGAAGGTCAAGTTCTTCACAGAAAAGGAGCATGGGGTTCTTCAAACTCTGCACTCAAAGAGGCGGAGTCACCATCCTTAGCGTTTTTATTGCTGGGTGGGGCCGCGGTGGTGCGCTTCTCGCTTGACACTTCCTGCGCGGGGAAGTTGTTTCGGCTGTACTTCGGAAGATTGGGAAATTGCGTGGGCACAGCTTCCGGGGGCAATCGAGGCCCTGCCCCTGTAGGATTAATCTTCTCCGTTCACGGTATGTTCAATGTGCCGGGAGATTTACCTTACGTCGAAGTGTAGCTCGCACATAGCGGTGTTTTCCTTGAGCCGCTTCTCAGTACGTGGTATTGCTCGCATCGCCACTGCGCCAATATAGACGTGCGTCTTCGGAACGCCAAACAACAACAGTTTCTTTTTGCAGGACTTGTACACCGTAGAGCGGCCCGGCACAAAATTGTGGCTTCTGCTTTGGCGGCAGTTTAAACCTGCTACGGCACAGGAAAACAAGCGGTGTTCTCTCTGGTCAAAGCAGCAATTGCATTGCAGACGATCTGCGCTATAAAACACTAAATCTTTCGAATAAAACAAGCTTGTATTGTGTCTTCGTGGCCGCTTTAATGAAACACAGCTGTAACTAGGGGAACTCGTGAGGGCTGTGCAGTTCCCACCGGCCACATTTTTGCCGAAAGTTTGTCGTTGACATTAGTTAACTCTTTCGTTTTTTTTTTGTTCGAGATTAGAACTGATTTTGAATTGCTTTAGACGCCACAGGACATTGTCTTGCATGTACGATGCCTGGGTTGTAAATATACTCGTTGAGAGGAGAAACTAGCAGAGATGTTGCATGGATCGTAAAAACAGAAGTTAGAGGAGGGAAAAGAATAAATGTGCTGGTTTAAATGTTCTTTGTTTTTTCTGCGCATTCCAAGCTCAGGGGTTTTATTAGGGCAGAGGATAGTTGTTTTAATTAGCTTCCTTGATAAAGAGCTGGTGATTGAGACCGGCATTCAAAATTGCCTGTGTTTGTCAGACATTTCAATGTCCATGGCTTTAATGGAACAACGAAAGGCAATCTTAAATTAAATTACAAAGCCAAGGCTTTCTTTGCTGCATGCACTTATAATTTGGAGTGGTATGATTAGTGAAATTGTGCAAGCGCTTTGGGCTCAGCTGTAGCTTGTGATGAAATGCTCAATTTCGTATTCTCATGTGGTTGCTTTCCTGACTTCCACTTGTTTCCCCAGGCCCTGGACACAGAGAAGCGGAAGAAAGACGTCATGGACCGAATTAAGACAGTCTCCGACAGTGAGTATCGAGGCCTAAATACTTGTTTACAATGGACCTTTGTCGTAGGTTAATTTCAGTTCATTTCGGTCAGAATTGTGCAGGAACTGCTGGCTTGCTAAATGGGGTCTACATAGTGGGCATTCGCGTCCTGGGCAAGAACTTCTGCTCAAATACTTTTAAGTGCAAAGCACTTTAGGGGCTCCTCCTTGTCGTCGTAGCTCGCTGTAGCGCTTGACGTCAAGTGACTGCTGCAATCAGGCGGCGCAGCGAGATGACAGACCCAAGTAGAGCCCGGCATACCATCGTAGGGTGTTGCACAGAGGCTTCGAAAGCCAAGCGGTTTATATAGTCACAACCGTTCGAACCTTGTGAACCGCTGGCATTTGTCATACATCTCCCCGTTGTTTAGCGCAAAGAAAACTGCAGGTACCTTTGAGGCAAAATATGCATTATTAAACGGCAGCGCCCGCGTTTATTTAGTTAGGGATGCTCGTTGGGTTGGTTTTTATGATAGTAAACGAAAATGTGGCAGTGCAACGCTGGCTCGGCGGAAGGAAAGCAAGCACAAAAAGTACAGAACTCCCACTGGCGCAGTTTGAGGCAGGGGGCACGCGAGCACTGCGAAGGCGGGAAATTTGAATTGCATTGGGTGGTAGCAGTGAGCAGAATAACGTGCCACAGCCCATTATGGCGAATCACTGCTTCGGCACTTCCGACAGCTTTCACGTTGAGTGGAACGGCTTTACTTTTTTTCTGCAATGGCGACAGCCTCTCGTATAATCTGTGCTTCGATTGGGTGGGTGGTTGGGGTTGGTGATCAGAGTGCAGGGTTTAATTTTCTTTGAATGTGCAGCTCAAGTTTGTTTATCGTGTTGGCTGAACCTTTTGCCTAGTGGAAGCTGCCACCCTGGCATTAATTGGCCTAATTGTTTTCTCTTTGCAGCTTAGTGTGTTAGTTTAGGCTTAGCCTAACAATATGCGTAGCAGCTTAGGCTTAGCACATTACCGTCTTTGTTTGCTTGAAGATGGCCGCTGTGTCTCAAACATTTCTGCCGTATCGCCTGAGTGCTCGTGACGGCCGAAACATTTATAACTCTGCGTAGAGGAAACTTTCAGATGTACAGTTGAAGAGCGCTGTTCCCAACAGTGTTTAGGTTTTAATGCAAGCTAGAACTCGTGGCAGAGTTAACGTCAGATTCTGACACCGTGTGAGCAGTTTTCTCATATCACAAGGTTATCGTTGCAAGTTTGTTCTACCCGTTCTCTGGATGGAATGAAGTAGCAAGCACCAAAGACGACAGATTTTGTAGTGTTGTGAAATGTGGACGGGAATTGTTTTTCACTAGTAGCTGTGAGGCCTTTATTTGTATTGCAACACCCCATCTCACTAAAAAGGGCAATGCAGTTGCCCATTTTCAGTTCAAATTATTGGCCTGTTTGTATTGTAATGCAGATGAGGGCAGTATTTCTTTAGCTGTAGCTTACTTCATAAAGCGTTTAATAAGCAAAAGTGTTTTGTTAGAGCAATTAGCATGCAATTTGTGCATGTGTGAACTACCACCATGCATTTTCCAAGATGTTGGCTGATCGTGGAACTTTTTGTTCAAGCGCTTACGAAAGACCAGAAAAATAAGGGAATTTGGAGATTGAATTTCGGTAGGCACTGCGATGTTGATGTGAGACAGTTTTTACGGTCCAGGTGACAATTTTCTCCATGATAGTAATGCTAAGAAGAGTCATATCTGTGTTGATCATCACTGTGTGTTCCTCTTTGTGGCACATTTCCTCTGAGGTGACTGAAATTGGGTAACTGGCCCACACAACAACTCCCATAAGCAACATCTTATAACAACTCCCTATAGCATCCATACAAAGCCGCAAGCTCTTGAACCCCAGCGCACTACAGGGCACTGTCCTCATGTACTTTCTTCATCTGTTCATAAACACTGCACCCCCTCATACAGGAGAGGGGGAAAATGAGAGGGGGTAAAATGGGGGGTAAAACCCCATTTTACCCCCTCTCTGGATTTATTCCCTCCAGGAGAGAGTGTAAAAACCCCTCTCCTGTAAGAGGGGGTAAAACAGAGGAGGGGTAATACAGGGTTTTACCCACTGTTCTACCACTTCTTTACCCCCTGTAGGAGTGGGTAAAACAGGGTTTTACCCCATTTTACCCTATCTTTACCTCCTGTAAGAGGGGGTAAAGCAAGAGAGGGAATTTTACCCCCTCTCCTGTTTTTGAAATAAGTTCTCCCTTCGCATGTTAACACTGCGGCCAGATGAGTGTCAACTACAATGTCGCTGCAAGCACGTTTCTTCTTTCTCCCGTGACCCACAGAGATCGTCACGAAGCTGGACGAAGTGGGCGCGACGCTGCAGACCAACAGCGAAAAGCTAGACCTCAACAACATCACCAAGCCCGGCCAACTAGACACAACCTCCATCCGCAACACCTTCCAAGAGGCCGCTCCGTACATCGGCTACTACGGCTACGCCACGCTCGCCATCGCCTGCATCCTTGCCGCCATTCTCGTCTTCTACGTCCTCGGTCTCCTGTGGGGCGGCTGCGGCTCGCGCGAGGGCTCGTGCCACCGCAAGACCGGCGGGAGCTGTCTGACGACCGGCGCGGTCCTCTTCATCCTGGCCTTTTTCATCCCGATGCTCCTGTCGACCGTTCTCCTCTTCGCCGGGATCGCGGGTCAGCGAGGAGCTTGTGACGTTGCGCGGAACCCGAGCGTGGCGTTGAGTTCAAGCGGCTGGCGAGCTGGGCGTCGCGATCGTGGTTGCCGCCGTCGGCACCGGTCAGCGAAGATGCCCTCGGGGAGATTCTGGACCGGTTCGGTCAGTGCCGGAACCGGTCGTACAGCCTGTTCCACCTGCTGGGCCGCGAGGTGCTGAAGAACCTGACGCACCAGGCGGCGTCGACGGACTGGCTCTGGGGAGACGGGGACGTGGGGATCAACATCAACGACGGGGCGCAGGAGTTTGAGCAGGCTATTGACGGCGTCAACGTGGAGAACATTGTGCCCCAGGATCTGAAGGACAAGCTGGCCGAGCTTTCCAAGGCTAAGGTGAACAGACGGGACCTGGAAGACCTGAAGGCGGAGGTGAGTGTTTTGTGTGGCTCAGTGTAAAAGTATAGGTAGTATTCATTGAAAAGTTTAGCTGTCAATTCCTTTGCTTGGCAACACTAGAAACGGCCACAGACATGGCTGCTGCGCCCACATGCCGAAGAAAAAAAACACTGGCGTGCGTCGTCTGCTCCATTTCAACCCGATTCTCAACGATGGTGTCAACAGAGATGTTTTTAATCGCACTCACAATGGACTCGAGGCATTACTTTGTGTTCAGTTTGGTAGAGTGTGGAACGTCCAGCAGAAATCGTGTGCTTAGCACGGATAAGTACCGCCATCCCGCGGAGCTTGACGTAACCAGTGACGGCGCACTCACATGGTTGCCTGCATGCGTGCATTGCCAGTGAATACAAGCCATATCTGTGCAGTTCTAATCAACCAGATTTAGGGGAAATCCCCAAGGTGGAGTGAGTTTCTGCTAAGGAAAGTTTGACATCCACCTCAATGCAGCCGTATGGCTACAAAGGAAAGCTCTACAGCTTTCTAGTGATTTCTAGTTCTAGTTCTAGTTCTTCTAGTTTCTAGTTTTAGGGATTAGGGAACAATGTTGCTGCAACCGCGGTCCAATTGAAACACTCAGTCCCTGCTTAATTTAAGGGGGGACATGGTTCTTAAAACTATTTCTTTTAATTTTCAAGTAAACTCGGTGAAACTTGTCAGTATTTCTGCTTATCCCCCTCTAATTTCAAATACGCCATTATTTTTTGAGTCAGTCAATTATTTCCTAAGACAGTTTAAGATAATTAGTATTTTTTTGAGGAACAATAGACGAAAGAGTGTTAGTCATAAAACTGTAATCCTTTTTTCCAATACTATGAATACTGGTGAATGCAATTAGGGAATCTGTTTTTGGTGCACCACTTGGAACCAATTTTACAGGTCATTGAACTTTGGTGGTGCCAGTGGCAAGGAACCATTTCAAATGCCCATTTCAAACACCAAGGTAAATGAGCTGCAAAATTAGTCAAAACCGCTTCTATTATTGCATTCAGCAGTGTTCATAGTATTGGAAAATATAAGTATTACAGTTTTATAATTAAGACTGTTTTGTCTATTGTTCCTCCAAAAATTACTGCTTATCTCTAATTATCCAGGAAACTAATTGACTGACGGAAAAAAATAAAGGCATTTTTGAAATCAGTGGGAAAAAAGCAGCAAGACCAGCAAGTTTCACAGGGTGTACTTAACAATTAAAAGAAGCTTTTTTAAGAGCAGTGTCCCCCCTTAATGCACATAGTCGCACAGCTGTACATCAGCCACTGTCGATGTAGTTTTTACCGCACATAGTCGCATAGCTGTACATCGGCCACTGTCGATGTAGTTTTTACCACCTTGGGGTGGTGCTCAATGATTTCTGTTCTTTGTGACCTAACTATCAGAATCGGTTTGAAATAAGGGTCTTAGAAGACTAAACTCATTTGTTCAAAACGTGGTCATATAGCGGTCTCGAACCGTAATTGTGTGGATCCATTTAGGTAGTTGCGTTTTCCAACATCCCCAAGTTGCTCCTACATCTATTCCAAAGGCTTTTCTGGATTGTTTTGAATTTGCCCACGCTTCCTTTCCGTCCTAGATCAACAAGACCCACCTGAAGTTCAACTTGCAAGAAACCTTGCGCAAGATCGACGAGTTCAAGTCTGACCCAAAGGTCCAGGATGTAAGCCTCTGCTCTTTCTTTTTCGCCAAGCTTTTCCCAGGTCAGGCTGTCGATACGGGGTAAATGTAAATGTGCATTAAAGGTGCTTGGGGCTGCACTAAAAGCAGTGCGGCCACACTTTGTTCAAGCAGGCTGTACTGCTTGCGTAGTGCCCAACGTCGGAAAATCGTTGCAAGTTTATGAGCGAAGCAGGAGGATGACAGATGAGGAACTTTGTATTGCGAGTTCAGGAAGGGTGAACTACTTTTGTCATACCAAACGTCGATTTTTGCAGCAGCACGTTACAAAATTGCAAGAATGCCAAGAGTAAAGTGAAAAGCAGCTGAAAAAAATGTCCACTTGAGAAACCAGAGATGCTGTAATATTTTAAAGCCATAACGGCAGCCGTTTCCTTTGAGCTGCTCTCTCTCTCAGTGTTTAAAAGGGAAAGGAAAGAGGTTTCAGAACTAAAAGAAATTTGACCTCGAGCAAATTCGCACCGAAGAGTTCTACGGATTAAGTATTTTTGGAATGCCTAGAATAGAAGAGGCACCAAATAAAATGCAATACTTGGAGGGCACCCAAGCACCTTTTACGGTTTGTGAATGCAAAAGCGATAATGTCCGCAGTAATGCCTGAATGAGGGGCACTTTTGGAGTGCATTTTTTTTTTAAGTATATTTTTTTGGACAGCGATGGGCATGCTTGTATATGACACGAGAGATAGAAAAGCTGGTATAAAAAGGACTAATCGAGCAATGCTCCGGCAAAAAAAAAAATCACGTTTATTGACACAATATCAAATTTCTTAAAATGAGAGGCAGTTGTTTTGATACAGTGCTTAGAGAAAAACTTGTGTTTTCATTACCCAGCTTTTAGTATCACAGCATTTATAGTACTGCTACAACGAAGTCCCAGCCCCAATAAAATTATTTATGTCTAACAGGTAAATATTCTGATGAAGTAAACATAAAAAGAGTGACTTGCTCTGTTGTAGGAAGTTTGCATGGTAGCGAGGATGCTGTTTGTCTGAAATTGAGTGGCAATGGGCCCAGTCGCAAAACTTGCTTGTCCGGCAGCCTACCTTTTCGACGTTCAAAAAGAAAAGAAGCGAGCTTCTGTTTAGGGTCTGCTGTAATTGCCATGTGTGCTGTTTTTGTCTCCGCATTTAAGGTTAAGCCAGACCTGGAAAGCGTGACCAAAGAACTCAAGGACTTGGAGAGATTCGTCAAGGTCATCGAAGAGCAAAAGGTGAGTTTTGTTAACGGACCCCTCCTTTACCGTGCCTGTTCAAATCAGCCATGAGTGACTGATAATTTCCGTCCTCGATTTTATCTTATCAAAGCCATTCCTAGTGTAGAGCCCATCTATCAGGATCAAAGTACCATGTTTGCACCATTCTAACACACACCTAAAGGTAGCCTTAAAATTGGCACGCATGTTAAAATCTGGCTCAAAGCCCATATTGGCTTTCAGTGTTGCTCACTTTCATTTTAATGCCAGCAGGAGCTGGATAAGCAAGTTTATGTAGCACAAGGAATTTTGCTGCCATATTTGCGTGCATCAGGTGAAATGTCTTCTGCCTGGCAAGTAGTGTCGTGTCGTTTACATCTGCATGGTATGGTCGGCTTCAATTTTTTAAATTTTCTTTTCTTTTTTTTTGTGAATTTTTGTAAGTACACTGACGTGCGTGTTACATTCGGGGGCACGTTAGAGTCGCGCAAATACGGTAGCCTTCCTATGTATAGTGAGGCCGTTATCTTCGAGGCAAACTTGCAGGTATTGTCGCTGGTGCGTTAACTATGTCGGTACGCAGCTAGGCTTTGTTATCTAAAGAGTGTTCCCCACAGGGACTTGAGGGCAACCCTATCATATCAGGACGTGAAAAAAGAAGCACAGGAGGCGTTCCTCAAGCACCTAGTAGACGGTGTATTGGGGAGAAGCGTGTCGCCACAACTAAAATAGCTGGTGCAAGTTTGTGGCAGTCGATAGCAAGTTCTCAGTAGTGCAGCACTGTGCTAACTCCACTTTTGAAACACCTTTTGAGCTTGTTCAAGAGCTAATCTGGATAAAAAGGAAACGCTTCCCGGTGTTCCCAGCGTGCCAGGCTGGTTGAAGTTCCGCTTGCATAGACGCTGGAGCAAGCTTTTCCTCTGGTGCGTTCTGGTGGGAAACAGATGTAATCGATGCCCACAACTGATGATAATGATCATGATGATGATTTCGATAACAACGATGATGGAATTTCGCTATCTTGTCATTACGTGATTATGTATTTTTGAGAGCGCAGTGTCTAGAGGGCCTTCCGACAACATTTGAATTTTTAAGACTAGGCTGGCATAGAACAGATCATCTTTTGTTGTGGTGTGCTGGTTCAAGTTCAGCTCCTGCCTCGTTTATTATTTTTTTTTCATCTTTAGTTTCCATTATAATTTTAATGGCCCAGGTTAATTTTTGGTGTTTTAAATGATTATTTCTGTTTGTTAGGTTACGTTACGATGCGTAATGGAGGACCTTGGCATGAGTTTTTTATGTGTGGGTGTGAAGGGCTTGTAGTACTGTCTGACAGCGCTCTACGCAGTCTTTTGAGAAGGGCTCCGTATATGCGGACTGGAGAGGGAATTTCGTTAAGTGAAGTCATGCTGCATTCTGCTGTTCCAGGAAGTGCTGTTGCCATCCCTAGACAAGGTGGAAGGCCTTCTGATGATCGGCGACAAGGATTTGCACGTAAGTTGGCCGGCCGTTTCTAGTCAATGGAAGAGGATGATGACCTTACTGAATCCACGAATAACACCCGTGCTGCACAAGCAATTGAAAGGACATTTGAGTTGAATGCTTCTTGAAATTTCAAATGTCATTTCGAACTTGGAGGAGGATCTACACGACCAATTTCAGAGGCAGTTGAAAGTTTTCGCGTTCGCCCGCCATGTTTTGATGTCACCACTGATGCCCAATTCTTTTCTCGTAACTCGTCGAAAAATGTAATTTTAGAATTAAACTGGGCCAAACAACAACAACAACAACGCTATTATTAGTGATGGAATTGATAACAACCTTCATACGGTGCACAAAGTGGATTGGGATTTTTTTTCTTTCTTTTTGCACTGCAATGTTGAAAGTACCAAGTTACCCTGCAATCGTCGATTGAGGAATAGAAAACAAAAAACAAGTGAAAAAACTATTAAGAGTGGGCTCTTTAAAAGCCAAGTTGTACTCGTAAATAAATATTTTTGCAAATACAGCTTGCAGAAACTGCGCCCTAGTTACAAGCATTCGCATTTTGAAGGCCCTTGAGAACTCAAAGGTCGTTAGTGGTGCTCCTTTGACTCAAATGGCATTTCAACCAAATGCCTTTGAAAAATATCGTGTAGCAGCTCGGAGCTGGCCTCTTTGGTTAAATGACATTCGATTCAAAGGCCTTCGAAATGCCCGTTTAGCAGGGGTATAAGACAGTCTTTGAAGGGGATATTGGAGGTAGCTTTCCTTTTTGAAGCTAAAATATCTTTGGTGATCATGTTTGTTGGGAAGAACTGATCAGTGATCTTTGGTTGCAAGTCAATGAACCTGTAGCCTGGTCCCAGTGTGTGAAGGGCACACTGCTCGGGACATTAAAAGAAGGCCATGAAGACAACTTACAACTTCATTCCTTTTTAAATATTGCTTTGTTGGAATGAAATTCAAGCCAGTTTTTGGGCACAAACTTCAGTTTAGTAAATTATATCATAAACAAAATGGAAGGCGGGGGTGGTGAGTCACTACATACTTTCCTGCACTAACTTGCGATGTCAGAAGCCTTTGGGCAATTAATTGTCTATTGGTGGGAAAACCAACTGCAAAATAAAGAGGGATTTTGGGCTTCAAGAACAGACAAACTGGGGTAAAAGAATGAAATAACCTTATTTTTCAGTTATGCAATCAATAATAAATAACTACACTACGAAACTTGCCCAAAACAAACAATTATTCCGGGAGCTGACTCGAGACGTAGCGCCATCTCAGGGCGACTCTCAGTTACAAAGTGCCGACTTTAGCGTGACTCCTGAAGAATTTTGCTCTTTGCTTTGACGGTGATAACCAAACCTTTCCTGTCTGTGCTGGCCTAAGTATTGAGTTTCAATAGCCAGGCCCTGGTTGTTGATTTCAAGCCAAATACTAACCTCCTAAGCTTCACACGTAATCTGGCCTAAGAACAATTACTCACTAGCTTTTATTAGTTAATTGGTGATAGCCCGTCCTATTGTTCCTAGTGCAGCATGCTTGCTAATGTGGCGTCGGCGTACTAACTGCCCCGTTTAATCCTGAAATCGCATGCGCTAGCCACAAGCTTCACATGATAAATGGGAACTGAGGGGGAGGGGGCAGTTTGGGTGAAATTTATCCCTCAGGAGCTAAGCGGTGAGGAGGTGGATTTTCCCGGGCAATTTATTGTTTTTGCATTGCTCGAGATAAGATGCCAAAAGCATAATCAGTGCTCCTTCGCTTATCATCAGAGATGGGGAGGGGCTGTGCCGTAGAAATGAACAAGTTTTTGTTTGGTGTCATCGCATTTTGTGATAAGAAGCCGCAGTTGCAACACGAAAGTTCACTTGTTTGTTGAGTGTGATTACAGCTAAACCTCATTGTAAGAGACAATCAGGTATAAGACTATTCACCCACACGGATGGCCATTAAATTGACCTCTTTTATAACAGACATTGGTAGTAGAAGGTAGTTGGATAATAAAGGACAAGTTATGCTTGAATTTTGGTCATCAAGCTCACTTGTAACAGACATTCTAACTTTAAATGTGGTGCCACCAGTCACTAACTGCAGTTGCGCCCATTGTGTAATCCAAGGGGACGAAATTTATTATAACTTCAGCAAACACCCAGTGGTTCATTCAGCTATGAAACGATGACGATAAGCCGTGCAAATAGAAATGCAACGTACAGAAGGGGTTAAAACTTACCACCATGCGTACGAGTGCGACCGCGCATGCGGGCTTCTGCGCAAGCCAGGATTACCGGGAGTGCACAGTGGGCTCTCCCAATCACATAGCTCCCAATCAAGAAGCATCACAGATGTTGAGTCCTGCAAGCAAGACGGATAGCCAGAGCACACAGTGGAAGAAGCTGTGCGCTCTGGCTGTTCATCAGGCTTGTGAACACGACATCTACGATTCGACATCTACGATTCATCTTCCACAGACAGTGAAAGAAGAGGAAGCTTATAGTAGCTGTTGTAAAACGCACTGTAAATACAGTCATAAAGAAAACAGAGTCAGAACTATTTCATAAATTCTGGGGGCAAAACATGAACTAGAATAAACCTTTTGCAGCATACTGTAGCATTCTTTTGAGCCTATTTTAATCGTACGATGCCCACATTGAACTATAGGTTGATCAAGTAGTGAAAATATGGTTCCCTGCTTGTAAGAGAACTCTCATATAACAGACAGAAACTGCTCCCCAGTACGTGTCTCTTATAAAGGGGTTCAACTGTATGTATCGGACTTTGTGATTTCACCTTTTCTATTATTTATTCTGTTTAGAAGGGTTTTGCCCTTTCAGGATAGAAAAAAGAAGAATCTCTCGCCCGCGGTTTATTGACCCTGACCTAGTTTTGTTTGTCCTCCTCCCTCCCCTTGCCCATAGGCGTACGCCTTGCAACTGGTGGAGAATGCCACGCGGCAGCTGCAGCAAGACGTGCGGCAGCTCAACGAGACGGCCCGCAAGTACAAGGACAAGTTCCTCCAGCTGGTCAACTACTTCGCCAACCACACCAGGAAGCAGGTGTGTTGACTCCCTCCCTCCTCATAGTCCCCATGCATCAAAAAGTGGCCCTAGGATTGGTCCACTGTTTTGGACTGACTGACTGAATAAACTTTATTGAAGTAAAGATGGAGGAAAGGGGGAAGGGGAGAAAAGGATGGGAGAATCACGGGAGGAACCCCTTGTCCAGGCTCCAGATCCGTTACAGCAGGGAAGCAGCCGTACCCCACAGGGATCTATCATCTCCCCCCTCCTATTCAATGTCACTGTTTTGGATTTTCCACGCAGTGGCGCCATCTGTTGGTGACAAAACAAACCATACAGCGGGCCTCGCCGCTGTACGACCTGGGCGAAAAATGATATTTGGGTGCTTACATAAATTTGTTGCGCCCAATGTGTTCAACCATGCAGGTGTTTTGTATGCATTCGAAGCAAGAGTAGTAAAAAAATGTGACCGTGTGGTCAGCAAGATGCGTCGTTGCCTGCGCATTGTTTGCCGAGTGTCATCTGCATACTTCTGGTGGCAAAAAGAGTTAAAAATTCAGTTTGACAGCTTTGCACATGCTTGCAAGGATTATATAGAGCCACTTGATCAGCTACTGGATTAGTTCTGGCGTACGGTGGGCCATAGGCCGAGCGACAACATCAAATTTAGTACTTCAGGACGAACCTATATTGCACCGGAGTGCCCGCACGAGGCAGTTGGGCAGGCGCAGAAACAAACGCAGCATAAAAACCGGAGTTAAGAAAGCAATAAGTAACTTACAAAAGCGCAAAAGTAAAAACTTATGCACCTTTAAAATAAAGTTGAACGTTAAATACCCAGTTTGCATAATTAGTGTGTTTTTGGATAGTGCTTGTGGTGGCCGTGGTGGTGCCACTGTACGCATGATCCAAAGTTGGGGGGGGGGGTCCAGGTGCGAGTCGTTTTTTGAGGCATAGTTTCGCAACTGCCTACATCGAAGAGCTCTGGTTACAACAGCTACTGCTGTTGCCTGCTTAGTCATAAACTTGCTAATGTAACTAGTGAACTGGCATTGCTTCTTTCCTGGTGCTTGGTGAGCATCTTCAAAGGCAAACTGCACTCAAATTTCTGAAAAGGTTAAAAATATTGTCCTTTAGCAGTACGTGTAAAAAAAGGTGGCAACGGAGGAACTTGGCGTTTGCAATTGGGATGAGCCATTACTTCTCACTAGTGTGACAAGTGATAGTGGATGTTTTCAGAACGGGAAGGGAAAGATGACTGCCAGTGGTCAGGTACAATACTAACCAGTTGGTACCAATTGTGGTGCAATACTAACGCATAAAAAGATGAAAAAGAAAAGCATTTTTACTCAGTTGTCACTACTATTTCTCCATTGCTGCACTGCTTGGAAAATGGGAAGGAAAGATTGTAAACACCAGTTGTCTTTTTTTTTTTTAATAACCTTTGTTTGTGTTAATGAAATTGTTGTTCCGTTTTATTCTACAGGACCTCAAAACTAAATTGCAGTGCTAGAAATATCAGTTTACAAGGGTTGCAGGGCCCTTTTAAGGGCCTCATCACGCTGGCAGAAGTAAAATGCATTGTCTTCAGTGAGAAATTGTCAGAACATGATTAAAACACCAGCTACATTGCTTTGCTTTACCTTTAGATGTTTTGTAGAGCTCCGTTTCCTGCTGGTTTATTTCGGCTTGTTTCCTTTAAACAATTGTTTTTTACTCCTTCTTTGTTTGTTCTTTCTCTCAACGTCCAGGTCCAAGAGAATGTTGGAGACTGCAAGGATTTGTACGTTGTCTACAGCGCTGCCGTGGGCTCTGTCTGTGACAAAATCCTCTTGCCACTGGTGAGATTTGGTCCCTGTGCCTTTTGGGTGCATACATTGCAGATTTTCATCTTGATACGTGGTTATAAAAATTTACCACCCCTTCCTAAACATAGTTGAGATTAGTCCGAAAGCTTTCTCACATCAAAAGTGCATCAAAAGTTCGTCAAAACTTTTGCTAAAAGTGCGCCCAACCTTCGCTGAAAGTGCGACCAATCAAACCTTTAAAGACCCAAATCACAAACTTAGAACGAACCCATGCGACGATTTTTCGCGCACTAAGTAAACGCAGATACGATTGATGTAAATGTATACCGATACATGGTTTATGAGATAAAGATATACTTCTGTACTCCTCCTTCATAATCAATGGGTGTATTGTTTTTCTAGAACCATTCTTTTATTGCATTTTTAAAGCAACCGCTTTGACACAATGGAAGTTCCTTGTTTCACACACGCGCTGTGCGTCCAGAGATCTTACCAAAGCTTTTCGTTGGACCAACCGGTCTATGGGGAAATGCAGTAGTTTTTTGACAGAATGCCATCAGTCCTACTAAGAGAGCATTCGCCTTAATTAATAACAACCGATATCAGGAGACTCAGTACTTTTTTGGACAGTATAAGTTGGTGCGCTAAATTTAACTAGGTACTGTAATGTCGAAGAATGCATAATGAGCAGTCAGTTGATTCACTGTTTCAAGAATGGCAAATTTATTCATAACTGATTAACCTACTGAATCAATGCCGTGTTCCTCATCTTAATACTGCTGTTTACACATAGTAGTGGAATGTCGGAAAAGTGGCTGTATTATGCTTTGTAAGAGTTGGTCATCAGTTACACTTTTTTCATTCCTTGAGATGAGTTGCCATTAGTACCTTTTGGTGGAAAAACATTATCATGGCTTCTCCACTCATCGTTAATCGCCTCACCCAAACTTGGTGAAGAGCATGCTGGAATAAGAATTCACTTTTTGAAATCATTTTATTTCCACCGTATCTGGGAGTGCAGACATGGTTGTTAGGTGTGTTCACTGTGAAGTGAAACCTTTCTGCCTCAAGACGGATTGGCTAGGTTTTTTTGGTTTGGATTTTAGGAAATTTGTTTTTACGGTGAAGTGTTAGTACATCCTCTCTTTGTCTGTACTTACGAGTCCTCGTTCGTCTAACGCGAAAATTCATCACGAGTTGTTCTTAACAAAATGCTGCTCTTCTACCTCTTTCTGTGAGTTGAAACTTAAAGCCCTAGCAGCTGGTACTGAAGCCGTCACTTCCTTGTCTTTCTTTTGTTTGACTGAATGGCTTGGCTTGGCTTGCAGAATGGCTACTGGTTCAGTGTTGCTGCATTCCTGGTCGTGGGCATTCCGGCCGTGATCTTTGCGCTGTGCCTGGCGTCGCTCTACGCTAGGGTCGATCCAGCCAGCCTGTACCTGGACCCTCTGAGCCCCGTGGACTCGTAAGCCCATCTGTCTTGTTTTTTTGTTTTTAATTTTTTTTTGTCATGTTTTTATTCAGTCTGGGATTCTGGGATTGGGCGGGACAATTCACTCATGCTATGGTGATGTAGTTCCTTCAAGTTACACAGCCTACCTTCCTATTGGTGGCTCTGAAGGGGGGTGGGCGTTACCAAATTACTTTAATAAGTAGATGTTTAAGGTGTGCTTTTAAAGCGAAGCTTTCTACGCCTCAATGGTGGTGGCGTTGCCCCAAAACGCACTGCAGGAAAGCCAACCTTCTCTGCTGCTGATGATGATCATGGGTGAAGTGAAAGACTGTTGAAACGCGAAGCTTTCTCTGGTCGAAAGCCAATGACTTCTTCAAAGCGCAAAGCCAAAGTCTAAAATCCAAATTATTACACCCAAAACGCACTGCAGGAAAGGCAACTTACACAATGGTTTGCCACAGAGGTACATTAAGGGGGGACACTGGTCTTGAGGACATTTTTGTTATTTTTTAACCTATGTACTTGAGATTTACACATTGAGTATATTTCAACATCCTGAGCACAAATATGCAGTCAGTTTTCGTCTATGGGGTGTAAGTTTAGAGTTGTGCAACATGTTATGTCACTCCGTTTCGGGCAATTTTTTCATTATGTGCATATGAAATACTCAAATAGCTTTTATCCCTTTGTGCTCTAGGAGGACCAGGGAGTGCAACTATACCACTGCAGTAACTTTAGCATGGCTTCTGCAAACGCTGTAAAATTCGTAAATGTCAGGTCATCAATTTACAATGTTTTTGTAAAACTAACTGCATAAAATGTTGTGCCAGCAAAAAGAAGTTCCGTACTTTTGTGGCTTTATTGCACTGTTCAGTTCGTAAGTTTTCGATTGTAGTAAAAATGATGTAAATCGAACCAGTACATCCCAAGATATTGTACCTGACAGCTGAACATGTGGGAAAAAAAATGGTTCAGAGAAAACAGGGCACGAAGTTTGCAAACATAGGCAAAAATGGTCATTTAGGCGACTTCAAAGAGCGACAGCTTTGTGATTCATCCCGTTAGATGAAAAGGGCCTTAATTTTTTTTTTTTCTATCAGTTTGATGCTTCTTAACAGAATGTTGTAAGTGTACCCGCATGCATCCCTGTCCTATCATGTCCCATCAGAGCGAGAAATTTGTCTTTCTCGTTCACAGGGACCACTGTGTCGGGTGGCAGCTACATGGATAGTGACACCATCCCGCTGGCACGGTGAGTTAGAGAGAAAGTCTTTATACATGCGTACGTATATTCACCGGCAGCGGACGCTGTCAAACAACAGACTGGTGTGTTGACTGCATTTAGGTGAAGACTATGTCGCGTGGTCATCGCAATTAGCGCTGATGGGGAGGGAGCGCTGTCAGAAGGCTCGCTGCCGGTCTCGAGATATGTACTCTTTCGTGCTGTGGTGTTTATCTATTTCTTTTTCTTGGGTTGGGGCTCTTCCCCCCCTTTTTTTTTGCACTGTTTACTTCGAATCCTGATTCAGAATTTACATCAACGATTGTTTTTTTTTTTCAAATTTAATTTCTGTTTGAACTTTGCTAGTAGCATTTTCTTGTATTTTGCTTTCAATGTTTCTTGTTTGCTTTCTCGCTGTTGCACCCGTAATGTCCGACATTCGTCGTTTATCACTGTGGTCATCCCCCATCTGGCATAGCAAGCCCTGTCACTAGCAGGGCTGACCTCACCAGTTCACCATTGAGACCCCCCCCCTCCCCCTCTCTCTCTCTCTCTCCTCTCCTTCTCTCTCTCTCTCCTCTCTCTCTCTCTCTCTCTCTCTCTCTCTCTCTCTCTCTCCTCTCTCTCTCTCTCTCTCTCTCCTCTCTCACACCACACACACACACACACACACACACACACACACACACACACTGCTGGGCACATACATGCTTGTTGACACAAAATGCCGGGATAAAAAATTACCGGCCGGTTTGGTTAACCAAGCCAGTGTAAACAGTATAGCCAGTGTTGTAACCAAGCCAGTGTAACCAGTATAGCCAGTGTTTGGTTAACCAAGCCAGTGTTTTAGGTTTTGGTTTGGTTACACAGGGAATTTGCATATTACACAGGGCATGAAAGGTACGCCTGTATTCAGCAGGCGATGTTTAATATATGATGCAGACATTGAACACATCTTCGTTGGGAAGCTGATGCAGAGTTGATGTCAGCACTCCGTTAACTTCAATGGGCACCTTCACTATCGGCCTGTGCCCTTGCGTCCTTGCTAATGTCACTGGTGATATAGCGGGTATCTCCAGTTGTCGGACTGCCGCTGCTGCAAGCCTTGCCTCTCCTCCTTGTTGCACGGACACAGCATATCTTTTGGTGTTCAGAGCTCGGAGCACGAAGCCAGGAGGGTCAGTGCGCTGTCGGCACTGATCAGCTGCTTTAGTATGAACCTGATAAGAAGGCCATACCCCTCACCCCTATCTTCGTGTCCCCGCTTTGTAATTGGCTAGATGCTACCATGCATCTGCGTGGCAATATTTTCTGACATTTCTTGAAACTTATCTACTCGTACCAGCTGTTGTGTGCAGCCAAGCATTGTTGGAAGAGTGGAATTTATTTCGCTGCACAGGGCTCACCGGGATTTTCTAGCCAGTGTCTTCTAACTGTCCGGCTTTCTTCTCTAGGCAGTGTCTTATAACTGCCAGGCTTAAACGTGTCTGTAAACCAGGCAGTTGGCAGTGCAAGCGAACTGCTTGCACAGCATGCTATAGGGGGCCTGCATTGCGTGAGCAAGATATCAATAGCTGCCAGTGTGAAAGCAAAGCCACTCTATGGGGACATCATATCTGCCAATTTGACAGGTGTGACATCGTACCTTCTTGACTGCTATTAAAACAGCTTCCTTTAATTTTTAAGTAAACTCTGGGAAAGTTGTCATTCTTGCTGCTTTTTTCCCCACTGATTTCAAATATGCCACTATTTTTTGAGTAAGTCGATTAGTTACCAAGATAATCAAAGATGATTAGTCATTTCTGGAGGAACAATAGACAAAACAGTGTTAGTCATAAAACTGTAATCTGTATATTTTTCAATACTATGAGCACTGATGAATGTAATAAGAGAATTGGTTTCTTGATGCACCGCTTGGAACTAATTTTACAGCTCAATGAGCCTTGGCGGCACCAGTGGCAAAAAACCATTTTGAATGCCCGTTTCAAACACCGAAGTTTGGTCATACTAAGCTGTAAAATTAGGTCCAAGTGGTGCATCAAGAAACTGATTCTGTTATTGCACTCACCAGGGTTCATAGTATTGGAAATGACAAAGATTACAGTTTTATGACTAACACTGTTTGTCTATTGTTCCTCCAGAAATGACTAATCATCTATGATTATCTTGGTAACTAATTGACTTGCTCAAGATAATGGCATATTTGAAATCAGTGGGGAAAAAAAAGCAGCAGGAGTGACAAGTTTCACAGAGTTAACTTAAAAATTAAAGAAACTGTTTTAAGAGCCATTAACACCATTCACCAAGGTACATTTTTATTTTGCACAAATGTCGGATAGAGGGGTCGCTTGCTAACAGGTATTGCCTCTGCGGAAGTGCTTTTTGTGGTCAGCTGTGACGAAGGCCATTAGGCACTTCGGTGAGCGTGTTCCCCCCTGCTGAATAGAGGCGCTTCTGTTTGCAGGCTTCAAAAGGTCTTCCCTCCCCCCCAGCATCAGAATGGCCGGGACAATGGGGGCTACCATAGCCAGCCTTACCAGCGTGGGTTTGTGATTCTCTCTCGCTGTCGGCAGGGTCCCGTCTTTTGTCCCCCCCGTCTGTGTTTGCTCTCTGTCTGTGCAAACACGTTTTTGTCCTCTGCTTTGCAACTCCGTCGTCCTTGGTCTTCTGTTTTTCAAGGAGCTGTGCTATCTTCCGTCGCGTTGTTTGTGCTTAGTTGTGATTATTCGCTTTGTGGTTCAGGGGGCAGCAATGGGTCAAGTGGTTGTCTTAGTTGTGGCGTTCTGAACACGGGTTGTCTGAGCTTTGAATTGATGCGGAGGGGGACGTGGTTGTTAGTACGTCATGTTTGTGGTATTCGTCTGAGTGGTTGTCGATCCTGTGGTCCAATGTGCGGTTTGTCTTGGAACAAAACAATCGGAAACAAACAGCTGCTGTGAGGCTTTGTTTGGAGGAAAAGAAGTAAGTAAAGGGTATAGGGGCTTTTCTAGTGCTTGCAAATCGTTGTGTCACAGTTGCGCTAATCATAGCCAGGAGGCTTTGTCTGTAGAGGAGAATATGTTCTGTTACACTTTTCTTGGGGTAAGTGCTAGTTTTCACGAGTAACGTCTAGAGCATTTCGACAGCAGAATTGTGACCCGGTTTTTGTCACAGTACAGCTGAAGCTGTGTCAAACTGGTTCTGCTGTTTTTTTTCTTATCTGAATGGCCTCGGAAAATTTTGGGCACCCCTAAAATTTTGCCGCTCTTTGTGGGGAGAAGTCATTGTTGATGTGTCGGGACAAACCTACCTTTTACAAGAGTTCGATTTGAAATATAATGCTTTTTAGGCTTCTCGGCCTTTATCAGCTGAATGAACATCTCATTGGCGGTATTGGTACATGATGAGTTCAAATCTAGAGATAAGATTTCGAGAGATAGGACATTGAGGAGATCAGACATTTGCCACCCCCCCGTTTGGCTGAAATTGGATTAACCGCAAGTTCAAGGCCAAGAGTATGTGGCCACTACTTTGCCCGTTGTAAGTAGTTTCGGTGGTCCTTGGGCAAGCTCGCTTTCCTTGGTGGCCTAGCAAGCTTCCGGATTCAACATTGTTTGTTTTCCGATATTTTTTAAAAACCCATGGGACAGCGTTGTGCGCAGGATTAAACTAGCTTGAGTTCCCACTCTCTCATTTTCTATTTTACATTTGTTTGCCCTGTTTGCCCGACTGTTTTGATATTTTGAGGTCGGTTTTTGGTGGCAGAGGTCGATGTGCTTAGAAAAACTAGCTCACCCAGGAAATAATGGGAGCCGATGAGGCATCACACGAAGAAGCCAACGACTGGCGCAAGAACCATGTTCAGCAAGGGCTTCTGCCGGCTTGTTCCCACTTTCAAAACAGAAAAGCAGTAGGCCTGTTATCGCAATCCAGGATCAGTAAACAAGCAGAGCCATGTGTCATCCAAAGCATCTTATTATTGTTCTCCATTTTGCTTCATTAATGGGCTGCTGAAGCTACATGGCGGGTACTCACCTGCGGGGCAGAAACTTGGAGGCTCACTAAAAGGGTTCAACTTGCCGTATTTTCCGATGTATAAGTCGCGTTTTTTTTTTTTTTTTTTTTTCGGAAATTTTTGTTGGTGGTCTTATCCACCGTTGCCGACTTATGTATGGAATTAATTTGGTACGTGGCGGCCACATCTGGTCCGCACTCGAAAAGGTTCCTGTGTGCTGTGTGATGTCAGCGCACGTTAAGAGACACAGCTCTATGGTCTAAATGAATCCGAAGCCCACCGCTATGGCGTTTCTCATAGCCCATATGTTTCTTCGGGACTTGGAAAGCAAACTAATTCGCGGCTTTTTCTAGGTCAAAAACATGATAATGGCCTGGGACAACCGCGTGCCACCTTTTGCCACGCGCAGTAACTACAGTTCAGAATAATTCAAAGTAACATCAAATTGGGTTGCAAAACAAAATGCAGCTTATAAATATTACGAAAGTGTTACTCTGAAGGAGGTAAATGTGCTGGTAATTTTGAAAATGACAGCTTGCTGATAAGTTTCAATTTTCGGGCCGCTTCCGTTCGCGTCACTTCCGTCCGCCATGACACCTTATTGCGCTGATCTTCCTCCATGGCGCTGATTTACGAAGACAGGACTGCATGATGCGCGCGACATTTGGAGAGGTGGCCAAATGGGTCTCCGACTCTTGGGACTCCATTTCTACAAAAACAGTTGTAGCTGGGTTCATAAAGGCCGGACTGATCCTGCCCGCGAGTGGCGACGATGTTGGCGAAGAAGACACCAGTGAGTCGGACGACGACAGCGTTGCCCGCGGACCTCCACTTGAAGTTGCTGAATTGTTGTTAGCGAGTTGGAGGAAGAAGACTTTCGATGGGTTTTGCCTGACCGCCGTACATGCCATCTGTGTGTATCAATAAACCATCTTTGAGTAGTTAGTACTGTCTAGACTTTGACAGTATATGCACGTGTCTAGTACTGCTTACCGGGGGATGCGTTGAGACACGGTGGCCACTGCAACCATGTACCTTTGCTGCACTTTCTAACCAACTGATCCTCTGTCAGTTTACCTGATTAAAAAGTGCGTCTTATACACCGGTGCTGACTTGATATACGTTTTTTTTTTTTTTTTTCGGAAAAACTGTCGTTTTGAGGGGGGTGCACTTATACAAAGGTGCGACTTATAGACCGGAAAATACGGTAAATTGAAGATGGCTCAGTAAGCAATGGAATGGAAGACGATAGGTGTAACATTAAGGGACAAGAATAACAAACACATGTTAAGGATCCATTAGTAGAAATGAAGAAGAAACGGGCGTGGGCAGGGCATGTAATGCGAAGGCAAGATAACCGTTGGTTATTAAGGGTAACAGAGTGGATCCCTAGAGAAGGCAAGCGTGGCAGGGGGCGACAAAGTTAGATGGGCAGATGAGATCAAGAAGTTTGCGGGGATAAATTGGTTGCAGTTAGCACATAACCAAGGTAATTGGAGATCCATAGAGGCCTTTGCCCTGCAGTGGGCATAGATAGGCTGATGCTGCTGCTGATGATGATGATGAAGCTACATGGCTCTGACTTTTTTTCTTTCCCCCTTTCCAGTGTAAACCACAAGCGGCGGCACACGGGGAGCAACAGCGCCGTCGTGGCCTCGTACAGCGAGAGCCGCGACGGCTACTACCACGACATCAGCCCTGAGTACCGCGACCACCCTGTCGCACCGCACCACCGGCCCCTCACGTCGCCCGCCATCGCCTACGCGCCCGCACCGGCCTACCACTACTCGCGTGATCCGGGCCACTGCGGGAAGACCCACGACTCGGCGCGGCACAGCACAGGGAGCGGACTGGGAGGGCCAGTTTGCCAAGCCACCCCCGTACTACTGCTACCAGAGCTCATGAGTCTCGTGAGTGTCTGTGCACGTGAGTCTCGGACTTTGGAGTCACGTGCTCATGAGTTGTGTGCTCATGAGCCTCGTGCTCACAAGTGTTCTTGCGAGGCTACTACTCATTAGTCTCAGTGCCCGCCAGTTGCAGGGCTCACGAGTCTCGGCTGACCTGCTGGCAATGCCAGCGGTGGTGGGAGAGGGAGGGGGCGTTGTTCTTTCTGGGTTGTGTGATCTTTGTCCTTTCTTATTTTAATTTTATTTTTAGGGATAGCTCTAGAGCCATTATTTCATCTCCAAAGGTATTTGGGTAGTGACCTCGCCCACTGCTGGTACCTGTTGCTTGGTATTTTAATGTTTCTTTAAGGCCGGGGTTCTGCAAGGCAGCCCTCTATGCCCCTTACTGTTCGTTTCTGTGGGGCAGTGTTTTATTAGGTCAAAATTACTTTTTTTTTGTTAAGCAACTTCCTTGTGCCATCTGGATTGGGAAAGCATGGCTGGTTACTGTTACTTGTAGAAATTGCTTCGTAATTATCTTGTTCAGTAACCTGTAGTGGTGTAGATTCTCGAACAAACAGCCCTGCCAACTGCCGAACTACAGCAACTTCACTGCTGGTGCCTGTTGCAGAGTTCACGTCTAGCTGAAGAATGAGAGCAGCTCAAAAGTCGAACACATGGTGCAAACAGGAGTGGTGTAGTTCACACCTTTTTTTCTCTGGTTTTGTTTTTGCACTTCTCTCACCCTTCACATATCACCAGCTCACCTGACCTCCCACCGTTGCAAATTAGGTCTTGTTTAGTTTTGCACTACCCAGAGTTAAAAAGGGAAGTTTGTTCTCTTGCATCCACCAACTTTAAGCTCATGACCTCGCTCTTCCTGTTGCATACTAGGTTATGGCTAGCAGCTAGTGCAGGCTGGGAAACCAGTCAGGATTCCTCAGCTTCTTCCTTATGCATGGAAGTATTATCTGACTGGAAAATCCTTACCAAAGTGGATGAATGTTTTCATTTGCCAGTATCTAATTATTGCGAGCAATATGCCCCTGTGGTTTTTATTAGTTTACCATAAGGGCATTTGCAGTGTGAAGGGACTTTGTGGATACCCATACCTTGCTCATGCGCGCCACCAATAGGCATTACCTGCAGGTGTACTTGAGGCAGCGAGAAATAGAAATGCGAAGGGAAAATTTGAACTTCCACCTGAAATACAACCATACGGCTACAAAGGAAAGCTATACAACTTCGTCGGCAACCTCACAGTTGAGGCAAAATTCACTCTGAACCAGGACGAATTTTTCTTCAACTGCGAAGTTTCTGACGAAGCTGCATAGCTTTCCTTTGTGGCCGTATGGTTGTATTTCAGGTGGATGTCAAATTTTCCCTTCGCAGAAACTTACTCCACCCTAGAGGATTTTTCTGTAGGGGTGGAGAAATAAAAATAGTGGTTAAATTCGGAGGACGCTACTCTGAAAGTTGCCAAAGAGATGCCAAGCATACATGTTGGCTCAACTGCCTTGAGGGATTGGTAATTTTTGCATTGCAAGTAAATGGTTTCTGCGGGGTATGCTTGGCAGTAGCTCTTATTCGAGTTTCTTTCTCAGTATTGCGCTGTATAAGATGGTCCAGAGAGCTTTTGCCGCACACTGCGGAAGGGGTGTGTTTTCAAATCGCCACTAAGGTACCTCGAAACTGGTAAGCTTGACAAAATTTTGCGTGCCTGTAAAATACTTCTGGCAGCAAGCTATAGTGGAATAATATACTCTGTAAAGAGCAATGAATGTTTCTTTAGCCATACATACCACCTCTTCAATCTCTTCAGCCACCTGACCTGACAGTATAATTCCCCCGTTTGCAGTTTTATTTTGCGACACCAAATGAGCCAACGCTATGAGTGCTTCTAATTAACGTTTCTTTGCTCACCCACGTTACGCACTTATGCTCTGCCTCAAATTTCCTGTTTCTTCTCGGTGACAGAAGTTAACAAGTAGGACAATTTCGTCGGGCCAGCAGGTTCCCTTTCTACCACTGTAGTGCTTCTACGGCAGTGAGGTTGCCTTGAACAAATGCACCTTTTGAAGGGAAACACAATGCCAAAAAAAGCAATGCCAACAAAAATACCTGTCGTGGTTTGCCAAGATATGGTTAGCATAAAGAGGTGCTCAAGCTAGTTTTTGTTGATGGTGCCAGATTTATTAGGCAGGTAAATAGCAGCGGCCATAAACACTTGCGCTTGCTGCCTGCGCATTCCCTTGCTCACTTTTTGTCACAGCTGCCACATTTATCGATAGGTAATTACTGTTTTATTTTCTGAGTGGCTGCCAATAGCAGTTCTCAGGTTTTCAGACACACTCCCAAATGTAGGAGTTTTGGGCACGTTTAAGCCTGTATTGGCACGAAGCACCTGTTGGTAGCTAATTGCACTCGAAGGCCAATTTTGTCAAGACTACTGTATTGACAAAATATTGTACAATGTACAATAGTGGAATACAGTAGTGTATACTATCGTATACAAAACAATATTATTGTATTGTATGCTATACTATCGTATAATATTGTATCACACAACACTATCGCATTGTATACAATAGTATTGCATGCTATATTATTGTATTGTATCATACAATACAATTTTATTGTACCGTACAGCACTACCACATTGTATACAATAGTATTGTATTGTATCATACAATACAATATTGTATCGTACAATACTATTACATTGTATACAATACGATTGTATGATGCATTTGAAATATTGGTGGGTAGGATTTAACATTTGCTCGAAAGTTGGGCTTGCCTTGCCATTTCTCAACTACCAGCGGTTTACCTGAGGTTACCAGTAGCAGGTACCAGCAACGGGCTAGGGTACTGGTGGGCATTCTGACTGAGCTGAGGGGCGAAACATTGTGGTGGTGTTTCACAACACACACCTGATGCTCATGTGCCGTCGAACACTATAGCCTGATCGGGGTGTCATTTTAATCTTGTGTTTGTGACCTGTTCCTTGATTTTGGACCACATCTCTAAGGATCACAGCAGGCTCGTTGTTCAGACGCAAGCGGCAACGCTATCGTCCTCGCTCAGATTTTAGCAAGAAAGCATTCGCTCTCTCGAAAGGCCATTACTGCAGCCGGCAGCGTCTATTTTGTTTCTTCTCCCATTCACTTTTACAATTATAGTTTCTGCATTTTTCGGTGTAATGCTAAGTCACTGCGGAGAAGGAGATAAACTCACTGCTGCTTCAGGTTCTTTGGTGTACTCTCGGGCATTTCGTCATTTTACGGGGTTTCAGTGGCACCTAACCAGTGAATGCAACAAAGCCTGCTGGTTGTTGGGTCTCTTGTATTGCTTTCCCAGACTTGTTCGTTTGCCTGTTGTGAAGTTGTGTTCGCTCACACGGGTGAATTGTAAGTGCTCACAAATGCTGCCGTGTCAAATGTTGTTTAGGAAAGCCTCCTGTTACGGGACCCTTTTGTCTTCTTGTACTTTTTTTGAGCCATTTTGTCTGTAGGTATTATTCTCCCCCCTGAAAACTTTCCAGGGAGATGCAGTGGCGCTTGGATCTCCGAATGGGGTTTGCGTTTTATCCGTGGCTTGCGGGAAAGCCATTGTTGTTTTCTGAGACCTTGCAGAAGTTCTCTCCAATCTGTGCGGTGAACTTGGTGCGAAGAAGGGTTCAGTGATGGATCGCGGCAGTCGGTGCGACAGAGCCAACTGTGCTTCTTAGCGGGGATCTTGGAATGTGTGGATCATCAACTCGTGCGACAGCTGCTTCTGTCGTAGTGCTCCAGTGTAGGGTGCAACAATTGTGGTAGTTCCCATTCTCAGTGGTGCCGTGGCCGGTTTAGAGTTTAATATCTCGCTGCTTGTTTGGGAGCTCTTGTTTTACGTTGAGCGTGACACCCAAATGCTCACTATTTCTGGCTCATTTTGTATATATAGATGCGTATTAATTATGTGTGTGTGTTGCCTGCGTTTACACCTCTTGGTTGGTACTGGGGTCAGTTAGGTGCTCCTCAGTGCGGCCATCAAGCACCTGTGGTTTTCACGGACACTTTGGACCACCTCCGCACACAAATGTGGGTGTGCTGTCGTTTTTGGTGCCATTAGTGGTACAAGCCAGACTTGGCTTGGCTTCAGTGGTGGGGGAGGGCACTGTATATCAGCCAGATACATGCCTCCACCTGACCCGCATGTCGCTGTTCTTGAACAATGCAAGAGTTTTGGAGCCAGTTTTGGTACAACCAAACTTGGCTTGGCTTGGCTTCAGTAATGAATGAGGGCAAGTGCAGTGCGGCCAGGTGCATGCCTCCACCTGACCTGCATGTTGATGTTTTTGAAAGGACACAAGAACGGGTGTGCCGTTGTTTTGGGTGCCATTAGTGGTACAAGCCAAACTTGGCTTGGCTTGGCTTCGTACATGCCTGCATCCGACCCACATGTGCTCAGCAGCATACTCGCTGTGATGCAAGCATTAAAAGCTGGGCCAAAACAAGAAGTTTGAAAAAATCTCTGCCTTTTTCAAAGGCTTGCCAGAAGCTATAGAAGCACCGCGACGCCCTTGTGTGGCGGTGAAGTCTTCGAACAGTAATACCACACGTCAAGGACAATGCAGAGAGGCTTCTTTGCGGTGCTTTTTGTTCACATATGGGTATAGCTTTCCGTAGAAATGGTTCGGACAGAATCGGCTAACATAGCCCGTGCTGTAACGAAAGGCGGTGAAGGTAGTTAGAACGTTTGGCTTCCCACGGGCCTCTTATATTGGAACAGGAGGCTAAGCCCTGTGCGGGGCCATATCATCTTTTGCTCACACCAGACATCGTCATCACATATCTGCGTAGGTGGAAAGGCAACTCATTACCGAAGACGCACCTGCTTGTTGGTTGCACCCGACATTTTGTGTTGTCCTAGCGATTGGGGGTAGCAAGACCACAGAAGCCCACCGTTGTCAACTTCTGACAGGAAGTGTTCTTAGTGTAGGCCGTGTTGTTCGTCACTTTCGATGGTTCGGTTAGACGCGTGCAAGTTTTTTCCACATCTACTCTCTTTCGCTCCACTCCCATGACATACTGTATGGTCCGTAGATGTGATTTGTGGGTTGGGAGCGCTTTCCGTTCGCAGCGGTTCTGGTGTTAGCCAAAGTTTCATCGCCACTAGTTTCTGCTCTTTTCAAGCCTACTGCTCTGGTGTTTTAATTTCATTTGTTGTCTTTCTTTCACTAGCAGAGGTAGGTTGTATATGAAGCGTTTGCTGCTTTTGTTAAAGTTGTCTTTTCCCTTATTGGCGAAATGCTTCTTGTTGCATGTGTCTGTTGCATCTCGTCACTGTTTTGTTATGCAAGCTGCTAGCTTTTTGACAAAGCTTGTCTTTGTGAAGTTTGACTGTCTCCTGTAAACACAATGCCACTGTTGGGGGCAAGTGCTGATTTGTTTATCCTGTGAACAGCATCGGTTTTTTTTTTTCTCTTTAACTGTGTGTCACTTCTAGTTGGTACATTAGCATTGTTCTTGGACATCACTGATCGTATGTGGACACAACAATACGTATTTAAGCCTAACTCTGCCTTTCAGTAGAGCATAGATTCTCGGTCCTAGCGACTACACTGTGTGCAATGTTCCCCCATGGATAAGCAACTTGTGACGTCCCTAGCGTCGGCTGCGTAACGGCTTGGCTGCTGATGGCACGTATCGGCTTATCATCGGCTCCATTCACGTTCAGCCTCCGTAGTCGTAACGTGACCGTTATTGTCTTCACAAGCCCTCACCTGTGCTGCGCAGCTTAGGCGCTCGCGCGCAGTTTTTTTCATCCGTCTCTACTAACTGTTGTGTAGGTAGCTGAACAAACGTAGCCTCACGTCGTTGTACGGAGTAGCTTGCTTAAACTTTTCCCAAGCCAAGCGGGAAAAAAAAAATTTTGTTCTTCGTAATGTCCTTTGTTAAACGTTGTCCGTGAAAAAGAAACGGTGAAATAGAGTTAGTGTAGCTGTAATTTCAAGCCTACGTATGAAGTGCCTTTGAACAAATCTCTATCGTAAAGTTGATCGTCAGACCCCTGCGTAGTTTTATGGCGTTAACCGGAGTGTCGTTATTTTAATACCACTGTTGAAAGCTACAGACGACGAAACGATTGAAATGTGGAATATGCACACAAGACAGATAGTAAGGCCTTAATAATGAGGCATCAATTATGTATGTATATATATATATGCCCCATTCTTTGGATTTGAGGTGAAAGTTGTAAGTGGCTTGATTTCAGCGTTAACATTGGTGTGGGAGCTAATTAAATATCTGTTTTGCTTAGAAATGAGTGCAAATTGTGAAGGCTTTTAGCTGTTTCCTCTTGTTGAATACTTCGAAGACAATAATTTGGTATAGCCATGCCTTAACACCCTGCCCCCCCCCCTCCCTCTCCATACCGTATATCCGTATCGTATACACAAGGTACGAATTTGCCTCATATTGGGCAAATTACTGTGGGCGCCCATGCCTATAGCACATTATTTTTCGGGCTGTGTCATATAGTGTACATTACGCACGTCATATATGCCATTTGTTTGTGGGGTTTGTTTCTCGGGGTGCCATTAATCACTTTCGGTAGCTGCGGTGCCTGATATATTATTCCTTTTTTTTATTGATCTCTACGTGGTAACTACCGAAGTGGTCAATTCTGCATTGTTTTCCGCGTGTACTCTACAATCTTTGCGTGTATTTTACACCTTCGTTCGGCTTCTAATCTTCGGAGAACGATTGTTTCCTCGTTGTTCATATATGTGTTTTAACACAAGATGTGATAAGTTTTTTTTTTTTTTTTTTTTGAAGTTTAGAGAAAAGGCTGAGCTGTGCAGTATTCTGCTATGAGAGTGATTTGTTGTCATCGAGGTTGGTTTCCTTCTAAATGCGACGATTTCAGCGCCTTTGTGAACCTTGTCCAGCCATGGCTGTGGTGGCCAAAGTAGTGAATAATCATGCCACTGAAAAACAACGAACAAATAGATTTGCTCGCGTAAGCGACACCACATTTCAGGCAGGCCCAACGACAAAAGTTTATCGTTGGTGTAACCATTGCGATTGTGTATCATTAGGACAAGTACATGTTTTTCATGCGTGGCGTCGTGCCTGATGTGGAAGAAAACTGAATTGATGGTCGTTAGGGCAAAGTGTAAAATTCAGCTTCGTTAGCCAGGGAGAGGGTACTCGTTATACAGGGGGACTGTGGAACTTGAAGTTCGTGACATGCCACGTCTGTGGCCAGACTCTGTCCACAAAAGTGCTGTATAGTATGGGAGGGCACGAAACAGATGAATAACCTCACTGCTTGGTGGTTGAATAAAATTGTTTGAATGTTCAATGTGGTTTCCAGTGGTCTCTGTTCATTAGTGCAGGCTTGGAGGAGATGGTTGTTGTATTGTTGATGTGTACAGGAAGTTGCAGGCCTATCATAAACTTTCTCATCGCCACTGCCATCTGAATCCCGTATATGTGGGTACTTGCCCGAGGCATACTTCTTTCCAGATATGACAAGGGCTATCAGCAATCTAAAAGCTATGTACTGTAAAATTCCGAACGAATTCTCCCTTTTTGCTGTGTATCTATTGGGGGTAAAAAGCAGGGTGGGCAACCTTTCGATAAAAAAATTTTAAGCCATTCCACTCAATGTGAAAGCTGTCGGAAGTGGAGAGCAGTGATTCACCATAACGGGCTGTAGCGCCGTTATCTGCTCACTGTTTCCACCCAATGCAATTCAAATTTCCCGCCTTTGCAGTGCTGGCGCGCCCCCTGCCTGAAACTGCGCCAGCGGGAGTTCCGTTCTTTTTGTGCTTGCTTTTCCTCCCGCACGTGCTGGCGTGGCACTGCCACTTTTTTTTTCGCTTACTGTCGTAAAACTCACCCAGTAAGTGTTCCTAACTAAATAAACGTGGGCGCGCCGTTAATTATGTATATTTTGCCTCAAATGTAACTACAGTTTTCTTTGTGCTAAACAACGGGGAGATGTATGACAAGCGGTTCACGAGTTTCGAACGGTTAGGACTGTATAAACCGCTTAGCTTTTGAAGTCTGGGTTACGCCGCGACGACGGCCGCTACCACAGAACGCCGTGTGGCTCTACTGGGGTCCATGGGGCGAGCTACAGTGACAAGGCGGGCCCCCAAAGTGCTCTGGTACTTAATAATATTGAAGGCTAGAATGTTGCCCCTATTGCTGCGTTTAATTACGGACCGCTGGCTTCCCTTTGTTGGTTGGCTCGTCTGCGCGTTAACTGGTACTAGGCAGTATATTCTTTTAATTTGTTGCACCAAGCATACCGTCACGGCAAATATAACTTAGTGTGAACTCAGTCTTGGGAAGTTTGACGAGCCCTTTTAACCACCATACAACTCATCATAACTAAAAATTAGCAGCCCTTTGCCTTCCTGCAAACATGCTTGCGCAGTGCTGTACGCATTGCTTTAAATATTTTTATGGGAGTCCGCAGCGCTTAGCCGGCCGTTAGTCGATACCATGAGCATACTCCTCTAGACCTAAAAAACGTAAATTATGAAGGTGCCGGTAAGGTAAGCTACGACCACCACTCGGAAATGGGCTGCGCTTGTTGTTTTCAGTATTAATTTAAGCTTTGCGAACATAGGCACTAATTAGAGGATAAATTGCGAGGGTTTACGTCGCGACGACAGAGCCTCTGGGTTACACCGCGACGATAGAACGCAGTATGACTCTACTTAATAATAATAATCTTTATTGACTGCACTGAATACATATTTAAGCCAGCCCAAGCCAAAAATGCTTGTGGGGCCGTGCCCGCAGTTGCTGGTCATTGCGGACGCAGCCGATACAAATATTGTCATCTGTAAAGGAAAAAAAGAATAACGCAAAAAATAAAGGAAAAAGTGAAAAAAATGTACCAAGAAGAGTTGAATAAAGCAAGCACTAGAAAATACATACAAGCAGCTTCAACCATTTTACAGTCAGCGGCGCAGTACAAAAACAGCGTCTCTAACTTGAGCACGGGAGCTAAGAGAATGCAGTTTGGAGGAAGGGAGCTTGAGGATAGAAGGGGACATAGAAAGTACACAGCCGCTCACCATGCTTAGTGCGAAACCTCGGCGCAACAAAGCGATCTCGTAAGCGAAGGTCACGTTGCGGCGTGTACAGTATACAGTGTTCATGGGACCAAATATATTTTAACACCACTGTTTGCTTAAACAACACAAAGAACTCGGCATTCTTGACAACTGAAAAACGCTTGCATGCGACTCAAGCGGATGCACCATACATTACTGACCTAAGAACGGATTTCAATACACAGTTTCATTTTGTTTTTCCAGAAGGGCGGTACAGAAGTAAAACTGCAAAATGCCATACCGCAAGACGCTGTAAGCAAGTTGCATGGGATATTTGTTTGCGTATGTATACCGGACATAAGGGACATACTTGGGTGCAGGGAGTGAGTTACGACAACAAGGCGAGCCCCTAAAGTGCTTAAAACTTAAAAACCACAAAAACATTAGCGAAACACCTTTGAAAGGCCCACACTGTCAGAGGTGAGCTCCAGCACCTCATCAGCAAAGCTGTCGTGTTTCCTTCAGAACTCCATCGTTGACGGATGCCAGGTGCTCGGTAAATTCACCATCTCCAAACCCTTGCAGTCTAATATGTTACGTGCCTCACCAGTTGAATGAATACCTTACGGTATCCTGTTAGGTTTCACTATTTTATCACTTAGGTTTTGCTATACTAGGGGGGAGGGCAGTTTACCGGCATACTGTTCCAAACAAGTAGTTGAACAACAGGGATGGTGAGCCTTAAACCTGGGCATTTGCTCGGAATTTCGCGTTGTACAGGAAAATCTACGGGATGCTCAGACAAAGTGTGTGTGTGCGTCCACACACACCTTGGGGTGTGTGGACCTTAATCTAGAAACTGGCGAGCGGGGTTGTGGAGGGTAATGAAACACTTGCGAGCTATTTCTCTATAACTCCGTGTGCAACTTGCAGGGGAGTGCTTTTTACAACAAGAATGGAAGCGTGCCACGAAATTGTAGTGGTACTTGCAACTGTCTTCACGCGTATTTTGCTTATCGCTACAAATGTGTAAGAAAAATGAGGAGACAGCATCGGTCCTCCTCGATTATCAGTCCCGGGTCATCCGCGGACTGCCCGAGACGCGATCTGGCGCTCGATTTTCTCACGTATTCCTATGGGACTTTCGGTCCGAACGCAGCCCTCGGACTCCCGTGGACCGCTCAGGACTGGTAAATCGAGGATGCCCATCGCCACATATGGCTGGAAGTGTTGGTGGAACCCTGCCCAGAGGGCCTCAAGTAATTAGCTTCCAACAGTTAGCCATTGCCACCATTTCGTACCTTTCCTGCTACATGATGCTCCCCTCGTCTGTTCCTGCGGTGAGGCTCATCTCCCCCACCCATGGTTAAAATGTGAATGGTGTAATAATCACCTTCTCATCCCTCACAATTTTACCATTCTCCTCCACTCCGTGTTCTTCCCCTGTAGATCTCCCCACATTGCCCTCTCTCAATACTACCTTTCCTTCTAGCCGTGTCTTCGATCCCCTTCCCCTCATGTCCTTGCCCTCCAAATACAACACCATTGGGCTTTTCCTGTGCTCCAAGCTCTCAATTTCTCCACCCCTTCTCTCCCCCCTCCGTTTTTCGTCATCGTCCATTCTGATTACCTTCCTGTATCGTGTTGGCCCCGGCGGCCCAGTTTTGGTGGAAGTTCCCTCGCCCCGGCGGACGCGGTTTTGATGAAAAAATTCCCTCGCCACGGCAGCCGCGGTTTTTGCGAAAAAGGTAAAGTCCCTTGCCCCGCAGACGCAGTTTTTGGTGAAAAAGTTCACTCCCCCGGGCGGACGCGGTTTTGGAGAAAAAGTTTGCTAGCCACGGTGGACGCGGTTTTGGTGAAAAAGGTAAAGTCCCTCACCCAGGCGGTCGCAGTTTTGGTGAAAAAGTTCCCTCGCCACGCGGTTTTTACCCCTGAGCAGTTCAATCCATTTGAGGAGTTCAATCCCCTAGTCCATTTCGTTTCCCGTTTCCTTTAAAACGAACCACTTATCTCTCTCGTCACCCGTTTGGACAGGGTGAGTAGACCCCGGGAACTGCTCTTGCTTCGGCCACACATTCGCGACATTCCAAAGAACGCTCTAGCTGCTCTCATCGGAGGCAGAATTAGCAGAACTTTCCACGCATCGGTATGACCTCGCTGGAAACTCCATTCAGATCACTCTTTACGATAAGGAACATGCTGCACGTTTATTGTCAGCTGTGTTCAGTTCCAACGCGCAGGCCGTCAGGTTACTGGTCCAATTGAGCTCAAACCCCTACCCAAATCGCACTAACACATCACGTGGCGTCATAACGGTCGAGCCGAACGACACCAACGAAGACATACTGCAATGGATACGCTGCGAGCAAGGAGATGTACTAGCAGTTCAGCGCATTGGCAAAACTAATCGGGCCGTTTTGACTTTTGACTCCCTCACACCACCACGAGTCGTCAAGTGCTACATGGCAATCGTCAAAGTGGCTCCTTATCAACCCAATCGGATGGTGTGCTTTAGCTGCCACACCCATATGTCTAAATACTGCCCACGAAAACCTGTCTGTAAAAAATGTGGCCGTACACACGACGAGACGCTGCCTCGCGACCGCACGCTCTTTTGCGCCGCATGCAAGAGGGGTAGCCACCTGGCTGTCGACCCAAAATGTCCCAGTCGAACAGCTACCCCTCCGCGGACTACTTCGCGTATCCAGGAAGGTATTACGTGGGCGGACCGCGTTGTTGGACGCACCAGCCCCTCCACAGATGAGGCAGCGCCGCTTTCTTGCCCAGCAATGGAAGGCTCGACGCCGTCCAACACAAACGGACTTGTCAATCAAGACATTTTAAGACAGCTCGACGACCGGCGCATAGAGCAGAAACAGTTGCGCGAGGAGAACCGACAGCTCAAAGTGGAACTCGCCGCCGCGCGGCAGGGGACGCCAGCGGTGCCCATTGCAACAGCACATCCTCCAAAAAAGTCGGCCCTTCGGAATCGTTCGGCTACTGCAGCCTCTTCTCGGCGCAGCCGTAGCATTAGTCGCAAACGTACCCCCACTTCCCAACCACCTTCTGAAGCGCAAGAATTCATGCAAGTTCTCAAATTCATCCGAGCCGACCTCCAGCAGGAACGCCGCGAACGTCTCGCGGATATGGAGAAACTGCGTGTGCTTACTGACCAATACGCCACGCAAACTGCAGCCATGATCGGGTACATTACTAAATATCTGCCAGGTATACCTGCGGAGGAGGACAAGCAACCACCAAGAAAGGTAACAGTACGCGATACGACCGCAGAATGAAGCAATCCCTAAGAGCTCTACAGTGGAACTGCCGCAGCTACTTTCAAGCAGGACCTATTCTCGCCGCTCGTGTCTCCCAAATTTTACCGCTTCTTATTTTCCTTCAAGAAACCCGCGCTCCCCCATCTCTTCGAGGATACACTACCTTCACAGAACCAGCCATTACTCATATGTAATGGCTGGTACTTGCTATCGTGCACGTTAGCTTTTTGCTAACGTGCACGTTAGCAAAAAGCGCCCACCCTCTCAGCCACTGGTAGTTAAACAAGCAGCTGTACTGGTTCGTTCAGATCTTGGATGCCGCCGTGTCAGTGTTCCTGGGCAGTGTTCGAAGGATCACGAGGTCGTCATCGTGCACATTCGGCTCCCGGACGGTAAAGATCTGATTGCGGCGTCGGTTTACTACCGTCCGGTTAGTGGTTCTCAAACGCATGTTCGGTATAATTGGCTGAAGCACCTCTCATAGGTGGCGACTTCAACGCCCGCAGCACCACTTGGGGCTACCCTTCTACGGATGGCCGGGGAACTCGGTTGGAAACCATGGTTGACGATTGTGGGCTTCAAATTCTTAACAACCCTACTCTGGTTACCCTCATTGGCCTCCATCCTCCCCAGCGGAACACCTCCCCTGATCTCACCATTGCGTATCGTGGCATCGTTCGCGAATGGACCCCCTACTCCACAACGTGGGGTAGTGATCATTTCCCCATACTCATTACATTACACGGCAAACGCTTTCGCACGCGCCAACGGCTCACACGCACGGACTGGGGGGCTTTCCGCGCACAGGCTGTTCTCGCAGGTCCGATAACCCTCTCGACGCTCATCAATACCATTCAAACGGCTCGGGATAGTGCACTTGAAGATATTGAATGCGACTCCTCAACACCAGCCCTCGACGCTCATATGGCCAACCTATGGAAATAGGCGCATGCACTCACTGCCCGTTATGCCCACAACGGGAAACGCCATTCAGACCTTGTAAAGCTACGGCGCCAGTACAAGTTGATCCGGGAATACCAGCGAGTACTATCAAATGAGCATTGGCACAGCCTCTGCGACAAGCTAGGGCAGGAAAGAGGGCTATATAAATTCTGGGGCCTTTATCGGACCCTTTCTAATAAAAAGAAACAGAAATCTTCTCTGTTTGCCTCTCTTACCCTCAAAGATCCACCAACAACGGTCGAGCATCAGCTGTTCTCGCACAGGCTTCACGACTTTCTTCCCTCACGCCTCCCTCCATCAGCATCCGCCATTACCAGTAATCACCATCCCAGCCCCCGCCGCGGACCTTGACTCGCCCTTTACTCTTGCCGAACTTCAGGCTGCGCTCTTCCAGGGTAAACCGGGACATGATGGCATCACATGGCAACACCTCCGTAATCTAGATGACTCCACCATTGCCGCACTCTTGGACCTTGTTAATGATTACTGGGCCACTAGCGAAGTTCCAGAACTCCACTAATATATCTAATCTCCGACCGATCTCCTTAACCCCAGTGCTTTGTAAACTCACAGAACGCCTCATTAATAATCGCCTTCAACATCATCTGGAGTGTGTCTCACCATGGTTCTATCCGGCGCAGACGGGCTTTCGTCCAAATCTGAGTACCCATGATTGTCTTTGGCTGCTACGCCGAGTCTTCAATCGCACCTCCCGGGCGGGTAACCCTGACTACCTCCTTTCAATTGACATGCGCAAAGCATTCGATCGTGTTAGTCAGGCTGCTATTCTCGAGGAGCTAGCTCATGCATTCCCTAGTCAGAGGGCTCAAAACTGGGTACGCAATTTTCTTGAGAACAGGCCCATTCGTCTTAGCAGCACGTATCCGGGATGGAGCCCCAGGACCTATAGGGGCGTGCCCCAGGGCTCTATCCTCGGGCCCGTGCTTTTCAGCCTAGCCATGGCCCGGGTTGCTCGTACGCTCACACGGGACTCTGCCGCTCGGTTTGCTATATACGCTGATGATCTTACGGTTTGGGTAGAAGCCGCTGACTTTTCCGACCCGTATCACATGTTGGACGAACTTCAAGGTGCCGCTAACAGTCTCAATATTATCCTTCCGACACTAGAACTTGAGATTGCCCCTGAAAAGACGGAATTTCTCCTTGTTCATGGTCGCCATCAGCTCCCACCGGATATACGCAAGATGCATCTACCTCGGCGGCACGCCAGTCTCCCCTAAAGGTGGGCGAATTCGTATTTTAGGTGTCCCGTTGGCCAGCAACAATGGCGCTAAGTGTTGGATCAGCCAGCTTAAGCGCAACTGGAAACCCATGCTTCGTCTCATTTCGCGTATGTCGAACAAGTACGGCGGAGCATGCCAGTCAGCCTGCCTTACGCTTACTCGAGCAGTGGCAATGAGTCGACTTACGTATGGCGCACCTGTCTATAAGCTCAACAAAGTGCATATGAAACATCTTCACGTTCTTCATCGGGCCGTTCTTCGCACCTATACCGGACTTCCGCGCCATACCCGCACGGAAGCCCTGAATCAATCAGCCCCGGTACCCCCCCTCGCACTGCTCCTAGAGGAAACCCGACAACTGCACGAAGATCGCCGTTCCTTGACCTGGCAGGGTGCGGCTCTTAGAGCTTGGGACTCGCAAATAGCGGTCCCCCAGACCCCACCGCAGCCTCCCCCTCCGCCATGGAAACGACCCTTAGGGGTTGACAATCTGCAACGCATAGGCGTCCCAAGATCCCGATCCAGAGTTCGCCATCATGCTGTTTCTCGCAGTCTGGCGGCTAAACTCCTTGATGAACACGACATTTACACAGAGGCGAGCGTGTCTGCTAGCCGCAAGAGACTGGCTTGCGATGTCCAGGTTTACCTAGTTTATACGGCGCTCGCAATCGACAAACATCCACTACTTCTATAATGGACGCTGAGCTACATGCCATCCTCGCAGCCCTCGACCACTTGACCTACGAGACGTCTGCCCCATTACCACTCCGCATTCGGTTCCTGACTGACTCCCAAATGGCGCTACGTGAGCTCCGGAAACCCTTCTCCGATCACCCTCTGGTTCATCAGATTCAACATATGATTAGTCTGTTTGCTCGCAATGGTACCTCTGTACGTGTTCCGTGGATACCGGGACACATGGCTCAGGGTTTCGGCAACCAGGCTGCCCATGACGCAGCGCAGAAGAGTCTTCGAGTAACTCCTCCACTGGTTGACAGCCCTGCTCCCCCGCTCTCCCTCAGACAACAGCTGGATCACGCTCGCCAGGCTAGACACAACCGCCTTGCCGCTGCCACTCCTGTAGGTTTCCTGCATAACGCCCCATCCCTAACTCGTCCTGCCGAAGTTTTTATTAATAAATTTCTCGCGAACGCTGCTTTGACTCCCCACATCACACGCAAATGGCATCACCCGACCGGCGATCCTCCCCCATACTGCCCATATTACAACACAGCTACAGTAGCAAACCTGATCAGTGAACCACCTTATTTGGCACTGCTCTGCGTATCAATCCTTCCGCCCCATCCTGTTGATTGCCCTATCCAATCCAAGCGAGATGCCCACCACGACACTCAGCGACCCCGATTTCCTTGCTGCCCTTGGGCGCTTCGCTCTCGAAAGTGGCCTCGCAAAAGTAGTTTAGCCGGGGTCTACCACCCCTGTGTGTGCATTAGGAACTGACTATTCGTCTCCAGCATCTTCAAATGAACATCACCTCGTGACCCCCTCTCCCCTCCCCTTTCCCCCTCCTCCCCCTTCCGGCCCCTGGGCCCTCCTTGTGGTAATAAAATACATTCACTCACTCATTCTTTCAGATCTACCGATAAGGCGGGCAGACCTAAGAAAAGCCAAGTTTAAGCTAGTGAAGATCACCAGCTCCGCCGTTACCTCAGCCTTCGCAACTCGATTGCGAAGGCGGCTGAATTTTTTCATTCTTCACTACCTTCTCTATTTATCTCACTCGACACCCATTTCGCTCCAACTGTCTTCTCTTTCTTTCCGTTATTCATGTGTACTGACGGCAGCATAAATTTAACAACGTATGGGTACGAGCTAGTTGGTACTCCATCTAAACACCGTAGAGCGCAGTAGGCAAGACAAAGGACGAAGGGGACACGGACGAGCGCTCGTCCGTGTCCCCTTCGTCCTTTGTCTTGCCTACTGCGCTCTACAGGGGGGGGGCGTGCATGCAGAGCTAGCCTTCATGCCACTACTGATGACATGCGCGTTGAGGTGGCGCGAAATTGAAACGTCGAAGTCTCGCGGCTCAATGCGACCTCTGAGCTGTCCTCAACGGTCGAGCGGTTTGGGTTTGGGTAGGTGTGTTACACAGACAGTGAGATGCCCACGAAGCGGGAGGTAGACGGAGAAGCACATGTTTGTCCCCCAGAATAAAGCTCGAGTCCTTCCAGGTTTCAACTCCTTTTGGGGGACAGACGCGTGTCGTTCGCTCGGAGGAAGAACAGCGGGAATCGAAGGAGCGTCTGCCGGAGCAGAAGCGCGAATGGGAGCGAAAGCAATATAAAGCCGCTGCCACCACCGTTGCCGCAGCAAGTTCCAGCTTGCCGAGTAGCTGGGAATCCCTCCGGAAGGAACAGCAACTTCGACGTGAACCAAGATTTCTTGGTCAGCTTGAAGTGCTTTCAGAACGACAACTTTGATGGTGCCTTTCGCTTCGAAGCACGCGCACATAACTGGTTGGCGGTTATTGAGGCATGAGTTGGGAGTGGAGGTAGGGGGCGGGAAGACGTGCACGCGCAGATATAGGTTTCATGCCCTCACTGAAGACATGTACGTTGCGCTGGCCGGAGGTTTAAAAGTGTACGTCCGCCTCCCCAATGCGAAGTGGCAGGTGTCCTCAGTGGTCGAGCGGATTGGGTTGGTGTGTTCGCAGGCAGTTAGATACCTACTACGCGGGAGGGAAAGAGACTGCTCCATGCTTGTCCGTTAGAATAAAACCCTAGTCCTTCAAACTTTCATTGGGCTAACTAGTAATTGCTCGATCGCGAATTACAAACAAACGTGTTTTGTTTCGTGCGTTTCGTGGACTGCGTCCAGCTTCGCAGGTTACCCGGAGGCTGAGCACATCCAGCAGGTGTGCACAATAAAAGTTATTCCTCCTTCTTCACAGAGTGAAGGGGCGCTATTTTTTTAAGTGCGAATGCACTTTATAAGCGACCCTGAATTCCGGCGACCACGTCCGTCCACATAGCAACAGCTGCGGGTGCGCGCGCTCCTCGTCTTCCTTGGCAACGGGGGGAGATGGGCGCGCGCTGCCTGGCAGCTGACATGGCACATACCCACGTGGGGGATTGGCCAGGAATCTCCTCGTCTTCCTTGGCAACGGGGGGAGATGGGCGCGCGCTGCCTGGCCGCTGACATGGCACATACCCACGTGGGGGATTGGCCAGGAATCGGGCGTGAGAAGGGCTAATGCACCCGCTTAAAGGAGTACTGACACGAAATTTCAAAGCTGAGATCCGCTCTAGCAATCAAGTACAACGACAACACAAATAGGTGTCTGTGAATAAATGCATCTTTCTTTCTTTGTAGTTGTGTGTGTGTGTGATCTCTCTTTCGCGAACATTACCGAACCGCGCAAATTCAACTCGTGCATTCGCACTTTCACATTCTTCCCCTCGGGGAAATGCGGGGAAATTTTTCTGTTCCTTCTTTTCTATCTGTTGCTATAAGCAAAATCATTAGCCAATCGTCTTCGCTAGGCCTATTATTCAGGCTTAGCTTAGGTATCCGCTACGTTAAGCATAATGATATTGACTTTCAGAGCTTAACAATTCCTGCTCAGGCTGCATTATCCCGTCTGTCTCTCCTGTGTAACCTGCTCTGCGGTAAGTAACTCGGAAGACTACCGCCGCGCCCCGCAGTAGGGCGCTCGTGTTTGCAAGTCTTATTTTGGATTTTCATAGGAAAGGGGCCTGGCGCGAACGCCTAGCCCCACTACCAAAAATTACATGCCCCACCTACCCCTGTTTGGAGTAGGGGCAAGCTTCAGCCGGCCGCAGTGCAATGACCGGCCTCCACTTGGGGCGCCGGCCATCGGGACCACCGGACAGCCCAGCGCCAGGTAAGTATGCTGAATGAATGGCCTGAAGGAAGACGCCATCAGCGCCGGCCAGTCATGTGGTCCCGGTTGAGAGAGACTAGCGCGGTAAATATTATAAGAAGCTTGGCATAAGCTTAGGAAATAAACGCATGCGCTCACCTCCGTGAAGTGCCGCGCAGATATCTGTCAACCCAGAGCGCCCAGTTGTGCAGTTTTGGCATCGTGCTTGCGTTTAGTTGGTAGCAAACGAGAGAGAAGCTGCATACGAGGCGCGTTGTCGCCATTTGTTTTATAAGCAAAAACAAAAAGTAAAAGAATTAGTTTCAAACGCGCGTTCCAAGCTCGTGATCGTGTGCGCTCGTGCCGGCACTATCGAGCACAGTACTCGGCGCATGCGCGGCAAGATCGGCGAATGAATGAATGAATATGGTTTGTCATAAAGGAGGCACAAAGCCCTTTGAAGGGAAGGAGGTGAGCAGGAAAGGGATGAAAGGGGATGCCACTAATGTTCATTGTGGGATCATAGGTCCCTTCGCGGGCGTATTCGTTTTTGTGTTCCACAAAAAAGCGTGGTCAGACCCGCTCTATATGCTTTATAGAGCCCACTATCCAGTGTGTATTGACCTATTGCTCCGAGTAAGGATGCGTTACTTCGGAGTAGCTGTAAGTGCGCGTGAGCGTCAGATGGCAGCGGCCTTTATCAAGCAGGGCGAGCATCGTGCCGCTTGTCGAATGCGTATGCAAGTAGCCGCCCAAAAGTTAACGGAAAGGCCGTATACCACGGCAGTTACGTCTGGGGAATATGCCGCGTTTGTGTAGGCCTTGGTAATAAAAAAGGAATGAAGAAAATATTTTCATTTTCTCGGTTTTCGACCTTTTGGTTGCTTGTGAGTGCGGCGTGTTCTAGGAAGCCGCACCTGTCGCGAGACGCCGCTAGTAAGCGAGGGTGGTGACAGGCACAGTGTCGAGACATGCGGACGTCTGATGCAAGCATCCGCTAAGCCGCTGGTCAAGCCAAGCTGTCGCGATCGTCAGCACCACGGCCAATTTCTAGAAATATGCTACCGAAGCAAGTCTTCTTGTTTTGACCTTTGCTTTTTATGGGGCGTCGCGAAGGGGGTGTTCGGCCGGCGGTGATGCATCAACCTGCAGCAATCGTTTGCTGTTCATCGAACCATGGATGACGTGTGACTTTCTTTGGTTCCCGTAATTTTTGGCAGCATAAAGCCACCAGCAAGACGAGCAAACAATGGGACTTGCAACGGAGAAACATCCCCCTCGCGAGGGGCACGATCAAATGCAGAGCATTTCCGGGGGCGCACGACGTTAAGTAGTTTGCGTTACGTTAATGTTGTTGCACTTGTTGCTGTTGGTTGTTGTATTGTAATTAAATGAGGAGACGTAATTACGTGGTCACGTGACATCATTTATTAGCAGGTGGGTATGATTATTATTCTTCTCTTCTCTTCTCTCTCTTTTCTTCTCTGGCTGTTGTTGTTGCGTCGTCGACGTCTAGATGCCTCTGGTTGAGTTAGTCCCCCCATTCGAGGGAGTCGATGGGAGACGTCATTGTTGAAGTTGTTCTTGTTCTTACTGCTGCTGTATCAGCAGCTTCTTGACGTAGTTTGAATGAGTCAAGGATATAAGGCGCGTTCGTAGCCCTCCATTCTATGTCGGCTTTGTGGCGCAGTGGGTAGAGCACCTTGTACCTTGCGTTCCGCCCGCAGGGTCGTGGGATCGAAACCAGGCGCCGGTAAGTATTATTTTTTTGTATAGTGTAGGGGGAGGGGTGCGGACTACACGGGCAACTAGAACGGGTGACATCGTGAGTTAAAGAAATGCTCTGCATTTAAAATTTCTTCTTGCCGTCTGAGGGGTAATCCAGCAGGCATGAAGGAAGGCCTGGGGTGTAATGTGTTGGGGTCGCTAACGGCTTTCTTGTTGCGAGCGTTGTCCCTGCAAATACCATGTCGCTGGAGTAGGCTCAGGCGGAGGGGTGGAAATCGGGAAGAGAGAGGTTAGGATTGCAGCGACGGGGTCTTGCTGATTTCCATCTGCTCGAACCGTGTGATCATGTGTCCATGCAAGTCGAACTATCGTACCTTATTGCTGGAGTGTCTGTATTAGTGCTAAATGTTGTTGGCAGTTGCATTGTCGGTGTACACCTTGTTGAGCTCGTGTAGCGCCGCTGTATGAGAGTCCGTAATTAGTCCGAACTCGTATTTTCTTCCAGTTTATTTCAAGGGAAAGGGGATAGTGATCGCTACCCCATTTGGTACTGGACGTTTCCCACTTTTAAATGAATTCTGGTGTTGAAAGGGTCCGCTCCCAATAAGGTACAAGCCCTGCACCTCCCATTTTATCTTACCCCATCCTTAACCCGCTTCCCCCAACATGCCTATATCGCATTCGCCTCACCTCCAACAAGGTCCCTCTCCCTTTCACGCACTCGGCGCAACCTCGTGGTTCGCATGGGACACTCCTATTCAACTGAGCAACTAAAAGCTGTGGTTGATTCCTCTGTCATAGGAATCGGTAAAACACGAAAGTGAAATGTGCAGCGAAATCTGCAGCTGAGCATGATTTGCGGGTCGGCGGCTGTCTTGTGGGTGTGCTTGGCGAGCGACGTCCTGCTGGCGGGTCGCTTCGGCCACGGAGCAAGAATATTGTTCTTGCTCCGTGGCTTCAGCAAAGGTGTACTGGCGTCATTTCTGTGACGGATATGACGTCAGTGAAATCTCGCTGTATTCCGGCATCTCTATTTGCCTTGTAGAGCCCACTGTGTAAAATACAAAACCCGAAAACGAACAACCCTAAGTATAACGCACTCTTTAGTACCAAAGGTTGCTTCTCCGGAAAAACATTCTGTGTTCTGCGTGCAGGGGTGCACCCTTTACTGGCCGCTTGCTTCGTTGTAATGGAGACATTTCCCTGACGGATATGATGTCAGCGAAATATCCAGGAATAAAACACTTTCGTGTCAACATGTAAACAATTCCGTTGTTTAGTTTCAGCAGCCTTAAGAAAAAATAGCCGATTTTGGTGTTAACGGCCTGGGTTTGAGCACCAGCACTAGTTTTTTTTTTTTTCGAGAACCATGATTATTTTTACGGTAAAATGTCTTAGCTCGCTTCTACGCATTATTTTCGTAGATGAGGATGCTTAGTATTTTTATGTTGGTTTAGGAACGTGGTGTGACATACCAACCTGTTGAATTTGTTCTACATCGCATCGGCAGTGCCGTGATTGTACCTACCTCGCAACAAAATGTCGCCCCAATTTCACCGTCGATGATTAAAGTATAAGCACTGGGTCTAAAATGCTTCCTCCGGCTCACCGGGCATTCAAAATCATACATCACCGTTCGTCTGTCGTTCGCATTCCTGTCGATGCGAAACATCGGTATAGTTGAAGGGGCACTGACACGAAAATTTTGCATCTTTTTGTGTGTGTGTGATAAGTAGCTAATGACCTATTTATCACGTGTGGAAACCTAATTTGCCTCAGCGCGTGACGGTTGTTTAATCAGATAGGTTTTAATGCGGCCAGTCGCCGTTTCGGTTTCAGCGGGTGGCGCGAAAGGTTGGATTTTGTATAAACAAAGCTGTCCACGGGACTGTCGGACGGATGTCACAGAGCAGAGCTGCCTTAGCACTGTCGATTCCGCGTCGGCAGCAGTTTCTGCTAACGACCCTTACGTACTGATCCCGTCAGCCGCTTAATTTAAAAGCTACCGTGGACGTGATGCAGGCGCTGCGAGTACAGATGGCTGCTGGGCTAGTGCGCTGCTACTTGAGCGGCACAGGCAGCGCCTCCTGGCAGCCGCGGCGGCATATTTTGCTCGTACGGGGCCGGCGCGGTCAGCCGCCCCCAGCGGCGGAGGTATCACAGAACGGCGCCTTTACGGGCGAAAAATAAGCAATTCTGCCTACTTTTATGTTTGCCGATGGCCCAACAGTTACAAAAACAAGCATGGAACATCGCCGAAGAATAACTTATGTTGGTTTTTATGCGAATGTTATTAAGGAGAGCGCGGGATGCGCTCCGAGAAGCCATCTGATCACCTCAACGCTTGGTTCCAGCATTTCTTCGTCAACAGCGTCTGTCGGAGCATATGAGTTTTTTAGGAGGCGTTGGTTGGCTCTACAGTTTTGTGGCTGCCCTCGCATGCAAGAACGTCAGCAAAACCGAATTTCACATCACGAATTTCTGCGGGCACCTTTTCGGGTGACGTGTACACTAATTTGGATGTTCGACAGTTTCAATAGCGCTCGTCATGCTAACATATAAATAAGCGTTTTATTTGCTGCTGTGTGTCCTGCGTTGGGCGCACAGATGGCTTATCCCACGCACACGGCAACTCCGTGGACAATTTCTGCTCGGCTGTCGTGGCTACTGATGTAAAATCGCCGTCGCCGTGTGTTAGCCCCAGCCGCGGCAGACAGCCTTCCAGCAGCTTCCTCGAGAAAAAAAAAAGCGCTTTGGGTTTTCCAACGAGCACAGAAACGAAGCAAGGGATTATGTACGTGAAATATCAACAAAAGTGGAGAAATTTAGAGAATTGTGCGCGTCTATGGATTCCTCCAACTTGAGGCTTTTAATTGCGGCCAGATTGGTGCTTGTCTGATTTTTTCGTAATTTTGTTTGCTTTTCTGGTTTGAGTTATTTTGGAATAATAAACAGGTGATTGCGGCGGATTAGTTTTCTTTTTGTTCCATTAGTTCATTTCTAGCTCTATTGTTATTTTTAGTTTTTATTATACAAATAACATACATTTACATTAATTATTATACGACAAATGTTTTAATAATTATGCCCTTTTGTGCGAATGCAAGGCGTTTGGGATTTGGTGCGTATTAATAATTTTTTGTGTTGTTCGGGTTGTATTTCCGGGTTCTTTATAATTTTATTTTATTAATCGTGTAATTGTTGTGAATAGGCAGACTACTCGATATAGCAAGTTCATTTTTATTCTTTTTTCCTGTACCTATCTTTAACTTCACTCGACAAATGGTCTACAGTTACACTATTACGACGCGTTAACTTCGATCTCCCGATCTGATTGTAGGGTTTAATGCGCCGACGCAACGCAGGCGATGAGGCGCGCCGTAGTGGAGGGCTCCGGATTAATTTCGACCACCTGGGGATCTTTAACGTGCGCCGAAATCTCGTACACACGGGCGTTTTTGCCGCGGCCGGGAATCGAACCCGCGACCTCGTGCTCAGCAGCGCAACGCCTTAGCCACTGAGCCACCGCGGCGGGTAAACTTCGATCTCCCATTGTGCGTTATTGTGCAAATGCCAGGCATTACAAAGATTGGGCTCTGGGGTATTACCAAAAAAATGCTGTCGGATCAAAATTTACATTCCATACTTTTTGCTTACTCCCAGCCGCACTTGCATTTTAAACTATTCATTTGAATCACAACATGTTCCAAGGCTATATAGAGGCCCTGTAACGGCCTTAATTTCTGCGTTGATGCCGAAGACATGGTTGCTGGCGTCTGGTTTCTTTTTTTTTTTTTTCCCGCAGGTGAAGTAGCCTTTATTTTTTAGTATTTCTCAGGGCTTCCTATTTATTCGAAGCCGCAGAACAGTTCACGCACGGCTCGCTTCGCGTAGTCACGCTGGCCCTGCGCACGGGATACGCGGACCGGCGAAGCACGGTACGAGCAAAAGATGCGGCGCAGATCGACAGGGGGCGCCGCTGGTTGAAATTCAGTGGCGCCACCATACCAGCGCACGCTCAGTGGGTGGGGAGATGCGTGCTGGGAGCAGCCGGCAGATCTGCCTACAGGTCCGCCTACATATGTTAGTCTTAGCACTGCGGCGGATATTCGATTGCAGCTCTCGTAAGCGGTGCAAATGGCAATTTTTAATGCAATTTTTCATCCCACCATTACCTCCTTCCTCGTATCTCTAGCTTTGCTTGCGCCAGGAGCACCATTTATGTAATGAAAACATAACTCTTCTTGGCCAATCCCCCTAAGTGGGTATGCGCCATTTTTCGGGCCGCCACCACCACCACCATTTAGTGGAGCGACAACAAGTTATCACTGGAGGTACCTGCGGCTGCCTACGCCCCTTCGCGGACGCGGCCGACGCCCGCACAGCTCCCTCAGTGCGCCTGTCGTGTGCTGGGCGCGTTTTGGAATCGCTGTAGAACTTCGGTCGCGGCCAGCTTCCCGATGAGCCAACGAAATCCCGGCGCCTCTGCCGCCAACGATCGGATCGTTTGTAGCTCGTGAGCAAAAGCACCGACCTCGATTCGAGTTGACACGCATAAACAAGGCTTTAAAAAAAAAAAAAAAGCACACGCAAGTACGCGCCACCCTCTATTAATTTTTGAAGGTCCGAGAATCTTTATCCTCGGATGGTGTTAAATGTCGAAAAAAAAAACACAAAGCGCGAGAGAAGAATTTAGTTGCTCGTAAGCGATATTCGGCATCAAAGGATTAAGGGTTAATAAAAGTTATCTTCCCTGGGAAAAGCTTTAGGCGCATTACCTGAACGCTCCCTGCGCAGAATCCTCCTGCGCTTGCTGAAGAGGTCGCACCCCCCCCCCCCCTTATGTTGCCAATGGCAGGCACAAGAGGAGGCATTGCACAACGAACAACATTGAGCACGAAGCTGCCGGTGTACTTTATTGCAGGTCCAAACAAAAACAAAACGTCGTTTGACGTCCCTGCACATCAGACGCCCTGGCACAAAACACACAGGAAGGGAAGAAGAATCCCCGAAGGCACACAGAAGAAAAGGAAGGCTTGCAGACCTGAAAGGCAAACGAACGCATGATGATGAAGTAACGGTACACACGCGCTCATTGAGCCACATCAGTAATGTAAACATGCATCAGAACCAGCAGTGTTTGTTTAACGGGTAATGTTTCATCGACTTCCTAGCGTTGGCGGACTTGCATCCCAGCCGGCCCGAGAAAAACAGTGGATGGTGCAAGGAAGCGACTTGAGCATACCTTATTCCGTCAAGCTCCAGTCAATACCTGTACGTGATCACGCGTCTGTCTCGCTTCAATGCCCTTTTGGGGCCAGTTCAGGGTGCGCAGTGTTGTCCTGACTGATACGAATGCACGGCCCTTTTAAATGCCAATTTTTACTGCAGAGACCAATACACCGGTAAAGAACCTTTTATAAACACCCGCACACGATGAAGATGTTAAGTATACGGAACAGAGTCGTCCTTTAAAGGCGACCTACGAAGAAATATGCAGCAAATGGGCTTATGAATGAACCTCCATTCGAGAAGCTTGTCCACGGGATTTGTATGCACACTATCCAAATAGTGTAAAAATCTCACCCGACAGTAGAGCTGCCCGACGAGTTAAGCCCGCTCTGCATAGTGCGTCCGGGGGGGGGGGGGGGGGGGGGGCGCAAGGAAATGCATTCGCGAAATTGGTACCGCATTTATTCGAATATAAGGCGAGTTTTGTTTTTTTTTTTTGCAAAATCCGTAGTCTCAAAGTCATGCCCCGCCTTATATTCGAAGTTCGCGACCGCCTTATAATCCAATAAATACGGTAATTCGAAACCATCGCGCAACACATCGTATCCCTTTCGCAACTGCGGCAAACCGCTGCGAATTCCGCTCGTATAGACGAATCAAACGCGTTTCGATGCCGAAATCACTGCTAGCAAGAACTCCCCTGCGAGTTTCCCCAGGGCGGGTAGTCACAGCACCGGCTACGCAACAGAAAAAGGCGAAACGTAATAGTACGGGCTTTACCAGACCTTTAGGATACGTAACAGGAGGCGGGGACCCGTTATGACATCTTTACTACAAGGCCAGCCTAGTATATATGGCAGTATGTAAAGCGTGCAGTAGCTGATTAGCAATTTTTTTCATTACTCAACCCCAACGACATGTTAAGACAACACAACTTCGTTGCATCCAGTATTTAAAACTGTCCCTGCAAGAGAGAAGGCATACTGCGTCAAGAAGGTGAAAGCAAATTCTGAGCAAGTTTCGCCAGATGGACAAATAAATAGCGTACACTTCTCCAAGAAGTCAACCACTGAGCATTTCAATGCATTGAAGCCATCGGCACCGCCTGAAAAATTGATTAGGCTGAGCGGACTCCCAGAATCTGAAGGCAACCTTCCGAAGGCAACAGACGTCCCGTACCACCCATCTTTCTTCTTGTGTTTGTGTTGACCTAAGCGTTTAATACAAACGCTCATTTTCTGCGGTGGCGAGGCGCGTGCCGTGAATTAAAGGCCCAACCACATGCAGCGTACATTCGGCGTTTTCTCGCGTCGCGCGAGCGTCAGCGTCGTTCGGCGTAAGCGCGTCGACACGCGGGAGAGGGCGAGTAACCGCATGAGACCGGCGAAGTCACGCGCCAGTCGCGTCGGTGGCGTTGCTGGACCCGTATGCCTACCTGTTGAAGTCCTTTATGAGCAGTTATTATCGATTCTTGAACTGCAATTGTAAAGACCCTAGCTCTATCAAAAAAAAAAAATCACTTTGGCGTCTTTATTCATTGATAAGTATGTTGGCGGGCAAATATTGAAATGCTGCGAAATGTATCTCGAGTCAGCCCGGTCAAATCTGAGCAAAATAAGATAGGATGATAAACGAAGACGCGCTTCGCACAACTACTTTACTTGTTACTTGATTTAACCATCATGATATGTACCGACTGCACGTTCGTGAATTCAAAGTATAAGAAAAACAAATTTCAGCGCTGCCTTGATACTGAGGTTGCCGTCGAACGTCATTTGTAGGTTAACAAGCAATGTATTCTGGCACCCTGTCTGTGCCCCGTTAAAAAAACTGATCAAACCCTCAACGCAAAAAATAATAATAAAAACACCGAGGCTTTGCCAGGATACGAACCACAGACTTTCAAAACAGAAGTCTGGCATTCAAAACCACACCAGGAGGCGAGGCGGCCTCAAAGAATTCGGTATAATAGGCTGCCCACGAATAGTGTCGGGTGTGCTTTGTTTTGGTCGTATTTGAGAGATTTGAGCAGTGGTAACGTTTGTTTTTTGCGCACCGATCTTGGAGCCGAGGACAATAATGCTAGTGCTACAAGCGATGTAACCACAGCTCCCTTATTTGAGTCAATAAAAGCTACCGCACATCCCCGGTCTCCCCTGCGCAAGCCACGGTAGCTACGAATGGAATGGAATGCGCCGCTAGAATTCCGGCGTTGATAACGCTTGTCTCGTCACGCACCGATCTTGCAGACAAGCCACATTTGCTAATACCACAGAACAGGAAGGATTTGCTAATACTGGAAGCGATGTAGCCAGAGCTCCCTTATTTAACTCACACAAAGCCACCTCAGATCCCCGATCTCCCCGATGAAAGCCGAACAAGCCCCAAACGGATGAGCGCTTGCAGACAGAAATAGCTTGCAATTTGCTCAAGGCAACCGATTACCGCAAGCTAAAAAGAAATTGATTGTTTTCTTCTGAAAGGAATGACCCCAAACCATGAGAAGGACAGGAAACCCGGACGCTGCCGCCCGCTTTCCGATGCTCCCTCGCGCTGCGTCGACGTCGATAACTGGCGAGCCTATACATCGACGTTGCTCGGGCGTCAGCTCGCGTCTCCATGCATTTTTGGCGACACCCATCGGCGCGGGACGTCGTCGGCGCGTGAAAACGCCGAAAGTACACTGCATGTGGTTGGGCCTTAAAAGACGAGAGACAGCGACTTATTCACGCGCAGTGCGTACAAAAGTCCAGGTAGTTGCAGAAGAATGTTCTGTTAAAGGGACCCTGCAACACTTTCTATAAGCGCTTTCACTTTTTCCTTCTCGTCTACAAGCACTGCGAAATACAGTTATCGCCAGGACGGAGCGGCACTGCGTGAGTTGCTCGTCGCACGAGATACGCCTTCCGTTTCTGCTGTGTTTTTGTGGCTTTTTTTTTTTAAGTTCCTATCGGAAAGCGTTCATTGCTGCATCTGAAGGAAAACCGGCCAACAGCCGCTACTTGGCCTCAGTGGCGTAATTCGAGCCGTCGAAGAACGTCAAGACCGGGAAAGAGAAAAATCTTTAGAGCGAGTTTTCAAGTTATCTGATGAGCACAGAGCAGTAATTTTTAGCTATGGGTACTTTGCGACCCCCCTAATATAAGTACTGGGTATGTTGGGTCACTACGTTCTGCAAGTCATTTAAGATTTCGAAAACAGTTGACAAAAGTGTTGCAGGGCCCCTTTAAGCTTTCTGTTCTGGCAAGAGCGCGTGAGGAACAAAGCTACTGACGGTGATCGGAAAATTGCAGGGCAATGGCAGTCTATGCCTAGGTCACTGCAGTACCGAGAAACTATACACACTTATTAGCTGCTTCCTTCTCCTTTCTACAGCAGTCCCTACTCGTTGAAGAAGCCGATGATCCTTGCCTCGCCAGGGGGCCACACGCTCTATCCAAATACCTGCAAACTGAATTTCCGCGACAAGCGAGCACATGCACTATCGGTGCTTGAGGATAGCGAGTGCACTGAGGCTTACGGGTGCTGTCAATTTCAATTCCTCTGGCGTGCATTAGGAGATTTCCATCTTTTACTTACGGTCCACTTTGGGTCATTGCATTGGGTCTTTTTAGCTTCCATTATCACCTATCGTCAACGTTGTCGCTCATTCACTGCAAGTATGCTTCCTTTCTTTTCGCTAGTTTTATCCTTTCCCTTCAATGATCTTCTGCTCACCATTCTGAGCACTGCTCTTTACGTTGCGCATTACCTTCAAACACCCCAAGCTACTTGAACTGGCAAATGAAGCGGATGTCATTTTGTAGCGAAAGCTACACTACGCTACCTCGGGTAGTCTTCGCGGGGTGACCAGTTTTGACCTTGAGCGCTAGAGGTCAAACCACACCCGCTTCCACAAGCGCCGTCACGGAGCAGCGGCCCGATGGAGGGGAGAGATAGGCGAGGAGGGAACGGAGACGTGCGCGGGAGCCATGTCCGCCTCCTGGCGAGGAAGGCGAGGAGGCCGCCGCCGCAGCGATAAGCGCGCGCACGAAGGAAGTCCAGGCGGCCACGTGTGGCGCAGAGCCGTGTGCGATATAGGAAGACGAACATCCAGTTGTGGTCGCTCTGTACAGTGGCAGTGAAGCTTTCGCTATCAACTAGGCTTAACCAAAGCTAAACCCCAGCAATTTTTGTTATCGTTGGGTCTTTCCATGCTATCTCTTCTTCCTTCACCTGAGAAATAACTTATTTATTATACGCAGGTTATTTTTCTCTGCAAATCAAACCACTGCGTCACCTCGGATATTCCGACTGACTGTTTCTTACTGCACGATCGCCTAGCTGCCGCTTTCTTATTTTTGCGTTAGTCTCGAATCACTGATTGCCCATCCGACGTTCTCATAGAAATTGTCACAAAACAGCTTCATCATCGTAGCTAGACGTTCGTGCATAGGTTTGGTGGGTAGCACAACCTGTACCTCTTATTTGGCCATAAATTACAAGAATCCTCCCCGGCTTTCACTCCTTAAGCAATCACCTGTTCTAACCTCGCTTAACCCTACAATTTCCAATTAATGCACGAGAACTTGAGTTAATGCATCATGTAGGAAGGGTCCGATCATTGCATAACGTGATTCTTTTCATAAATATTGCTTTTTTACCACTAACACGAAAGAGCGGCACTTCATCAAAGTCCGCCGCAGTTTGGACAACGTGTCATACCTTTTTCGAATGCTCCCTCGTCATCAACCTCAGCAGTATGCATTCTCTAGGGCTTAACCACAAAAACTGCACGGATTGCCATGTTGCCGTCCCGTAATGTCGGGGAATGGTTTTCCCAAATGCTACCAAATTTGGCAACCGGGGCCGCGCTGATTTAGAAGCCCTGAGGTCCTCCTAAAGCACACCAGTAGATGTTGCTTGTAGATGTGGTTAAGAGGACGTCTGGTTAAACACGTGACCAAGATGAGCACAAGGTTGAACTCACCGTTGAGCGCGCTCGTCACACGAAGTACATGGCGGTCTGGAGCGAGTCCATGACCTTGACGGCCTCGACGTACTGGCTGGTGGAGAGCGAGTCTCCGCTGCCGCCCGAGGAGTCGGAGGAGGAGGAGGAGATGTCGACCTTGCTCATCACGTGGTTCTTGGCGCGGTACGCGGCCAGGTGCGCGTAGTACACGGGCGCCGGGATGCTCACGCTGCGCGCGCACCGCGCGTACGTGTGGCACAGGTAGTAGCTCAGCTTCTGCAGGTCGTCCGCCGTGAAGTTCGAGTCGTCCCACACGATGTAGTAGTGCGACGGCTTGCTCGTGCCCTGCAGGGCAGAGTTGATTAAAACACAGTCCAGTGTCCAGCGCTAGTCCCGCTATGCCCTCTTTCTGGTCCTTACCGCGCTTTTCAAAGCCCTTAAGCCTTCTTGGTAGGACCAACGGCATCCTGTCAAAAAACTTGTGTTTCCCCATAGACCTGTTGGTCGACCGAAAATCTGATCAGATCTCTAGGCACACGGCGCATGCGCGAAACCGGGCTTCTTCCATAGTGTCAAAACGGCTACTTGAAAAATCGACAAAAAGGAACGGTTCTAAATAAGAACACTACGCGCATCGTCTTGAAGGATTGTTACAATACACCTCTAACTCATAAACCTGATGGTACACATTTAATCTTTCATAGGTGCGTTTACTCAGTGCGCGAAAAATCGCTACATCAGTTCGTTCTTCGTGTGCGATTTGGGTCTTTGAAGGTTTGAGGATCGATTGGGCGCACTTTCCGCGAAGGTTGAACGCAATTTTCAGCTGTCTTTGGAAGAGATCGTATACATTTTTTTATTATATTTCATCGTTCTCTGGGAATAGCCCGAATCTCGGGATTAGTTGGTTCTGTTCAGTTCCCTGTAATCCACTCGTCGTGAACAGTTACTTCACGGGGCACCCGTATGCGGCGTTGCTCAGCTGAACTCTGGTTGGCGCTCGGCCTGTACGTGAGACCACAGATTTGCTAGGGCAGCCGCTCTACTGACCGAACGATCTTACCGGTCTCCCTCTCTTTAACTCTGTCTTGTACATTAATAAAGTTTTTCCCCTCCTCCTCCTCCTCCTCCCGGTGCTAGTGAAGCCGCTCAGCATGTTCTACAAGGGTCTAACTGCGCCATGAACCTTTAAATGCGAAGTATTGTAAAGTCAGCTGGGCTATGGTCATTCGTAGGAAGGGATCTAACGAATACCATCTAAATATCTGCGCCACATGTGTGGGGTTATACTGCCACGGTCATAGAAACGCGCCGTGCAGTAGTCCGGCCCGTCATGGATTCACGTAGGACTGTTACGAACGTAATTAGGAAGCAGAGCGTGTGCTTAATTGAATTGTTAGCCGGCGAAATTCCCCAAATTTTGTACCTCGTTTCGCCAATATTAACCCCTAATCGCTTTCGCCGTTTCTTGAAGGGGCAAACAAGCCCACCATAGATCCTAGAAAACCTTTTAAATCGAAGATTGTAAAGTGCTGGGCAGGGTCTTTCGTAGGAAGGGATCTAACGAATACCATCTAAATATCTGCGCCACATGTGTGGGGTTATACTGCCACGGTCATAGAAACGCGCCGTGCAGTAGTCCGGCCCGTCATGGATTCACGTAGGACTGTTACGAACGTAATTAGGAAGCAGAGCGTGTGCTTAATTGAATTGTTAGCCGGCGAATATTACCCACTTTTGTACCTTGTTTCGCCAATATTAACCCCTAATCGCTTTCCCGCCGTTTCTTGAGAGGGGCAAACAAGCCCACCATAGACTCCTAGCAAACCTTTAAATGCGAAGTATTGTAAAGTCAGCTGGGCTATGGTCATTCGTAGGAAGGGATCTAACGAATACCATCTAATATCTGCGCCACATGTGTGGGTTTATACTGCCACGGTCATAGAAACGCGCCGTGCAGTAGTCCGGCCCGTCATGGATTCACGTAGGACTGTTACGAACGTAATTGGGAAGCAGAGCGTGTGCTTAATTGAATTGTTAGCCGGCGAATATTACCCACATTTTGTACCTTGTTTCGCCAATTTTAAAACCCCTAATCGCATTCGCCGTTTCTTGAGGGGGGCAAACAAGCCCACCATAGACTCCTAGCAAACCTTTAAATGCGAAGTATTGTAAAGTCAGCTGGGCTATGGTCATTCGTAGGAAGGGATCTAACGAATACCATCTAAATATCTGCGCCACATGTGTGGGGTTATACTGCCACGGTCATAGAAACGCGCCGTGAAATAGTCCGGCCCGTCATGGATTCACGTAGGACTGTTACGAACGTAATTAGGAAGCAGAGCGTGTGCTTAATTGAATTGTTAGCCGGCGAATATTACCCACATTTTGTACCTTTTTTTCGCCAATATTAACCCCTAATCGCATTCCCGTTTCTTGAGAGGGGCAAACAAGCCCACCATAGACTCCTAGCAAACCTTTAAATGCGAAGTATTGTAAAGTCAGCTGGGCTATGGTCATTCGTAGGAAGGGATCTAACGAATACCATCTAAATATCTGCGCCACATGTGTGGGGCTATACTGCCACGGTCATAGAAACGCGCCGTGCAGTAGTCCGGCCCGTCATGGATTCACGTAGGACTGTTACGAACGTAATTAGGAAGCAGAGCGTGTGCTTAATTGAATTGTTAGCCGGCGAATATTACCCACATTTTGTACCTTGTTTCGCCAATATTAACCCCTAATCGCATTCGCCGTTTCTTGAGAGGGGCAAACAAGCCCACCATAGACTCCTAGCAAACCTTTAAATGCGAAGTATTGTAAAGTCAGCTGGGCTATGGTCATTCGTAGGAAGGGATCTAACGAATACCATCTAAATATCTGCGCCACATGTGTGGGGTTATACTGCCACGGTCATAGAAACGCGCCGTGCAGTAGTCCGGCCCGTCATGGATTCACGTAGGACTGTTACGAACGTAATTAGGAAGCAGAGCGTGTGCTTAATTGAATTGTTAGCCGGCGAATATTACCCACATTTTGTACCTCGTTTCACCAATATTAACCCCTAATCGCATTCGCCGTTTCTTGAGAGGGGCAAACAAGCCCACCATAGACTCCTAGCAAACCTTTAAATGCGAAGTATTGTAAAGTCAGCTGGGCTATGGTCATTCGTAGGAAGGGATCTAACGAATACCATCTAAATATCTGCGCCACATGTGTGGGGTTATACTGCCACGGTCATAGAAACGCGCCGTGCAGTAGTCCGGCCCGTCATGGATTCACGTAGGACTGTTACGAACGTAATTAGGAAGCAGAGCGTGTGCTTAATTGAATTGTTAGCCGGCGAATATTACCCACATTTTGTACCTTGTTTCGCCAATATTAACCCCTAATCGCATTCGCCGTTTCTTGAGAGGGGCAAACAAGCCCACCATAGACTCCTAGCAAACCTTTAAATGCGAAGTATTGTAAAGTCAGCTGGGCTATGGTCATTCGTAGGAAGGGATCTAACGAATACCATCTAAATATCTGCGCCACATGTGTGGGGTTATACTGCCACGGTCATATTCCCCATTTTGACCTTGTTCGCCATATTAACCCCTAATCGCATTCGCCGTTTCTTGAGAGGGGCAAACAAGCCCACCATAGACTCCTAGCAAACCTTAAATGCGAAGTATTGTAAAGTCAGCTGGGCTATGGTCATTCGTAGAAGGGATCTAACGAATACCATCTAAATATCTGCGCCACATGTGTGGGTTATACTGCCACGGTCATAGAAACGCGCCGTGCATAGTCCGGCCCGTCATGGATCACGTAGGACTGTTACGAACGTAATTAGGAAGCAGAGCGTGTGCTTAATTGAATTGTTAGCCGCGATATTACCCACTTTTGTACCTTGTTCGCAATATTACCCCTAATCGCATTCGCCGTTTCTTGAGAGGGCAAACAAGCCCACCATAGACTCCTAGCAAACCTTTAAATGCGAAGTATTGTAGTCAGCTGGGCTATGTCATTCGTAGGAAGGGATCAACGAATACCATCTAAATATCTGCGCCCATGTGTGGGTTATACTGCCACGTCATAGAAACGCGCCGTGCAGTAGTCCGGCCCGTCATGGATTCACGTAGGATGTTACGAACGTAATAGGAAGCAGAGCGTGTGCTTAATTGAATTGTTAGCCGGCGAATATTACCCACATTTTGTACCTTGTTTCGCCAATATTAACCCCTAATCGCATTCGCCGTTTCTTGAGAGGGGCAAACAAGCCCACCATAGACTCCTAGCAAACCTTTAATGCGAAGTATTGTAAAGTCAGCTGGGCTATGGTCATTCGTAGGAAGGGATCTAACGAATACCATCTAAATATCTGCGCCACATGTGTGGGGTTATACTGCCACGGTCATAGAAACGCGCCGTGCAGTAGTCCGGCCCGTCATGGATTCACGTAGGACTGTTACGAACGTAATTAGGAAGCAGAGCGTGTGCTTAATTGAATTGTTAGCCGGCGAATATTACCCACATTTTGTACCTTGTTTCGCCAATATTAACCCCTAATCGCATTCGCCGTTTCTTGAGAGGGGCAAACAAGCCCACCATAGACTCCTAGCAAACCTTTAAATGCGAAGTATTGTAAAGTCAGCTGGGCTATGGTCATTCGTAGGAAGGGATCTAACGAATACCATCTAAATATCTGCGCCACATGTGTGGGGTTATACTGCCACGGTCATAGAAACGCGCCGTGCAGTAGTCCGGCCCGTCATGGATTCACGTAGGACTGTTACGAACGTAATTAGGAGCAGAGCGTGTGTTAATTGAATTGTTAGCCGGCGAATATTACCCACATTTTGTACCTTGTTTCGCCAATATTAACCCCTAATCGCATTCGCCGTTTCTTGAGAGGGGCAAACAAGCCCACCATAGACTCCTAGCAAACCTTTAAATGCGAAGTATTGTAAAGTCAGCTGGGCTATGGTCATTCGTAGGAAGGGATCTAACGAATACCATCTAAATATCTGCGCCACATGTGGGGGGTTATACTGCCACGGTCATAGAAACGCGCCGTGCAGTAGTCCGGCCCGTCATGGATTCACGTAGGACTGTTACGAACGTAATTAGGAAGCAGAGCGTGTGCTTAATTGAATTGTTAGCCGGCGAATATTACCCACATTTTGTACCTTGTTTCGCCAATATTAACCCCTAATCGCATTCGCCGTTTCTTGAGAGGGGCAAACAAGCCCACCATAGACTCCTAGAAAACCCTTTTAAAATGCGAAGTATTGTAAAGTCAGCTGGGCTATGGTCATTCGTAGGAAGGGATCTAACGAATACCATCTAAATATCTGCGCCACATGTGTGGGGCTATACTGCCACGGTCATAGAAACGCGCCGTGCAGTAGTCCGGCCCGTCATGGATTCACGTAGGACTGTTACGAACGTAATTAGGAAGCAGAGCGTGTGCTTAATTGAATTGTTAGCCGGCGAATATTACCCACATTTGTACCTTGTTTCGCCAATATTAACCCCTAATCGCATTCGCCGTTTCTTGAGAGGGGCAAACAAGCCCACCATAGACTCCTAGCAAACCTTTAAATGCGAAGTATTGAAAAGTCAGCTGGGCTATGGTCATTCGTAGGAAGGGATCTAACGAATACCATCTAAATATCTGCGCCACATGTGTGGGGTTATACTGCCACGGTCATAGAAACGCGCCGTGCAGTAGTCCGGCCCGTCATGGATTCACGTAGGACTGTTACGAACGTAATTAGGAAGCAGAGCGTGTGCTTAATTGAATTGTTAGCCGGCGAATATTACCCACATTTTGTACCTTGTTTCGCCAAAAATTAACCCCTAATCGCATTCGCCGTTTCTTGAGAGGGGCAAACAAGCCCACCATAGACTCCTAGCAAACCTTTAAATGCGAAGTATTGTAAAGTCAGCTGGGCTATGGTCATTCGTAGGAAGGGATCCAACGAATACCATCTAAATATCTGCGCCACATGTGTGGGGTTATACTGCCACGGTCATAGAAACGCGCCGTGCAGTAGTCCGGCCCGTCATGGATTCACGTAGGACTGTTACGAACGTAATTAGGAAGCAGAGCGTGTGCTTAATTGAATTGTTAGCCGGCGAATATTACCCACATTTTGTACCTTGTTTCGCCAATATTAACCCCTAATCGCATTCGCCGTTTCTTGAGAGGGGCAAACAAGCCCACCATAGACTCCTAGCAAACCTTTAAATGCGAAGTATTGTAAAGTCAGCTGGGCTATGGTCATTCGTAGGAAGGGATCTAACGAATACCATCTAAATATCTGCGCCACATGTGTGGGGTTATACTGCCACGGTCATAGAAACGCGCCGTGCAGTAGTCCGGCCCGTCATGGATTCACGTAGGACTGTTACGAACGTAATTAGGAAGCAGAGCGTGTGCTTAATTGAATTGTTAGCCGGCGAATATTACCCACATTTTGTACCTTGTTTCGCCAATATTAACCCCTAATCGCATTCGCCGTTTCTTGAGAGGGGCAAACAAGCCCACCATAGACTCCTAGCAAACCTTTAAATGCGAAGTATTGTAAAGTCAGCTGGGCTATGGTCATTCGTAGGAAGGGATCTAACGAATACCATCTAAATATCTGCGCCACATGTGTGGGGTTATACTGCCACGGTCATAGAAACGCGCCGTGCAGTAGTCCGGCCCGTCATGGATTCACGTAGGACTGTTACGAACGTAATTAGGAAGCAGAGCGTGTGCTTAATTGAATTGTTAGCCGGCGAATATTACCCACATTTTGTACCTTGTTTCGCCAATATTAACCCCTAATCGCATTCGCCGTTTCTTGAGAGGGGCAAACAAGCCCACCATAGACTCCTAGCAAACCTTTAAATGCGAAGTATTGTAAAGTCAGCTGGGCTATGGTCATTCGTAGGAAGGGATCTAACGAATACCATCTAAATATCTGCGCCACATGTGTGGGGTTATACTGCCACGGTCATAGAAACGCGCCGTGCAGTAGTCCGGCCCGTCATGGATTCACGTAGGACTGTTACGAACGTAATTAGGAAGCAGAGCGTGTGCTTAATTGAATTGTTAGCCGGCGAATATTACCCACATTTTGTACCTTGTTTCGCCAATATTAACCCCTAATCGCATTCGCCGTTTCTTGAGAGGGGCAAACAAGCCCACCATAGACTCCTAGCAAACCTTTAAATGCGAAGTATTGTAAAGTCAGCTGGGCTATGGTCATTCGTAGGAAGGGATCTAACGAATACCATCTAAATATCTGCGCCCATGTGGGGGGTTATACTGCCACGGTCATAGAAACGCGCCGTGCAGTAGTCCGGCCCGTCATGGATTCACGTAGGACTGTTACGAACGAAATTAGGAAGCAGAGCGTGTGCTTAATTGAATTGTTAGGGCGAATTTTCCCCACATTTTTCCCTTTGTTTCCCAAAACCCCTAATGCATTCGCCGTTTCTTGAGAGGGGAAAACAACCCCACCATAGACTCCTAAAACCTTTAATAAGTATTGTAAAGTCAGCTGGGCTATGGTCATTCGTAGGAAGGGATCTAACGAATACCAAAATATCCGCCACAGTGTGGGGTTATACCCCAATAGAAACGCGCCGTGCAGTTTTGGGATTCACGTAGGACTGTTACGAACGTAATTAGGAAGCAGAGCGTGTGCTTAATTGAATTGTTAGCCGGCGAATATTACCCACATTTTGTACCTTGTTTCGCCAATATTAACCCCTAATCGCATTCGCCGTTTCTTGAGAGGGGCAAACAAGCCCACCATAGACTCCTAGCAAACCTTTAAATGCGAAGTATTGTAAAGTCAGCTGGGCTATGGTCATTCGTAGGAAGGGATCTAACGAATACCATCTAAATATCTGCGCCACATGTGTGGGGTTATACTGCCACGGTCATAGAAACGCGCCGTGCAGTAGTCCGGCCCGTCATGGATTCACGTAGGACTGTTACGAACGTAATTAGGAGCAGAGCGTGTGCTTAATTGAATTGTTAGCCGGCGAATATTACCCACATTTTGTACCTTGTTTCGCCATATTAACCCCTAATCGCATTCGCCGTTTCTTGAGAGGGGCAAACAAGCCCACCATAGACTCCTAGCAAACCTTTAAATGCGAAGTATTGTAAAGTCAGCTGGGCTATGGTCATTCGTAGGAAGGGATCCAACGAATACCATCTAAATATCGCCTGTGTGGGGGTTATACTGCCACGGTCATAGAAACGCGCCGTGCAGTAGTCCGCCCGTCATGGATTCACGTAGGACTGTTACGAACGTAATTAGGAAGCAGAGCGTGTGCTTAATGAATTGTTAGCCGGCGAATATTACCCACATTTTGTACCTTGTTTCGCCAATTAACCCCTAATCGCATTCGCCGTTTCTTGAGAGGGGCAAACAAGCCCACCATAGACTCCTAGCAAACCTTTAATGCGAAGTATTGTAAAGTCAGCTGGGCTATGGTCATTCGTAGGAAGGGATCTAACGAATACCATCTAAATATCTGCGCCACATGTGTGGGGTTATACTGCCACGGTCATAGAAACGCGCCGTGCAGTAGTCCGGCCCGTCATGGATTCACGTAGGACTGTTACGAACGTAATTAGGAAGCAGAGCGTGTGCTTAATTGAATTGTTAGCCGGCGAATATTACCCACATTTTGTACCTTGTTTCGCCATATTAACCCCTAATCGCATTCGCCGTTTCTTGAGAGGGGCAAACAAGCCCACCATAGACTCCTAGCAAACCTTTAAATGCGAAGTATTGTAAAGTCAGCTGGGCTATGGTCATTCGCAGGAAGGGATCCAACGAATACCATCTAAATATCTGCGCCACATGTGTGGGGTTATACTGCCACGGTCATAGAAACGCGCCGTGCAGTAGTCCGGCCCGTCATGGATTCACGTAGGACTGTTACGAACGTAATTAGGAAGCAAGCGTGTGCTTAATTGAATTGTTAGCCGGCGAATATTACCCACATTTTGTACCTGTTTCGCCAATATTAACCCCTAATCGCATTCGCCGTTTCTTGAGAGGGGCAACAAGCCCACCATAGACTCCTAGAAACCTTTAAATGCGAAGTATTGTAAGTCAGCTGGGCTATGTCATTCGTAGGAAGGGATCCAACGAATACCATCTAAATATCTGCGCCACATGTGTGGGGTTATACTGCCACGGTCATAGAAACCGCCGTGCAGTAGTCCGCCCGTCATGGATTCACGTAGGACGTTACGAACGTAATTAGGAAGCAGAGCGTGTGCTTAATTGAATTGTTAGCCGGCGAATATTACCCACATTTTGTACCTTGTTTCGCCCAATATTACCCCTAATCGCATTCGCCGTTTCTTGAGAGGGGCAAACAAGCCCACCATAGACTCCTAGCAAACCTTTAAATGCGAAGTATTGTTAAAGTCAGCTGGGCTATGGTCATTCGTAGGAAGGGATCCAACGAATACCATCTAAATATCTGCGCCACATGTGTGGGGTTATACTGCCACGGTCATAGAAACGCGCCGTGCAGTAGTCCGGCCCGTCATGGATTCACGTAGGACTGTTACGAACGTAATTAAGAAGCAGAGCGTGTGCTTAATTGAATTGTTAGCCGGCGAATATTACCCACATTTTGTACCTTGTTTCGCCAATATTAACCCCTAATCGCATTCGCCGTTTCTTGAGAGGGGCAAACAAGCCCACCATAGACTCCTAGCAAACCTTTAAATGCGAAGTATTGTAAAGTCAGCTGGGCTATGGTCATTCGTAGGAAGGGATCCAACGAATACCATCTAAATATCTGCGCCACATGTGTGGGGTTATACTGCCACGGTCATAGAAACGCGCCGTGCAGTAGTCCGGCCCGTCATGGATTCACGTAGGACTGTTACGAACGTAATTAGGAAGCAGAGCGTGTGCTTAATTGAATTGTTAGCCGGCGAATATTACCCACATTTTGTACCTTGTTTCGCCAATATTAACCCCTAATCGCATTCGCCGTTTCTTGAGAGGGGCAAACAAGCCCACCATAGACTCCTAGCAAACCTTTAAATGCGAAGTATTGTAAAGTCAGCTGGGCTATGGTCATTCGCAGGAAGGGATCTAACGAATACCATCTAAATATCTGCGCCACATGTGTGGGGTTATACTGCCACGGTCATAGAAACGCGCCGTGCAGTAGTCCGGCCCGTCATGGATTCACGTAGGACTGTTACGAACGTAATTAGGAAGCAGAGCGTGTGCTTAATTGAATTGTTAGCCGGCGAATATTACCCACATTTTGTACCTTGTTTCGCCAATATTAACCCCTAATCGCATTCGCCGTTTCTTGAGAGGGGCAAACAAGCCCACCATAGACTCCTAGCAAACCTTTAAATGCGAAGTATTGTAAAGTCAGCTGGGCTATGGTCATTCGTAGGAAGGGATCCAACGAATACCATCTAAATATCTGCGCCACATGTGTGGGGTTATACTGCCACGGTCATAGAAACGCGCCGTGCAGTAGTCCGGCCCGTCATGGATTCACGTAGGACTGTTACGAACGTAATTAGGAAGCAGAGCGTGTGCTTAATTGAATTGTTAGCCGGCGAAATTACCCACATTTTGTACCTTGTTTCGCCAATATTAACCCCTAATCGCATTCGCCGTTTCTTGAGAGGGGCAAACAAGCCCACCATAGACTCCTAGCAAACCTTTAAATGCGAAGTATTGTAAAGTCAGCTGGGCTATGGTCATTCGTAGGAAGGGATCTAACGAATACCATCTAAATATCTGCGCCACATGTGTGGGGTTATACTGCCACGGTCATAGAAACGCGCCGTGCAGTAGTCCGGCCCGTCATGGATTCACGTAGGACTGTTACGAACGTAATTAGGAAGCAGAGCGTGTGCTTAATTGAATTGTTAGCCGGCGAATATTACCCACATTTTGTACCTTGTTTCGCCAATATTAACCCCTAATCGCATTCGCCGTTTCTTGAGAGGGGCAAACAGCCCACCATAGACTCCTAGCAAACCTTTAAATGCGAAGTATTGTAAAGTCAGCTGGGCTATGGTCATTCGTAGGAAGGGATCTAACGAATACCATCTAAATATCTGCGCCACATGTGTGGGGTTATACTGCCACGGTCATAGAAACGCGCCGTGCAGTAGTCCGGCCCGTCATGGATTCACGTAGGACTGTTACGAACGTAATTAGGAAGCAGAGCGTGTGCTTAATTGAATTGTTAGCCGGCGAATATTACCCACATTTTGTACCTTGTTTCGCCAATATTAACCCCTAATCGCATTCGCCGTTTCTTGAGAGGGGCAAACAAGCCCACCATAGACTCCTAGCAAACCTTTAAATGCGAAGTATTGTAAAGTCAGCTGGGCTATGGTCATTCGTAGGAAGGGATCTAACGAATACCATCTAAATATCTGCGCCACATGTGTGGGGTTATACTGCCACGGTCATAGAAACGCGCCGTGCAGTAGTCCGGCCCGTCATGGATTCACGTAGGACTGTTACGAACGTAATTAGGAAGCAGAGCGTGTGCTTAATTGAATTGTTAGCCGGCGAATATTACCCACATTTTGTACCTTGTTTCGCCAATATTAACCCCTAATCGCATTCGCCGTTTCTTGAGAGGGCAAACAAGCCCACCATAGACTCCTAGCAAACCTTTAAATGCGAAGTATTGTAAAGTCAGCTGGGCTATGGTCATCGTAGGAAGGGATCTAACGAATACCATCTAAATATCTGCGCCACATGTGTGGGGTTATACTGCCACGGTCATAGAAACGCGCCGTGCAGTAGTCCGGCCCGTCATGGATTCACGTAGGACTGTTACGAACGTAATTAGGAAGCAGAGCGTGTGCTTAATTGAATTGTTAGCCGGCGAATATTACCCACATTTTGTACCTTGTTTCGCCAATATTAACCCCTAATCGCATTCGCCGTTTCTTGAGAGGGGCAAACAAGCCCACCATAGACTCCTAGCAAACCTTTAAATGCGAAGTATTGTAAAGTCAGCTGGGCTATGGTCATTCGTAGGAAGGGATCTAACGAATACCATCTAAATATCTGCGCCACATGTGTGGGGTTATACTGCCACGGTCATAGAAACGCGCCGTGCAGTAGTCCGGCCCGTCATGGATTCACGTAGGACTGTTACGAACGTAATTAGGAAGCAGAGCGTGTGCTTAATTGAATTGTTAGCCGGCGAATATTACCCACATTTTGTACCTTGTTTCGCCAATATTAACCCTAATCGCATTCGCCGTTTCTTGAGAGGGGCAAACAAGCCCACCATAGACTCCTAGCAAACCTTTAAATGCGAAGTATTGTAAAGTCAGCTGGGCTATGGTCATTCGTAGGAAGGGATCTAACGAATACCATCTAAATATCTGCGCCACATGTGTGGGGTTATACTGCCACGGTCATAGAAACGCGCCGTGCAGTAGTCCGGCCCGTCATGGATTCACGTAGGACTGTTACGAACGTAATTAGGAAGCAGAGCGTGTGCTTAATTGAATTGTTAGCCGGCGAATATACCCACATTTTGTACCTTGTTTCGCCAATATTAACCCCTAATCGCATTCGCCGTTTCTTGAGAGGGGCAAACAAGCCCACCATAGACTCCTAGCAAACCTTTAAATGCGAAGTATTGTAAAGTCAGCTGGGCTATGGTCATTCGTAGGAAGGGATCTAACGAATACCATCTAAATATCTGCGCCACATGTGTGGGGTTATACTGCCACGGTCATAGAAACGCGCCGTGCAGTAGTCCGGCCCGTCATGGATTCACGTAGGACTGTTACGAACGTAATTAGGAAGCAGAGCGTGTGCTTAATTGAATTGTTAGCCGGCGAATATTACCCACATTTTGTACCTTGTTTCGCCAATATTAACCCCTAATCGCATTCGCCGTTTCTTGAGAGGGGCAAACAAGCCCACCATAGACTCCTAGCAAACCTTTAAATGCGAAGTATTGTAAAGTCAGCTGGGCTATGGTCATCGTAGGAAGGGATCTAACGAATACCATCTAAATATCTGCGCCACATGTGTGGGGTTATACTGCCACGGTCATAGAAACGCGCCGTGCAGTAGTCCGGCCCGTCATGGATTCACGTAGGACTGTTACGAACGTAATTAGGAAGCAGAGCGTGTGCTTAATTGAATTGTTAGCCGGCGAATATTACCCACATTTTGTACCTTGTTTCGCCAATATTAACCCTAATCGCATTCGCCGTTTCTTGAGAGGGGCAAACAAGCCCACCATAGACTCCTAGCAAACCTTTAAATGCGAAGTATTGTAAAGTCAGCTGGGCTATGGTCATTCGTAGGAAGGGATCTAACGAATACCATCTAAATATCTGCGCCACATGTGTGGGGTTATACTGCCACGGTCATAGAAACGCGCCGTGCAGTAGTCCGGCCCGTCATGGATTCACGTAGGACTGTTACGAACGTAATTAGGAAGCAGAGCGTGTGCTTAATTGAATTGTTAGCCGGCGAATATTACCCACATTTTGTACCTTGTTTCGCCAATATTAACCCCTAATCGCATTCGCCGTTTCTTGAGAGGGACAAACGAGCCCACCATAGACTCCTAGCAAACCTCGAACCCTGGTAATATTTTACGTCCGTCGTCGGTGTTAAAGATACTCGAATTCTGAAGGGTCATCTCGCTTATCTCGTGAAAAGCAGGATAACAATCTAACTCAGGCATACATGATCTTCGCTTGTCTTACTCAGCGACAGCTTCCTGTATCTTTTTTCAAGAACCCTGTGCTTTAACCGTTCTCGTTTTTGTTTGCTCGCAGGATTTTTCTCCGTGTCACTAATTTTAAAGCCAAGCTTTCAGAATCCCAAGTAACATATACAGATTGAAGGGAGTCATTATTTCGGAGAAAATGGTATTACCAGTATTGACGAGAGGTGGTTGTGTATTCATCCAGAACTTTGATTAGATATGGCCTTTCTGCGCGGAATGATTAACTTATACACCGAAAGCTCACCAGGCGCCGAATCGTAAAATAAAATTAAGGCTAAAATATCGCCTGATTTCCTGCCCCTAATTACGACCGCTGTTGCTCCATGGTTAACTGGTAACGACCGCTGTTGCTCCATGGTTGCTGCACGTTAACTGGTACTAGCCAGTATTCTTTGATTTTTTGTTGTAAAAATATTCCGTCACGGCAAATTTCACTTCACCAGTGTGAACTCAGTTTGGAAACTTTGACATGCGCTTTTAACAACCATACCACTCATCATAGCTAAAAATTAGCCCTTCGCATTCTGAGAAACATCCATGTGCAGTGCAGTACGAATTGAATTAAATCTTTTATGGGAGTCGGCAGCATTTAGTCAATATCCAATACCGTGAGTGTATTCCCCTTGACCATTATATGAAGGTCCCGGTAAGGTTAAGCTACGACCACCTCTCAGAAATCGGCTCCACTTCGTGTTTTCAGTATTAACGTAAGCTTTGCGAACATAGGCACTGATTAGCGGATAAAATGCGGGTAGGCGTAGGGAAAGAACTCACCTGAATTCCGAAGTGGCTACAGAGGAAGAAGTCGAAGTCGAGCGGGTGCGTGACCACGGAGTCGACGGTGGTGCCCGGAGGCACGTTGCGGCACTTGCCGACG